>CM042197.1:12664745-12725317 GCA_023539305.1 Ilex asprella | reverse complement strand
CTACCATCACCACTGTTATCACCCCACTACCACCACCACCACTGCCACTGCTTTACCATTGTCGTCGCCACCCCATCATCATCTCTGCTAAAAGAATCACTACTACCACCACTGTCCTCTACTATCACCACTGTCGCCACCCCACTACCACCACCATCATCACCACCCCACCCCTCCTCTACCGCCAGACCACCACCATCCCCATTATCCCCACTACCACCTTACCATCATCGTCACTATCCAACCATCACACCTACCACCACTGCCCCTATCGTCTCACCACCACCCTTCACGACCATCACCGCTTCCATCATCACCATCGACATCGCCACCGTCACCACCTCACTGTCGCCACTACCACCCACCACTACTATCATTGCTCACTCTTCTATATTTTGTGATTTAATTTTAGATATGAATACAAATATATTTATTATTGATCATTTTTTTTATTATTCTGTGCTTTCAGGCACAGACAATAACTAGTCATTTATTAAATAATGTAAATGAATTAAGTAGCTAATTTTTAACCAGAAAGGTGGCGGTTGATAGAGTCACGTGGGCCCACGACCGTATGAGGGACTGATAAATGGCATCTACATTTGCCACGTCAGAAAGAAATAAGTTGTAGCAATCAAAAGGTGGCATCACGAAGAGGATAAGTGTCGATGGAGGGCGGCTTACTACCAGCCACACCGCTCATTTTCTAGACCGAATATTCGAGCTATTTATATATTTAATGAAGACCTTTTTGATTGGGTTACAATATATTTAATCAAACCTCAATTTTTTTTTGGAACAGTATACATATTACCAGACTAATGAAATTCCAACCATAACCTTAAGGTCCAACGGGAGAGTAAATGGGCATCACGCCATTACGGAATCCTCATCTAATCTTAATGTTGAGTAAACATGATTTGTATTTTTGGGTTGGTGATTGACCATGCTATATATATATATTCTGATAACTTATTGTCATCCCAATTATTCATTCTTCTAAACCAAAATTTTCTTAACAGTGACACAGTTAAATTTGAGATTTTAAGAAAATAACTTTTAATATTTTTTTCGGGATTAATTCCTGATTTGAGTTAAATATTTTTTTGGAAATGCCTCTAAACCCCTAATAATTTGTAAATTAATTCCTGATTTGAGGTCATTTTTTTAATGAGCTATAGAGTATTATTTTCTATTTGTGCTCTCACTCCATCTTTTTTGGTGTTGGTGTGACGACCCGTATATAAAATAATCACTAATACGTTAATTTAGGTCGGCAATTATGATTTCATATAATTAAGAGTAATTTTTTAAAATTTTAAATAAATAAATGGATTTCAAATATAATTTTTTAATGTGAAAAAGAGTCAAATGACTATAATTTAGGACAAATATTGAAATCATAATAAAAGAATATATTCATATCTATGTATATAGAGATATTTGTACTGTGCTAGATCTTTACACTGTGCTACATCTTTACAAGCTTTAGAAAATGTGCATAAAGAAATGAAAAAAAAAACAAACAACACATGGTAAGGAAATGGATGGTTGTCCATGTGATGTAATTAACATGACGTAAGCCATGACATAAAGAGGCCAGACTTTGGCTATAAATAGCCATGGACTGCGCCTTTGATCGGCACACCAAGAGAAGGAATGGAAAGAGAGGGAGGAAGAAAGAAGAGAAGGAGAGAAAAAGGGGTCCAAATTTTGTTGACCACTTTTGAGTAAAAATTTTCTTTTGGTAAGATTCTTTTAGTTATTGTTTAGTTTATAGAGTCGAGTTACTTAAAGTTGATCCTTATTAAATATTTTTGGATCAAATTTAAGTATCATTATTTTTCGATAGTTATTCCATAAATTATTTTAACTTTACTAAGATCTATTTTTCTATTGTTATTCTAAAATATTATTTCGATTATGTTGCTACAGTATACGGTGTCGAGTAGAGGTCAAGATAGATGTAGGGCTTCTTTTATCTTTTACTATCATTGATGCATTTCATGCATGTTTGGGGGCTTCATATTAAATCTATTTTTTTAGAGATGATTATATCGTTTTAATCATGGGGTCAAACTGAGGTTTTATAATTAAATTGTGATCATTCATATGTTGTATCTTTAATTATATTGAGACCCTAATTATCTTATGAAACCACGTTGCATAATAAATATTTTTATGATTATTATTTAATGTTTGACTTATGTGGGGTTTGACTACAGTATGACTTTATTTTGTGATTTTTATGAAATTACTATGAATGCACATAATCGAAGGCAGGGGGTTAGTAGATGCGTGATCTTTGCAAGGATTCACAGGATTCCTACTAGTCCTTGAATTCACTGGTTAATAATATAAGTTGCCTTGGTACCCTGTGTGACACCACATAATTCCTGGTATTGGTGTTTCTAGAAAAGTAAAAAGGGTATTGGATTTTCTAGGGTGCAAGGCCCCAAAATTTTCTCCCGAGGAGGTTCATGCGTGGACCTCAGTGATAAAACGTTATCCTGTTGAGCTGGTGAACTCATCCCTATTTTACATTTTTTAGAAACGTGAAGCCAGGGTAGGAGGACGAGTAGAAAGGACAACAAAGAAATAGACAGTTGTCCATTGTTTTTCTTGGAGGCCAAGAAAGTCTTGGCTATAAAAAGCCAAGCTTAGGCTAAACAAATAAGCATGGCAGAAAAGGAGAAGAAAGGACAAGAGAGAGAGAGAGAGAGAGAGAGAGAGAGAGAGAGAGAAAGAGCAAGGGAGATAAATTTATGAGAAATTGGGGTCAAAAATTGAGCAGTGATTTTATTTTAGATCGCATCAAATTTGACTATTTCATTCGCGGTATTTTGAATTTTGTATCTATTAAAGTCATTGATGAATTTGAGGTACGGGGTAGTATACAATATGCCCCTGTCTTTTAAATCTCTCTGCAAAGAGTGTTATTTCATTATTTGAATTTTATATTCCTATTGATTATTCCGATTAATATGAAATTTTGTCAATATTATCGGTTAACCTATACGTGTATGTTGGGCTAAATACTTTGGGGTTGATTGGTACATGTACGAAGTGTACTAGGGGGCATAATTAGTGAAATATAATTATGGCCCTGCGGGGTGCGTTGTGATTATAGCCCTAAGGGGTGTAATGGTTCGATATGAGCATAGATTTTATATGCCCAAGTGTTGCTTGTCATATCACCAAGAGAACCCGAATATGAGGCTATGCTTGATAGCAGTTGAGTTATGTGACTTATCAAATTAAATTCTTGATTCTTTTATCTATGAGTGTCTATCGATTGAATTATTTGGTATTTGATCATTTGTATTTTTTTTTCTCGTTGAACATATTGTTTCCTGTCATATTATATACTTTTTCGCCTTTAATATTTTTCAAGATTATCTCAGAGGGAAGGACCAGAGTTGATATTTGAGGAATCGAAGACAGACGAATCTTGATATAATTTTTGACTTTATATATCGAGGAGATTATTTTTATTATTTAGAGATCAAAATTGTGATTATAAATTTATTGAGACAATTAGAGTTCTGACCCTGTACGCAAAGATTTATTTGTGGTTTATTATCAATTGATTGATTTAATCAAGTAACGGGTCTGAAAAACTAGGGCGTTATAGTTGGATAAGATTTTTACCCACTTGATCCCACCCAATCCTACACATATATTAAAAAAATGTTGAAGAATCATGATGATCATATTGAAAAGGAGAGTTGAAGCCTCTTGGAGGCACTTAAAGCCACCCAGGCTAGGCTCATGGTGGTTGCTTTTTGTCTTCGAGGGATTCGAGTCAAAATATGAGATGTTTGTTGATTTGAAATTGCAAAACAAGAAGAGATAGTACAAGGCAAGGGCTCCAAAGACTTACTAACATGGGAAGAACTTGCTAAGATGACATACACTCGTATTTGGAGGCTTCCGAAAGGCATTGCAAGACATCAAGTATGGTGGCTACCTCATTCCCAAGGAATGACAAGCAAGAAGCCCTTCTTAGACCCCACTGCTAGTTCTTTTTCATTCTATAATTCTAGATTCTAATGGGCAGAGTTTGAAATTAAAAAAATTTCTATTGATAATTAGATATTCTGGGCACTGTGCATGACTCACACGGATTGTAGCATATTCAAAGAACCATCAAAGTTTGACCCTGCACGATTTGAGAACCAAGCTTCTATATCTCCTTACTGCTTCATTCCATTCGGATGGGGGCCTCGTATATGTCCAGGATATGAGTTTTCAAGGATTGAAACCCTAGTCATGATCCATTATTTGGTTACTCGATACACATGGAAGCAATGCTGAAGTGACAATTTTTTCAGTAGAGATCCAATGCCAGTACCTACTCAAGGGCTTCCAATCCAAATTATGCCAAAGAAATTACTATAAATTTGATCAAAATGTAATAACTACTCAGAATAGGTGGACCAGACTGATCTAAATCATAAATTCTGGCTACGTAGACATCTACAAGATCATGTAAAATTCGTTGATCAGGATGAAGACATTCTGTCAAAGGAATACATAGCATATGCTCATCCAACAATGAATTTATATTCCAAAACAACCTTTCTTCTTTCTGTGATATGAACTTCAAGCATAGAAGTTTATATTGATAGGAAATCTCAATTTCAGTATGCAACTGAATTGCTTTCACAATTCAACCTCGTGGTATCTACTTCTTCTTAAGTAAAAGACCAACTAAAAATAGAGTATCAGTGTAAGAAGAAACCAATCTCCTTCTTCTCCCTCCTCCTACTCCTCCTGTTATTTTTACCCTTTTTTCCACAAACATCAGTAGCATAGCTAAGCAAAAGTGACAATATTATTTCTGTTGTATTATCAATGATTCCAAATGCCAGAAAAATAAGAAACAATATTATTTTCATCTACATTATATTTCTCTCTATCCTACACAAAAATTAAGTTGACATTTTTTCTTTTGTGATGTAATAGTCCCATTTACAACCAACATCAGGCATGTCACGCTATCTTAATTTCGTATCTCGGCAGATGAAACAAAACAAAATGTCAACCTAGAACTATATCAGCCTTTGGCATATGACAACTTGAAAAGAAGAAACAATGAGAATACTTCTAGCAATATTGTGGCCTGAAGTATTTTGGGCGCAAAGATGGACACCTTTCATTTATATGCAGTAGGGATCCATAGTATTGTATCTAGATAATTCCATTCGGTACTTCCCTTGAATTTGAGAGAAAGGAAGCTTCGCTATGTCTGCATCATTGCACCACTTTGGCAAGCGACTTGAATTATTTTCAAAGAAATTGAGTGCATAAGCATCTTTTATATGCAGTTTACAATAAAGTAAATATGACAAGGGTTTAACTCCTAGATTGTTCAAAGATTATTTCAAAAGGAGAGTTACATTAATCTTGCATTGTGTGTCTTCCCGAAATAGATCTTCAGTTAACTTAAAAAGATACAGAGGCATGGAGGCAATTGTCTAGGATCATGCTAAGGATCCTCAATCTTAATTCAAGGCTTTCCATTTGCATTCTATTTGACCCACAATTGTAGCTTCTAGTTTTATTTGATTGATTCCATACTTGTAATTACCATATATATATATATATATATATATATATATATATATATATATATGCTGTGGTTGTTTAGCCTAAAGATTTTGAGAATTTTCTCTTCTTCTTCTGGGGCTAAACCTAACCTTTTAACTTGTTTTTTAACTGGACAGTCATGATTAATGTGGCCTATTTTTCCACAGTTAAAACATTTTATGTCATCTTGGGCTTTACCTTTTCCCTTTCCTGATGAGTTTTTCTTATAAGATTTGTCCATATAAGATTTTCTAGGCCTCCTATGGGGACGATTAGAGGATTCAGGTATGTGAAATAGTTTCTTACTATGCCTATGATAACATTTACTCCTAGAATAAGGCTTGTGTGAATTGTGTTTGTGTTTTCTGGTTTGGGATGGTACTATAGGGTGAAGACCATTTTGTTCACAAAAATCACCTAATTCATATTTAGCCTTTTTCTTTTCATCTTTTAGTTACTTATTGATTCTCATATTAATACACCATTTCATTCCTACATTTTGGATTGCGCTAATGAGTTCTCCATAAGCCAAAGAGTCATATTCAATTATTCCAGTGTCTTTGCTAAGAGCTTCTCTAACCTTATGGGCAAAGAGATTTGGTAAACCATTAACAAATTTTTCCTTCCAGAATGCTTTTTGGCAGTCTGTTCGGACCATAACTCTGGAAACAAATACGTCTTTGTACCATCTAAAATCACTAAGTGTAGGGCACCTAAGATTGGTAAGCTGGTCATGAATCCTAGCTGCTATGTTACTAGGTGTGCCTACAAAATGTTTGATGATGGTGAAGATAAGAGTATTTAGACCATTAGGTGTGGCTCTATTAATTCTTTCATCAAGAATTGGGACTCCTTCATCATCTCTTAATACATCATTAATAATTTCATTTTGTTGTTCTTGGGTAAGATAGTTATCCCACCAATTTCTAAGTACACCTGTAAAACCTGAGGTAACTAATTTGACAATTTCATGTTCAAGGGTGTCAAGGTTGGTGACATAACTATTTATAACCATGGACATATGACTAATTTTATTAAGGATTTCTTGTTCACTTAACCCATCTATGTTCCATTCATAGAGTTTGCTAGATTGAACAGAAAACTGGTTTAAAACATTTTTTTCATCATATTGAAGGTCAGGTGGTGTTGGTCTAGAATACCAGTTCTTTGTAGAACTAGTAGGGACCAAAATTAATTTATTAATTTGTGAAATAGGTTTGGAGGAATTCAGTTGGTTGATATTGTGGTCAGCAAACTGTATTTTCAATTCCCTAATTTTAGTATCAGAATCAGAATCAGAGCTTTCTGAGCTGCTGTATTCTGAACCATCAGAGGTTTGGTTGATGACTGTGACTGACGAACCTTGTCTTTCTGTTCGTTGGAGCAGTGCATCAAGTTGTTTCGCTATCTGTTTATCTTTTAAACCCAATTATTTTCTATCTGTAGGTATATTGATTAAGTGTTTTTCTAGTTTCTTAACAGATGGTCTCACTTCATCAAGTTTGATTTCAATTTTATCTAACTGTTTACCTATGGTAATTAGGCTTTGATTAGTAAAATTGTTTTGTTTCACAATTCTTTTTTCCATTTTAGCCAGATCATTTTGTTCTGGTGTTCTCTTATCAGACTCACTACTGGGAATCTTAAAAGGAGAGGCTGTAACAGTTTTATTCATGTAATTAAAGGTGATGGTCTCTACTGGAGTATGGCTGGAGGAAATGGTGGCATTTTGTGTCTTCCAATTGTGCTTAGTTACTACCTTTACTTCTTTGTGAAAGTTGTTTAAGTAGTCAGCTAAGGCAATTTTAGACTCCAGTTTGTACATTAATTTAATCCAATTATGTTGGATTTCTTTTTGTTTTTTACTATTTAAGGCTTCAAATCCTAATCTTTGAGATTCATTTTCTCAAGATTTGAATTGTTTCTTTAACTTGTAAATGTCAGGCATAAAGAATTCTTTTTCCCTAGTGATGGTGCATAAGTGATGACTTATTGGGGCTTCTTTACCCAATTCTCCTCGAAAATCACTAGCATTGGGTGATGAAGATGCGGTAAAGTCATATTTTTCAGATTCTTTGAATTCTGTAAACCTAGACTGTAAAGGTACACTTATGAAGAAAATAATGAATGAAATTTTTAATTGTATTAGTTATTTTTCTATTGTCTATATAGATGATATTCTCATCTTCTCCATGTCAATAGAAGAACACTGGAAATACCTTAATGCTTTTGTAGAGATAGTCAAACAAAATGGTTTAGTCATCTCTGCACCCAAGATTAAGTTGTTCCAAACCTCAGTAAGGTTTTTAGGATACAATATCCAACAGTCCACCATTGTTCCCATCAGCAGATCTATCCAATTTGCTGATAAATTCCCTGATGAAATCCTTGACAAAACCCAACTCCAAAGGTTCTTAGGTTCCCTAAACTATGTTTCTGACTTTTATCAGGATCTTAGGAAAATCGTTAAACCTCTGTATGACAGACTTAAAGGAAATCCTTCTCCTTGGACTCCTGTTCATACATCCATTGTTCAAAAGGTTAAGCAGTTCATTAAAACTTTGCCATGCCTTGGTATTCCTTCGGTTGATTTCTTTAAAATCATCCAAACTGATGCCTCCGAGTTTGGCTACAGTGGTATCCTCTTTCAGAGAGAATCTTCTAATTCTCCTGAACAAATTGTTCGATTCCATTTTGAAATTTGGAACAAAGCACAAGCAAATTATAGCACTATTAATTTTTTTTTTTATCTATTTTCCTGTGTGTCTCAAAATTTCAGGATGATATACTCAATCAGAAATTTCTAATTCGTGTTGACTGTAAATCCGCAAAACATGTTTTGGAAAAAGATGTACAAAATATTGCTAGTAAGAAAATTTTTGCCGGATGACAATGTATTTTAAGTATTTTTGATTTTGACATTGAATATAATTAAGGTAGTAATAACTATATCCCTGATTTCCTAACCCGTGAATTTTTACAGGAATCTCATGGCGGACAGGAAAAGTCAATCCGGAACCTCCTCTAAAAACCCGGGGGGGGGGGGGAAGAAGAATAAACAAAAAATGAATAGTATTTTTGCCTTAGATAAAGCAAAACAAGAAGCTGATTTGCCACTAGCATTACCAGCTCCTTACCCTAGCTAGCTGTCAGCCCAACTGACAAATGCACCCTAAACCTCTGTATCCAATAGATAACAAGTTTTGGGAAACCCAAACCCAACAAGGCCAGTAGCCCAATCAGTATTAGTCACCAGGCCAATAGCCTTACCGACTATCCAAGTTTACCCAGCCACTTTCACACAAATGGCCCAAAGACTGCCCGCTAGGCAAATGATCAACCCATATGTTCCACATCATGTCCAAGAAGCCCATCAAGGCCCAAAAGTTGATTACCTCAAAGCATATACACAGAATGTATATGCCATTGAGCCTCCTTATACCCATATCACCAACCCAGAAGTGTTGGCCCAGTCTTACTTACCTACAGAATGGACCTTCATCCCATCAGATCTTGAAAACCCCATACTTTTTATCAAGATATCCTGTACTTTACTAAGTCCATTATCACCAAGCCAATTAATGATAAGAATGACCCAAACAAGGCTATCTATCATTCTTTGCACATTTTAAAAATCAATTCTGTCAGTGAATGAGGCTCTCACCCTTCTATGCTCCGAGAGTTACTATTACATTCCAGACCCTTTAACTACTATGATTACAAAGAATCATGGTTCAAGGTCTTACTCCACCAGAATGCGGACTACTCCCAAGAGCCAGATTCCAGCCTGGTTTGCACAGTGGTGGTTTATGCACGGCCCCATTATTGGAATCTTTTCTGTTGATCTTCAAGATCAAATCAACGTCTTCTCGTCTATTTACCAACCTAGTAAACACGAGAGTCAGTTTTCCTATTTACTAATGTTTGTTGGCAGGTACAGAGTTCCTTGGATCCTTAAGTGGAAATGAGAATTTGCAGGGTTTAACCTAGTAAGGCAATTCTATGCCAAATGGTGGCCCAGGTTCCAGCTACAGGAAGTCATTCAACTAGTCCAAAAAGACTTCCTAGTAAGGATGACGACCCCAGCAGTGGTCTCACAAGCCTTACCTCCAGCAACTCCAGCTCAGACAGTTGCACTACCTCTCACGATTTCAGAAAAATCGCGAAATTCAGCACAACCTCCAGTTGTCAAGCAAAAGGAGAAGAAATCCTCATCTAAGGATTCTTCCTCTAAGTCCAAAAAGAAGTCCTCCAAGAAGAAGATAGCAACACTACTGTTAAAGCTTCTTGAAGACTCTGATGGTGATTCATCCACCTCTTCGCAAGGTTCAGTAAACCTTCTGGACACTCTCCAAAAAGCCCAGAATCCATACGAAGACTGTGATGACCTCACTCCTGACCTTTCATCCCCGTGATTTTTATCTTTACATAAGATGGTTTCAATCGCTACTTTCTCCCTTTAGAGAAAGAAAAGCTGTCCATTCTATGTAACGACAATACATCACTTGATCCTTTCAATAAAAGCAACCGACAACCACTGTTCAAATCTGCTTTCCCACCGAAAGTAGATTCCCCGAACAAAAGTCGGGCCATTCAGTCCCACAAGCCAACATTTACTCTGAGTAAAAGTAATTTACTCCACATTTTTCACCGAAAGCAGAAGGTGAAACACTTTTTCCAGAGTTAAAGAAAAAGGGAAATCATTATAAAGATTCCCTCAGCAATCCTTAAGCTTATATAAGGATTTCCTTTCTCCATTCAAGGGCAAGTCATTTCAGACTTCCATTACAAGCCTGTAAACACTTCTCCCTACCTTGCTCATATTGTAAAGCCTTCTTCATGATGCAAAATAAGAGCTCCCATATTCCCACACTTCTCCACTAGACCTTTAGTTCTAGTGTTGTAAGTACTTATCTTTATTTTTCTGTATTGTAATTTGTATGTTTTATTGAAACATTTTCTTCAGTAAAGAAAATATCATTTTCCATTTATATTTACAGCTTGTGATTCTCCTCACACTTCATGCAATTCTGCACTTGTTATATTTTGGTATATATATATATATATATATATATATATATATATGAAATCTACTCACCACTAAAAAGTGTGGTGGTTTTTCAAACTCTCTTATGGTATCCGAGCCCATACAGATTAACATCCCTCTCACAATCCTCTTTCCCTTTCCACGGTTGCCGAACCCTCCTCCACTTTTCTCCCCTTCAATACCCTCATCCATATGGTTACAATCAAACTATCATCTTCCAACTACCTTCTATGGAAAAGCCATTTGCTTCCCCTTTTAGATAGTTAAGAACCAATCGGCTATGTGGATGGAATAATAGAAATAACACCCCGTTTCACCCCTGAAACTTCTCAGACACCAAGCATCAAACATGTGGCATGGAAACATACCAATCAACGCCTCCTTAGTATTTTGTTGTCCTCCTTTATTGAGGAGGCCATGGCTGAAGTTATGGGACTCTCCACTTCACGTGAGGTGTGGGTTTCCTTGGAAAACACCTTTAGCCACCGCTCCAAAGCCCGTGAAATCCGTCTCAAGGATGACTTGCAACTGATGAAACGAGGCACCAGATCTGTTTTGGAGTATGCCCACACCTTCAAGGCTCTCTGTGATAAACTCCATGCAATTGGATGACCCGTCGATGGCACTGACAAAGTGCACTGGTTCCTCCGAGGCATTGGCTTGGAATTCTTGAGCTTCTCCACGGTCCAAATGGATCTCACCCTTTCGCTCTGTTTTGCAGATCTTGTGCCCAAAGCAAAGAGCTTTGAGCTCTTTCAAAAATCATTAGAGCCTGCTGCATCATCCTCTGCGGCGTTCACAACCACCTATCGCAACCCTGCAGAGTCGAACCAGCGAAGTTCTTCTTCCCGCAATCAACCAACTCGAACTGGCAGCAATGGACGAAGACAGGGATGTTCCTCTGACAGACGATCCATGCGTTCCAAAATCTGCAGCGTGGAGGGTCACTATATAGACCGGTGTCAGCTATGAAAGTCATGGTCATACCCCTGAAACTCAACTCGCTGAAGCCGTAAATGCATCGTGTTCCATTTACGGAAATGAGGCCTCAGATTGGTTTTTAGATACAAGGGCCTCAGCCCATATGACTTCAACCTAATCCTTCTTCAACCAACCCACTTTTTATACGAGTAAGGATTGTGTTATTGTTGGGAATGGTGCGTCTTTACCTATTACCCACACTGGTAAACTTTCCCATTCCCCTATTTTTCAACTATTAGACGTTCTGGTTGTCCCTCACATCACTAAAAATATTTTTTCCATTAGTAAATTAACGACTGACTTTTCGTTATCTGTTATGTTTACTAATAATTTTTTCACTTTCAGAATCACTAAACAAGAAGAGTGGTGACAACTGGTAATCATTTGGCTTTGGACATTTGTGCTAGAATGTGGTGGTAATCACCAAGCATCAAACATATGTGCTAGAATGTGGACATTTGGCTTTTGTTTCTATCCTGAAAAATAAATCTCTTCATGCTTCATATGATGGCATGCTCACCTTGGACAAGTGAATCATTCTGTACTTTCTTTTCTGAATAAAAAAGGACAACTTTATCTTACCTTTTTATTGCCATCTCCCGCGTTATGTAGTACATGTCAAATTACAAAGAATCACTATTTGTCTTATTCTCGTACTGAACATCGATCTTCAAAGGTTTTAGATCTTATTCATTGCGATCTATGGGGCCCATCTCCTGTAAAGTCAATTTCGGGTTTCACATACTATGCTTTATTTATTGACGATTATTCTCATTTCACTTGGCTTTATCCATTGAAATTTAAATCTGACTTCTTTAATACTTTTATTCAATTTCAAAAATTTGTTGAAAATCAACATTCTGCTCGTATAATTTTTTTTCAAAGTGATGATGATGCTGAATTCACTAGCAACTACTTTAAAGCACACCTTAGTACCTCTGGCATTCATCATCAACTCTGTTGTCCTTATACACCCGCATGTGACTGAAAGAGGTCTAGCCCTCCTTTTTCATTCTCACATTCCCACTCACTTCTGGGTTGATGCTTTTAGCATTGTGACTTACATCATCAATCATTTGCCCACACTGCTTCTCAGAGGTAAGTCACCTTTTCAACTCCGATATGGTTCCTCTCCCAATTACGAAAGTTTTCATCCATTTGGTTGTCGTGTTTACCCCTGTTTACGTGATTACATGACTAATAAGTTTTTCGTTGTCTTGACCCCACCACCTCCAGACTCTATATTACCTGCCATGCTTAATTAGAAGAAAACCACTTTCCCTTTCGACATACTTCCCAAGCCCAACCCATACCCTCTGTCCAAATCTCAAATTTTATGGAACCAAGTCTCCTTTCCACAAACATGCCCCCTGCCTTCCCCTGCAGCACACTCTCGACATATTCCTCAATCCGGATCCACCTCGTGTATTATTTGTACGATCCAGTGGATAAGTCTTTGCAGGCAATTGATTCTCATATAGGTCCATCTCCGTCACACTTAGACTTCAAACTGGCTTATCCGGAGCTCATTACTGAGTTAGCCATGGTTGATTGCACTCCCATTGCAGCCGTTCCATTGGGTTCTCATCCTATGATGACACGAGCCAAAGCCGACATCTTCAAAACGCGCCACCTGGCACATTTCGGACTTGTGGGTTCCTCTAGACTTCTTTCAGCTCTTCTTGCATCCACTGAGCTTAAAGGATTCAAATCTGCTTGGCTTGCTGCTATGGATGAAGAAGTTCATGGCTTGCAAAACAATTGTACTTGAATTTTGGTTCCTCGACCCACCAACACCAACATTACGGGTTCCAAATGGGTGTTTCGAACCAAATATTTGCCCGACGGATCAATTGAACGTCTCAAAGCTTATTTTGTTGCCCAGAGCTACACACAGGGGTGTTGACTACACTAACACTTTTAGCATTGTCATTAAGACTACCACAGTCCATGTTGTCCTCTCTCTTGCTGTGACCAACAAATGGCCCATTTGTCAACTTGATGTCAAAATTGCGTTTCTCAATGGCCATCGCAGTGAACATGTTTATATGGAGCAACCCTTGGGTACATTGACCCTCGCTTTCCCAATCATGTTTGTCAGTTGCAGAAAGCCCTCTACGGTCTAAAGCAAGCTTCTCGTGCCTGGTTCCAGCACTTTAGCTCTTTTCTCATTCAACTTAGTTTTTATTGCAGTCGTGCATACATGTCACTATTTGTTTTTCATAAGCACTCTGATATAATCTACCTGCTTCTCATTTGCAAGTTGCCGACATCTTCACCAAAAGTGTCAGTCTGCTCAAACCCGGTCCAAGCTTCATGTATGCTTAAATCCGACTTTCAGCTTGCTCGGGGGGGGGGGGGGGTGTCGAGGATCATGCTAAGGATCAGCAGCCTTAATTCAAGACTTTCCATGTGCATTCTCTTTGACCCACAATTGTTGCTTCTAGTTTTGTTTGATTGATTCTTTCCATACATGCAATTATCATATAAGGATATGTAACTGTGCATATATATATATACATGCAATAGACTCACCACTAAAAAGTGTGGTGGTTTTTCAAACTCTCAGCAATAATGATATTATCAAGTAAAAAATTATGAATAGTGATTTAGTGCAATACAATCACATAACTCTAACCAGCTGAATACTGGCCCTATTTTTATTGCGTTCAAATAAAAAATCTCAAAATACTCCAAATCATTCTTGGCAAACTCACCGTAAACTCAGTAACTTGAATGGAGCTTGCAAGTGCATCAAATAGTCCTGCTTCCTTGTACATTTCAAGAACAAAAGCAACACACTACGTTGACTTCCCATCAGTATTTATCCAATCATCCTGCTCAGGTATCATAAAAAATTTATCAAAGGAGGATCCCCGCTTTTCAACTTCCACAAGGCCTTCAGGAAGAGGGAGGCCCTGCACAGGACAAAAAGTTAGACTAACATTTAAAAATGCCCTGAACAATAAGGTAGAATTTATGGTTAATTGCCTTGGAGGTCATCAAAATAAGAAATTTATTTCGTTTTGGTCTCCGGTGTTTTAATTGCACTATTTTAGTCCCTGAAATATTGAATATGTTTCTATATGATCCCTCATGCAGATAGTGTCCAGATTGCTAACGATTTTTCATCATAAACTAGTCACATGATACTTAAATATGGATAAAAAAATAATTTGAATAATTTTTGATCAAATTTCTACTCAAATGTTCGTTAAATACCTGCCTAAATTGCACAATTTTAATTATGAGTTATCTAAATTTTGGTCAAAAGTTACTCATATTACACATTTTTTTGTTAAGAATTACCCAAATTTTGTTTAAGAGCTACTAAAATTATTTTTTGTCCATATTTAGTTATTACGTGACAAATTTATGATAAAAAATCGTTAGCAATCTAGACGTTGTCAATTTGAAGGATCATATAGAATTATATTTATTACTTTAAGGACCAAAATGAGACAAACCTTATACTTTGAGGACCTCTAATACAATTAACCCTAGAATTTATCAAGACACTAACTGTTGGAATTTCCCAAAGAAATTAAATTGCAAGTCCGGGTCGCCCATAGAAATTAACATATATCTAGGGGTGAGTTAACGCATCTGTTGCTTCACACCCTCCCTCAACCCGGACTTGCATGTGGGCTACGAACTGAACTGAAACATACTGGAGTGGAACCGAAATAGACAGATAAACAAACCGAAGAATTCAACCAGGTGAAAGACTTAATCCATCAACTACACAAGGCCCAACTTAGATACCATATTGGGGCATCAAACCCAAAACTTATGAAAAACGGGTGGAGTGGCCCTTCAACCTTGGGTCTTCTTGATTTTTCGATGTGAGATATTTCTCTTCACAGAAAGCAAGTTATTAAAAAACTTGAGTTCCAAGTTGCTGGTTCAAGGCTGCATCCCACAAATTAGCAGCATATGCAGGCTGTACTTGATTCTAAACAGTCATAACAGAAGCTACCTGTTCAATGATTGGGCTAATAATCAAAACCATTGAGTGATAGTAAAGTCCTAAATAGTTCAGCAAATGCAGCAAAAAGAGGGAAAGGGAGAAGGAGAGGGACAGAGAACAACACTGCACACCTGCAATCAGCAGCATCGTATTGCTAAGATGATACACTTTTTTTCTTTTTTCTTTTTTGACTTCCTTATGGCCTTTTTTAATTTGGTTTTGACATAGGCAAAGATAAACTATGATGATATCTCTACGAATAAATGAATTTCTATTGACGACATCATAAAGTGCACAATTTGTCAAACTCCACATTGAATATGAGCGTATGATGCCACCACATCAAGATCAGTTTTAACTTAGAATCAATTTCAAAACTCAGTGGCTTTCTAGTTCATCTCGCATTACCTAATTGAGATCCCTATTCCTGCAAGCCCATGGCATAGGTGTATGTTATGGTTATGCATTTGTGAAGTAGATAAAGACAAATTCAAAGACTGCCGGCATTTACGAGATAAGGACTGATGATTAAACTTCACAGATTAAATTTGAAAATCATAATTTTGATGTACTCTATATCATTGATTTTACCAATATGGTTTCCAAATCTGTATCCATATATCTATAGCCCAATGTATCAAATATTAGAGGAAATCATTTACCACAAACCATAAAGTTAAATCACAAAAATAGAAATGTAGAAACGAAAAGAGCCTAGGATAGGAGTAGAAAGGTGTGGGTAAAGCACCTAGCAATTCAATTAGAAATTGAATACTCAAAATAAGAGGAATGAAATACGAGGTGAGCATCCAAAGGTGGTGGATAATTTCCATCAATGGTGTCTATCCAGCTAAATATCAGGTTATGATAACCATACGGCTTGCATGTCATGCTTCTTGCTTACTCCCATACAAGAGTCTCATTAAACTTTGCCCTGAAGTCAGAAAGCAATGTGATATGTGGATTGGAATCATCCTTGGTCAACTCGAAGTCCACCATTCATCCCAGGTAAGATGTCAATAATATCTTCTCCCTAAATGTAATTGTGCAAATCAAATGTTGATACACGTAATGATATGAGATATATTAATAAAGAACTCCCACATAATTTCTTATGATGATGCACAAATCAGTTTTGTGCAAGATCAACAGTCGAACATATGAATGGATGAGATTAATAAGTAATAAATAAACAATTAATGACAGATCAATAGCAAAACAGTGAACCATAGCAAACATACAGATTTATAGTGGTTCGGTTTGGGTGACCTATTCTACTCTCTGAAACGGCAGCGGTGGCCGAAAATCTTTATTGATGAATAAAAGTCACCAGAAGAGTATTCTCCGGGGGAATTACAGTGTTTTGGGAGAGAAGAGCAACGTGTGTAGAAGGGTATATTGTGCATAGAGATCTCAAGGTGTAGAGATGTCCAGGTTGTAAGGTCATGGTCACGCCCTTTCGTGTGAAGAAGACTTACATTATATAGGTATGGTGAAGTGGTGAGGTGAGGCGGTCACCACTATTTTAGTAAGTACAATTAAGGTAGGTTTCGATCTCCAAGCGTATCCCGATATTCTCTCCCTTGTGCTTCTATTTTAGTAGGCGTATCTGACTCACCACTAAAAAGGATCCTGAGCTGGATTGTACTTGAGTTGGAGTGACAAAGTGGAGAGGACGAAGGAGGAACAGGAGGGCCAACCCAGGACGGCGCCAGGGGCTTGGGTGACCCCTTTGGGTGGCGCCCCTTGGGTGTCTCCTTTGGGCGGCGCCCCCTTGGGTGTCTCTTTTGGGCTCTGGCGACTTGGGCTCCTCTTGGTCAATCAGGCTTGACCCAATTGATTTCAGGGTCATCACCTTATACTTCACACTAATTTAAAATTGTTACAGCCACAAGTCCAAAATGCATAGTTTAAGTTTTATTGACTCACTTGGGTAAACTTGGATTCAGTTCATTCACCATATGTTGTCAGTTTGAGCAAAGATGCCAACCTCAAAGGAGCGTAGGGTTCAAGCCCTGATTGGGAATGTTTGCCTACTTAAACATAACTACACATTTGTAATAAATAGTTGACAAAATAATCACGTGTTGGGCACGTGATATCATATAAAAAAGTGACGCGTGACCACTTCTGTCAAAAAACTTAACGGTTCGTCTATATGGAGATCAAAATGACACGAATTGAATATTTTGGAGATCAAATTGATAAAATTGATATATTGAGGACTAAACTAACAAAAAATGCATGCTTTAGGGACCAAAATACTATGAACCCTTGTATTTTTCTTGTGCTTAACTTTAAGTTATGGAATATGTAACAGATGCTTATAATTTTTCTTCTCTATCTTCTTCTATCTCTTCTTTTGTATGGTTTGATCCAAGTTTTCATGGTATCAGAGCTAGGTTTATCTGCCGCTGAAGTATACTTTGAATTGAAGGTACTAATTGTTTAGATTTGTGAATCTATAGGATTTGAGTTTTTTGAACAAATTCTTTGAAGTTGCTATTTTTTAATAGATTTTGTGAGGTCCTGGTATCTCACATCGACTGGAAGAGAGGGAGTTGCTGGGCTTATATGTGAGCCCTTCGCCTCACTTGTCAACAGGTCTTCCCGCCAAGTGTGGTTAGGGGAACAAAACCTTGAGGGTAGAGGAGGAGAACGGTAGTCCGTGACTCTGTGCCAAAGAGGACAATATGTTAGGGTGGGTGGGCCACTGCGCTGCGCTACTCTGATGGGGGTGGGCGGGTGTCGCCACTCTCTTAACAGGCCTTTTCCCAGTGACCTTGGGAGGAA
Source organism: Ilex asprella (assembly GCA_023539305.1). Classification (NCBI taxonomy): domain Eukaryota; kingdom Viridiplantae; phylum Streptophyta; class Magnoliopsida; order Aquifoliales; family Aquifoliaceae; genus Ilex; species Ilex asprella. The sequence continues at coordinate 12,706,934 of CM042197.1, read as the reverse complement.
CAAAATCATGAGGGCCAGTAGGCCCAAAGCGGATAATATGTTGACACGTGGTGGGTGGGGTGTTACAGATTTGTTGTTGGCCGACGGTGCTCTCTCTTGTTGCCCAAAAAAAAATTCTGCAATTTTCTAGTTGTCGTTGTTGAAGGATCCAGAAATCATATCCATTGCCACCATATGCAATAGCCCATCCTAGTAACCACCTCTATGGACGGCTTGACGGCCGGATGTTTTTGACAAAGTTTGTCCGTGCATTAAATGAGTTCCCTTATTACTTGACTTTTTTGGCCAGAAAACTCTCAATAGGAAACCTAGTGAAGGCTAGAAGCATGCTCAAGATCAGTGAAGAAGAAATAGAGATAGAGAGATTCATGAGAGATCTCATTTGTGAGAATTTGGTATAAATTCTTATATTTTATTTTCAGAGAGAAATAAATATTTTTCTTCTGTTTACATCTTGTTTGTGGTGTATTTTTGACCCTGGATAACCAACAGTTATTTGTTTCATCTATTTGTTTGTTCGCCGTTGTTGTTTGTTGCTGGAACAAGATGTTTTCTCACGTCTTAAATTGAGTTATAATTATTTAAAGACGGAGGAAATCAAATTATGCTTTGGGTTAGTACCATTTTTTGTCATTAAAGTTTGTATTTTTTGTTAGTTTAGTCTTTAATGTATTAATTTTGTCAATTTAGTTCCTAAATTATTTAATTCGTGTCATTTTGGTCCCTACATAGACGAACCGTTAAGTTTTTGACTAAATGATCACTGATACTGTCTAAAAAAATAACACGTGGTCATTTCCGTCCAAAAATTTTACGGTTCGCTTACATAGGGACAAAAATGACATGAATTGAATACTTTATGCACTAAATTGACAAAATTGATACATTGATGACTAAACTGACAAAAAAATAGACCAAAAGTACTATTAATGCTTTTGTTTTTTATTTTGTTGCTTATTTCCCGAAGATCATTCGAAGTTTGAAATTCTTGGCTTTCATATTCGAAAACTAAAGAAGTTTGAAATTCTTAGCTTCCATGGCTTTGAATATCAAAACTTATTATTTGAGACTAGTAGAGCTCTCATTCTATCACTATCTTAAAAAAAAAACCAACGAAATTGGTAGCATGTCGTACCCAATTACAAGAGTTGTATGTTGGAGGTAGACTTTGATATTGGGCAATTGAATGAGCAGCGAAGAGAACGAGATAGTTGGAGAATATATAACAATTATATTGCTAAAATGAGTTTACGACTTGGGACTTGTGGCACCCTGCAACCAACCACATACATCCATTACGGGTGGTAGAAAATCTTAGAACCCAATAAGGAACAAACCTATCAATTAACCCTACAATATTTAAGTCCGTTACATCATAAAATAAGAATCAATCCATCAATTTTACTAGTCATGTCTCCAATCAAAACATGCAGCGTGAAGATCATGCTTTCAAACCAATATAAGAGTCGGGGAATCAGGATTATCTCTCTTGTGCGCGCACACACACACACAAAGATTTTTAATACTAAATATTGTGACATAATCACTATTATAATATATTTAGTGAGAGATAATCAGATTCCCTAATGTAATCACACATAGGGATAATATTTTTTTGGCAAGTATAACATTATTGTTGTACGATTATGTAGTCTTGTACTGAAGTTCTAGTAGGGTCTTCACCTCCGTAGCTTTAACGAAAAGAAGTGTTATGGTACTGAAATATATTTTTCTGTACTATACCTTCATTTTTTGGTAATAAAAACGCACAACAAGACAATTTTTTTAATCAATAATTTTAGATCATTTAATTTAAAATTAATGGTTTAAATTATTTTTCAAGTAGAGGTACGAGTTGAGGTACCGTAGTCTTACCCCTCTTTCTACAGCCCACTGGGAGTGTCTGGATTACTTTTGAATAAAGAAACTGGGCTTTGCCATATTTGTTTGGGCTTTCTTCCACTACAAGAAAAAGGACATTTTGTGACAAATTTTTTACGGCGGATGTGTTTGCCGTCACAAAAGACATATTTGAGACAATTTTTTGTGGCGACTGTGTTTGCCGTCACAAAAAGCGTGTTTGTGTTAATATTTGTGGCAGTTATTTTTTCTGCCGTAAATAGTGTCATAAACTCAAAAGAAATTTTTGTATTTGAGACAGCTGTTTTCCTGCCTCAAATAATATTTTATAAATTCAAAATAATTTTTTATATTTATTGCAGCTATTTTTCCTATTGTATATAATATTTCATAAAACATTAAAAAACTCTAAAAAAATATATATGGGCAACATCTATTTTTCCTGTTACAAATAATATTTTATAAAATTACGTAGTTTAACATTAAAAGACAATTTCTAGTTCAAAAAAAAAATTAACTCTACAAGTTTTTATATCAAAATTAGGAGTGTCAATATATGACATGACCTGTTAACACCACATAAAATCAGTGGGTTTGAGTTTTCTTTAAACCACATGTTTAGTAAACGAGTGGCCCCGTTACGATATGATTATAAACGAATTAGGTATTGGTGAACCAATTAGAAGAAATATATACGATATGACTTGTTTATATGTCATTTACATAATTTGGGTAGTCGTTCAGAAAAATATTGTGTGACCCTCTGCTGATGTATATTGTAACTTCTTTTAGTTCTCTATCGTATATATTTATATAAATATTATGTTAGTATAGTAACAATAATTTTATATTTTTTTCAAATGTCACTAAGAGAGTAAATGGTTATGGTTCAGGAAATATGTTCCACTTTTGCATTAATTTCTTGTACTCATAGATAGTTATGTTTCATAAAAGTGTCTATTATATATTTGGATAAATTACACTTACACCCTCTAACATTTGAATTTATGGCACGGACACTCCCTCACTTTTCAAAAATTACACTAGCACCCTAATAGTTAGATGAAGTTAACTATCTTAATAAAAAGACTATTTTGCCTCTTTGTTCATCAGTTTTCTTTCTCTCTCTCCCTCAGCCCATCTTTGTGTGTGCGTGTGCATATATATATATATATATATATATACATATATACATACACACAGACACCACCCAATATCCAGCGACACAACCACACCACCCCCTAACCAGCCCTCTATCTCTCTGTCTCTCTCCTTCTCTCTCTCTTTGGCAATATAGAAGACCCTCAATCGCAACAATAGAGTCATTAGTACCCATCACTAGCACCATTGTCAGAGACCCAATCCAACAATGGAGTCCACCGTTAACACATCCATCGACTGGAATCCCACCTGAGATAGAGAGACCCATCAACACCACTATCTCAACCATCCAAAATCACTCATTAGGGTTTGCAATCTTTACCTCAAATCTTTTTTCTCTTAATGAAATAAACCATCCAAAATCACCCATTAGAGTTCTGTACATGTTCATTCTTAACAAAACTCTGTATGGGGGTGATTTGTTGCAGCGGTGAATGTCGGTGGTGGCTTTCGGTGTAGATCTGGGTTTTTTTTTGTTGCTGTTGTTGAGATGAAGAGGGTATGAGCTTCCATTGACCACTAGTGTATTGGTCTCTTCAGATTAATGCTTTCAAACTGTTGTTTTTGGAGCTGCTGATTAACCAAGTTCTTGTTGTGGTGTTGTGTATTTTTTTGTGTGTTTGTGAAGATGAAAATGAAGATGGAGGTGGTGGACCGGTGATAGGTTACTCTGTTACTAGTGGTGGTACTTTGTGTATGAGAGAGAGAGAGAGAGAAGAGGAGAAGGAGGAGGAGGAACATGTGGTGCTGTGGTGGTGATTTTTAGGGAAATATGGTGGTGGTTCCGTGGTGTGATGTGAAATATAACATTTAATTGAGAAAATGTTAGTTTATATATGAAATATAAAATAGAGAAATGATAAATGAGAGATGAAATAAATTTTTGGGACTTTGGAGGGTATTTTTAGTATTTTAGGAATTAATATCAATGACATCAGTTTTGACTCTTAGTCATTCTAACGTTTGTTAGTTAGAGGGGGTGTGATTGTTATAAGTTTCAAATGTCAAGGGGTCTTAGTATAATTTTTGAAAGTGAGGGGTGTCCGTGTAATAAATTCAAATGTCAGGGGTGTGAGTGTAATTTATCCTTTATATTTTGTTTAACTCGTGAGATTGTTTTTTTTATATATGAAAATATTTTTATGTTTTTGGAAATGTTGATTATATTTACCTTTGTGTTTATTTATATATTAAATTGGGTAGTTGTATGGATATCAATGAGTCTTTGGTTTAATGGTATTCCTTACATTGTGGAAGCTTTGTCTTCTTGAGGTCAAGAGTTCAAGTCCCCTCTCCCCCCTCCCCACCAAAAAAAAAAAATAGACCAAAAAAAAAAAGAAAATTGTATTGAGTGTATATATGCACAGAATATATAACATTGATTACTAATGGTCCATAATAATTAAAAAATATATATTTTTTTTGTGGCGGCATCATTGCCGTCATAAATATATCTTCTATTTATTACGACAACCAAATATGGCATTTGAGGCAGCACTTTTGCCGCCATAATAAAAACAGAAGTGTCGATTTTTTGTGACAACTTATTTACGACAGGTTCATGCTGCCGTAAATACTATTTGAGACAGACTTTTGCTGCCGTAAAAACCTTTTGAGACCACACTTATTATGGCGAGGCAATGCCGCCACAACGCCGCCACAAAAAGTATTTGTGACGGCAAATAGACTTTTTATGACAGCATTTTACCGCCGTAAAAGCCCTTTTTTCTTGTAGTGTTCTAATCTCCACCCGGGCAATTCTTCTTTTTCTTCTTCATCTCCGTTCTTCTAGTATCCCTCTTGGTTCTTTACGGATGTTTTAAAAGCCTTTCTCCCTTTGTATTGACAAAAACGGGTTTCCCTCGATGATAGATTACTGTGAGAGTCTGTTTTTCAATATATAATTAGAATTAAATATTCATTATTATAACAAATTTAAATTACTAAGTATACCGTTACATAAAACCTAATAATATAAAACAAAATGAATTTAGAAGGGAATGCAGAGCATCAATAACAAAATAATAGAATTAAAAAATAATTCAAGCCATGTGAATCACAGTTTTTTTAAGACAAATTTGGATTCATTTTTGTGATTAAGAAGCACCTGTCTCCCAAGATATAAAGATTTTGTTTTGAAGAAACAACACTTCAATCTCTCAATTTCTAATGAATACAACTTTGTGTCTTGTACTTGATCCGAAAAAATATGTGATGCAGAAAGACAAAGATTCGATGTAGTAGTATGCAATAAATTTTGTGTTTATTTTTCATAATCGAAAATGGTTTCAGAACAATCTTTTTATAGATGCTCTTGTGTTTGTTCGGATTGTATAAAAAGATAAAAGACACCATTGTTCAATGAACAAGGCATCACTAGACGTGAAGAGACACTGCTGTTCAAAGAATAGAGATGAAAGACATTTCTTGAGTGTGAACTGGCACAACAAAAAATGGGCGCCAAATTCCAAAAATAATGGACAAATTATTCAAATTTTGTTTGGAACACTAATAGTTATCCATCAGATTCACTTGGTTTGACCCACAATTCACACCACACCACACCAAATAAATTTTCAATAAAAGAATAAGATCTTTTTGACCAAAGGCCCAAGCCTAAGCTTGGCCCAATTGAGTCGTTGCGGTTGGGCGGCATGCGTGTGATAACTAAGGTTGTATACGTACTTGTTCTGCTCACAGAAGTGTGATATGCCTTAGGGCCTAATCCATAACTAACCAAATTTTTTGGTTTGTTTCCATTGTGGGACAAGCCTCGTTACATTACACCATATCATTCTTAGTTTTTTTCTATCCATTGAAATTGGTCACTTTGAGACATGATTTTTCATTCAATACTGAATGAATTTGAACAAATAAATATATCATGTTAATCTCCTTGTGAAGGAAAACACGTTTAAACTTGGTCACACTAATTTCGATGTGTAGGTCTCACTTTTATTTAATTTCAAAATTGCTCAAAAATATTTAATCACAACCATATTTTCCAACAGAGCCTACATATATAATTCGTACCTTGAATATATAATGAATGAGATATTGGTGAAGGAAATTGAGCTATAGTACGCTCGAGGAGCAAATTGAAAAAAGTGGCCCCCGTGCCAATTTTGGATGTCCCAATGTTAGAAATCTTTTTTTTTTTTTTTAAAGTAAAGAAGTATTTTAATAACTCTCATAGTATACCATTTGAAATGTCAGAGTTGAAAAATTTTAGGGTTAATTGTACTTGAAATTTTCAAAGTATAAAATTTGTTTCATTTTAGTCTCTAATATTTTAATTGCATTATTTTAGTCCCTGAAATATTAGATATATTTTTATATGATTCCTCATGCAGACAGTGATCAAATTGTTAACAATTTTTTATTATAAAGTTGTCACATGATACTTAAATATGGATAAAAAAATAATTTGGATAACTCTTGATCAAATTTCTACTCAAATTTTGGTTAAATACCTATCTAAATTACACAATTTTGACCACAAGTTATCCAAATTTTGATCAAAAGCTGTCCATATTACACATTTTTTTGTTAAGATTTACCCAAATTCTGTTTAAGAGCTATTAAAATTATTTTTTATCCATATTTAGCTATAACGTGACAATTTTATGAAAAAAAAATCGTTAATAATTTGAACGTTGTTTGCTTAAAGAACTATATAAAAACATATTCAATACTTCAGGGATCAAAATGATGCAATTGAAACATTGAGGACCAAAATGAGACAAACTCATTATTTTGGGGACCTCTAATGCAATTAATCCAAAATTTTAAGAGTAATGCTAGACTGATGATGAGACGTAAGCATAGTTTTAAAGTTGACCTAGACATCAAGACGACAAATGAATTGTGTTAATGGATTATTGGTTCAACCATTAAGTTATTGGTTGAGCCAGTAATATAATAAGAAAATAATAAATAATAATGAATAGGCTAAAAAATCATAATAATTGTTAAAAATACATCAAACATGTAAAATTAAGTAGAGAAAAATCAGCAAAAATGTATATGATGCATTCAATTTTCAATACAATTTATAAATGTAAAGTTAAAGCAGCAAAAAATACCTCCTGGACTATGCATCAATTGAATCATAATCTTCAAAGTTCAAACTCAAATTGTAGTAAACAAGACACATGAAAACAAAATGAAGCACATGAGCATAGCATAAGGACTAAAATAAACAAAACTCAAAATATATTACCCAACCACTGTGTAGTTGTAATCCACTGAAAAATTCAAATACTATCACTATTATCAAATTACTAATTTACAACCCAATCATATATAATTAAAAACAAGAATTCTCAAATTAATGCTCTCACTGCAATAAACAAGTCACCATAGTAAATAAGTCACAAGTTCTCAATCTTTAACAAACATAAAACACACAAATGAAAAGTACACTACCACAAGTCATAAGTTATAAGTACAAATCCTAAATGTGAAACAACAATGTTCATAAAATTAAAAACTCAACATAGAAGTGAGGCAATCGACATATCTAATCATTCTCATTTTCCCAATGAGTGTTCTTAGTCCATAAACTCCAATCCGTGCCAAACTCAGGATTCTCAACTCCAAGACAATTGAATTTTTTAGCATTACTTGCACTGCAAACACCTCTCTCATTAGCCTCCTCATTTTGAGGGTCCACAAGATCATCATCATTGTTGTCCAACTTAAAATCTAAAAATTCATCTATAATATATCAAAATAAGCATTATTTATTGACTAATCAAAAATTAATTTGAAATGAATAGTTGTAAAAGAATAAATAAAGTACTATTATTGAGGTTTGTTTGGATATTGCAGGCAACTAATTCACGACAATTTTTTTTACTTCAACCACTATTAATATTGGAGGCTCGTCCTCTAATATCCATTGGGCATTAGTTATGAAAACTTTAAATTCAATAGGATCATAATTTAAATATCTAAATTACTATCACAACTTTATTTATTTAAAATTTTAAATTATCCTCTAATATCTCTTTTAATTTTCTATTATCTTTGTATAAATATCAATATCTATGAAAAAAATTAATTAACTACGCAACCCTTAAAAAAATATATGTATCATTATAGTTTTCAATGACGTGTTTAAAAAGTTTCTTAATAGATTATTATTTTTTCACATAAAAAAATAACATTATGTCTATATATATGAATTTTTTTCTATTTATACTACTAATAAAAGTATCTTAGAATGAAAAATTTTTGATTCACTATTTTACTCTTATTAAGAATTTTAAATATCACACATTTTTTTTTTGTAGTTGAATATCTAAATTACTATCATATACTTATGTGTTTAAATCTCCAAATTACCTCTAACATCTCTTTTAATTCTCTATTCACTCTGTATAAATATCAATATATATGAAATTTTTTAATAGCAATACTATTGTGACATAATTTACTAACCTAATTCATTATAATATTTGGATTGACTGTACGACCTATCAAACATTGAAACTTGGTGTTGATCCAATGATTCTACTAAAGCCACATCATTATGTCAGGAAACTAAGTCATATTTTTAGGTTTGAATAGTATTACTCATTTTTTAATTGACTACGTTACCCTTAAAAAATATATGTATTACTATAGTTTTTAATAAAACATTCAATTTTTTTTAAAAAAACTTCATTAATCTAACATTACTCATTTCAAATATAAAGATAACATTATGTTTATATATGTGTATTTTTTTTATCCAAAATTTCAATCATTTCATTTTTAAAATAAAAAATAATCTTTTATTTAGTTTTTTTTTTGAAAATAATTAACGTAATTCTTCGTAAACTTTTCATGTTTTATTAAAAGTATATAAAAAAACACAATTATAATGTATTTTTAAATAAAATTTGAATTTTAGAATTTTAATATTCTTTTAAAATATGTATTATAGATTAGTATATTATATTTTAGAGTTAATAAAACTTTTAGTCCATGAAATATGCATTTTTTTCAGTTTTATCCTCATTGTATCAATTTTATCAATTTGGTCTCTAAAGTATTTAGTGAGTGTTTAAATACCAATGAGTCTTTGGTCAAATGATACTCCTTACATTGTGAAATCTTTGCCCTTCTCGAGGTCACAAGTTCAAGCCCCCTCCCCCTCCCCCTAAAAAAAGTAAATTTTTTTTTAAAAAATAATCTATACGCAAACAATCTTTTAAGTTTTGACATAAATGATTATGTGTCTTCTATCACGTGCTGGTCATGTGACTCTATCTGACAGAATGCCACCTAGTCACTTCCGTCAAAAATCTTGAGGGATTGTCTGGTTAATGACCATTTAAACAAGAATTGAATATTTTATGGACCAAATTGACAAAATTCATTTATTGAGGACGAAATTGACAAAAAATGCATATTTTAGAGATCCAAAATGTTATTAACCTTATATTTTATCCCTATTGTCCTAACTAATTCCTAATTATAGTAAGCATTGATTATAATATTAACAATTATTGTTATTTTATACAATGAATTTCAAATAAATTATTTTTATTTTTTTTCTTATAGTTAGAACAACAAATCGTTGAGAATAGACAATATTTTTTGAATTTTATAGTATAAAATACGAGTGATAAAAAAATAATTTTAATAAACTTGAAATTATATTTAATCTAAGAATACTTATATCTGATACTTTTTATTAATATTTTGTATACGAAAATTATTTACGTGCAACACACGTGTTGCATTGTTAGTTGTAGTAAAATTCTTATAAACATTATGTACCTTTGTTTCAATCTATAATTGTAATGAACATAAACAAAATCATTAGCCTTTAATGCTCCAACATATTTATTTTCTTAGAATGGATATGTTCAAATATACTCCAATTTCATTCGCAATTGAAAGATTGCATGTTTGACTTAAAACACGAATGACTAATTTTTGAAAGTTTGGCGCGCTACTTCCATAACACAATCACCACTCATTTGCATTTAATCATATAGTGCGCCACAATCTAATGTAAACAACAAAAGTAAAATATATAACTTGAATTAGTCTAAATATTTTAAATACCAGGAAGCATCATATCTCGATCACTTATAGTAGTTATCTACCCAAAGTCTCTTTATGCATTTTTGGAAAATTTCATCTCATTTGTCAACTCACTACTCAAATTGGGATTTCCATAAGCATACCTCTTAGTAACATTCACAAGCCTTGAAATAGTTTGCCGATAATTTGTCATTTCATCTGACTTATATTGATTACTTGGGTTCAACCAATAACCAGTAACATGAAGATTTTTATAAAGTTGGCGATCCCAACGAGTATCAATGATTCTCAAGTAAACATTTACTATTTTCTTCCTTCTTTGAAATCTTTTAACAACCTCCTCCCTAGCCTTATGCATAACTATATACAACTACCTCATTGAAGGCCTATCATCACTATCAACAAGACGTAGCACAGGCACAAGAGGAATTGTGAATGGGACAATAATATCACATTCTTTCAAAAAACTAAAATCCATTGTCAATTATTTTTTCCCTTGTCATCCTTCACATATGTTGATATATTCCATTGCCTTGATGCCACCATAGCTCGTAAGATGTCCTTTTGAGCTAAAATACTTTACAATGCAATGAAATTGGTTGCAAAGTGTGTAGGAGTAAGATAAAATATTTTGCTTCCACCATTATATATATATATATACTAGTGGATGCACATGTGCGACGCACGTGAACAATTTTACATTATAATTTTATTTATATTGTTTCCTAATATGATTTTCTATATCTATTTAATCAACCAAGTTTGTAGACATAGTTTTTGTATCATTTATTACTTAAGAATATGAACCATTTTGGGAAGATTAAGTAAATACAAAGAATAAGTCTATGACTTAATTATAACTGAAAAAAGAGAACATCATGGCCTAGTTTAAGTCTTGTTGCACAAACAAATACTCCCTAATTGTAAGAAAGTGTCCGGTTCCCATACAAGAAAGAGGCAAAAGATAGGATAATTTTCAACAAAGAAAATCGACTACTACAAAGGGATTATTAAACAAAATTAAACGTGGAAAATAAACTTGATGAAATACTTTATTTTACTTTAACCATGAGTTACGTGGTAATAGGTTGGCCAACCAATTTCAACTCAATGGACAACGAAAATTTCTACTTCCAATTGCATCTAAAAAATGCTTCCATATGATGAAGTGACAAAATTTATATTTCTATGAACTCTCATTCACTTGTTCAAAATTTATGTTCCTATATTCACATAATATTTTTCAATATTCTAAATTACCTCCCCCTCCCCCAAAAAAAAAAAAAATTTGACGTCCATGATAAGTATTTCTATCACCATGAGTTTATCGCAATCATCATAGATAAAGCACACTTTAATTCCAAACGTATTGCTCACACAAACATATGTAAGTTGTAACCCTAACTGATTTCTTATTTTATTATTATTATTTTTTTCTATGAAGAAAATGAATACAAGGAAAAAAAAAGTGAGGGAATAGTGATACTAATACTAAATTAATCCTATCGCTAGTGCTGAAGATGTATTACTTCCATTTTCCACTCATGTTTTCACTTTAATAGGAATTTCTCTTGTAGTGTTTCATTGAACACCCGGCTAATTGGTAGATAATCATAAAATTGTAAAAATAACCTAACAAAAAAATTAGTGAAAAAAGTACAAATAAAATATCATATAGGACAATAAAAAATCTATACACAATTTTGTTGGACAATGGATTTGGTTGAGATTGGCAAGAGTAAATCTGAAAATAAAAAGTCTTCTAGGCTCTTACATAACAAGTAATCAAAAAAAAAAAAAAGAAAAGCAGTATAAAATTGAAGCAAATTAAAAATCAATTGATGTATCACATATTCAAAAAATCACAAACAAAATCCACAACATGAAGAAAGAAAATAATAAACAATATTTTGATCCTTGATATTCTAGCGATAAGAGAACTTTTTCAAAGAAGACAGACACAAGCTTCACACCTGTTTGACAAATTATATAGATAGAAACAGAGAAATTTGGGAGGGCAAGACAATTGGAGAAACAATAAAATGGAGAGTCCTACGCTTAGTGGAATAACAACCGGGAGAGGTAGAGACAGGCAATGGGAAATATTTGGATGTGTATTAAAGCGAAGAGCATGAAAAAGCTAGGTGTAAATAATATTAATGAGATGGTATTAATATGAAGACTAAATTAAGTAAGGTTAGCATTAAATCTAGAGGATAATCATGACATAACTGTAGTGTTGGAGGGTAAAAGTGAAAAAAAAATTGTTTTCATGTATGTTGTTAATTGATTTTTTCATGTATTTCATCTATTTGACAATTTGAATGAAAAAAAAAAAACATTGTTCTTAGTCTAAGAGAAAGGAAGGCAATGACCACAAATTTTCAAATTCGTCTTCTATTGTATGCCATTAATTCTATGACATGTCCAAAATACATTTGACTTGACAACTTAGTTCAATCAATAGCTCTTTTAGACTATATCACTGCACATTACAGTTATAAAACCCATTTAGTTCTTCTATCTAGCCTAAATAGGGAAGATAAACCCACCACTACATGTAAAGGTATATTATATAATGCTATCAATTTCAGAAATTTTCAAACATGCTTTTATGAAATTTCAAAGTGCATGCACTTTGCAAACCTATAAACTATATTCGGTTAGAGTCTTTCCTTTCATTATTTGTTCTTCAGGTTGGGATTAAGGACTCACCTAATAATAATTTGGAATTGCTCAAGGGTGATAGTTATAAACCCCCAATAGTCTCATAGTACATAATAGTAGACATACACCTTGCATTAAAAAAACATAGAAGCATGTGACAAATCTTACTAAAACTAAACATATGTACAGTTTATTTCTAGAAAATAAATAAATTCCTGCCCAATTTGATTCCATAAGCAATTTTGCAACTTGTAACCAATGCAAGAGTTGTTTGAGGTTCACCAAAACAAATATACCAAAGGTACTGAAGAATAATTATAAAAAAAAACCTTGCCTTGGGCAATGAATGGATATGACCACCTTCAACAGGTTGATCCTTGGCACTGAAGTTAAACTCTTCAAATTTCAGCTCCTTCCAATCACCCCTGAGAAGCAAGATTCCATAAAACAATTAGCTCTACATATTTAAAGATAACATTTGAAACCACCTAATGAAGACACGCATTCCCTTACTTCAGATAACAACACCTATAAACAACATATTGTAATTAACATTATGCATAACCAAAGCCAGAAACCATGCCTCCACTAAACCAAAACTATGACAGCCAACATCATATCACTTTTAATCTATATTGCTACAAGTTGGAACATATTAATAATATCATGTAACTAAGGGGGAAAAAAAGTTTGAAGGCTTACTTGGAGAGTTTTTAGATCAAAATCACTTTTGATGTAAAAATTTAGATCTAAAAATTTAGATCTTCTAACTGGTATCACGAATGTGGAGTGGTTCGATTGTATGATGTGAACGACACATATCGTAATTGGATTGGGGAAGGAGAAGAAAGGGAGCGTGGCTTTTTGTTTTTCACTGAGTGATAAATACGTGTGTGAGAGAGAGAGATGGAATGTGAGGGAGCGTGGCTGCTCGTTGTTCACCAAATGGTAGAGAGAGAAGGGTGTTGTAACGGCTGCATAATTGGGAGGCAGTAAGTTAGAGGTGATAAATTAGGTTTGTGCTATTAATTGTGAAGGATAAAGAGGATATACTTGTCTTTTCGGAGGGTAAAAGTGGAAAAAAAGTTTTTCATATATGCAGACATTTTAAAGTAGTATATATATATATTGTAATCTTTGAAGCCTATGACACAACATTTTGCAGCATCAAATTCAAATAACGAGCTGCATATGGTGACCAACATATTGTGCGAAATTCTTGCTCTAATAACCTTCCAACAAAATTTGCAGCGTTATCAGTCACTATGTGCACTACATTTTCTACACCAACTTGTAACACAACTTCCTTAAATAACTTATATAGCATATCTATTGTCTTATAAGCATCGAAAGTATCAACAGACTTTAAAACACTGTTCCACTAGGGCAATTAACCAAGAAATTAATCAAAGTTCTCCTATACTGATCTGTCCACTCATTAACCATGATAGTACAAACCAAACTCCTTCCATGCGGTTTGAAAACTATGGACAAAATTTTTGACTTCTTCAAAATCATTATTCAACAAATAACCATGAAAGTTATGAAGGTTATGGCCCTTATAACCACCACCATAACCAGTAAGTGCATCTAACATAGGTTGATAATATATGGAATTCACAACATCAAAGGGATTGCAAACATCCATTATCCATTTGGAAACCGCGATCATACCTCTTTTTTGCCTCGTTATTTTGCAACACACTTTTGATAGTAGGCTAAGCACTTGGGGTAGTCCTTGGTACAAATAGTCAATTATTTTACCTTTTCTTTTTGCATCCATGTTAGATATTGATTTACCTTTACCTCCACCCATGGAAATGCCTGTTCCTTTATAAGAGGATGAGACTTCTTGAACATTATCATTTTCTTGCATATATTCCCGCACGTCATAATTTTGAAACTCTAGTCCATATTGATTCATTTCCTCATAATCTTGTTGTGTCTTTCTTTTCTTGGTCATAGTACTTTCTAGAATCGATCTTATCTCATAACTAACATTAGGAGGGCATCTAGTACATCATTCTACTTCTCCTTTAATCCCTGCCAAATTTTGCTTGAATCTATTGATACAACCTCCCTTAATTACCTTGTGACAATGCATACAAATCCAAATTTGCCCCCTTTGTTGAAGAAACAGAGCCTTCCTAACAATGTGCCCATACAGGGTTGGTCTTTCCTCTCACTGCAATTTTTGTACAAGAAGAATTTGGTGTAGCACTATTTGGTGTATATTGAGATTCAATTGGTGTTCTAGAGGAAAAAATTATGATACGAGCATCCAAAACCAAAACCTGCTAATAAATAAACCCAACAATATCTTTTTCCATATCATCAAATACCACCATATATCTAGATCCAATCATTGAAATTTTCTAGCATTAACAACATCCCAACATTATTAAAAATATAGATTCAAGCTTAGAAAACTCTTACATCAACAAATGAATATAATAAAAATAGAGTCCATAATTCTAGGCTTTTCATTAGCATCATTACCATCACAATCACAATCAACTTTGACATTTCAACTGTGACGCCCTAAGAATCGGGGGTCATTTGTCAACTCGTTGATCACCTATCAACCTGTAAAAATGCACTTGAATGTCACATAACACGACGCCACATCACAACATTCCCTTTACTGGGATCACAACAACTCAAAGTATGGGCAGAGTCTCCCTTGTACCGAGCACTCCCAAACGCATAACTTGTGTACACTTCAATCACATGACCCATCTGAGGTCCAATATACAAAAATTCATACTCAATTATTGTTCATTTACATCATTTGAATAAAAGGACTCAAGGCTCAGATGCATAGTAAAAAATTCTTAAAATTTGAGATTTTACAAAACCTACTGGTAGAAGATGTACAAGTTCTACCAGTAGAAAAAACTAATGGAAAAGTTCTACCGCAAAACTTGAAGTTCTACCGGCAGAAGAGCTCATCGTTCTGCCATTAGGTCTTACCAGTTTTCGCCTATTTTTATCATTTTTCAATTCCAATTCATTCCAACTCTTTACAATACCAACCCAAATTGATATAATATCCATTTTAAAACCAAATACAGTTCATATGATTTATATTACAATCTTTTACATAACATAACATTACATGTCCAAAAACTAGATTACGTCTTAATTTTACAAAAACATAGTTTAAAAGCCACATCTCGGTTTTTCTTCAACGGTGAGGGCCTGGATAAGAGCCGTCTACCTACGCACGTGCCACACCTAAAATTTTATCCCCATAAAGGGTGAGCAATCCTTAATAGGGTATCTTCTAAAAAGGCTACTCCCTAACCTAGATGTATATGAAGTGTTCACATACAATTCACAAGCAACAATCACTCCATTCAAGAATATACAATTCAATAATGGAATCCTCTATGTCATGCCAAGATATGAAATGAGACTCACACATGTAACTCAACCCCAGCCTTTACCGGTTTCCTCAACACATGCAACTCCATGCATATATATCCGAGCATTTCAAACCTCGCCATTGATATTGCACATCTAATGACTATTATGAATCTCAGGTCTTTCTTAGGGTGGGTATTTATGGACTCACACTTACGGGCAATCAACCAACACAATATTAATAGACTTTCAGGCTTGATTAAACCTTTTGAGTTAACTGGTTCATCGGGTTTACTCTGATTTTGGTGCATAAATGATCCAACAGGTGAACCGAGCCAGTTTAGGTACCAGTTCACTGGGACAACCCATTGGTCTGGGCTGGGTTTTAAAATAATGTACGTAAGTCAACGAGCCTACCACTAGAAGACACTTTAACCAAGGCGGACTCCACTAGAATCACTTAATCCCTTGAGTGTCATCAAATCAAAAAGGTACTCAATAAGCTGAACTTCATTAAACCAAGAAGCTACCCTCGAAGTCGAAATCATTAGATCGAGTCTTATCAAGCCAAAAGGCATCCTTGGAGCTATTGACTCCTAGAACATTAGGTAAATGGCATAACATGGGCTTGAGCACCTGAAACGACTCGTCTAAAGGACTCATTGACATTATCCAAAATGTCTAAGAGGATGTGTGATATGGACTGGTTAGTTACTGTAACGCCCAAAAATACACCCTGGACGACATTACATTCTAAAACCATTCATATCATGAGAGCACTAATAAAATCCCTTAAGAAACAAGACTTCATTTCTCATCCACAAATAATTAAAACATTATCTAAAAGAATAAGCCCAAGTCATGACTATTACATCTCAAAAATTAAATAAAGAAACGCAGAGGAATAAACAAAAGAAACTAGACTACACAATGTTCCAAAGGAATGTCCTAGTCTAGTACAAAAAGAAAAGAGGTCGCTCTATGCGTCTACTTCAGGATCCACACTCCCGTCAAGTGGAGTCTCCCACGTAGCGGGCTCCTCGACCCTTACGTCCTCATCTAGCGGGTAATCTGAAAAAAATGTTAGCGGTAGGGGGTGAATACGAAGCTCTGTAGAAAAATTCTCCCAAACCCATACAAGGTTTATAAAAACATTTAAAACGGTCGGTCTCATTTTTAACATACATAGATACAAAATTTGAAATAAAATAGTGACATTTAAAAATGATCTCAAGTTTATGTAAACACAATACTTAAATGAATAAACAAGCACCACCTACAAATGATAATCAGTAGTGGTCATAAATAATTTCCAACACTTCTTTTGGTAGGTGGCATACTTTAGGGTAACCTCTACCTCCTTTTTAGGTCACCTTTGATTCTCAAGCATCCTTACCAGGAACCTCTTGAGAATGGGTGAGCATCCTTTCAAGGAATCTCTCACTAATCATTGCATGATTTCTCAAGCATACTTACCGGGAATTTCTTGAGAATGGGTGAGCATCCTTACAAGGAACCACTCACTAATCACTACATTGTTTCCCAAGCATCATTACCAGGAACCTCTTGAGAATGGGTGAGCATCCTTACAAGGAACCTCTCACTCATGTGCCTCACAAACAACCCAACCAAGCATACAATTTTCAAATTTATCTCAATTCACAAGCTTCTATCCAAATCCCCAAAATATCTCATGCAACAATTTCACAACCAACTAAGTAACGTACATGAGATCACAATAGCATCATTTTATGGTTCAATATGAAACACTAAGGTTTGAAAATCAAGGATAAAGAAATTTTTTAGAGAAAAGTTCATTTCTCTTAAAATCTAAGGTTTTTAGCCAAAAACAAGGATTTAATGGTTAACCCACCATTAATATTGTTTAAAGCACGGTAATATTATCAAGAATCAATGATCTATAGCATACATATAAGATTTAAAGTAGAAATAGTACATATAAGTAAACTCTAGCCTCAATGCAAGTGAATGAGAGAAAACCCCTACCTTTTGTTCTTGAAAAGTTAGATTTTTATGGACTCCAAGGTATAAATCCCTTCGAAGTAAGTGTTTCTCTCTTCGTTTCTTCTTCTCTTTTTCTTCTTTCTTTCTCTCTTAGGGTTTCTAAGGTTGGAGGGGCCGAAATAAAGCCAAAAGAGGCGAAATAATGTATTTATAGGGTGAAAATAGGACTAAGATCGCGACATTTTAGTTTCAGAAATTTTTAGGCCGTACCGGTATGCAGTACCGATACGGTACAGTACTGGTATGCTGTACTGGTATGTCGAACTCTCTAGACCACGTACCGGTATGGTTCAGTACCGGTACACAGTACCAGTACAGTTTTTATCCACTTTTTCCTATTTTCTCCATTTTTCATTCTCAATCCATCTTAAACCCTTCCAAAGCCATCTCATGCATCTCTAACACCTATTTCTATACCAAACCTATTTAGTACAAGTTCTAGGACCTTAAGTTTCATGTTTTTACCTATTAAAACAAAAAATTGAACTATTATTTCCACTAACCTTTTAAATCTCTACTTTTCAAATCTACCAAGATTTAAAGACACATCACTACACATATCTACCTTTTTACCACACTCATTTACTATATATTTATATGCGTATATAAAAGATAAATGTGGGGTGTTACAATCCACCCCCCTTAAAGAAAGTTTCGTCCTCGAAACTTACCTCAAGTAGCTAACAAATGTGGATATTTCTCCCGCATTTCTTGCTCTGGTTCCCATGTAGCTTCCTCCACTCCATAGTGTTGCCACAAAACCTTCACCAATCTGATAACCTTGTTGCGAAGCACTTTTTCCTGGGCATCGAAAATTTCTACCAGTTGTTCTTCGTAGGTTGCTCCGTCTTGAATTTCAATCTCCTCCAAGTTCACGATTGGAGTTGCATCCGAGTGACACTTTCTCAACATGGACATGTGGAATACGTCATGTACTCCGGATAGCTGGGCTGGTAGTTGAAGTTGATATACCGCCTTGCCTACCGCTTTGATTACCTCAAACCGTCCGGTACATCTTGGCGCTAACTTCCCCTTTTTATCGAATCGAAACACGCCATTCTTGGGTGACATCTTGTGAAATACGTAGTCTCCCACCTTGAATTCTAAGGGTCTTCGTCTATGGTCCGCATAGCTCTTCTGTCTACTTTGCGCCGTTCGTAGCCTCTCTCGAATGAGTTGAATCATCTCTGTAGTTTCTCGAACAATGTCTGGTCCAAACAAACTACTCTGGTCGGCTTCTAACCAACACGTTGATGATCGGCATGGTCTTGCATACAATGCCTCTTACTGTGCTATCCCAATACTTTCCTGATAGCTGTTGTTGTAAGCAAACTCCACCAGCGGTAAGTGGTCGCTCCAACTCCCCTTGAAGTCCAAGGCGCAAGAGCGTAACATATCCTCCACAATTTGTATCACGCTCTCGGATTGACCATCTGTTTGAGGATGAAAAGTCGTACTGAAGTGTAACTCCGTCCCCATCGCTTGTTGTAGACTCTGCCAGAATCTTGCCACAAACCTAGAGTCACGATCCTACACAATCGAGAGCGGAACGCAGTGTAACCTCACTATCTCATGGATATACATCTGGCTCAAAATCTCAAATGTATCCGTGGTCTTCATACCCAAAAAGAGAGCGGACTTGGTGAGTTTATCCACAATGACCCACACTGCATTATGCCTGCTCGACGTCCATGGTAAACCCGACATGAAGTCCATGGTGATGTAATCCCAGTTCCACTCTGGAATAGGCAACGACTGTAGGACTCCTCCTGGTCTTTGATGTTCAATCTTCACCTGCTGGAACACTGTACATTTTTTCGCGTACTTGGCCACGTCTCGCTTCATTCCCCTCCACCAATACTGACGCTTCATGTTCCTATATATTTTTGTGCTACTGGGATGGATAGCAAACTTGGAGCGATGACACTCTCCAAGTATCTCCTGTAAGGATGAGTCGTCAGGAACACATAGCTTCTCCCCATATCTCAACTCTCCATTCTTTCATGACCATCGCTCAATCGCTTCTCCATTCTCCAATTGGGCTCTAATCTCATCGAGTTCTGAATCCAGGCATCGCAACTCCACTACCCGTGGCCGAAACGTCGGTTGAGCTACAAGGTTGAATAGATATGGTTGATACTCTAGTCCATCCACCCATAGATCATACTCTTCCAATGTATCAATCATTTTTCACCTATTTACCGCAAGAGAATTGATTTCACCCTGAAACTTCCTGCTAAGAGCGTCGGCAACTACATTGGTCTTCCCCGGATGGTATTTGATCGTGAACTCATAATCTTCCAAGTACTTGATCCATCTTCTCTGCCGGAGATTCAAGTCTTTCTGTGTGAAGATATACTTGAGGCTCTTATGGCCAGAGGACACTTGAAATTTCTCTCTATATAAATAACACCTCCACAACTTAAGCGCAAAGACTACAGCGGCAAGTTCTAAGTCATGGGTGGGATAGTTCTACTCATGAACTTTGAGTTTCCTAGAGCCATAGGTAACTACCCTTCCATCTTGCATTAGCACACATCCCAAGCCTCGTAGTGAAGCATTGGTGTAAGCATCGTATCCTTCCCCACTATTCGAAATAATGTGGACAGGAGCCGTCGTCAACTTCTCCTTCAAGGTGCGAAAGGCTAGTTCACACGCTTGAGTCTACAAGAATTTCTCTCCCTTCTTCGTAAGGCGAGTCATCGACATCGCTAGCTTAGAGAACCCCTTCCACAAACTTCTGATAGTAACTTGCCAAGCCTAGAAAATTATGCACTTCCGTCACATTCTTTGGTGGTTCCCATTCATCACGGCCTCAATCTTTACGGGATCAACCGCTAACCCTTGGTCGGACACAACATGGCTAAGGAACTTCATTTCCTTCATCCAAAACTCACACTTGCTCATCTTCGCATATAACTTATGTTCTCTCAACGTTTGTAGCACAATAGAGAGATGACGACTATGCTTCTCCTGAGTCTGTGAGCAAATCAATATGTCATCAATAAACACAATGAAAAATTAATCGAGGTAAGGCCGAAAGACTCGGTGCATCAAATCCATGAAGGCTGCTGGTGCATTCGTCAGTCCGAATGGCATCATCGTATACCCAAAATGACCATATCGAGTACGAAAAATAATCTTAGGAATATCCTCCTCTCTGATTCGTAATTGATGGTACCTTGTGCTAAGGTCAATCTTAGTGTAATACTTTGAACCCCTCAACTGATCAAATAAGTCATCTATTCGAGGCAACATATATTTGTTCTTCACTGTCACCCGATTCAACCTTCGGTAATCTGTACATAACCGAAGTGTGTCATCCGTTTTCTTCACAAAGAGGGCCGGGCTCCCCAAGGTGAGTACTCAAATGGATAAACCCAATCGCCAATAGATGATCCAATTGCTTCCTTAGCTCCTTTAACTTTAAAGGTGCCATCCGGTAGGGAGCAATAGATATGAGTTCGGTTCTCGGATAGAGGTCAATCTTGAACTCAATTTTCCTATGTGGTGGTAACCTGGGTAGCTCGTCAGGGAAGACATCCAAAAAATCCGATACTATCAACACCACGTTTGCATGGGATTTATCCTAATCATCTCCTATTAAACTGGCTAAGAAACTCAACTGGCTCCCAGCCTTCGCTTTCAAGAATCTACTACCGTTAGTAGGAAATGGATGGAAAGAATCTCGTTTATTCACAAAACTGAGAACGACTCCTCCTGACAACTGAAATGTAATCCGCTTGCGGAAACAATCCATTACTGCCCAATAAGTGGATAACAAGTCCATCCCGAATATAACATCATACCCCTTCATATTTAGAGCAACCAAATTCACAATCAATTCGTGCTCCCCAGTACGAATCATACAACCCTTGCAGACTCGGTTTGTACCCAACCGTTCTCCCGTAGGTAAGTCAATATTCAATGCATGTTCTAGCTTCTCGAAACTCAATTCCAAACTACTAGCATATGCAGTACGTATAAAAGAATTGGTCGCACCGGGGTTAAATAAGATTCGAGCCCAAGAATTATAAAGAAGGATTATACCTTCAACAACTGCATTGAAGGCATCTTCCTCCGGTTGGGTCAAGGCAAATACTCGCCCCTGGGTGGCACTGTCGGGATCTTGAGCTTGTATCAATCGCTGCGGTGTAGGCCTCGGTGATGGTGGTTGGGCTGTTGGCATTTGTCTGGCGGTCTGGATAGGCCCCTGAGGTGGAAAAACTAGGTAATGCATCCGAATATATCTCACACCTCCACATGCAAAGCAGGATCACGGGGTAATACCTGCTCTAGTTTGAGTGTCTCCCTCTCCGTGGGTTGTCAAAAGTCGCTGTCCATCTGTCTGGTTTGGGCGACGGTATGGTGTCGGTCTTTGTGTCCCACTAGTGCTAGCACCCGTCCAGATCGGACCTCCTCTCGCTAAGCTCTGTCGTTCGTTGACTATTTTCTATATCTCTCTCCACTAGTGTAGCTCTATCAAAAATATCCCCGTAGTCCCGAATCTTGAGAGCCACCAACTTCTCTCAGATGACCGGCCTCAAACCCTGCTCGAAGCGCTTGGCCCTATTGGCCTTACTAGAAATAAACTCCGCAACATATTGGGATAGCTCATCAAACCTCCTCTCGTACTTGGCCACGGTCATGCTGCCCTGTCATAGAGCCAGAAAGTCAGTCTTCATCTGGTATCTGACTAATTTCGGAAAGTACTTGTCTAAGAAGATTTGGTCAAACTCTTCCCAAGTGAGTATATCGGTGTTCCTCCTTCGTTTTATAGAGTCCTACCAATGGTCGGCCTCCCCCTCGAGCAAGTAGGTAGCTAAGCCAACCCGTAAATCCTCGGCAATCCCCATGCCTTCACAAATTTTCTTTACTCGTCGGATCCATTTATCCGCATCCAAAGGGTTAGAGCTCCCTTGAAAAGTAGGCGGGTGTTGCCTCAAGAATTTCCGAAGAACTATCATCCTTCGGCTGCCGTCCTCGTTGCCCGGTATTTGAGCTAAAGGATGAGCTCCTCCATTATGGTTGTTCCCATTCAGGTGTTGTACCAGAGTAGTGAGCTCCCTCAAACATTGATAAATGCCATTCATGGCATTGAGAGGTGGTGGCGGAGGAGGGGGTGCTTGGTCACCACGTCCTCGTTCTCTGTCCATCTTGCACATCAATTCACAATTTAGTTTCATTGATGTACAAGACATCCTAAACATTACTTAAATCTCAAGCCTATGGTTCCTATAAAGCATGACCGAACCATTTCTTTCTACCTAGTCCTATTTCACTAGTGTGAATCCATAACCTACAGCTCCCATGTAAGACCTAAAGCCTAGGCTTTGATACCAACTCTGTAACGCCCCAAAACACACCTTGGACGACATTACATTCTAAAACCATTCATATCATGAGAGCACAAATAAAATTCCTTAAGGAACAAGACTTCATTTCTCATCCACAAATAATTACAACATTATCCAAAAGAATAAGCCCAAGTCATAGCTATTACATCTCAAAAATTAATTAAAGAAACGCAGCGGAATAAATAAAAGAAACTAGACTACACAATGTTCTAAAGGAATGTCCTAGTCTAGTACAAAAAGAAAGGAGGTCGCTCTATGCGTCTACTTCGGATCCACACTCTCGTCAAGTGGAGTCTCCCAAGTAGCGGGCTCCTCGACCCTTACGTCCTCATTTAGCGGGTAATCTAAAAAAAATGTTAGTGGTAGGAGGTGAGCACGAAACTCTGTAAAAAAATTCTTCCAAACCCATACAAGGTTTATAAAAGCATTTAAAACGGTCAGTCTCATTTTTAACATACATAGATACAAAATTTGAAATAAAATAGTGACATTTAAAAATGATCTCAAGTTTATGTAAACACAATACTTAAATGAATAATCGAGCACCACCTACAAATGATAATCAGTAGTGGTCATAAATAATTTTCAACACTTCTTTTGGTAGGTGGCATACTTTAGGGTAACCTCCACCTCCTTTTTAGGTCACCTTTGATTCTCAAGCATCCTTACCGGGAACCTCTTGAGAATGGGTGAACATCCTTACAAGGAATCTCTCACTAATCACTGCATGATTTTCCAAGCATACTTACCAGGAACCTCTTGAGAATGGGTGAGCATTCTTACAAGGAACCATTTACTAATCACTACATTGTTTCCCAAGCATCCTTACCGGGAACCTCTGGAGAATGAGTGAGCATCCTTACAAGGAACTTCTCACTCATGCGCCTCATAAACAACCCAACCAAGCATACAATTTTCACATTTATCTCAATTTACTAGCTTCTATCCAAATCTCCATAATATCTCATGTAACAATTTCACAACCAACTAAGTAACGTACATGAGATCACAATAGCATCATTTTATGGTTCAATATGAAACACTAAGGTTTGAAAATCAAGGATAAAGTAAAATTTAGAGAAAAATTCATCTCTCTTAAAATCTAGAATTTTTAGCCAAAAATAAGGATTTAATGGTTAACCCACCATTAATATTATTTAAAGCACGGTAATATTATCAAGAATCAATGATCTATAGCATACATATAAGATTTAGAGTGGAAATAGTACATATAAGTAAACCCTAGCCTCAATGCAAGTGAATGAGAGAAAACCCCTACCTTTTGTTCTTGAAAAGTTAGATTTTGATGGACTCCAAGGTATAAATCCTTTCGAAGCAAGTGTTTCTCTCTTCCTTTCTTCCTCTCTTTTTCTCCTTTCTTTCTCTCTTGGGGTTTCTAAGGTTGGAGGGGCCGAAATAGAGCCAAAAGAGGCGAAATAATGTATTTATAGGACGAAAATAGGACTAAGATCGCAACATTTTAGTTTAAAAAATCTTTCGGCTGTACTGGTATGTCGAACTCTCTGGACCATTTAGTACCAGTACGATTCAGTACCAAGACACAGTACCGGTACGGTTTTTGTCCAGTTTTTTCTATTTCCTCTATTTTTCATTCCTAATCCATCTTAAACCCTTCCAAAGTCATCCCATGCATCTCCAACACCTATTTCTACACCAAACCTATTTAGTACAAGTTTTAGGACCTTAAGTTTCATGTTTTCACCTATTAAAACAAAAAATTCAACTATTATTTCTACTAACCTTTTAAATCTCTACTTTTCAAATCTACCATGATTTAAAAACACATCACTACACATATCCACCTTTTTACCACACTCATTTTACCATATATTTATATGTATATATAAAAGAAAAATGTGGGGTGTTACAATTACATCTAAAGTTGTAAATTGGGCTAGTCTGGCACATGTACGACACTAGTTGAAATGGGTTGGTCCAAGCATGGGCACGCCCCTAGGACGAGCTGGGCCAATGATTTGAGCCCACGAGCATGAGCACTTGTAACACCCCGCATCTTCTTTTATATGTGCATATATATATATATATATTTATTTATATATATATATATATAGTAATGAGTGTGGTAAAAAGGTGGATATGTGTAGTGGTGTGTCTTTAAATCTTGGTAGATTTGAAAAGTAAAAATTTAAAGGGGTAATGGAAGTAATAGTGGAATTTTTGTTTTAATAGGTGAAAATATGAAACTTAAGGTCCTAGAACTTGCACTAAATAGGTTTGGTGTAAAAATAGGTGTTGGATATGCATAAGATGACTTTGGAAGGGTTTAAGATGGATTGAAAATGAAAAATGAAGGAAATAGGAAAAATGGGAAAAAACCGTACCGGTACTAAATGGTCCAGAGAGTTCGACGTACCGATACGGCCAAAAGATTTCTAAAACTTAAATGTCGCGATCTTGGCCTGATTTTCGCCCTATAAATACCTTATGTTGCCTCCTTTGGCCTTATTTCGGCCCCTCTAACCTTAGAAACCCTAAGAGAGGAAGAAAGGAGAAAGGGAGAGGAAGAAAGGGAGAGAGAAATACTTGATTTGAAGGGATTTATACCTTGGACCCCATCAAAATTCAACTTTTCAAGAACAAAAAGGTAGGGGTTTTCTCTCATTCACTTGCATTGATGCTAGGATTTACTTATGTGTACTATTTCCACTTTAAATCTTATATGTATGGTATAAATCATTGATTCTTGATATCCTTATGATTATTATCATGCTTTAAACAACATTAATGGTGGGTAACCTTAAATCCTTGTTCTTGGCTAAAAACCCTAGATTTCAATGGAGATGAACTTTTCTCTAAAGTTTTCTTTATTCTTAATTTCAAAACCTTAGTGTTTCACATAAAAACATAAAATGATGTTTTTATGATCTCATGTACTTTTCTTAGTTGGTTGTCGGATTGTTGCATGATATATTTTAGGGATTTTGGATAAATGCTGGTAAATGGAGATGAAAGTTGGAATTGTATGCTTGGTTGAGTTGTTTGGGGATGCACATGAGTGAGAGGTTCCTTGTAAGGATGCTCGCTCTTTCTCAAGAGGTTCCCGGTAAGGATGCTTGAGAAATAAGTCCGTTATAGTGAAAGGTTCCTTGTAAGGATGCTCACCCCTTCCCAAGAGCTTCCCGGTAAGGATGCTTGGGAAGCAATATAGTGATTAGTGAAAGGTTCCATGTAAGGATGCTCACCTATTATCAAGAGGTTGCCGGTAAAGATGCTTGAGAATAAAAGGTGACCAAAAAAGGGGGGTGGAGGTTACCCTAAAGTATGCCACCTACCAAAAGAATTGTTAGAAATTGTTTATGATCATTAATCATTATTATTTGTATAAGGTGCTCATTTATTCATTTAAGTAATACTTTTAAATAAACTTGAGATCTTTTTAAATGTAACCGCTTTTTTTCAAATTATGTATTTATGTTATGTTAAAAATGAGACCGATCATTTTAAATGCACTTCTAAACCTTGTATGAGTTTGAGATAATTTTTCTACAAAGTTTTGTACTCACCCCATACCGCTAACATTTTTCAGATTATCCACTAGAGGAGGACGTGAGGGTCGAAGAACCCGCTACCTGGGAGACTCTACTTGACGGGAGTGTTGATCCTGAGGTGGACACATAGAGCGGCCTCCTTTCCTTTTGTACTAGATTATTACATTCTTTTGGAACATTATGTAGTCAAGTTTCTTTTGTTTATTCCGCTGCGTTCCTTTAGTTAATGTTTGAGATGTAATAGTCATGACTTGGGCTTATTCTTTTGGATAATGTTGTAATTAATTGTGGATGACAAATTAAGTCTTGTTTCTTAAGGGATTTTATTAGTGCTCTCATGATATGAATAGTTTTTGAATGTAATACCGTCCAGGGTGTGTTTTGGAGTGTTACAGCACTGGTTAGGCATGGGCACGACATGACTAACAGTCCTATTTTTTTATTGAAATTTTAGCAAAAATAAATCCATTTTTACTCTTCCCAACAACTATATAGCAGCTAGTTTAAGGGGTAAATATAAAATTTACACTTTTTTGCTTCTATGTGCCATTTTTATTCATCCTAGCAGTGGTATACCGACTAGTTTGAGGTGTAAATTTAGAATCCAATATTTTTAAATTCTCTATAAGTACCTTACCTAATTTATTTTCTTTCTCACCAAATAACTCACTTTTTCTCTACAATTTCTCTTTCTCCCAACACTAGTGTATACATTTTCATCTAAAAGGCTAAAAGCATAAATTGTAATTTACAACTACGTCAACATCTATGATTATTAGTCTACATCTACATATTCAATTACAAGTTCACATCTACATCTTCAATTACTTTGATCGAGGTATTTTTTTAATTTAATTACGTGTTATAATTGTAATTACTTATTTTAAATTGAAAAACGTATCCTAGAAATTTTGACTTTTAGAATTTAGATTTTGGTGAATTTAATGAAATTGATGATGTGCCCGAATGTTAAGGTGAATCTTCAAATGAACCTAGCAATAGTGGCACTCAAGTTAGGGAAACGAGGAGCTACACCACTTTATGTGTCCACAGTAGGCTCAAGTCTACTTTTAGTGCAGTTAATAAAGTATTGGACGAGGGGAGAAGATTAACTCCAGAAATCTTGGAATGTCTTATGTGCATGCAGGATTGGGAGGATACAACACTTAGAGCTTAGAGTAGAAAATTTATGGCTGAAAACTTTGCAAACATAGACATAAGTAATGAATCAAATGAGTAGTGAAAAAAATATAATCTATGTGTTTCATTTTTGTTATACCTATTGTGTATTTTTATTTCACATTGTAACTCATTCATTGCATTTTTTTTAATTTTTTTTAATTTGTATTAGTTTTATATATAGGCACAAAACAAGCACAATCAAGGCACGAGCACAACATGACCAAAGCACGGGACACGACACGGGCATGTGCACGTCACAAATTGGGTTTTGCCTAGGTCCAAACACACAAGGAACGACATGGGCAGGGACAGTTCGAAACGAGCCGTGTTTGGTATGACATGAAGCATGGTTAAGCACGAATGTTAACGGGCCAAGCTGACACAACATAACAGGTTTGATAACAGTAGCTATGTTGTATGCCGCACGTGAGGACCAAGGATAGATCTCACGAATAACAGAAAAAAACATGACTTTTGCTAACGTGGACCAATCCGGTTATATCCCGAGAGGCACCTTACTAAATGCTCAACGCTCCTCATTAAATGCTTAGCATGCCACGTTGAATGCCCGTTGGATCAAATTTTGACTGATCCAAATCTTAATCAGATTTTAAAAGTTTGATTCGATAATTTGATGAATTTTATGTTTCTAGTCCATATTCGAATCCGTTAATAAATAAAAAAATTGATCTAAAAATCCGATTCGATCCTAATAACTTAATAGCAATATTTTAGCAAACTATATCTAAATTTCCATTAAATTTATTTAAATAATCACTTAGTTTTTTTAATATATATATATACAAATATATAAATAATTTAGATTGGATCATAATCAAATAAAATATAGGTATATTCAAATTTAAATTCGTAAAATATAAGATATCGAATTTGAATTTGGGTTCGAATTATCGATAAAAAATATCAATCCATATCCATTTAAACGAATTTGGACTCGGAACAAAATCAGATCCTTTGAAATGCCTACTTGCAAGTTGTCTCTTAGGTTAATAAATGCATTGCTTGAGGCCACCCTATGAGGAGGCAACTTGACGCAGCAGAACAAAGAACACTACGATTTTTTATGCATCGAAGTAAAAGGAATACTCCAAATTCATAAAGATAGAGAAAAACTTTGAAATATAATATTACTAGTCATAACCTATGCTTGAAGACACGATAAAATATAAAATTCAAGCGTCTAAAAAATCGATATCACTATATTAATTTTTTTAAAAATATATTAACTACAAATTAATCAAATATTAAATGATTAAATACATAATAGAAATGAGTGATGTAATATTTTTAGGGAGAAAATATATAAATAATTAAACATGTGATAGAAACGAGTGATGTGATTTGACATTTGAGTCTGACAAAAAGATAATATGTGATATAAGTGATTGGTGATGGTTTTGAGGGAAAAAATATGACTGAGATAAAATTCAAACACACTCCTGTTTTACTATATAGATTGAATGAATAATTTGTATTACAAAGGAGCAATATAAATAGGAACAACTAAAACCCTAATCATTCTCAAAAAGAAGCAAAATCCATAAAATTATGAAAAATGTATAGTACTAATAAAATTAACTTAAGATGAAAAACTTTTGAATTTATAGTTTACCCTTATAAAGGATTGCAAAAACAACTCTATCATTTCACTATTAAATATCTAAATCACCCTTATATCGTTATGTATTTAAATATCCAAATTATCTAAAACATCTTTTTTAATTATCTATTCTTTATGTATAAATCAATTTTCATAAACTTTTTGATGGACTATCTTTTCCTTAAAAAATATGCACAATTATATTTTCAATAAAGTGTTCAAAAAACCTAAAAAAATCCCATCAATGTAATATTATTCATCTCACATACAAAGATAACATTATACATACATATATGCATTTTGTTTTCATTGAAACGTTTAATCCTTTCATTTCTAAGCAAAAAAATAATTGTATATATATTTTTTTAAAATCAATTTATCATTAGTATAATTCTTCGATCACAATAAACTTTCTATGTTATACTAAAATTTTATGTAAAAATAGATATTATAGTATATTTTTAAGTAAAACTTGAATTTTTAGAATTTTAATATGTTTGATAATATATATTATAAACTAGTATACTCTTATCCCAATTGACCTAACTAATTCCTAATTACAACAAGGTTCCAATGGAATTAGTATATTAATAATTATTCTAATTTTATTCAATGAATTATAAGTGCAGTCCTAATCAAATGAATTTCAAAAAAATTAATTTCTCAAACATCACTAAAAAATCAATTTCTATCATAAAAATCTAAAAAAAAATAGAACTGTAACTATTTTTTTCCTTTTTTTTCATAGTTAGAACCAAAAAATTTGAAAATATATAAAATTTTCATAATCTTATAATAGAATATGAGTAATTAAAAATTAAGTATGGTAAATTTGAGATGATATTTAATTCAGATACATATATACCTAATATGTTTTATTAATTTTTGTATATAAAAACTATTCACGTGCAACACACGTGGTATATACTAAAAATAGAAATATATTATTTTTTTAATTAATATAAAAGTACGTGCCGTTTGAAGTTTAACAAAATTGATGACGCTGAATTCGAAATCTCATATGATTTATTTATTAATTTTTCCTAAAACAGCAAAAATGGGTTTTGAATGCCTTAACGATAGAATTCGGTTCGAAACTGAAGGAGCTCATGATAAAACGATGAGTCTTAATCGTTGACTTGATTCGGGTAAAACACTATTGGTCCCATTGAATTCCGAGTCTGGCACATTTTGTCTCTACTTTTACTTTTTCCCCAATCCAAATAAAAAAACTTGTCAACAACAACATAAATGGAGTCCATACCTCATTGAGTTCGCAAAAGACCCAACGCAAAATTCATGGACAGATCTTCCCATGGTTTATCTGGAATGGGTAGAGAAGTGTAGAGGCCAGTATTCTACATATGTCTCTTGGTAGTCTGACACGTATAACACTATTTGACAAACTGCTCCACATGCCTCTTTAGTTGGGGCAAGAAAAAACGCTCTTGTACCAAGGCCACACTGTTATCTTGGCCCTTGTGCTCTCTTGTTCCATCAATGTGCAATTCTCGAATAATATGCTCACGCAAGGATCCTCGAGGTATGCAAAGTCGTGTGGCTTTGAACAAGAATCCATCATGGCTTGAAAGTCTCGTGAGGTTCCATGTGCATCTGAGCGTTGGGCCAAATCTCCTGAAAGTCTTCATCATATGCATACAATTCCCTCTAGTAATCAAACCCGATCACATCACCGCGAACAGTTGTCAATAACATACTCCGACGACCCAAGGCATCAACCACTTTGTTCAACTACCCGGATTTATGCTTGAGGGCGAAAGTGATTTTTGTAACCCACCAGACATGCAAGTGATTGGGAATAGTAGAACTATTGAGATATTTCAACTCCTGGTGGTCTGTATTAAGAATAAACCCCCTCTAAATCAGGTAATTCTTCCAGTGTTGCAGGGTTCTCACAACTGCATAAAACTCCTGCTCATGTGTAGATAACTTATGCCTATCCTCACTAAACTTCTCATTGAAGAATGCTACGAGTCTGCCCTAATGTGACAAAATTACTCGAATGCCAGTATAAGAAGAGTCATAGTCTACATCAAATAACTTCTCAAATTTACGTAGTGCTAATACAAGAGTTGTGGTGAGCTTTTCTGTAAGCAACTCAAAACCCCTTGCTACTTCATCAGCCAATTGTAACTACTTCTACTTCAAGTAATCAGTGAGGGGTGCTGTAATGGTGCTAAAATTTCTCACAAACCTTCTGTAGAAAGTTGAAAGACCAAGAAAAATGCGAACCTCACTGACTGTTTGCAATGTGAGCCACTCTTGGATATGTCGAATTTTCTGATCATCAACAGAGATATCAGTAGCACTAACTACATAGCCCAAGAATACAAGACCATCTGTCATGAAGCTGCACTTCTTGAAATTCACAAATAAATTATTCTTCTATAACATTGCAAAAAATGCTCTCAAGTGCTGCAAATGGTCAGTTTTAGGGGTGTCCATGGGTCGGGTAGGAGTAGGCCTGCGAATTTTTTGTCAGGCCTGGCTTGGGTAATGTAGGCCCAAGCCCTTACCCAAGTGAGTTATTGGACGGGCCAGATTGGGCTTTGGGTAGGGGTAGGCTACTCGTAGCCCAACCCACAAGCCTATTGGGCAGGCCTGCTCGCGGATTTTTTTATATACGATTTCATTTTAAAATAATGAATATTTTTGTAACTTAATATTTATATACATTATATTTTTGAATAAAAAATAGAGTCAAAATGGATAAAAATAAAATAATAAATAATTTTATTTTTAATTAGGGGATGAACTATATCCAATAAATTAATACATCTCAATTAGGTTGACACTTACTCACTTATCTATCATTTGTATTACTCTACCCTTGAAAACTTCTATGCTTAATACATGAAAAATAAAATAATATATTATTTATAGTATCTGAATTTTTAAAACTTCAAGTTTCGACAATGGGAGACTTATTTCAAAGTTTTAAATTTAATGGTCTAAAAGTATAACTTTTTTTCAAATGAATGGTGGGCGGGTCAGGCTTGACGGGTGAGCTCTTGGGTCGGGTAATGGGTTTGGAGGCAAGCTCAAGTCCTCCTTGTAAGTATATTGGGCTCGGATGGGCCAACTATCAAGCTTATCGAGTTTCAGACCTATTTTTTTTCGGGCCGTGTACCAGGACCCATGGATAACCCGACCCATGAACACCCCTAGTCAGTCTCATCATAGTCATAAATAAGAATATCATCAAAATAGGTAACCATGAACATCTCAATAAAAGACTTGAATACTTGGTTCATAACCCTCATAAAAGTGATAGGACCATTGAACAGATCAAAGGGCATAACCAATCACTCATACAACCCCTCCTTAATCTTGAAGATAGTCTTCCACTCATCACCTAGACGAACACAAATTTGATGATATCCACTATTCAGGTCAACTTTAGAGTTACCTGGCATTGTCCAACATATCGAGCATGTCATCCAATCGAGATATAACAAATCGTTACTTCACAATAATCCTATTAATAACCCGACTATCAACACACATTCTTCAACTCCCATCTTTCTTAGGAGTAAATAGAGCAGGAACAACATAAGGGCTCATAATCATCCTAATCTGTCCCTTTCACAGTAACTCATTAACTTGACTCTACAAGATCTCAAACTCTTTGGGACTCAATGACCTCAACACATCAAGAACAGACGTAGGTTCAATTACCTTTGCCTCCTCACCCTTTACCACTAGGGCATATACCTCCCCACTCTTCTTCACATCCTTTTCAATGGTAGTCACAACAAGAAAGGACCCGCACTTTGTCAGATATATTATGGGATGACTCTCTCTCATTATGGGGGCAAGAATAACCTTGAAACCATCTTTGAAAAGATGAAAGTGGTGTATATCCCCCTATGAATAACATCTACATCACTCTGTCATGGTCTCCCTAACAAAATATGAGAAGCATCCTAATTAACCATCAAAAGTGTAATACTATTATATTTATTGATTAGTTAATTGAATATTATTTGTGACTAAATATATTAGATTGCTTGATTTTTTAATGTGATACTTTTTTTAGTTGTTTGATTTATTTTGCAGGCAATTTGATTGATTTAAAGTAATAATAGATAAGTCAAGTGAACCAAACACTAGAGGAAGAATCACAATTGATAAAGACTGAAGAGTTAAGATTAAGATATGAAGATTTGAAGATAATGCAGTGATTTAATACTTATGAGAGTCCAATTTAGTAGAAAACTCATTTAGAGTTGGATTAGGAAAATATTCTAAAAAATCAGGTTTTAACATATCTTTAGTATTTTGGTTATAACTTTTAGCCCATTGTTTGATTGACCTAATTTTTGTAGCGTTGGAAAGAAAACTTCAAGGGATAATAAATAACATTACATGAAAATTTTGTGAATCAACTTTTAACTACGTGAAAATTGAGTTAGAAATCGGGACAGATATGGTAAACGTGACCTCAAGATTTGATGCATGAGATTTGACCTAAAAAAACTTCTATTTGAAAAAGGATTTCTCTCAAGCCAACCCTAAATCTCATACCTACACGTAAGCTTTGGTATAATAAAAGTTCTCATCTATTGATAGAACATTCTTTTTCCAGTCTTTTCTGATAGGGAAAACACTTTCAATAAAACACAGTATTGTTTTTGATCCAATATTATTTTAATGCAAGATTTATTCCTTAAATTTAATTCTTATCATTTGGTAAATTTTTTGCTCTGTATAATTTGTGGATTTGTTGTGTCACGTACATCGAATGCTAGAAATTCTCTACGAGTCAAATAACTAGTTATTCCAAACTTAAATTAATTAATTAGAATTTATCATAAGATGTTTGATTTATTATTTGAAATAAAATAGAGTTTACCTATTGAAAAATTTAATTTATCATAGACTCCGGGCATTGTGAATGCTTGTAATTTATCAGTAAATTCTTATATTTATTCAAATTATTTATTAATTATACTTTTGATGTTTTTTATATTTTTATTGCTAAATATTCCGATTGAGCTCAGTCCTCAGCTGATTCTCAATTGAGTTCGAAAACTGAATTATTAATAATTACTGTGTGAAATTGAAAGGTTATCCCCAATACTTTATTATTTCATTTTTCAATTTTTAATCAAATAACTTTTGCTCTTTTGAAAAAACATTTATCTACAAAGTAATTTTCTTTTATTTTTTCTTTGCATTCTAAGTTTTTTCAATTCTCTGTGGTATGACCTCGGATTTTCGAGTAATATATTACTTCCCAACAACCTGCACTTGAGTGATCAATTCTAAAGTCGTAGCATATCCATATCCACAACATCACTTACAATATCATCCTTATACTTTTCAATTGACAAATGAATACGAGTTTGTTCCGTTACCTTTGTTTCACTCATGCTCTTGATCCATCCAATGGTGCAGGGAGAAGGATGCTCTTCAGTCCATAGCTACAATTTATCAAGTTGGACACTATATTCTTACTAATACCACCGCCAATAATCAACTGACAAACACGCTGATTTACAATGCACGTGGTCCGAATGATGTGGTGTGGCTGTATGTTTTTTTCAAGCTTGGGAGTGTACATCAGCCGACGAACAACGAGAGAGATCCTCTCATCACCATAAGTCCATCCACTCTTATCCTCCTCTTCAACAATCTCTTCTTTCATTGGATAGTCTTCCTCCCAATCATCCCCCTCAGTATCAACCAGATTTACTACACCCTTCTTAGGACACTGGTTAGATCTATGGTCAGACTGATCGTATCGATAACACTTGTGTCCCTCAGGTTTGACATAGGGATTTTTTGGTGCATCATTAATTGCTAGAATTGAACTCAAGGTTACTACCTTTTCAGGTATCCCATTGTTGTTGCTTTCTCGAATTAGGGTTGAAATAGAACTTGGTGCACCTATAGCTTACTTTTTCCAGTTCACCAAAGGGCGTGACGAATCAAAGAAACTCCGATTTATCACATGACTTATCGTTCGCACCAACTGGGACGTTACCCTTGAGGCTATGTGAATGGTTTTTGTCAAGGAGTATAGAGCCTATAGCGAAACTCTATCCTGAATGAAAAAATGAAGACCACCAATAAATCGAGCAATTTTTTGAGAGTCAATCTTAGTTAGATTGTTACGGGAGCAAACCCTCTAATATTCCTTCGTATATGCTTGAACAGATAGACTACCTATTTTCAATCTTGATACTACAAGAATAAACACCTGCTCAAAATCAGGAGGTAAAAACCTTGTTTGCAGAAATCTCTTCATATTTGACCAAGCAGAAGTTAGGAGCCTGCCTTCCTAGGTACATGCAAGCAGGACCTGTTCCAACCAAGAAGAAGCTCCACCATTCGACTTGTAGGCCACCAGTTTAACCTTTTTCTCCTCCAGAACATCCATGTAGTCGAAGAACATCTCTACCTATGCCAACCAGTCAAGGAAATCTTCAATATGAAGATAACCACGAAAGTTGGGTTGGTCAACCATCATATGAAAATCCTTAATGGCACGACGAGGATCCCTATAATCTACAACTTTGCTAAACAAGAATTCATCTTCATTGTCATTGGAATCTACAATCGACACTATCCTCGAAGCTGCACCACAAATTTTCTATCGTGCGAGATAGACATGATTCTAATATCGATTGGATTGAACACGAGTTATGTTGTGGTTATGTACTCTTTCTTAATCAAGACCCTGGTTTGGGCCCATCATCAACTGAGCAACCATCTCCTGCAATGCTTGCACAGATTACTAGAGTTGTTGGAATTGTTGTTGTTTTTTTTGCTAAACTCCAAGAACTTGGCTCTCGATAGAAACCCTTCCACATGATCACCGTCATTAGGAAGGTTGTTACCATTTTGTTTATTAGCCATCATACCAGGTTAGACAAGATTTTGATACCAATTGATGCATCAAAACAAAAAAATACAAAGAATACTAAGATTATTTATATATCAAACTAATACAAACTCAAATTTAAATAAGGAGAAACTTAAATTTAAATGAGGGCAAACCCAAAATTAAATGAGAGTAAAAATGACAATTGGATCTTTAAAAGTGGGTGAAATCTCACAATTAAAGATTTGTGTAAGGATTTGAGCCTTCATTAATTTGAGTAAAAAAACGAGTCTTCCTTCATTGGTATAAGTTTGAGTAAGGGTTGGAGCAAGTTTTTTAGATTTTTTTACTTAAATTTAAATTTGAGTCTAAATTTGAGTTAGAATTGGAGATGCCCTAAAGTGAAAAACATTTTCCGTTTGTCTACTTAAAAAGTTGAAAAATCAAAATTCTTAAAATGGACTTATCGAGAAAACAATAATAATCATAAGGTAATTTAGGGGATCCTTTACAAGCGTAATAGATTTTTTGAAACTAAACGTGAGCTTATCCATTTTCTCATGAGCAATGCTACATGGACTTAAAAAATAGAATTAAAAACTAGACTTAATAATTATAGTAATTGATTTTACTGTGGGTCCCAGCATTTATTGGGATCAGTGTTTTAAAACCCGGCCCGGATATCAAACTGGTGGAGGGATCGAGTCAATGGGTCACTGGTTCAACTGTTGGGTCACTGGTCGAACCGATAATAGAATAAAAAATTAAAAAATAATTATAAATAATAATAAATAGGCTAAAATATCACAATAATTATAAAAATAACATCAAACATGTAAAGTTAAGGGGAGAAAAATTATCAAACAAGTATCTAATTTCAATGTATTCAATTTTCAATACAACTTGTAAAGTTAAGTAGGGAAAAATACCTCTATTGAAGTTTAAGGCTCCATATTTAAGTCCAACTTTTCGACAATGTATCAATCTAAGCATAATCCATATAATTTGCACTCTTCAAAGTTCAAACTTCAAACTCAAACTGTAATAAGCAAGACACATGAAAACAAAATAAAGCACATGAGCATAGCATAAAACCTCAAATAAATGAAAATGAAAATAAATTATCTAACCCCTGCCTAGTTCCACTTGCAAATACAAATATTACCACTACTATCAATTAACTAATCTACAACCCAATTATATATAATGAACAATATCACAAATCATAATGCTCTTACCAACAGTCCATAAGTTCACAATCTTAAACAAACATAAAACACACAAATGAAAAGTACAATACCACAATCCATAAGTTACAAGTACAAAATCTCAAATATGAAATAACAATGTTCATAAAAAAAGTAATGCAATTGGCATATCTATTCATTCTCATTTTTCCAACGAGCGCTCCTACTCTATGAACTCCAATTCCTGCCAAACTCAGGAGGATTCTCAACTCCAGGACAATTGAAATTTTCAACATTACTTGTTGTTGCATTGCCTACACCTCCCTCATTACACTCCTCATTTCGAGGGCCCACAAGAACATCATCGTCATCATCCAACTCAAAAACCAAAGTTTCATCTACATTATATCCAAACAAACATTATTTATTGACTAATCAAAAACTAATTTGAAATAAATAATTGTGAAGGAAAAATAACCATTATTCGGGCTTGTTTTGCACGCAACTAGTTCACGACGAAAAGTTTCTAATTCATCCACTGTTAAAGTTGGAAGTTGGAGGCTCATCCTCTAAAATCTATGAGGCATTATTTGTGAAATCTTCAAAGTCAATGGGATCATAATTTCTACCCCTCAAGTAATTCATACACACCATCATTTACAAGGTGAAAATTACACACGTAAATAAACTGACGATAATTGTAGTCAAATGCTAATAAAAATTATGTACCTTTGTTGCAATCTGTAATTGTAGTGAACATAAACAAGGTCATTAAGCCTTTGATGCTCCAACATATTTCTTTTTCTTAGAATGGATGTGTTCAAATACGCTCTAATTTCGTTCGCAGCCGGAAGAACTGCATGTTTGGTTTGAGACACGAATGGCTAATTTTTGTAAGTTTGTCGCGCTAATTCCATATCACAACCACCACTCATCTGCATTTAATAATGTAATGCATCACAATCAAATATTAGTAACAAAAGTGAAGTATATAACTTGAATTAGAAAACTAAATATATTAAATACTGGGAAGCATTCTCTCTCGATCGCTTATAGCAGTTACTCGCCCAAAGTCTCCTTCTGCATTTCTGAACAATTTCATCTCATTTGTCAACTTACTACTCAAACTGGGATTTCCATGAGCATATCTCTCAATTACATCCAAGAGCCCTTAAATCGTCTGTCGATGCCATCTCATCTGACTTATATTGATTACTTGGGTTCAACCAATAAC
The DNA here is from genome assembly GCA_023539305.1 of Ilex asprella. Classification (NCBI taxonomy): domain Eukaryota; kingdom Viridiplantae; phylum Streptophyta; class Magnoliopsida; order Aquifoliales; family Aquifoliaceae; genus Ilex; species Ilex asprella. The sequence continues at coordinate 12,667,853 of CM042197.1, read as the reverse complement.
CACCAGAATGAAGATTTTTATGAAGTTGACGATCCCAACGACTATCAATGATTCTCAAGTAAACATCTACTCTTTTTCTCCTTCTCTGAAATATTTTCAGCAACTCCTCCCTAGCTTTATGCATAGTCATATACAAGTAGCCCATTGAAGGCCTATCATCACTATCAACAAGGTGTAACACGCGTACAAAAGGCTCTGTGAGTTGGACAATAATAGCACATTCTTTCCAAAAACTAGAATCCAACACACTGTCAACGAATTTTTTTCCCTTGCTATCCTTCGCATATGCTGACATAGTCCATTCCCTTGATACCACCATAGCTCGTAAGGCATCCTTTTGAGCTAAAATACTTTGCAATGCAATGAAATTGGTTGTAAAGCATGTAGGAGCAGGATGAAGTATTTCCCTTCCACAAGTGTGTTTCCTCATCAAATGTAATGGAAAGTAATGATTATATATATTTTTTGTAATCTTTGAAGCCTGGGAGACAACGTGGTTTACCTCATCCAACTTGTCAATGTCTTGTAGCATCAAATTCAAACAACGAGCAGCACATGGTGACCAAGATATTGTGCGAACCTCCTGCTCCAATAACCTCCCAACAGCAACATAATTGGCAGCATTGTCGGTCACTATGTGCACCATATTTTCTACACCAACTTGTAACAACTTCCTTAAATAACTTATATGGCATACATGTTGTCTTAGAAGCATCGGAAGCATCAATAGACTTTAAAAACACCGTTCCTCTAGGGCAATAAACCAAGAAATTAATCAATGTTCTCGTACATTGATCTGTCCACCCATCAGCCATGATAGTACAACCAGTCTCTTTCCATGTGGTTTGAAAATTCCCGACAAATTTTTTCACTTCTTCAACATTCTTGTTCAACAAATAACCACGCAAGTCATGAAGGTTAGGGCCCTTATAACCACCACCAAAACCAGTAATTGCATCTAACATTGGCTGATAATACATGGAATTCACAGCATTAAAGGGAATGCAAGCATCCATTATCCATTTGGAAACCACAAGATCACACCTCTTTTTTGCCTCCTTACTTCGCAAAACACTTTTGATAGTAGGCTGAGAACCAGGGATAGTCCTTGGTACAAAGTAAGAGCCAATTGTTTTACCTTTTCTTCCTGCATCCTTGTTATGTATTGATTTACCATGACCTCCACCAATGGAAATGCCTTTTGCTTTATAAGAGGATGAAATTTCTTGAACATCATCATTTTCTTGCATATATTCCTGTTCTTCATAATTTCGAAACTCTGTTCCATATGGATTCATTTCATAATAATATTGTTGTGTCTTTCTTTTCTTGGTCACAGTACTTTCTAGAAGAGATCTCATCTCATAACTAACATTGGGAGGACATCTAGTACATTGTTCTACTTCTCCTTTAATCCTCACCAAATGTTGCTTGAATCTATTAATGCCACCTCCCATAATTATCTTGTGGCAATACATACAAATCAAATTCTTTCCTGTTTTTGAAGACACAAAGTCTTCCCGACAATGTGCCATGCATGGTCAGTCTTCCCTCTTACTGCAACTTTTGTAGAAGAAGAATTTGGTGTAGCACTAGTTGGTGTAGATTAAGACTCAATTGGTGTTCCGGATGAAGACATTCTGTTATGAGATCGAAAACCAAAAAGCCAAAAATAATTAAATCCCACAACACAACACACTAACTTTAAACTTTAAATTATAAATTAACAGTCTAAGATACAAGACAATAAATACAATAGAAATGATGAATTGCCCAATTCATGTCTATATAAAACTCTAGCATCATCTTCAACAAATTACTGGTTGCAATGTGACTGGCAAGTGGCAAATTGAAAATTCACCATTTATATAGAATATTGATATAAGTAATAGGGAATATCTCAGCTAAATAAAAGTAACTCAATTACAAAACAAAAACATTTGGATTTCAGTTCAATCAATTCCCAGCAAAATCTCATTTTTCAGATGAGAGATTAAAGTTGCAAGCAATTAACCTCCAGTCTCTACTATGAATGGTGGATTGAAGTGCAAAAGAGATAGCAAAAAGGGGAGGGAGAGAGAGAGGGAAACTCACTGGTGGTGAACTGGAGTCGACTGGACTAGGGAGAGAGAGAGGGAAACTCGTTGCCGATGGACTGGACTGGAGTCGACTTGACTCGACTCGACTGGATTCTTGAAAGCTAGACTCAGTTGGTGGTGGAGGTTGTGCTTATCGCTGTTGTCTGGTCTGAAAAATCGATTTAGGGAAAATCAATAAGTGAACCCCGCTGCATCGCTGCTGCCTGTTGATCGTTGTTGTCTGCTGCTCACTGATGGAGGCTGGACTGGAGTCATTCGTTGGTGGTGGAGACTGAGCTCAGTCGTTGTTGTAGGTGGTGGAGGTGGAGGTTGTGCTTCAGTCGCTGTCGCTGGCGTTTGGTGGAGGTGGATCGATTTAGGGCAAAAGACGCAAAACAAAAGGGAAAAATACACAAAATGGCCAAAGGATTAAAAAAAAATCAGATTTGTACAACTGAATTTAAACCGTCCGGTTTGGTAAATTCGTCTGGTTCTCACTAGTTTGCCGGTTTTTGACCGGTTCACTTGTTTTACCGCGGGTTCCTTGCTTAAACGGTCTTTTGTTAGACTCGGACCGATTAGGGGACCGGTTCACCGGTTCTCCGGGTTGACCCGCCGGGCTGGGCCGGGCCGGGCCGAACCGAGTTTTAAAACACTGATTAGAGTATGTCCTAGGGTGGTCTATATTGAATCATTTATCATAGTTTTACTTAAATTTTGAGTAACTATTTAAGTCATGATCGGACATATTCTTACAATTATACTAAATAGTATATCACTTTTCATATATTTATTAAGATACTCAATCATAGATAATAAATTTGAATATTATATGCTTAAAAATTGAGTTAAAATATAATATAAATGATTTTACTATCGTATAAATAAGTCATATTATACACTTAAGTAGATTAAAAAAAATATTAGTAATTTGAAAATGATTCAACCCAAATTTTGGGTTGAGGGAAAGGAAGAGGAAATCAAAAAGAGGATGGAGAATCATTAAATTCTTCCAACTCTTCCTTCAAAA
>CM042197.1:12645234-12659745 GCA_023539305.1 Ilex asprella | reverse complement strand
TATATATATATATATATATATATATTGTAATCTTTGAAGCCTGGGAGACAACGTGGTTTACCTCATCCAACTTGCCAATGTCTTGTAGCATCAAATTCAAACGATGAGCAGCACATGGTGACCAATATATTGTGCGAAACTCTTGCTCCAATAACCTCCCAGCAGCAACATAATTGGCAGCATTGTCGGTCACTATGTGCACCACATTTTCTACACCAACTTGTAATACAACTTCCTTAAATAGCTTATATAGCATACATGCTATCTTAGAAGCATTGGAAGCATCAACAAACTTTAAAAACACCGTTCCTCTAGGGCAATAAACCAAGAAATTAATTAATGTTCTCCTACATTGATCTGTCCACCCATCAACCATGATAGTACAACCAGTCTCTTTCCATGTGGTTTGAAAATTCCCTACAAATTTTTTCACTTCTTCAACATTTAACCACGCAAGTCATGAAGGTTAGGGCCCTTATAACCACCACCAAAACTAGTAATTGCATCTAACATAGGCTGATAATACATGGAATTCACAACATTAAAGGGAATGCAATCATCCATTATCCATTTGGAAACCTCAAGATCACACCTCTCTTTTGCCTCCTCGCTTTGCAAAACACTTTTGATAGTAGGCTGAGAACCAGGGGTAGTCCTTGGTACAAAGTAAGAGCCAATTGTTTTACTTTTTCTTCCTGCATCCTTGTTATGTACTGATTTACAATGACCTCCGCCAATGGAAATGCCTTTTGCTTTATAAGAGGATGGAATTTCTTGAACATCATCATTTTCTTGCATATATTCCTGCTCTTCATAATTTCGAAACTCTGGTCCATATGGATTCATTTCATCATAATGTTGTTGTGTCTTTCTTTTCTTGGTCACATTACTTTCCAGAAGAGATCTCATCTCATAACTAACATTGGGAGGACATCCAGTACATTGTTCTACTTCTCCTTTAATCCCCGCAAAATGTTGCTTGAATCTATTGATGCCACCTCCCTTAATTACATTGTGGCAATACATACAAATCAAATTCTTTCCTTTTTTTGAAGACACAGAGTCTTCCCGACAATGTGCCCATGTAGGGTCAATCTTTCCTCTTACTGCAACTTTTGTAGAAGAAGAATTTGGTGTAGGACTAGTTGGTGTTGATTGAGACTCAATTGTTTTTCCGGATGAAGACATTCTGATATGACATCGAAAACCAAAAAGGCAGAAGTAATTAAACCCCACGACACAACACACTAACTTTAAACTTTAAATTATAAATTATTGGTTGCAATGTGACTGGGCAAGTGGCAAATTGGTAATTCACCATTTATATAGAATATTGATATAAGTTAATAGGAAAAATCTTAGCTAAATAAAAGCAACTCAATTAGAATACAAAAACATTTGGATTTTGGTTCAATCAGTTCCCAACAAAATCTCATTTTTCAGATGGAAGATTAAACAAAGCTCCAAGCAATTAACCTCCACTCTTTGCTATAAAATGGTGGATTGAAGCACAAAATAGATAGAAAAGGGGGGAGAGAGAGAGGGAAACTCATTGTCGGTGGACTGGACTGGAGTCGACTGGACTAGATTGCTGAAAGCTGGACTCAGTTGGTAGTGGAGGCTGTGCTTATCGCTGTTGTCTGGTCTAGAAAATTGATTTAGGGAAAATCAAAAAGTGAACCCCGTTGAATCGCTACTGCTTGTTGATCGTTGCTTCCTGCTGCTCGCCGGTGGAGGCTGGACTGGAGTCATTCGTTGGTGGTGGAGGTGGAGGTTGTGCTTCATTCGCTCTCTCTAGTGTTTGGTCTGGTTTGGTGTAGGTGGATTGATTTAGGGCAAAAGGCACAAAACAAAATGGGGAAATACACAAAATGGCCAAAGGATTAAAAAAAACTAAGATTTGTACAAATGAATTTAAACCGTCTGGTTTGGTAAATTCATCCAGTTCTCACGGGTTTGTTGGTTTTTTACCGGTTCACCGATTTTGCACCGGGTTCCTTGCTTAAACGGTCTTTTGTGAGACCCGACCCGGTTAGAGGGCCAGTTCATCGGTTCGCCGGGTTGACCCGTGGGGCCGGACCGGGTTTTAAAATACTGATTGGGATTCACTATCTATTCAATGGTTAAGATTATCAAGTTTAATTTTTAAGTTCATTTAGCATTACTTTTTTCTCAGTGGACTATGTCCTCCCGTTTGAAGCCGTATCCAATGGTCTAGATATGACCAATTACAAATAGTCTACCCCACTTAGAGCTAGGCTTGTCAAAATTCAACACGACACGATTAAGCGCTGATTAAACGGATTTGGGTGAGACCTTAACGGGTTCGAGTGATAAACGGGTCAACCCGTTTAACACGTTTAATAAACGAGTAGTGTTCGGGTGAGATATGCTAACCTGTTTATCACCCGTTTGCCCGTTTAAATAAATTTAATATAATAATAAATTAATAATTATTTAAAAAATAATAATCAGAATTTATTAAAATAACTATCCACAATATTTATATTCTCTTAATTAAAAAATTTTCAATTAGCGGACACTTGTAAAAACAAATAAAAAAGTTGAATGGTGAAAGGAATGGATTTCAACTTTTTATAGACAAGAGAAGAGGTCTCCTTCATTTGAATCTACCGATGTGAGATTCAAGTCAAGAAGCTTGTGAGAGAAGTGTTTACTGCGCAAGCTTCTTGACTTGAATCCCACATCGGTAGATTCAAAGGAAGGAGACCTCCTCCCTTGCCTATAAAAAGTTGAAGCCCATTCCTTTCATCATTCAACTTTTTCACTTGTTTTTACAAGTGTCCGCTATTTAGAAATTTTTAATTAAGTGAGTACAAATATTGTGGACAATTAATAGTTAATGGAGTTTAAAATTTTAATAGAGTAATTTTTTGGTGTGAGTTAAAATTTTAATAAAATTAAACGTGTTAAACGAGTCGTGTCCGTGTTTAAATTTTTTATCCGTTTATTAAACGTGTAGTGTACGGGTTTACATGTTTTTCACCCGTCACCCGTTTAACCCGACACGTAACCGTTTAACCCGACACATTTGACACCCTTAAATAAGGTCCACCAGAAATCCATTAGATGATACTTGTTCGTAATGGTTCGTCCAATTTTGAGAATGAGTACTCTAACAAGTCATATTTGGTGCAAGACTTTCATCTATAACAAGATATGAGAGAGAGTCCATGACATTAATAGGACGCACGATTGTTAGGATTAATAAACACTTATTATCGTACTAAATCCGATCTCCTTTTTCGCTATGCTTGGTAAAATTCTGAACTATAACCAACAGCTGGCCCACCATTGGATTGTTTAAGATTATGTGGTCCCAGTTGATAGACTAATCGCCACCAAGTACATGAGAATAATACAAAAAGCTGGACTTATATGCTTGTCCAATTGGAAAAAAAAAAAATGCACCAGTGCTGACTTTGAAGTATTCAGATATACATCAAGGTCAAGTTAAATCAACATATGCAGCTGCAAGCATTTGACAATAGAATGCCACAGCTACTAGGACGCAAATATTTAGGATTACATTAGAGATGCAAAAGTTTATTTACAATTCAAACAAGGTTGGGTTTGTGTCACACTTGGGCCGGATTCAAGGTTCGTGTTTAGAAGGACGAATTTATTCGACAGATTTTTAAGAGAGATATTTGGAAAAATAGAAAAAAAAGTATAGGCAAGGAGAGAGAACGAACTACTTGTAGTACGTGTGATGTCATTTGATCATAAATTATGGGTAATCCGTGTCTGACATAGTATAACGTAGATGATTTTGAGAGGGATGTTAGCAGCCGTTTGATGAGTCAATTTGAGACCGTTGAATGAACTTATTAAATCATATCTCTTATCATGATGTCCCTAAAAATATGTTGCACTTTGATCCGAAATCCTGACTACATTTGATTATGGTACTTCGGTCGGACATAACAACGCGAAAAGCCATCAAACCATTTCATATTTCCACTTTCCTTCGCATTCTTTTTCTTAATGCTATTCCTTCCACCATTACCCTTTGGCCATTCCTCGTTGGACTCCGTGACCTACTCAAAATCTGGCAATGGCATTATTCTCCGTTATGCAAATTGATGGTGTTCTACTAACTGAGCTTATAGTTAAACAGGCTATGCAACCATGCCCCCGAGTCCTTACTTCCAATTCCCCTTTGGCTATAACCGTCAAACTGTCTTTTGTACTTCTCGATAATACTAATAATGACGTAACATAAGTGTTTATATACTTCAATACACCTTCACACGTGCATGGGAGGTTTTGTGTCAACCACGAGTAAGCATTAAAATCCTAACAAGAAGTTTTGAAAACAAAGCAATCTATTCAATGTCTACCAAAGAGGTATCAAACCATGCCATAGGTGAGGTGAATCACAGGCATTATAAGTATGGGCCTGTTGTCCCACAAGTACCATTCAATATGCATCAAAGAAATAGAAGTTGGAGTGACTTGATGATGGGTGACTGGGTGGCATAGGAAGTCATTGCAAGGGTATGTGGGGGACCCAACCCCTTTACCCTAGCAAAGGTCATTTTAGCATGGGCTGTTCCCCCCACCCCCCACACCCACACCATTCTTTGTGAATCTATGACAATCATCCACCTAACCCACCGTTGCAATTATTCCCTACCATAGATAGGATCATTCCATACAGACCCTTATGGTCCTTGCTCTACCTTGCTGTCCAACAGATAAGTATCCCTCCTAGGAAACATGGGGAATCCATACAGAGTATGAAATGATATTGATTTGTACATTATGCCATAACTCTACTTGAGTTTGCATCTGTAGGACTAGGAGAGTATGACACATGCATGCATCTACCACATCACCTATTAGTAGTTCTCTTAATAAACTGGTATTTTCATCCCAGGCTAATCCAAACACACAGATATATGGATGTAATTGTGATCGAGTTTAGTTTATGGAAAATGCTATTTGGATCTTATTTGGAGATTTTATTTAAGGACTTAATGATGTGACTTTAATACGACCACAGATTAATTGTGAGTTCCAATGTTAGATTGAGTTCACAACCAATCTAATGGTTGTACATCATTAGGTCCCTAAATAAGGTACATATAACATTGTTCTTAATTTAAAGATGTGATTTCAATATAACCATTGGATTAGTTGTGAGTTCCAATGTTAGATGGAGCCCACAATCAATCCAATTGTTATATTGTATTAGGTCCGTAGATTAAATCTTTAAATTAAGTCCAAATAGCATTTTTCCTTAATTTATATACAAAAACAAATGAAATTGAGTAATTATTTAATAAAGTTGAGGCATAATTTATTAAAATTTGGCCTTATTAATCCAGTGGGATCAGATTAATCAATATTTGGATAGGATTTCCTATTTTTAATGGAATTTTAAATTGAACTCTGATCGAGATAATTCAAAATCCAATGATTTGATAGGGTTTAATTGTGGGCTTTTACTCTTAAATCATATTCATTCTCTAGAATCATCATATAAACTAGGTTTTCAGTCTAGTTTGGAAAAATATAATTAAGTCTCGACTAGTTGCTCACCATTGATACTTCCAACCAGAAATTGAGGGCAGTCAATCCCTGTCAAATATAAGAATTGATCTCTTATGTATTTCTTTTTTTGAAGATTATATTTTGATAATGCACAAAAGTAAATTTATGCACAATTAAATCAATCAAATATGATATAAAACAATTAATCAGACTATTAATAATAAGAGAAAAAAATTAGGTGGTTGGGTCTAGGTAACCTAACCACTGAAGGCGACAACGGTGGCCGAAAAACTCTATTAATGAGAGAGTGCAAGGTAGTTGGAAAGAGAGAGAGAGAGAGAGAGAGAGAGAGTATGCTCAATGTGAGGTGTGTGTCATTTGCCCATGTGTAAAGGGTTTATAATTTATAGGCACAAAATCATAGTTGAGGTAGTGACGGGAGGATCAAGGTACAAGTTTATTGGGGAGGATAATTACAATTGAGGATATGCACTATCTTAGAGTCATGACTTTTCCAATGATTACTCTCCCACGTGTGTTGATTCTTCATGAATTCTTAAGGTTTGAATTGAACGAAGGTCATGAACTAAGTCTGATCTGTCTTTTGATAATTTGGGCTCAACCCATTGACTGGTATCAAGTCTAGTCTGAATTTGGGTTCGTCATATTCTACTCTTATTTTATTCTTCATTAGAATTTTATTCTGCTTTTATTTTTAATTTTTGATTTATTCAGATTCAGTAAAATAATGATTATTCGTTGTGCATAAGAAAAATCTAGTAAAAAGTTGCTTTTTCATTGATGTTATGTCCCCAACAACTAAGCTATGACATGTTGATCTCTTTGTATCATGTACAAGTAATAAAAAAATTACTTTTCATTGATGTCATATCCACAACAACTGAGCTATGACATGTTAATCTCTTTCTATAGTGTACAAGGTCTGCATGCGTACAGTCAAGTGCATATTCTTCCCCTGTTTGTTTCTTTTTTTTTTTCAGATACTATTATAAGAGAAGTGGACAACGAGATTCAAACTTACGATCTTAAGGTCCAACAGTAGAAGAGATGACGAATATGCCAATTGCTAATCTCAGGTGCATATTCTTCAACAATGTAGATGGTTTAGCCTGTGCATATTGGTGATTTAGGGTAAATTTCAATAATACCCATAGTTAATAAAATTAAATATACAAACCCTCTGTATTTTTTGAAATATCATACTTGTTAATCTAATTTGTTTCCTAGATAATACCCCAGTCGTGATCACTGGTGATTTTGAGGCAGAAATAATTTATGTTTTGGAGATTTTTGGGCGGAATTGGATTAATTTGGGTGATTGTGGCGAAAAAGGACGAAATAAAATTTTGAAAATTGGACAAATTAAAATTTTCAAACTCATTTTTAATTCTGATTTAATCTAATTGTCAAATATAAATCGTACCATGTATCATCAATTAAACTGCTTAAAACTACATTTGAACTTTCTCAAAAAAAAAAAAAAAAACTAGCATTTTAGACGAGTTAGTGCATTTAAGAAAAATTACCATGGAACTATATTATTGAAATATAATTAAAAAATTTAATGATTATGATCATTAAATTGTTAGCTTGCTAATAGACCCTGAAATTGAATACAGTCCAATTTCAATCTTGACTATGACTCATTATGTCTCTAAACTATATTCCACATTAGGGTTATCAATAATTCATTCACTTCTTAAAACTTCAATTCATTACATAAAGGAATCTCTCTTAACATGCAAATACAACTTCAAAAATACAACTCAATCAAAAACTTCAGAGACCGACAGTGACAAAGACGACAATTCACTACTTCCACGAAGAATACACTTCTACACAAAGTTATAATTAACTTATAACAAAACAATAAAACACCAAATCACACATATATACACTTCCTTTTGTATATGCATGTCAAGGATGGCCCCATTCTTCATATACAAAAATATTCATCAATTTTTCTTACTCATCATCATCATCTTCTTCTTCATAATGGCCATGTTCTAGGTCAGGAGATCATTGACCCACCCAAGATCAGGATCAGCCAAACCACTTTCATTGAACTTATCATCAACAATGCTGCTACTTGAACAATCTCCAGCCAAAAAATGTGCAAACCCAGAAGGACTTGGGGTTGAAGGAGAGAGAATAAACTGCTGTTGATCATCACCATTGAAATTAACGTCGACCCAAGATAGTTTCCTATTCTTATCACTTGCATGTGAAGCTTCATTAACATTCATAGTCTCCAACGAGCTCATCAACTCAGTGAGCACATCTTTGTAACTCACAGACCCATTATTGAATTGACTCAACCGATTCAACCCACAAGAATCAACACTCAACATGCCATCACTGTATCGCGATATCGGCGAATACCCACTCATAGCCTGAGCTTTTATCGGCGAGAGTGGTGGCGACTGCGACGTAGGAGGCGAAAAATGAGATATACCCATTAGAGTAGAAGTAGGTGAAGTATGACAATAAACACAACAGTGATTGGCCTTATGGTACTTCCTCTCACCAGAAACCGGAGAATTCACCGGGGATGAAACATTTTCATTGCAATTCGACGGTAAAACACGAAGCTGCCGAGGCGAGTGGGCGAAAAAACACACCTTTCTCTTACAATTCTTACCATCTTTGCATGCTTCGGTTCGATACCGAGACGGGTGCAACCAGCATTCAAAAACACCGTGTGCAAACTCACAGTTATCGCCGAGGCCACAGATGCCTCGGCGATACTCGGAGCAAACAGTTCCAGAGTAGTGGTACCTTCTAGGGTCCCTCCGGCGAGCCTTTTCGCCCGGATGAGCAAAGGGGCAGTCGGTCCAGTCGTGGCTTCGACTACGAGTGCACCGCCGGACCTTGAACTCGTACATGCGAAAGTGGTCCGACGAATAGGGATCGGAGTAATCATCATGATGATCATCATCATAGCTGTTAGATGGTAGGAATTTTTGGAGAAGGGTTTCGTCAGCTTTTGGGGAGTCCATGAACATGTCGATGGAGGTTATGTCGATTTCTCGGAGGGTTTTTTGGGTGAGGAATAGTTGGTGAGAGGGTTGGAACTTGTTTTGCTCAGCAAAGACACTACCCATGTTGGGTGGTATGTTTTTAGTGTGTGTGTGTGTGTGAGAGAGAGAGAGGAGGATGAGACGACGAGAAAGTGTCGATCAGAGGGAAGCAAGGTGAGGGGTGACATATATGAGAGAGAGAGAGAGAGAGAGAGAGAAAGAGAGAGAGCAATAGCATGAGGAGGATGGTGTGAGGTATGGGGGAAGAAATGCGTGGCTGCATAGTATTAGGGATGGCATACTAAGTGATTATATGTGGCAGCTTGGCGTTTCACCAAACATGCACAGATCTTGATCTCTTTAGTTGTATATTTTATCTTACCCTAAAGGTAACGATGTTGTCACTGTACATCGTGTTATTTCCCTGTGATGTTACCTTCGTTGTATTATTTTAATGTCGTATCATATTATTTTTATTGAGTTATATTTATGTTAATAAAAAATTATTTAATTTTATAATAACGCATATAATATTATATAATTTTTTAAAAAAATATCTATTTTTAGTTTTTAGTATCTGTTAATCTTGTTATTTGTGTCTTACTTTAATTTGTTTATTTTAATATTTGTATCAATTAATCATTATATTTTTAAGTTTTGTGTTAGATCAATTTCGTATTGTGTTCGTATCAATAGATAAAATTGACATCCCTACCCAAAGATCTAAAAATTTCAAAACGCAATGAAACTTCCAGTTTTAATTTTAGCTCCAATTTAATTTATTTTCGAGACAAAATTTTCAAGTTTAACTTGGTGGAGGGACGCCATTTGGATGAATTAAATATTATTTTTGTCACCGATATGTGAAGCATTGAAGGAATGCCCTAATAAATATTGAGAATAATGGTTATATTACTTCAATATTATCGTTTAGTGTAATCAACCAACGTTAAATAAATAAATAGATATTGATGATGCACAAAATTGACTATGTATAATTAAATTAGTCGAGTATGTGGTGTAGAACAATTAATAATAAAAGACGAAAATTGAATAGTTGGATCTGGGTGACCTTACCACGAAAGGTGGCAATAGTAGCCAAAGAACTCTATTAATGAGAGAGTACAAGGTAATAGGGAAGAGAGAGAGAGAGTATGCTCAAGTTCAGGTGTGTCAAAGTTGCTCCCATGTATAAGGGCTTTATAATTTATAGACGCAAAGCCCTAATTGAGGCGGTGACGTGAAGATCAATTTACTAATTTATCGAAGAGGATAGTTATAATTGGACATGGACATGGACACTGTCTTAGAGTAATGACTATCCTGATGTTCTCCTATGTGTGTTGACTTTTTCAGAATTCTTAAACTTTGAATTAGACTATGTCCATAAGCTAAGTCAGACCAGCTTTTTGATGATTTGAGCTCAATTTAAGGACTGGGTCTAGGCCTAGGCCTGGTCTGAATCGGAACTTGTCAAACACGGTGAACTTATTTTATTTTTTACAAAGTAATACTATTGGAATCTAAAAAATTGCTAATTTAATAATATGACATTGATGTGGCTTAATAATTACATTGTGATTATAATTCTTGAATTTTTTTCATTAAAACTCCATCATCTATATGTAAATAAATTAGGTCAATTTTTAAGTTCTAATAGCACTACTCCTTTTACATGGGGTGGCTATTACTTTACATGGAATAGTAGTTATTTGAATAAGTGAAGTTCACTTCTTTTATTTGATGAGCTATTATTGAATAATTATATCACGTATTAATGCTGACAGTACTAAAGAAGCTGACAGAAAAGTCAATCATAGTAATCAACTCTCCCACCTAGCTAGCACATGGAATAGAGAAGCTTGATAGAATTCTCTATAATTAGAAAGACAAAGAACCCCCAAGACAAGGTCAACACCACATCTAGAGAGAAAAAACCATTAGAAGGCAAACCAGTCAAAGGGATCTCAATCCCTTAAAAGTTTATTTGGGATTTAAAAGACTCCTCTCATGAGGAGGACTCCTTCCCGTCGCTCAAGAGATCAGACTATTACTAATGGAAGAGTCCGATGAAGAAAAGGGAGAAGAGACTCTTCAAATACAAGCAGACTTAACCTCCTAGAATAAACGGAGGAGCCTAGAAATCACTGCCCAATTGTTGCTCATTTGAAACACTATAAAAGCAAGCCTAAGGGAAGAGCAAAGGTACGCAACATCAGTCCTTGCACATACCTTTAGATCTTTTCCAGCAAATAATAACTAAGTATTGGAGGGTCGATTTCTGGAGCTCCCCCTTCGGTCTTTGACTTCCCTCTTCTAGCTTTCAAAATCCTCGTTTGAAGTTCTAAAGAGTTGAATCAACACTACATAAACCTATTCAAACCATTTGGAAGGGTGTCAAGAAACAAGAAGACCAAGTCATTATCTCGCATAAAAAGGTTGGGCAGATTTCTACACCAACAATCTAGCGCCATATGTGGGAAACAATTGGATATCTCTAGCGTTTTCTACGACTAAAAGAAAAACTGTGGATGGTAATTATTAGATCAATGGATAAAATCATGACGGATACCCCCCCCCCACGAGCTAATAAACGACAAGAGACTGAAATGGTACTTAATTTGGAGAGGAACTACGACAGATTGAACAAAACTATTGAAGGTTCGGTTCAGCAAACTCTAGGAATCCTTCAACTCTTATTGGCCAACATTAGCAATAGCTACAACAAACCTCTCATTCAAAAAAAAAAAAAAACTCCATGTAACCCAGAAAGGCATTCATGAAGGTTCCAGCAGCTTCTTCCATCACCATCAGCCACCTGCCAGTAGCCCACTCTGGCAACCATATTTGTGGACTGGTTGGCAGTGGATGGTGGCCATCATTGTGGACTATTCTAGGCAGCTGGACGGTGGAAGCTTTGACAAGGTTGCCAAAGCTTTAAATGGTGTGCCCTCTTTCTTGACTATTTGGCCAAAAAATTTCTTATAAATAGGAAGTTTAGTGAAGGCCAAATAGAGAGCTCAAGTTAGTGAGGAAGAAACAGAGAGAGTGAGAGATCCGGGAGAGATTTTGAGAGAATTTTTGTATTTTATTTTCAGAGAGAAATAAAAGAATTTCTCTTTGTTTATATCTTGTTTGTGTTATATTTTCAGCCCTGGGTAACCAACAGGTGGTATCAGAGCTTGGTTGGGGTCGTCAAAAAATTTTCAGCTCACTGTTTTTGGTTTGAACGGGTTCTAAATGAACTCGAAATCCAATTCTAAGCACACCATTGGATTCCTCTCGTCGAAACGAGTCAAACCTCATTGGTCTCGCATCAATCCGATGTCGGATGCGCTCTTACGGGTCTCGTCGGAAAGTTCACTGGCCCCCGAAGTTGTTGCCGAAGCTCATTGGAGATCACCGAAAAGTTCGCCGGAAAATTTCTTCGGACCGGTGACTGACAAAAGGTTGAACACGACGGAATATTCCCCTCCGTCAAAAAATATTTCGTTAAGTTACCAAAAACTTTTCGAGCCATTTCTGACCTCATTTTAGCTTCGCTTTTTGTGAACCATGACTCTTTCCCAGCTATTTCAAATGTTCTGAACGCAACAGTGCACTCCGTTTTGCAAAATTCAGCCCCAAAAGTTTTGATCGAGACATTTAGAGCCTAAAAACTCACTATGTCCATGGAAGAATCAACGTCGGGAGCCATGATCAAACTCACTACCTTTAATTATACACTTTGGAGACCTCGGATGGAAGATCTTCTAAGTTGTAAAGACTTGTACGATCCCTTGGAGGCAGAAGGTGTAAATCCAGATCTGACAAAAGAAACAGAGTGGAAGAAACTGAACAGAAAAATCATCGGTCAAATCAAGCAATAGATTGACCACAATGTATTCCACCATGTTGCACAAGAGGCTGATGCACATGTCCTGTGGAAGAAGTTGGAAGACATGTACCAGGCCAAGACTGCTGGGAATAAAGCCCTTTTAATGAGATGGTTTATGAATCTGAAGTAAAAAGGTGAAACTTCAATTGCCGAGCACACTAGTGAGTTCCAGAATCTGCTAAATCAATTATCATCGATAGAGTTGAATTTGGGAGATGAAGTACAAGCTCCCTTGCTTTTCAGTTTTCTACCAGACATTTGGGAGACGCTCGTAGTCTCTCTCAGCAATTTGGCTCCAGGAGGCAAACTTACTATGCCAATGGTTAAGGATGCCCTGTTCAATAAGGAGGCCAGAAGAAAGGATGTTGGCATCGACCAGTCAACTGCCCTCATCACTGAGAGTAGAAGCAGACAACCAGGAGGTAACAGAGGGCAGGGGAAGATGAAGGAGTAAGAGTATATGAATGTCACAAGATCCACGGAGATCAAATGACAAAGGAAGACCTACATACAAGTGTTACCATTGTGCCATGCAAGACCACATGAAGAAAAACTGCCGCAAGTTGCTACGAGAGCAAGGCCAAAGCAGTAATCAGCCAAAGAAACAGGATGGATAGACGCTAGTCACTCTCTCAGAAGACGTGGCCATTCTTTCTGTCAATGAGGATAGATGCCTTCATTGTTCAAACCATGATTCTGAGTGGGTGGTAGATACTGCAGCTTCATACCACACCACTTCTCACAGCGATTTCTTCTCAACATACAAAGCTGGAGACTTTGGTACGGTGAGGATAGGTAACACCAGTTCTTCCAAGATCGTGGGAATTAGTGATATTCAGATAAAAATAAATGTTGGTTGTACACTAGTATTGAAAGATGTCCGACACGTGCCTGACCTTCGGCTAAATCTACTTTCCGAGATAGCCCTCGACAAACAAGGCAACGATAACCATTTCGGCAATGGCACATGGAAGCTCATGAAAGGTGCCACGGTTGTCGCCCAAGGACATATTTGTGGCACGTTTTACAAGACCCATGTGAAGATTTGCTCAGACAACCTCAATGTAGTTAAAAATGAGGTTTCACCAAATATGTGGCACCAGAGACTCAATCACATGGGGGAAAAGGATTTTTTACCTTGGCAAAGAAGAATCTCATAACATTTGCCAAGGATGTTGCACTAAATCCTTGTGATCGTTGCTTGTTTGGTAAGCAACATCGAGTCTCATTCAGTTCCTCTATGGAGAGGAGATCAGAGTTGTTAAGTCTGGTACACTCTGATGTTTGCGGTCCCCTAGAGGTTGAATCATTGGGCGACAACAGATATTTTCTAACCTTTATTGATGATGCTTCACGAAAGGTATGGGTGTACTTCTTAAAGATGAAGGATCAAGTACTCGAATGCTTCAAAAGATTTCATGTCATGGTAGAGCCACAAACAGGAACGAAGCTAAAGTGTCTCCGAACAGACAATGGAGGCGAATATACTTCCAGAGAGTTTGAAGCATACTGTGAAAATTATGGTATCAGACATGAGAAGACTGGGGTGAAGCTGTTCGTGCCTCCTGTTATCTGATAAACAAATCACCGTTAGTACCCTTGAATTTTGATATTCCGGAGAAGGTGTGGTCTGATAAGAATCCCTCCTATTCTCATTTAAGAATATTTGGGTGCAAAGCATTTGCACACGTATCCAAGGAGCAGAGGCAGAAACTTAATGTCAAGAACACTCCGTACATCTTTATTGGCTACGGAGATGAGGAATTTGGATACATATTATGGGACCCAACGGCCAAAAGGATCATCAGGAGCAGAGACGTGGTGTTCCATGAGAACCAGGCATATGAGGACTTTGAAAATCCCACAAAGTCCAGCAGTTCTAGCTCCAGAGTTCATAGGACATTGTTCTGGACCCTACACCATTACAGTTTGCCACAAATAATGATGAGGTACAAGATGAAGCTACAGAAGTAGAGCAAGATGATGATGAAGGTGTTGAGCAGGGGGAGCAACAAACCCCTCTACCAGATGTTGCAGGACCATCACAACAACCAGAGGATGGTGTATCTCATA
>CM042197.1:12610850-12630234 GCA_023539305.1 Ilex asprella | reverse complement strand
TAAAAAAAAACACCATATGATTATTAAGAGAAAATTCTATACAAAGTTTCTAGAAGTATATTCTGGGCACAAGGCGAGGATGTAAACTTCGCATACATATAATCATCCGTCAAACCGTGCTCATCGACCACGAAAGGGTTGGTTTATAACATGGGAACTTGAGGTAGTAATGTTGAGAAGAGCAAGTTAATAATTACTGCATGAACTTAAAAAAATAGACTTCATAACTCTGACACTATTTGTTAGTTTGTATAGCGGATAATTAATACAAATAATACTTGTTGAAAAATAGAAATTCAAAGATAGAAAAATAATAATAAAAATATGACACAAAGATATAACGTAGTTCGATACAACATACCTACCTTGGTACATTGTACTTAGATCCACTGATTAAGAATCTATATTGAAGTATTATTCACTGAAATCTGGTCATTTGGTAACTGATTATATAATACACATCACTATTTATAGGAACAAAATACTGTAACTCAAATCTATTTAGATACAACTTGATTTTTATGTTTATTATTACATGTCTAATATACCTATTAATGGTATATTAAAACTCTTAAAATAAAATCCTATTTCATATAGAATTCTCACATTGATTACCCAACAAAATCTCTTTTATAACAATAAGAGAATTTAGGTCAAATTCCAACATAACCCACAGTGATTCAACCATGTAGCATTGCTCTTTGCTTAATTCAAAATGGCCCTAACGATACATTCCGAAAATGAGAAAAATGGCACTGACCATTACGATAATAGCTAATTGTTCAGCAACAATACTAATTTGATAAAATTCATGATTTGTCGTAGCACTTAGATTATATCATTGGCATGGTAAGGGAGTCCCCAAGCTATTGTGATGGATCTTTAGAATGTGTAGGAGCTCCTGCTTTGAAGGTGAAGAATTGAAATACAAATGGTATATGCTTGCAAGAACTCCTGTAAATATCTAAGATGCTTGGAAACCGTTGTGCAGCCATGTTTGTTGCTTCTTAGGCTGCTAAAACCATTTGTTTTATGTTGTTTCTAGTTTTTTCCTTTCCTTGGTTTAATTTTGGAAGAGAGGATTACAACATTTCAATCATTTTTGGGTTTCTTGCAACAAAGAATGGTATGTCCAAGTTTGCCTCTACTCCAAAACTTGCAGATGGTTCTGCTAAGCAAAGCCAGTGTTCATTGCCCAGCGGGAAAAGTATATAAAAGAGGAATTGTTCTAGGTTTCACCACACATCCTATTTGTTTGGTCATTATATGTTACTGAACTTGAAGGAGGAAAAGCATATAGCCAAGAGTAGCATTTTCTATGATTTGTTTTAACTTTTCTTTTTTTATCAATTTACTCATTTAAACAAGGTCTATAGCCTTTTAGTGATTAAGAATTCATACCACCTCTGTCCAACACACACTCACAAACAGGTTTTCTCATACTGCAAGCAATCTATTAGCTTCCTTTATGAGTGGACAAATTTCAGCCTCCTAATTTCCAACCGAATTTTGATAGAAGCAAAATCAAAGATGTTATGATTTGCTTTTCACCATTAGTGTAAAAAAGGTGGAGAGTCAAAGTTATTATTTGAAGGTGAATAGCACTTCCACTTGGAGGCTGAAAGATTATAAAGCCTTTGATTTGAACATTTATACCAATATACTTGGTGTCCTATCTGTCTGACAATTTTAAACAGTTCACATTCTTATGCTCAAAAGTGTGAATTTGAAGTCTACTTAACATAGCTATCACCTTGCTGAGCTTGAACTCTATTTTTTTTAAAAAAAAGAACTGAAGCCAGGAGGACAAGGCGAAGTAAAAACACTTCCCCTTGTAAACCCATTCCTCTCACTTTATCCACACTATACTCTCACAATTCTTAGTTTTCTGATGTCTCAAGACGACTAGAAGAATAGCTATAAATGTAGAAAACTTTTTGGATTTCAAAGCTGGATTTGGGGAGTCCATTGAAAACAGACAAGGGGAAAATCCTGCTTTTGAAAAGTTGTTTGTCTAAGATTCCAAGCAATGGAGTTTGCGGCAGAAAAAAAAACTTCTTTTGATCAAATTTTCACAGGGGCATTGAACAGCAATCATCAAACTTTGACAGATGATTGATTCGTGTGGGGTTAGGTAATGAAGAAACTTAATCAGTGTACCTTGTAGCTTTTACTATGTCTTGCTGATATATAATTCATGTACTCAGTAGATGAAGGACACATGTTGTCAGGGCCGGCCTTATACTATTAAAAAAAAAACATGGACTTTAGGCCCCAAATTTTTAGAAGGCCCCATAATTGTAGATACATAACTAGTTCACATAAAAAATTTAAATCCATAAAAATTTTAGGTCTTATAAAAAGGCCCCAAAAAATTTAAGCCCAATCAAAAAATTATAATTTTAATAATTTGGGCCTACAATTCAATCCATAATATTACAAAATCAAAAATTAAAAATTAAAAAATAAATAAATAAAATCTCTCTCTCTCTTATCCTCATCTCTCACTTAAAAAAAATAAAAAATATATTTTTTTAAAATAATACTAAAAATAAAAAAATCTCATTTAGTATTACCACTTTAGGCCTCAATTTATCTTGAGCCACCCCTGCATGTTGTGAGTATCCCTAGTAATTTAGTGTTTCTTTCTTTCTTTCTTTTGGGAATACATGATATCTGTCATCTCTTGTTTCTGTTATAGCTTGTCTCACACCAATATAGTAGCGCATCATAAACTAGTACACGAGCTTTTGCGAGCCTCTCCCCTCATTACCAATTGATTTTGTGTTTAATGCTTAGCTCTTCGAAATGTCAGAACTCAAACCAGACTGGACTATTGGCATCCACCAATATTTTGAGTCATCAGTTGGAATAAAATGTTCCTGATTCGGTTCATTTAAAATTGTATTCAGGATTAGTTGTTATTGTCAACATTGTGTTACTGATTCAGAATTCATCTCTCTCTCCCCCCAAAAACAAGAATATTCATATTCATCCTCTCACTGATGCAAGCAATATATTAGGTTCATCATGATCAATTCCAATAAATGGAAAACATTGAAATTGGCTTGTATTCCAGAGGACATTTGACATTTTTAAAATTTCATAAATCGGAAACTTATGACATTTCAAATTCAGATGAAACCTCAGAAGCTATAAGTCAGGCCTCTCTTGGGAAGAGACTATACTTGGTATCGCTTACCCTTGCTTTTCACTCTCAAGTCTCAAGACAAGGGTCCTTCTCTTCTATACAGCATACAGCAAAGCAGAGCGAATGGCGCTATAAGTGAAGAAAGCCCAATAAACTCACACAAACACGATCCAGGGCATAGCATAAATGACATGCTTAAACTAAAATTTGGATAGGGTCATGTAATCCAGATCAAAAACTTTCCAAGCTCATTGCTGTGCTAAGTATCCAAGTCCCCATCATTCTATGATCGCATCAATACTTGGACTTGGTTGCTCGTCAATACTTGGACTTGGTTGCGGGTTGGCGGGCTTCCCTTTTAACACCCATCTTTCTGGGACTTCCACCGACTCCCATTCAGTAGTGTTTGATACTGCAACATTGTTTTTGAGAAGATTTGTCTGAATAAAAGGTGTTTTGCCAAACGAGAGATCGAATTTTGCCTTCATGTCAATCATACATGTGGTCACTAGTTTGTAATAAACTTTGTAAACAATGACAATATCTTCTGAACTCCCATCCCTCTCGAATCCATGAGTTTTTATGTTGAGGCTAAAAATATGAAGGATCCAAGGATCCGTTAAGGATACCGAGAAGTTTGGATAACAATTGAAATATATTGGGCCATCAGACAAGGAGGACTCGACCAGGGCCAGTCGAGAATTATTGAAGCGAAGACAGCTACCATCGCGAAGGCAAACCAGCACAGAGCTATTTAATCCCTTTGTAGTCAAAGGTTTAACAGCCACTTGGATTAATCCAATATGGAGGGTATTGTACTGTTGCTTATGCTCTTGTATTGTGTTTCTATCGATTAATAGGAAGTCTTCATATTCATTTCGGATTGAGAGTGTTTTCTGTACCTTTTTTATTTCATAGTCTGACTTGGACTCAAAGATTCCACTCTTGCGGTAAACATCATTAGCCTTGACCTTTGGAGTATTCCAGTTCTGAAGTTTTTCTCTAACTTGCTCCTCTTGCTCATCATTGGAATTGAAACTAGTTCTCCTTGAGTCTTTTTTACTACTAAAAAGGGTCTTAATCATCTTTTCAATTTTGGGTAATCTTCAGAATGATTCTCAAAACAGTACTTTCCCTGCACAAATGGCCAGAAAAAGAAAAAGCACATCAGTTTTGGTGCCGGATGACAACTCTCCTCAAGCCAACAAAATTTCTCCCGACAATTTGATATTAGGTATATGAATCTTCTTCTCCCTTTCCAAAATATTTCTAAAACATTTTCGAAATGTCTACGTTTTTAAACTAATTGAAACTATCAACCAAAACAAAATTCTAATTATTGGCCTGAAATTATCTGTAAAAGTAGAACACTTACTCTCAGATGTGCAAGGACGACGGTAAACTTCGAACACTTCTGCTGGTAAGCAATTTACTCTCACTGCACTCACTAAACTCTTACCAAACTTCATATAATATTGAAAGCTTTCGGACTTGAAAGCCGGACTTCAGAGTAAATTGAATAACAGATAAGTAGGAAATTATTCTTTGGAAAAGTCCTTTGTCTCTAATGAACGTTGATAAATATTTAATGGACTAATCTCAACTTGTACTTTAAAGATTACTCGAATTTTAATGTATATTTTTAAAATTTAAAAAATTTAATTTATATTTTGAAAGATATAAATATGTATCAATGTGCACCTGAGACTAACTGACATTTATTTTGCAGTTAAAAAAGTTTGGGTTAATTATAAATTGCATCACTCAAAGTTCACATTTACGATGCAAAAAACAATTACATCCATTAGTATTTTTTAAATAACTATCTATTGTATTGTGTCATAACATTTTCGTGTCGTGTTCGAGTCAAAAGAAATATTTTTAATATAAAAAATATTGTCATGTCAAGTCAATTGTATTGTGTCATATATTTCACACTAGTAATTGTCCGTGCCTTACGAAAAATTAGAAAAAAACTCAAAAAATACTACATTACCTAAAGACTCTTTGCAACTTAAAACAACCTAACAACCTATGTATACAACTTATAATCATCATAATTCATCATACCACCACAATAATTAATACATATTCAACCATCAACACATATTCAACCACCAAAATATCAAGCTAGTCCATACTAATTTCAAAAAAAATTGGCAGAATTTCCTGTAAAAATAAAAGCCCAAAAAAATCTAAACGTGTCTACAAAACTTACAATCATCAATAACAATCATCATTATACACCGTATCACCACAATCATCAATACATACCCAAAATCATCATTCCATACCCAAAATCATCATAATCATGTGTAATTAGTTAACTTTACAAAAGGCGGAACACAAAAAATACATACATGTACAAATAGATAAACAACTTCATCTTCTTTATAGCTTACACAAAATATTCTTCAATGTATACCTAAAAATATTTGAAATATAAAAATTATCAAAATATGTGAGGCAAAATAAAACAGTTGTAAATCCGAATAATAAGTCTCCTTACTTTTTTCGTTAGTTGGATTCAACATAATTAATTCCATTACTCTAAATTATCTAAAAAACAAATGAGCACACATTTTTATGTAGTGGGGGGGGGATGATTTAGGTTGATATAGGTAAGAATATCGGTCGATTATTGTGCAGTTGAAACGGTGGTGGCTATACAGTAAATTTCGTAACCTATGTATAATTAACATCAATTACAATGAAATTTCATACAATTAACATGCAAACAGCCAAATTAAAAGACACCCAATTAAAAAAAAAAACCTAGCATTCGTAACATAAAAAAAAAAAAGACATCCAATTAAAAGACACTCAAATTAAACACCAAAATTTTAAAAAGTAAAATTTAAAACCTCTTTTATACACAAGCATTCAAAAACTGCTATGCAATGTGTGTGTTTGTGTGCAATTATGTGTTGTTTTGTGTATGTGTGCCGATGTGAAAGAGAGAGAGAAAGTGAGAACACAAATTAAACACCCATTGTAAAAAATGCCAAATTTAAAATACCCAAATTG
The DNA here is from genome assembly GCA_023539305.1 of Ilex asprella. Classification (NCBI taxonomy): domain Eukaryota; kingdom Viridiplantae; phylum Streptophyta; class Magnoliopsida; order Aquifoliales; family Aquifoliaceae; genus Ilex; species Ilex asprella. The sequence goes on along the minus strand of CM042197.1, from coordinate 12,624,056 downwards.
AACACAAACATTCAAAAACTGAAGCTGTTGTTGATATATATAGATAAATCCATCAAGAAATAAGCATAGATTGTCTTGATAAAAACGTTCGGCAACTTTAAATATGGAGCTATTCTTTGTATTGATTATAGATAAGAATCTTTTGAAGGATGAACCTTTTATAATAAACCGCACTAAGAAACTATTAAATTTAAACATTTATAATATCTTATAGATTTGTACTATTTTTTTTTCTCTAAAATGCATTGCTTGTTTTCTAGTTATATGAAATCATTTAACAGAAGTTCAACGTCAACTACCACATGACAGTGTTGAAGATAAATTTATAAAAGCTTACAACCGAGTTAAACCTATGTTGTTAACAACCCTTTCGTCCTTGACTAAGTGTTCCCTGATAGAAATGAAATCATAGATCAACACTATGAAACTCAACTTAATCTAACTTAAGTTGTCCTATAAAAACCATGTCGAATGTAAAAATCATTAAAGCAACTCACAAATTACATCAATAACATCAAATTCACAACAATTAGTACAAAACTCAAACAACAAATTCACAGAGACAACACCAAATTCATAAAATCAAACAAAAAATAAACAAAATCCAAATCATGTAAAGCCAAAACAACTAATTGCTAGGGAGAAAGTCGCGTTGTAGGTGCAACAAATTATCTTTTAATAGTTTAAAACTCAAACAACAAATTCACAGAGACAACACCAAATTCATAATATAAAACAAAAAATAAACAAAATCCAAATCATGTAAAGCCAAAACAACTAATTGCTAGGGAGAAAGTTGCGTTGTAGGTGCAACAAATTATCTGTTAATAGTTTAAAACTCAAACAACAAATTCACAGAGACAACACCAAATTCATAAAATCAAACAAAAATAAACAAAATCCAAATCATGTAAACCCAAAACAACTAATTGCTAGGAAGAAAGTCGCGTCGTAGGTGCAACAAATTAACTTTTAATAGTTTTGTCTAAACACGATCAATCTTGTACAGGCTGTCGCATGGATTTTTCAAGTATATAATTAGCTTAACATCCAATTTGATACAATTAACAACTATAGCATTCAATAAAAATACTATTATCAAAACCCTATGAAAAATCCCAATTTAAAAATCAAACTATACAACCTTAATATAACCATTTACAAATTACTAAACAAAGAGCCAAATCAAACACTACTCCAACATATGTAATTAAGGTTGCAACAAATTAATTTTTAATAGTTTTTCCTAAACACAATCAATCTTGTACATGCTGTCGCATGGATTTTTCAAGTATAATTAGCTTAACATCCAATTTGATACAATTAACAACTATAGCATTCAATAAAAATACTATTATTAAAACCCTAGGAAAAATCCCAATTTAAAAATCAAACTATACAACCTTAATATAACCATTTACAAATTACTAAACAAAGAGCCAAATCAAACACTGCTCCAACATACGTAATTAACAACATTAATCCAAAACCCACAACAAACACAACATTCTACCCTTGACCAATTCAAGCCTAATGAAAATAGTAGAAAAAGCAAATGCATACCACACAAATGTATGGCTGCCACATGGAGTATCCCAACTTGATTTTCATCAAAAAGAGTATGTGCATACTGTTCGGTTAAAAATAAACTAAAAATCTGAAGTCATGTATCAAATATTACCAATTGATAACAACAAAAAATGGGGTTAAGTGGGTAGTTTCTAACTAAAAGACTCACTAACTATGTGGGCAAAATAGTGGGGCAGTTAGAAGACCAACTAACTAAAAATCTACTATTAATGGAAAAATGTTGGCAGATACTGGTAAAGGCACCAAGTGTCCATGCAATCTTACAACTAGGCCACTAAATCCCCAATTCAATTTAAAGAGGAGAGAGGGTAGGAGTTAAAGGAGGTGGCGGCAAAAGAAGAAAAGCAGAGCAAGAGAGGAGGGAGACAAAGGAAGGCCAAAGAGGATGAACGGTTTCTAGTGGGAAAGAAAGGAAAGCAGAAGGCCTTGTTAGAAGATAACAAAGCCACATCATGCCAAAATGATATATGCAACTGAGCGATTGGAATTGTGTGTGTGTTGAGCGATTGGAGTGAGAGAAAGAGAGGGGGAGAGGAAGGTACCTAGACTGAGTTGTCGTCGTCGGATGTTGGTTGATCCCCGATGTGTTGAGCCATGGTAGAGGAGTGAAAGGTAAGCAGTCTAAGCACTGTAAGGGGTGTAAGAACATCTCCAACAGGCTAGGTAAAAGGGCCTTCTTAGCTATTTTATATAATTCGTGCTTAAATCTCGTCTCCAATAGGCTAGCTATCACACTAGCTATTTCTCATAGCCTTCATTTGGCTAGTTATCCCTAACAAGGCAAAGATTCCTGCCTATTATGTTTTTGCGTCAACAACACCCCCATGGTAGAAGGCTCGCTCCACCGACTGAAGACTGAAGAAAAAGATCCACCGACCGAAGACTGAAGGCAAAACTCCATTGCAAGTATGGTTTGTGTCTCTCTCGGAGAAGATGATGAGTTGCGATTAAATCTAGTAAACGCCCAAAAATCCAAAAAACCCCCCAAAATCCAGTAAAATAGATAGTGTACGCAATAGATCGTCGTCTTCACAGCATCTCTTCATCATAGATTGTGTTCGACCTCAACCGATCATGTTCGACTTCAACAGATTTTGAACTGGGTTTTCACCAATCTTAAAAATTGACGAACATGAGAAATGAATTCTCTGAGAAGTTGAGCCATGGAGAAATGGGGCTAGGTTTTTTTGGGTTATGAAAAAGAAGATGAGATATACTAGTACTACTACTACAACTACTGGTAGTAGCATTTGGGTTTGTGGGTATTGAAGGTTTTGATGAGATGCGATTGTGATGGAGGTATCTGATGATAAATCTAGATGAGGGTTTTGACATTTTTTCTTTCGTTCTTTAGATTCACGGAAGTCACAAACTCAAAGCAGATCAAGTGTTTGATCGACTGGCTAAATAAAATCAACAGTAGAAATCTAAAAATCCAACAAACTCCCCAAAAAAAATTAAATAAACTCCCCCCATAAATTTAGCAATACCACAAAAAAATCCAACAAAACTCCCAAAAAATTCAATAAACTCCCCCCAAAAATTCAGCAATACCCCCAAAAAAATTAACAAAACCCCTCAAAAATATTGACTTCATTTATTTGTACAATTTGAGGAGATTTTGCTTTGGATTTAGTGATTTAATTTGAGAGAATTGGTTTGGGAGTAATATTTTTCGGGAGGTGGGTTTTTTCTTGTAGCCTATAATTGATTAAATTTGTACAATGTAATGATGCACAAATTGGTTTGCACATCACCTATCAAGTAAATAGTATTAAATGCAGTAATACAAAGTTTATTGTGGTTCGGTCAATGTGACCTACGTCCACTTTGAATCGCTAGGGTCGCTGGGTATTTTATTAACTCAAGTGTGAAGGGAGAGCAGAGAGTTACAAGCTTTGAGTGGGAGAATAGAGTTGTGCTTGACTAAGTGTGAGCTGCTCCCCAAGTGTTAGTGGGGCTTACAATTTATAGTGGCCCCATAACAGATTGGGGCGACTTAATAGTAACTAAATCGCTATTGTGGTGGAGCTAGCGACTTCTTCTCAACAGGTGAGGCAATTGTGGTGCTCTCCATGAGATTCGGTCAAAGGATAAGGGAATGGTTGACTCCTTCCAAGGCGGCGAGGGTGAGGCTCTTGGATACTCCCTTGGTGATGTAGCTCCCTGATGAGTTTGACTCGACTTGGAGCAAACTAGGCATGTTGGGCCTTTACAAGTTTGGGCTTTTAATTATGATTGGGCTCTCCACATGGATTGGGCCATTTGGGCCTGACCCATCATTTGCCCCCAATGCCCCGTGTCTAAAGAAACTTGGAGAAGTGGACATTTTCTTGAATCTTGAGCTCTAGGTGGTGGAGACTCTCTTTAATAGATGATTCTTCCCCTTGGTGATATATCTCATCTTTCAGGATACCTCAAGTCTTTTCCTATTTTTATTTAGATTTTTAAGAGAGCCCTTAATTTTCAATTGGGCCTTTTTCCTCTTTAAAAATATTAGGCTATAAATAATAGTTTTCTTCTTCATTCTACCCATTTTCTTCAACTTTGAGAGAGTGTTCCTTCTTGACATTTTTGGAGGTCCAAGGCTAGCTATTCTTTGAGTTTGAACACTTCCTGTATACTGGAGAAAAGTTTGTAGATATTGGTGGAGAGCCTGGAGAAATCAACGTTGTTCTTGAAGATGATGAGGATTTGGATGATGTCGGAGTAGAGGTGGAGGCACCGTTGGGCGCTATTACTGATCGCGCGCCTGCTGCGCAAGAAAAGGGGGTGTTGGGCGCCCATTTACATGTTAATTTGGTCAATATAAGCGAGCAAGAGATGAAGGGAGCTAAGCAGAATGCTTCTCCTGCAGAATGCCAATCTGGGCACTGATGCGTGGCCTGGGCTGCCTGAGGTGGCTATCTATGCACCACTAGATGCGAGGGAGGAGATAGCAGACCTAGGCGCCCCTTTGAGCACTGATCTGGGCGAGTACAACGAGAGCAAGGCCTTGGGCGAGCATGGCAAGCGTTGGACGCACGCGAGGATTTAGGCGCGCACGAGGCGCTGAGCGCACGTGAAGCACCGGGCGAGTTCCTATCGGCATCAGGCAGTTCGGGCGAGCCTCATTTGATGCTGGGCAATTCAGATGAGCTCTTTTGATGTTGTGCAGCTTGGGCGAGTAGCCTGAGAGGTGTTGGGCTCCTGAGAGTTGTTGGGCACTTGGTGCTGTTCGAGAAGTGATTTTACTGATCACGATAAAGGAGCGTTGTTTGGGGACAAGCACAAGCAGGCCTCATTTGCGCTAGTTGTTAAGTGCGGGAGTGCTGCTGCAACAAGCCGATGATGTCGTGGGTTACAGACGGCTTGAGTTTCAAAAGCGTGCCTAGAGATGACAAAAATAATGTTATTCTAACATAACAAAATTTATATATAACATGATTACCTCTAGAGAGAGGCAGACTGCTTGCGTGAGAATAAAGACAGAATTTGAGGATTGCTCGTGTGAGAGCTACACCTTTTGAGAATCGATGACCCATGAGAGAGCCCCTAAGCTGCAGGTATAGGTTGTCTGCTTGAGAGCAATGCATAGGCCAAACTTTTGACGACTCGCGAGAGAACCGCTTAGCTGGAGATAGGCTGTCTTCTTAATAGCAGAGTAGAGATAGACCAAGATTTTTTGTTGACCCGCGAGAAAGCCGTTAAGCTGGAGATAGGTTGTTTGCTTAAGAGTAGAGCAAAGATAGACCAAGCTTTTTGGCGACCCGAGAGAGCTGCTAAGCTGGAAATAGACTGCCTACTTAAAAGTAGAGCAAAGATAAACCAATCTTTTTGGCAACCCGCTAGAAAGCTGCTAATCTGGAGATAGGCTGTCTGCTTAAGACTAGAGCAGAGATAGACCAAGCTATTTTAGCGACCCGCGAGAGAGCCGCTAAGCTAGAGATAGACTGTCTTCTTAAGAGCAAAGCAGAGATATGTCAAGCTTGTGGTGATCTGCGAGATGATTCACCTCGCTTGGACTTGTTGATTTCCTCAGCATTCATATATTTTTGAGCTTGCGACAATAATTCTGGCATGCTCTTTGGTGGTCGCTTCATTACTAAAAAGAGAAAACTCAATGAGTGGAGGCCTTTGAGAAAGGCGGTCATGGTAATTTTGTCATTGAGCTCCTCGATGTAGAGGACTTTCTCGTCAAAACGAGTACGGTAACCTCTCAGACTCTCGCCTCGATCCTATTTTATGCTGAGCAAATGAGTGGTAGACTTTTGTTGACGATGTCCACTAATGAATTGTATCACAAAGGATCTGCTCAGTTCTGGAAAGAAGCCTATGGAGGTCAAGGTGAGTTTGGGGAACCATTGTCGCCCTGATCCCTTCAAGGTAGTTGAGAATGCCCTACACATAATTTTGTTAGAGACGTTGTGCAGGTGTATTAAGGTATTGTAGGTTTCGAGGTGTTCTAGTGGATCCTTCGTACCGTCAAAGGTTTCGATGAATGGCATTTTAAACTTCTGAGGAAGTAGGTAATTCATCACGTTAGGTACAAAAGATGTGTCATTTCGTCTTACGAGGTAGTCTACTATCTCGGGTCCTTGTGCCTTCATGGCGTTGAAGACGTCGCCTAACTGATTCTGTAGTTCTTTGATTTTTTTCGTCCCAGTTGGGGAAATGTTTCTCATGCTCCATGCTTTGGTTTTTGCCCTCATCCTCTTGGAAATGTGGGTTTCCACCTTGAGAAGAGGGAACTAGAGGAGGAGGTGAAGGTCTCTTGTCGTAGGCTCCCCTATGTGGGGTGCCCAAGGGGGTGCCCAAGTGGGGAGCTCCTTGACGCCCAGGGCGTGGAGATCCTCTGGCTTGAGGTCCTCTATACTGTGCTCCTCCTTGTTGTCCAGTGAGCATTAGTTGCAGGATCTGCTGATTATGGACTACGAGTTGTTGCATTGTCTCTAGTATCTGTTGTGCATTTGAAACATGATTGGTTGGTGGAGGAGCAACCTCTTCCTCTCATGGGGAATTATCCTCAGGTTGGTTCATTGATCTGGTAGTGTTGTCATTGATTCAACAGAGAAAGTGTTTTAGAAGTGAAAATTTTGTCTTTCCCACAGACGACGTCAAACTGATGATGCACAAATTATTTTGTACACCACCTGTCAAATAAACAGTATTAAATGTAGTAAATAAATAAAGGGAGAGAGAAGACAAGGTTTATAGTGGTTCGATGAACGTGACCTACATCCACTTTGAATAACTAGGGTCGCGGGATATTTTATTAACTCAAGTGCGAAGGGAGAGCAGAAAGTTACAAGCTTTGAGAGGGAGATGAGAGTTGTGCTCAACTGAGTGTGATCTGTCCACAAGTGTTGGTTGGGCTTAAAATTTATAGTGGCCCCCTAAAAGATTGGAACGACTTAATAGTAACTAAATAGCTATTGTGATGGAGCTGGCGACTTCTTCCTGTCCATGAGATTCGGTAAAAAGATGAGGGAAGAGTAACTAAGTGCGAAGGGAGGCTCTTGGATGCTCCCTTGGTGACGTAGCTCCTTGATGAGTTTGACTAGGCTTGGACCAAACTCGGCCTACTGGGTCTTTACAAGTTTGAGCTCTTAATTAAGATTGGGTTCTCCACATGGATTGGGCCATTTGGGTCTTACCTATCATAATGTATAGTTGAATTGCTATTTTTTAAATTTTATGATTGAAAGTTAGTTAAAGTTAGTTGAAGTGGTTAGCTAAAATAAATAGCGTTGTTGAACTGAATTTGAAAAGGTAGTTAGCTAAAGTAGATAATATAACATTTAAATATATTTTGAATAGCTATTTTAGATAGCATTGTTGAAAATGTTCTATGGGGTCTGGGTAGAGTGTAGAGGTGGGTAGTGTGTACGTGTTGGGTAACCGTAAGGGGGTCTAGGTTGCCGTTGTGTTGAGCCATAAGCCATGGCAGAGAAGTGAGAGGTGATTCGTGAGCAATCTTCTGAAGAGAGAGAAAGAGAGAGTAGCCGTGTAAGGGGTTTGGGTAGAGTGCAAGGGTAGGTAGCGTGTAGGGGTTGGATTCTATTTGGGAGGGATTTTTTTTTATGTGAGATGAAATGTGAGCCATTAAATCAAATTGGAAGAATTATATAAAATATAAACCGTTGAGTTAAAATTAGAATGAATCCGAGCCATCCTTGTACTTTTCCAAATGAATTAAAATTAAATCAAATTTTGAAGTTAAAAAATATGCAAATCGGGTTCTATCTTATTAATATAGATTTAAGACAATTCATATAATACTATTTAATATTTTTAAAAATTTTAAAAATATTTATTTTTTATCTATAATACTCGTTAAATAACTACATCTCTAATGAACTTTGATAAATAGTTAATTTATGGGGGGTAAGTTAATCAAGAAGCTTCAATCTTCGAAACCTTCTACATTGTACTGCGTTGATGATAATTCATGAACTCAGCGGCTGGTGGGGACATTGTCAGGGGTAGAGTTAGGATTTTGTTTCAATGGGATAACCTAAATTTTTTAAATTTAAATTATAAGTGTAACATTATTTTGGTCAAAATGCATATTCTTAAATAATTTTTTTTATGTATAGTTCCATCAAAAGAATGTCATATAGAAACGCAACAAAGAAAATTTTATATAAAAAGATCGCCTATTTCTTGACTAGGAGGTGGTTTTGCAGTGCTAATTTTCTTTCAAGAAATCTATCCATAACTGATTAAAAAATAAATTTACCTAATTATATTCAAATTTAATAGTTCGTCTTTAAATTCGTAACGAATGATATAATGTACTACACATAATCAAAATATAATCTATAAATCCACAATAATATAATCCATAAATCTACAATACTTGTGTGTATTTCTTGTTGACATTTCAAATCTAATTCCCTTGTATTTGAGTCTTGTTTTACTGAATTTTTAATTGTAATAGACAATTTTTTGGAGTTGAATTTATTGATTCACGGTGGCAGATCTTTTGTCCGGTTCACGCTTGATTTTGTGTTGAAATTAAAGTTATACAATACAGCAAAATCGGCCACTATTTTATATTTCTAAGCCTTGTTCTTGTGGTTTTGATGAGACAATGGTTGCTATATACCCCAATGCTAACAACCAAATAAGTTGATGAATATACCAAAACTTCTAAGAAAACAAAGGAAGGAAAGAAGTGAGGGTTTGTTCCAAAGTCTTATTGTTCCAGAGTCTCTGTCTCAGAAGGCTGAGAAACATATATCTTTGTAATATTAAGGATCAGTATTACATAATTAACAGACTAAAAAATATTTGAACAAATCACAATGAACCAATTATGATAAACTGCTTTTAGTTATTGTGTTCTTTGCTAATACATCGTTTGGTATTGATGAACCCGAATTTAACTGGGCCAAGCCCAACCAAAATAAACCGAGAAGTCCAAGAAAAAGCCCATATCGAGGATGGTTCAGTTCGATGGAAAGGAAGGCACCAACAGGACAACACCGAAGGCCCCGAAACCAACCCAGGAACCCTTGGGCGCTGCCTAGGCTGGTCCCCTTAGGCGCCGCCCATGGCAGCCCCTTGGGCGCCGCCCAGGCTGGTCCCTTGGGCGCTGGCTTAGGATTGGCCTCTTAGGCGCCCTCCTCCTTCGGCGTCATCACTCAAGTCCAAGACCACTCAAGTCTAAGTCCAAGACCTCCAAGTCCAAGTCCAAGCACAAGATAAGGGTCAAGCTCAATCCAGCAGAGAGTCATCCTCTGAAGGAATAGGAGCACGAGAGAGAGAATGATAGGATATGGAGATCTATTCCTATCTTAAGTGTGCTTACCAAAGAAGTCTACTCCTACTAAAATTGTACTTACCAAAATAGTGGAAGACCCCTTCCTCACGCCACCGCCTTGGTGAGCCTATATAATGTAAGCCCCTCTCCACATGGAGGGGCAGATGGATGATCACCTCCGTAAGACCTCTACGCCTCCGAATCCCTCACACACACTACTCTCTCTCTATCTCATTCTCTCTAAGCATTGTAAACTCTCCGGAGTACCTTGATACGTTAATAAAGATCACCGGTCAGCGCTGCCATTCGAGAAAGTGGACGTAGGTCACTCAGACCGAACCACTATAAATCTTGGTATTGACTCTATATTTACCGTTTTACCATTGATTGTCATTGATTGCCTATTTACTGCTCTTTCATTATACATTATCATTCTCTTGACTGTTGATCTTGCACCAAGACAATTTTGTGCATCATCAGTTTGGCGCCGTCTGTGGGAACGACTAGTTTTCCTACTCTTCTAATCCATGACAATCACTATCCGATCGATGTTTCAACATTCGGGAAACAACAACCCGGCTCACCGGGAGGAGGCTCCGCCTCACCTTGCACCGTCTAAACCATCTACTATTGCGACCCCTGCCGGACAATAGCAATAGCTCCTCAAAACTATGCAGCTGCTAGTGAACCAAAATCAGCAGATCATTCAGTTGATGCTTGCCCAAGGGGGTGTCGCCCATCACCCTGTGGGAGGAGTCCCACTCCCTTTGACAGGAGAGGAGCCACTACCTATCCCTTCCGGACACCAGAATGCCCCAAGGCCACACCAAGGTGCACCTCAACCAGTCCCTCCTCAGCACGCAGGGAGTCCACGAGTCCCCCATCTACACATACCTGCGCAGGAGAACGAAGACGGAGAGAGTCAATATGGAGACCATGGGAGCCAGCACCACCACCCAACGGAGGATGGCCCTAACCAATGGGACGAGAAGATCAGAGAGGTGCAAAACCAACTCAGTGATGCCCTCAACGCTATCAAGGCTCAAGTGCCCGAGACTGTGGACTACCTGATAAGATGTACCGATACTCCCTTTACTGCTGATATTGTCAATTATCCTCTGCCCTTGAAGTTTAAGATGCCCGCCATCGAGATCTTCGACGGCACCAAAGACCCCATCGACCACCTCGACATGTACAAGTCCCTCATGCAACTCCACAACGTGCCTGGGGAGATTATGTGTAGGGCCTTCCCTACCACTTTGAGGGGGGCCGCTCGCCAGTGGTTCTCCAAACTCAGGCCCTCCTTCATCCGCTCTTTCGCAGAGCTGAGTAGGTTTTTCATCTCCTACTTCATTGGGGGACGCCGACATCAGAGACTAGTGACCGATCTACTCACCATCAAGCAGGATAGGGATGAAAGCCTCAAAGACTACCTCACCCGCTTCAATAAGGAGGGCCTCCAGATTGAGGAGCCAGATGACAAGGTAGTCCTAGCCGCCTTCATCGCCGGCCTTCGTACCTCCAGTTTCATGTTCTCAGTACTCAAGAAGCCTCCCTCCAACATGCCCGAGCTACTGTCAAGGGCACAGAAGCACATAAACGCCGAAGATGTCACCAAGGCCAGACGAGGTGAGTCTTCCTACGGGGGTGAGAAAAGGAAGGACACCCGCGAAGACAAGTGGGAGATAGAGAACAAAAGAAATAGGACATAGAGAATCTCTGTCAAGGACCGCCTTGGTCCCCCACCTCTGAGAGAGCAGCAAGCCTTCACACCGCTCAATGCTTCCGTGGAGTATATCCTGTTCCAAATACAGGATGACCCTACAGTATGCTGGCTAGAGAAGATGAAGACCCCCCCGAATCGGAGGAGCCCGAACAAGTACTGCCGTTTTCACTGCGACTACGGCCATGATAGTGACAACTGCTTTGATCTTAAAAGACAGATCGAGGAGCTCATACAGCGTGGCCACTTGAGGCAGTATGTTGTTGGCAGAGGACAAACCCCACCACCTGGTCGGGACCAGGATGACAGAGAACGCCAACAATCCCTCGGAGAAATCCAGACGATCGCCTAAGGGCTAGGAGGAGGTGACTCCAACTTCACTAGGAAAGTATTAGCCCACCTATGAGATATCGAACACGAGAATATTTTATCTATCCTTTATTGTTTCAGTTAATTTATTTTTTTATTTATTATTTTACGAAATAAAATTTTGCGAAGACTATTGTGTCCAGAATTATTCTGTTTTCCTAAAAATAAATAGCTTACAAAAGTCAGAACATGACTTAACAATAAGCAGTAGACAAAAGGCGCACAGCACCAGGCACCCCTAGCACTAGACTCCCAGATTAGAGGTCTCTCCCTCTCAGCCTTGGGCGTCTCTCATGATGCTGCCTAGACAATGGGTCTCGCACCACCTCAAGCTCCGCCCTCCTCATCTCTATCTCAATGGAATGAGTCTCTGTTACGGCAGCTAACTCTCGAGACTATACGTAGCTCGGCCTCTGACTATGCTCTCGTGTAAGTCACCCTCTGACTATGCTGTCGCGCAAGTCACCTTATAAGCTTCTACTACGGCAGCTAACTCCCGAGACTATACGTAGCTCGGCCTCTGACTATGCTCTCGTGCAAGACACCCTCTGACTATGCTGTCGCGCAAGTCACCTTATAAGCCTCTGCTACGGCAGTCAACTCCCGAGATTATACGTATCTCGGCCTTTGACTATGCTCTCGTGCAAGTCACCCTCTGACTATGCTCTCGCGCAAGTCACCTTATAAGCCTCTACTACGGCAGCCGTCCTCGAGACTATACGTAGCTCGGCATCTATGACTCTACTCTTGCGCAAGTACTCACCTCTGCCACGGCAGCTATCTCCCAAGACTATACGTAGCTCGGCCTCTATGACTTTGCTCTTGCGCAAGTAGTCACCTCTGCTGCGACAGTCATCTACCGACATTATACGTAGTTCGGACTCAGTTCATGCAACCCTCTCATGGGACGTCCATAACTCTGACTTTGTTCTCACACAAACAACCTGTCTATCCAGGTAATCAGGTTAGATATTTTAATGTTGAGATAACATTGACACTTTTGAAGCTCAGGTCATCTACAACCGAGCCACTACTAGAAGCTGGGCGAAACAACAATTCCCATAAAAAATTGCACTAGAGTCTCAACTCTTACACACAGAAGTCCCAAAGAGTAAGGGCACCACCGGGACCCATCTCTTGGGAAGCAACCTGACCATCAGACCTTGACCGAGAAGCACTGGGGGCATCAAACCTCGGTCTCTTGCCAAGAAGGAAAGACACCACCTAAAAGCACATAGAGTCTCCACCATCGCCCTATCAACAGGACGTCTGTAATCAAAGACAAGGCCGGTTAGTGATCAAGCACCAAAGAGGTGCCCCGTAGCAAGACTCAAAGTGTTACCCAAACACAAACATAGTAGTGTCCAAGGCCTTCTAGCGTCACCCAAGACGCTTGCTCAGCCTCCTGGCAGCGTCCAAGGCACCTGCCCCAGCCTCATGGCGTCACTCAAAGCACCCTACCAGTCTCTAGTGGCGCCCGTAACTTCCAGCATCACCCAGTGCATGCCCAAGATGGCGTCGCCCGCTCCATGCCCAAGGGCGTCATCACCTCTTTGCCTAAAAGCACGGCGCCCAACTAAAAAAAAAAGAGAGAGAGAGTGAGTGATATGGAAGGCAGCGCCCAACAAGAGGAAGAAAGGAAAAAAAAAAAAGAGGAGGATGGGGTGGCGCCCAAGCAGCCAAAGAAAGGAAGAAAAAAAAAGAGACAAAGAAATGGGCGGCGCCCAAGTGCAAGCCAAGAGGAGAAAGAAGGAAAAAAAATGAGAAAGGGGAGACA
>CM042197.1:12597542-12610450 GCA_023539305.1 Ilex asprella | reverse complement strand
ATATATATATATATATATATATATATATATATATATATATAAGGAGAAAGGGGGCTGGGCGGCGCCCAATTAAAAGCCAAGAAAGAAGAAAAAAAAATTCAGAAAGAGAACAAATGGGGCGGCGCCCAAGGCAAGAAAGAAGAAGAAAAAAAAAGAGGAGGAGAAGGGGGCGGCGCCAAGCCCAAACCAGGAAAGAAAAGAAAAAAAAAAGAGATACGTGAGACGGCGCCCAAGCCAAGCCAAGAAAGAGAAAAAAAAAAAAAGTAAATCAAAAGTAGAGGCGGCTCCCACCTTGTATGTGTAGTTCTTCTTTTTATGCTACATGGGAGATGTTTATGTATTTACCAACACTCCAGCAAAGTTTCAAAAGGGGCCACCTAACAGCAAAGCATTTGTTAATATTATAATATTTGCATGACTTTCTTTTTATTTATTTTTATGTGAATTTTATTTTTTCTCCACCAAAACCACAGTACACATAAATATATGTGGAACTATAAGTTGCCCAAGCTAGCTGGCAGTCTCAAGGCGCTACCCAAATTTTCAGCCCTCATCAAATGCGTTGCCTAAGGTGCAACTCAGTCTCCAAAGAATAGAAAACAAGCTACCATCCAGAGCAAGAAAATTACGACTCACTTCGATGAAGATGAAGTACATGCCCTCGACCCCTTTCTCTCGAAAAGGTCAGAGGCTTGGGGCATAGGGGGCAAATGATGAGCCCGAATTTAACTGGGCCAAGTCCAACCAAAATAAACTGAGAAGTCCAAGAAAAATCCCATATCGAGGATGGTTCCGTTCGATGGAAAGGAAGGCACCAACAGGACAACACTGAAGGCCCCGAAACCAACCCAGGAACCCTTGGGTGCCGCCTAGGCTGGCCCTTTGGGCGCTGGCTTGGGATTGGCCCCTTAGGCGCCCTCCTCCTTCAGCGTCTTCACTCAAGTCCAAGACCACTTAGGACCAAGACCACTCACGTCTAAGTCCAAGACCTCCAAGTCCAAGTCCAAGCACAAGATAAGGGTCAAGCTCAATCCAGCAGAGAGTCCTCCTCCGAAGGAATAGGAGCACGAGGGAGAGAATGACAGGATACGGAGATCTATTCCTACCTTAAGTGTGCTTACCAAAGAAGTCCACTCCTACTAAAATTGTACTTACCAAAATAGTGGAAGACCCCTTCCTCACGTCACCGCCTTGGTGAGCCTATATAATGTAAGCCCCTCTCCATATTGAGGGACAGATTGATGATCACCTCCGTAAGACCTCTACGCCTCCGAATCCCTCACACACACTGCTCTCTCTCTCTCTCTCCCTCTCTCTAAGCACTGTAAACTCTCCGGAGTACCTTGATACGTTAATAAAGATCGCCGATCACCGCTGCCATTAGAGAAAGTGGACGTAGGTCACCCGGACTGAACCACTATAAATCTTGGTGTTGACTCTATATTTACCGTTTTACCATTGATTGTCATTGATTGCCTATTTACTGCTCTTTAATTATACATTATCATTTTCTTGATTGTTGATCTTGCACGAAGACGATTTTGTGCATCATCAGGTATGATGAAATAATAAAGTGATGATTTTTTTTTTATCATGGATAAAAAGTTGGAGAGATAGATAAAACATTATGTTTGATAAGGAAGGATAAAAAAGAAAGAACGAAAAAGTTGATAGATTTTTTTTTTTATTTTTTGGGGGAGGAGGAGGGAGGCTTGATCCCTTGACCTCAAGAAGACAAAGTCTTCACAAGACAAAGAGAACTATTGGACGAAAGACCCATTGATGAAAAAAAGTGGATAAATTAACTTTCTTTTCAACTTACCAAAATCAATCCCTTTAAAATTGAGAGGAAAAGTGGACGAAAAATTAATTATGTGTGTTAAACTTAAAATGTATGTTATTTGTCTATATATCAATTTGATATATACATATATCATACTTATAAATTACATATTATATATACATTAATTTCATATATAAATATATTGATAAAATATATAATTACATTTTTTTAATAAAAAAATTTTAAAATTTTAAAATAAAAAAAATATTTTTTCACTCTTATCAAATACAAAAAAGCCAATATTTGGTACTTTTCATTCCTCTTACTAAAGACAAAGGAGGAAAGTAAGGATTTTCCCCTTAAATGATGAAAACTGTATCATTTTCAATTTCCATCATTCCATTTTTTCATCCACCTTACCAATTGACCATAATTGTAAACAAATATCTTAGATAAAAATGGTTGGGTGATCATCAATATGTTCCCTCTGAGTTCAACAAGTTATATGGTTTGATTAGATGCTTTAGGGATATATTATGTAACTTAAATTTGCATCCTAAATGAAGGGGGACCATTGGATCATGAAACCTATGATCCAACGGTCTCCCTTCATTTGGGATGCAAATTTGAGTTACATAATATTGCTCGATGCTTCAACCTAAAATTTATTGGCAATAAACGCACAATAACTCCCCAAGTATATAAATTATAAACCAACTTTAGACGGTCTTAATCACCCAATAATTTCTCTTACACTCTTTCTTAGGGGACTTGGACTCGCACGTAGGGCTCAAACAAACAAACAACCATGCATATCAAAAAGTTCAAATGAGTAAGAGACTTAATACACTTACTACTAAAGGTCCAACTTTGATAGCGTGTTAATCATCAAACCCAAAAATCAATTGATAGTGAATAGAAACTCTTCAAGTATATCAACCAATCTCGACTATTCCTAATCATTTGATGTAGGATATAAATCAATGTTTTGGGTCTCAACAAATTCCAATTTCATTTTTGCACAACCAGCATTTTTTAAATCAATATTGATGTTAATACAAAGTATGGTTGAAGGTGTTTCCATTACTTTTCTAGAAAGTAAAAGAATTTGTTGGATCAAGTGTAATACTCAAGTACGCACCATTGTATATTGATGCTTAGTTTTTTTTTTTTATTTAACGGTAGGTGATATCTGAGTCAATTTATGTATATCTAGACGAATTCCTTTCTCGATCATATCAAAACTAAGTTATTCACGCTGGAATTAAGATATTCGTGAACGATAAATTTTTCATGACATGACCCTAAACAATTGCTAAAATTATTCTTATTACCACATGGCCAACTTGATATTAGTTTTTAAATGTTTCCCAAAGACGAGAAGAATAGCTTAAATATTGCAAAGTTTCGGACTTTAAAGCCGGACTTCAGAGTTAATTGATTAACAGATAAGGTAGAAATCCTACTTTTGAAAAGTTGATAGTGAGAGGAAAAAGAAAAAAAAATCAAATTAAAATAAGTCTTATGTCTCAATTATTTAGTATCGATTATATGAATCTGTCTTCGCTATTTATTTTGATCACGTGTTATAAACTTATTTAAATTAAATATTTTCAAATTTTTTTTTATTATTTCGTTCAATTTTAATTTATGTCTACCCCTGTTTCTAATATTATTAAGAAAAATTCTCTCATTTTTTTTTTGAATCGGTGCTTCTATCGGCCTTCGTTGAACAAATTATCTTAATCTATTTTCTCTTAACTTATCCTCAATTTGAACTATTTCTACAATTTCTCTAATATAGTCATTAGTTATTATATCATTTCTAATTTTTTCACACATCTATGTTATTATTTTCATTTCTGTTACACTCATTTTGTCATTATGTTGTTTTCTAATTGTCCAACATTCTGTTGCATACAACATTGTTGTCCTTATAATTGTTCGGTAAAATTTACCTTTCACTTTGTTTAGTGTCATTTTATCACATAATATGTCAGATGCTTTCCTCCACTTAAGTCGATCGGTTTTGATTCTATGAGTTACATCATCTCCAATCTCTTTATCATTTTTAATGATCAATCATAAATATCTAAATTGTTTATTTATTGGTATTTCTTGATTTTCAATCTTAACTTTTTCAGTATATCTATTTATTTTATTACTAAAATTGTATTGCATATATTCAGTTTTACTCCTATTTAATTTAAACCCTTTCGATTCAAATGTCCCTCTCTAAAATTTTAATTTATTGTTAATTTTTCTGTGAGTTTCAGCTATTGATACAAAGCATTAGTCACAGAAAAAGAAATCGAAAGAAAAAAATACACCTCTCACCAATTGTTCAAAGGGGGCATCGAACAGAAATAACGAAAACTTTGTTGAATGATTGATTCAAGTGAGGTAAATTGGATTTAGATCCCGTCTATTATATCTTCTCTTTAATTCTTCTTAATGCAATGTTAGATGGGTAACATGTGTAAGATTTTAAATTTCAATGGACAAAATTTTTACTCAGGTCGTGGCAGGCGATGAGCACGTGTGTGGTAAAATTGAATGCATATAAGCGCTCGCTCTACTCATAAAACTGTGATACCCCTTGGGACCCAATCCTATAGAGCAAATTTGGCTTATATATCCAAATGTAAAATTTCTTCCTCAATCAATGTGGGATTGATGTCAAATCCCACATTGCACAACTTTTATTTCCACATTTTAAGAGGGTCACTTTAGAGCTTATTTTCCCATTCATTTCTTACTCGATTTGAACAAATGAATATATTACATTATTCTCCCCACAGAGTAGAATATAAACCCACGAAATTTTACTCAAAACAACGAACGAGTCTCACTTTAATTTATGATCAAATTCAAGCAAAAATTCAGTTTCTACAATTAAAAAACTGTTTTGGTCTAACATTTATACGAATCAAATACTGTAACTCAGACTTACTTAGATACAACTTGATCTTTATATTTCCTATCACATGTCTAATATACCTATTAATGATATATTAAAAATTTTCCAATATAATCATATTTCACATAGGATTGTCACAATAATTACTCAACAAACTCTCGTCATAACAATTAAAGAGTTTGAATCAAATTCCAACATAACCCACTGTGATTCTACCATGTAGCATTGCTCTCTGCTTAATTCAAAATGGCCCTGACGATACATTCCGAAAAAGAGAAAAATGGCACTGACCATTACGATAATAGCTAACTGTTCAACAACAATGCTAATTTGATAAAATTCATGATTTGTCATAGCACTTAGATTATATCATTGGCATGGTAAGGGACTCCCCAAGCTATTGTGATGGATCTTTAATATGCTTAGGAGCTCCTGCTTTGAAGGTGAAGAATTGAAATGCAAATGGTATATCAAGCAAGAACTTCTGTAAATATCTAAGATGCTTGGAAACCGTTGTGCAGACATGCTTGTTGCTTCTTAGGCTGCTAAAGCCATTTGTTTTATGTTGTTTCTCGTCATTTCCTTTCCTCGATTTATTTTTGGAAGAGAGGATTACAACATTTCAATCATTTTTGAGTTTCTTGCAACAGAGAATGTGGTACTCCAATAAGGCCAGGCTAATGCATTCATCATATTGATCCAGTCTCGAATTTCAATGCGACTGTTCTGCAGCTGGGTCAGTTCTGTAGTTGGTTCTGTTCCTATCTCCTTTAAGTAGAGAGAAACTCTTAACAGAATTTAACCAAAGAGAATGGTATGACCAAGTTTGCCTCTACCCCAAAACTTGCAGATGGTTCTGCTGAGCAAAGCCGGTGTTCATTGCCCCGCAGAAAAAGTATATAAAAGAGGAATTGTTCTAGATTTGACCACACATCCTATTTGTTTGGTCATTATATGTTACTGAACTTAAAGGAGGAAAAGCATATAGCCAAGAATTGCATTTTCTATGATTTGTTTTAACTTTTCTTTTTTTACCAATTCACTCATTTAAACAAGGAATATAGCCTTTTAGTGATTAAGAATTCACCCCACCTCTATACAACACACACACAAACAGTTTTCTCATACTGCAAGCAATCTATCAGCTTCCTTTATGAGTGGACAAATTTCAGCCTCCTAATTTCCAACCGAATTTTGATAGAAGCAAAATCAAAGATGTTATGATTTGCTTTTCACCATTAGTGTAAAAAAGGTGGAGAGTCAAATTTATTATTTGAAGGTGAATAGCACTTCCACTTGGAGGCTGAAAGATTATAAAGCCTTTGATTTGAACATTTATACCAATATACTTGGTGTCCTATCAGTCTGACAATTTTAAACAGTTCACATTTTTATGCTCAAAAGTGTGAATTTGAAGTCTACTTAATATAGCTATCACCTTGCCGAGCTTGAACTCTACTTTATATATTAAAAAAAAAGAAGAGCTGAAGCAAGAAAGACAAGGCGAAGTAAAAACACTACCTCTTGTAAACCCATTCCTCTCACTTTATCCACACTATACTCTCACAATTCTTAGTTTTCTGATGTCTCGAGGGCACTAGAAGAATAGCTATAAATGTTGAAAACATTTTGGATTTCAAAGCTGGACTTGGGGAGGCCATTGAAAAACAGACAAGGGGGAAATCCTGCTTTTGAAAAGTTGTTTGTCTAAGATTCCAAGCAATGGAGTTTGCTGAAGAAAAAAAAAAGCTTCTCTTGATCAAATTTTCACAGGGGCATTGAACAACAATCATCAAACTTTGACAGAGGATTGATTCGTGTGGGGTTAGGTAATCTAGAAACTTAATCAGTGTACCTTGTAGCTTTTACTATGTCTTGCTGATGTATAATTCATGTACTCAGTGGATGAAGGGCACATGTTGTGAGTATCCCTAGTAATTTAGTGTTTCTTTCTTTCTTTCTTTTGGGAATACATGATATCAGTCATCTCCTGTTTCTGTTATAGCTTGTCTCACACCAATATAGTAGCGCATCACAAACTAGTACACGAGCTTTTGCGAGCCTTTTCCCTCATTACCAATTGATTTTGTGTTTAATGCTTAGCTCTTACAAATGTCAGGACGCAAATCAGACTGGACTACTGGCATCCACCAATATTTTGAGTCATCGGTTGGAATACAATGCTCCTAATTCGGCTCATTCAAAATTGTATTCAGGATTAGTTGTTATTGCCAATATTCTGTTACTGATTTAGAATTCAACTCTCTCTCCCCCCAAAAACAAGAATATGCAAATTCATCCTCTCACTGATGCAAGCAATATATTAGGTTCATCCTGATCAATTCCAATAAATTGGAAAACATTGAAATTGGCTTGTATTCCAGAGGACATTTGGCATTTTAAAAACTTCATAAATCGAAAACTGATAACATTTCAAATTCAGATGAAACCTCAGAAGCTATAAGTCAGGCCTCTCTTGGGGAGAGACTATACGTGGTATTACTTACCCTTGCTTTTCACTCTCAAGTCTCAAGACAAGGGTCCTCCTCTTCTATACAGCATACAGTAAAGCAGAGCGCAAGGTGCTATTAGTGAAGAAAGCTCAATAAACTCACACAAACACGATCCAGGGCATACCATAAATGACTTTGATATAATGACATGCTTAAACTAAAATTTGGATAGGGTCATCTAATCCAGATCAAACTCTTTCCAAGCTCATTGCTGGGTTAGGTCTCCAAGTCCCCATCTTTTTAGGATCTCATCAATACTTGGACTTGGTTGTTGATCTCTCCATTCCTCCGGGACTTCCACTGAATCCCACTGAATAGTTTTTGAGACTGCAACATTACTTGCTAGAAGATTTGTCTGTATAAATGTTGTTTTGCCAACTGATGGATCAAATTTCGCCTTTATGTCCACGTAAGGTGTGGTAATCACTTTGTAAAAAACTTTATACTCAATAGCAATATCTCGTATGCCCCGATCTCTTTGAAATCCATGAGTTTTTATGTTGAGAGTAAAAACATCACAGCTACGGAAATCTTGTAAGCAGATGGAAAAGTTTGGATAACAATTGAAATATATAGGGCCATAGCACAGGGAGGATTCGGCAACAGCTAATAAAGAGGCATTGAAGTCAAGAAAGCGACGATCATGGAGGGAAATCAAGACAGAGCTATTTAAACCCTTAAAAGTCAAAGGTTTCACAGCTACTTGGATTAACCCAACATGGAGCAACAAGAACTTCTTCATATGCCCTAGCATTGCATTTCTTCCAAGTAATGGAAAATCTTCGAATTCATTTTGGATTGACAGTGTTTTTTGTACTTCTTTGATTGCATATTGTGGACGGAACCCAAAGGTTCCTTTTCTGTAAACATCATTGACTGTTTTCTTTGGAGGATTCCAGTTCTGAAGTTTTTCTATGATTTGTTGCTCTAGCTGTTCACTATTATTGGCAATAGTTGTCCTAGAGTCTTCTGGCCTTCTAAAACAAGACTTAAACATGCTTGCTATTTTGAATTAATCTTCAGAACGATTCCGATTCCTCAAACAAAGGGCCTCGAAACAGTTTCCCTGAAAAAATGGCCAAAAAAACCAACCATCAGTTTTGGTGTCAGATAACAACTCTACTCAAGAACTCAACAAAGTTTTATTCCAAAAGTCTCGGGTCAGTTGCATCAATCTTGCTTCTCCACAGTGAATAAAGGACGGTTCCAATATACGAAATTCTCGCCACTATGAGGTCTAGAAAGGGTGATATGAATGCAGCTTTACCTCGAGTGCACAGAGGTTGTACGCAACCTACCATGAAAATATATGTACAGGTATAGAATACTTACAAGGAGGCGCACAAGCAAGACAAGGCGAAATCCGAACTCTTCTGCTAGTAAACCATTACTCTTACTGTGATCACTCCAAACTCCTACAACACTTCATATTGATGTTTAGTTTTAGATGCCTCCCCCAAAGAGGAGAAGAATAGCTATAAATATTGCAAGTTTTCGGACTTGAAAGCCGGACTTTGGAATGAATTGAATAACAGATAAAGGGGGAAAAACCTGCTTTTGAAAAGTTGTTTGTCTGCATTCTAAGTAATGAAGTTTCCTGCAGAAAAAAGCTACTTTGATTACTTTTAAGGGGGTATTGAACAGCAACGAAAAAACTTTGACGAGTGATTGATTCGGGTGGGGTAACAGAATCTCCAACCCACCTCACTAAAATAACTAGACAAAATATATTTAAATATTATATTTTTTATTTTAACTAACTATTTTTATAAATTCACTCCAACCACATTCTCTATTTTAGTTAACTACTACATCTAACTTTCACTAACTTATAATAGTTTAAAAGAAGTGCAACATATGTGTAGTGAGAGATTGAGAGAAAAAAAAAGTTGAGAAAGAATTTAGAGAGGCTGAATGACTCTCCACATTTAGAGAGCCATGTGGGTGAAATGAGAAATAGAGAGTAAGATAGAGAGTGGGTTGGAGAAGATTTTTTGTGTGCATTTGTGTGCTCGAGAAATGTGAAGGCAATCAACATTACATGGCATCAAGTGCCATAACGCCGACTTAATGTCCTTTGCAAACCCCGAGGGTGCTTATTCCCAGATAATGAACGCTCAGGCATAGGTGTGAAACGCCGAGAGTAGGTATTTAATGACAGGGGATTGGATCATAAAAGCTCGGATGATGCTGAGCAAAGGTCCACTCGTCTGAGAAGATTTATCTTCAATTGATTTGACAAGATAGCACTCATTATGCTTAAATATGAGTACAGACCATCAAAAGATAAACAAAGATTGAAAATTGGTTCCTTGTCCACGCCAGAAGGCAGTACCTCCTTTTTACATAACATGGCATGTTATTTCAAAAGCATTTTGAAGGTCACAAGACACACCCGGCACATCAACAATGTGGCCAAGTTGAAAAATCTAAAAGAATCCTAGTATGAGAACTAGTATTTTTTCTACTCCAGGCTTCGCTAATTGAAGTCCATGTTGTGATGAATGAACAAGAATAAAAAAGTTTGAGATTATATAAAGATACTAACAACTAATATAATGACTACAATAAATTAGGTTCATGTAAAATTACTCTATTGTTTGTTGTCCTAAAGTCTGTATCTCATAAGCCTGAGGAACATGTATCTGTGCAACATTAAGGATCAATCTTAGATAATGAACAATCTTCAAGGTAAAGATCCAACTATAGTGAATCAATTTTCAAGCCTGAAACATTATGAATAATAAACTGCTTCTAAACTTTCTAATTGTAGACAAATGGATTGGATATAAATGGTTGGGTGCTCATCAATATGTTCCCTATAAGATTATAAAGTTATCAATTGTACGAGACTCGTTATTGAAGAGTCTAGGAAGATCATATGTAAATAGTCTTATTTTTGCACGCAGAAAGACTATTTTTGCGACTCAAACTTTTTACCGCGCTAGTGACAATTGCATCCTCTTTTTTCTCCCCTCACCACAAGAAGCAATGAATTTCATTCCCATGTAGATTCAATGTTGTGGATCTTAGGAAATTCCAACTATATTTTTGTAGTACAAACATTTTGTAAATCAATATTGAGGTTAATACAAGCATGACTGAAAGTGTTTGGGCGGAGCCAAGAATTGGTTTAAAGATGGGCACAACCAATATTTTAAATATGTTAATAAAATGGTATAAATCACAAATCTAATTTCAATAAAAATTTAAAAATCAAAGCCTAAGGTCAAAATAATTTCTAAAATGAAACAGAAAAAAGTCACTACAAAACAATACTATTTTTTACCAAATAGATATATTAAAGTTAATGGGTAATTACACTTGATTCGAAAAAAAAAAATCAAAGTATGTCAAACTCTATTGAAGGTGTCTAGATAAAATCTCGCAGAATTGTCTTTCTAGGATTGATAGCTAAATTATTTTTTAAATTTAGAATAGGTTTGTCTCGAACATTGATTTGTTCGAGTAACCCTGACTTTTAATTTTTTTTCCTCTCAATTTCTAAAGGTAGTGTTACATTTAAATTAATTACGACATATTTCTTAATAAAAACTCATTAAATTAAAAAAGGTCAAAAGTTGATACATATAATGTATATAAACAAAATAAAATAAAATAAAATCAATTACAACTCTTAATCGATATGTGACACTTATTACATCTATTTATAATTGACTTTAACGACTTTTCATATTTTATATTAAAAACGCAAGGCAATCAAAAAAATAAAAAGAAGTAACTGTAATAATACAACTACAATTCAATGGAAACAAATTAATCGTTAGTTGTAGAAAAATAGAGATCAATTGTAGGTCAATTGAAAGTAATTTCACCTTAAAATTTTGAATTTAAAACCAAATAATATACAAATTTGTAAAATCAAGACAAATTTTAAGGTGGGCACAACAAATAATATTTTAAAAAATAACTAAAATTTATATATCTAAAATTAAGGGGAAAAATTGAGGGTGGGCACGTGAGAAACTCAACATAACATTTCTTCTTATTTATCACAACAATACAAATATAACATCAAACATTTAATTTTAACATTCTGGGAAATTTACATTACCAAGCACTCATTTGAAACATAATCCTTTGGATCTTACCCAATCCAGAAACAGCTCCATTCTACCCCAAACTTGGCTTGTAACTCACAGAAACTTTTGTACATTCAATCAACATTTCTAATTCAGATGAACTCTCAGAAGCTTAAAGTCAAGCTTCCCATGGGAGATCAGCCGAAAAAGACCGATTGTTCAGAGAGAAAAACACAATCTTATAGAGGAATAACACTTAAACTTGAAGGCTACAAAATTATAGTGATGCCTTTCAAGGGTGGGTCTACTAGAGGGCTAAAGCCCAAGGTAAAAAAAATTTACACTAAGTACCAGCCCACCCCTACCCAAAAAAAAAATCTATTCCAACCCAACCCATTTAACTCAGCCCAGCCCACCTACAAAACCTCCCTAAAATCAGTCGTCGAGTCCCATCCAACCACCTGCAAAGCTCCTATCTCAGGCGTCCCTTCCCCAAATCTCTGGACAAGCAACGACGCAACATAGGTGGAGCGGCTCTTGCAGTCCTGCTCTTGGTCTAATCCTTCCATCAAATTTGTCTCTCTAGTCTCTTGTCTCTACAAAGATGGTGGTGGGTGAGGTGGGGCTAAACCCAAAGCAGAGATTGAATGGTGATCCTGAAAAATCAGTGGCAATAGAGAACGATTCGGGTTCGAGGGCTGCTCGTCGTTTGAAATGTGAGTGTTTCTCTGATTTTTTTGGGGGGAAGGCTACGGTACAGAAAATCGGTTTTCGGTACGGTACCGATGTAGTTTTGTGGTGGGCCATGGTGGTTTTGTAGTGGGTCATGGTAAAAAAAAAAAGTGACTGAAAAAACGATAGAAACTATGTCTTGAGATGTAGTAACCTCATCTTACATCTAAGTAGTACTTTTACCTTTATTACTTGTAACTTAACCTTAGAAAGTTATAACTTCACATCTAAAGGTGGTAACCTAACTTTCAAAGATTGTAATTTTACTTTTAATTGTTGTAACCTTACTTAAATAGTTGTAACCACACTTTCAAATGTAGTAACTTTGTCTTTACAAGTAGTAACGTTACATTTAATAAATCATGATAGTTATAACTTCACATCTAAATGTAGTAACCTAACTTTCTAAGATTGTAATTTTACTTTTAATTGTTGTAACCTTACCTAAATAGTTATAACCACACTTTCAAAGGTAGTAACTTTCTCTTTACAAATAGTAACGTTACATTTAATAAATCATGATAGTTATAACTTCACATTTAAATGTAGTAACCTAACTTTCAACTATTGTAATTTTTTTTTAATTATTGTAACCAATGCCAAATTTTTTATTTTTTATTTTTGTCATTCCACTCAATTAAGATCTATCATAATTATTTAGGATCTATCTCAATGCCAAATTTTTTTTTTTTGCTATTCCACTCAATTAAGATCTATCATGATTATCTAGGATCTATCCCAATGCCAATTTTTTTTTTTTTTGCTATTCCACTCAATTAAGATTTATCATGATTATTTAGGATCTATCCCAGTGCCAATTTTTTTTTTTTTTTTGTGATTCTACGCAATTAAGATCGATCTCAATGCCAAATTATTTTTTTACATTAAATTGACATGTCCATACCATTAATTTAAAA
>CM042197.1:12562148-12587542 GCA_023539305.1 Ilex asprella | reverse complement strand
TGTTGTTCTTGGCATTTGGCGTTCCCAAGTGGATCCAAGATTACTAGGAGGTGGAAGATTCCAAGGTGGTGAAAGGTACACATCCTGATTAGGGGTTTTAAAGAAAAATTAGGTGCATTGATGTTTGGGGGCAAGGTGAAGGGAGGGTTTTTGTCTTCTGGATATTTCCACTATTTGATAGAATTCATCATATATATAATGTATATGTATATGTATATGTATATATTATTTGTATGATAGACATCTTTGGATATGCAAATATCTTTTCTTCTGGATTCAAGTTTTTTTGGGTTTCCAACAAAAACATCGAAGAGGGTTTGGGTGTTGATTAGTTTTGTCTCTACGTAATGTTTTCTTCTCTCTACAAAGCTTAATATTCTGGAATTTTTTGGGGGGGTTTTCTGTATGAAGACTGCTTTGGTGGGTCTCTAAGTTTGAGTATCCACTTAGAGAAACCGAGTCTTTTTATATTTAGAGAAGTTTCCCTGGTCAAACATCCTGATTCTATCCCGCATTCTATACATGGAGTATAACCACTTCCCCTACAACTCAGGCAAGGCAACTCTCTGATATACTGTTTATGTTTCGATTTTTTGAGGGGTAGTTCTAGATTGGAATATATTGTATTCTGATATACTATTTGAAAAGTCTGTACTAATTAGGTCTACATTTCTTGAAAACTATACTAATTATGTTTTGGTTTTTTGAAAACTTTGTACTGATTAGGGAATCACTTGGGTTTTGGTTTTCAATCCAGTGTATGTATGTCATTTTTTGAAAACTTTGTACTTGAGAAAACTTTGTACTGATTAGGTACATTAAAAGTCGGTACTGGTTTTTTCAGAAACATATTGATTGAGATTTCCTTTTTTTTTTTGGTATTTCAATCCAGTGTATGTATGTCAGTGAATGTTTATACCTCTGTTTTTTTATAAGCTGACGAACAGTTATCATTAAATAGTTGTTTTGTTTTGTTTGTGTGTAGCATGGCCGCGGAAATTCATGGTGATGAGGAAGAAATTGGGGCTGACGATGAAGAGTAAAAATTTAGTGATCATGATGGGTGGTGTGTGCACACTGAATGTGATATTAGTTTTAGTGGTTTGGAGTTACTAGATACAGAGATAGATATTGATGATATGGAAGATGGTGGACCTTTACCAGAATGAGTCAAATGATGAGGGTGGCCAACATGTAGATTCTAATGATGAAGATGATGATCGTGAGGATGACCTTTTGGATGGTTCACTTCATGGTAAAATATTCAACATTAGGGAAGGTGAAAAAATTGAATTTGAGAAAGGAATGTTATTTCCAAACATCAATGCCTTTAGAGATGTGTTAAGAGATTATGTGATTCAGGAGGGATTCCCATTGGTCAGAGATAAAAATTAAAGGAAGAGGGTAACATCACACTGTGCTGTTGAGGGGTGCCCTTAGAGGATACATGTTTCTCTCTTGCCATGCTTACCTACAAGATAAATACATATAACTTTATTCATAGTTATGTTAGGAATACCAACCCCAAGGAAACAAATGCTCCATGGATTGCTAAAAAACTAGTAAATATGTTGAGAGCTAATCCTAATTTGACAATGTCAGGAATGAGGGAAGAACTGAAAAAGTATGGAGTCCAACCTCCCAGTATGCAATTGTATAGGGCAAGAAAAAAGGCCCTATAATGGAGTCAAGGTAACCATGGTGATTCGTATGGAAGGTTGCCTACATATGCTCATTTGGTGAATCAAACAAACCCGGGTAGCATTGCCAAGGTCCATTACGAGTTGCATAACTTGGCAGGTTCTCCATCTTTCAAGAGAATTTTTATTGAATTCTCTGTTCTTGGGCAAGGTTTCATGAGAGGATGTAGGGCTTTCCTAGGTTTTGATGGGTGACATTTGAAAAGGCCTTACAGAGGTGTGCTTTTATCCACGGTTGGACTAGATGGAAATAATTGTTTGTTTTCAGTTGCGTTTGCTGTTGTGGAATCTGAGACAAAGGAGAGTTGTTGTTTTTTCTTCGAGTGGCTTTGTGAAATGTTGGATGGGTTCCAAGAGGTTAAGTCATGGAATTTCATGAGTGACAGACAAAAGGTATTACCTTTTTTATAGTTCTTTCTGCAGTTTTGTATGTACTTATTATTGACTAATGATTTTATTCTACTTATGCAATTTTTGTGTGCTTATGCAGGGTTGCAAGGAGGCCATTAATCATATTGCGCCACATGCCTTTAGTAGACACTATTATAGGCACATTTATAACAACTTTAGGGCCACCTTCTCTGGGTTACTTCTAAGGAAATTATTCTGGAACGCTGCTAGGGCGTACACACCACAAGATTCCAATTATGCCATGGAGAGAATTAAGGATGTAAAACCTATAGCATTTGCATGGTTTCAAAAGGATGCCTACCTCAATGTGGGCAAGACATCCCTTTTATACTTCTGTGAAAAGTGACCATGTGACAAACAATTTGAGTGAGTCGTTCAACAATTGGGTTGGGGAGTTGAGAGAAAAACCTATGCTAATCTTGCTAGAGAGTTTGAGGGCTAAACATATGAATAGGTTGCAAAAGAGGTTTGAAAAGGCATGTAGTTGGCCTAACTCTGTGACACCAAAAAACTGTGGAGAAGTTGAATGTTGTGAAGTATGAATCCAGAAAATATACCCTCTTGCTTGCTGGTCATGATGAATTTCAAATCACATATGGGTCATTTCATTATGTAGTTAATATTGGTAAGAGGACTTGTGACTGTAGGATATGGAACATCAGTGAAATACCTTGCAAGCATTTTGTTTTTGGCATTGCATATAGGAGGCAAAACCTTGAGGATTTTTGTGATCCATGGTATTACAAGGAGACATACCTCAAGCCTTACAGTGAAATGATTCATCTCATTCCTAATGTCAAGTTATTGCCACAATTAGATGACATCTTTCCATCTCAGCTGCTGCCACCACCATTAAGAAGACTTTCTAGAAGGCCAAGGAAAAATAGAAGAATCAGGCCCATCCACTCAGTCTAAAAGATCTTGCACTGTTCGATGTGTAAATAGCAAAGAGTATGGCCATAATAAGAGGACTTGTCAGAGAGGTCCAATAAGGATAAGAAAAGGCCAAAGAAAGAGATGGACTTCAGATGTAAGTGTAAAGTTAGGTTACTTGTATGTTTTATTTCATTTTTAACATCTGGTATGCTAGATACTTTTAAAATTGCTTTGGTATAACTGTTACTCCATTATAACATGTTGTTTTACGATGCTTAGTCATAATGCTTTCAAGTTTTTAATGCTTTAAGAGGCTTAACTATTTAATTCTTTAAGATGGTAATGCTTTATTGCTTTAGTCATGCTTTAATCTGCTTTAAGTTGCTTTGCTAGGGAGTTGCTTAAGTTGCTTTTGTCATGCTTTAAGTTACTTTGGCATAGAGGTGTGACTGCTACTAGTGGTGGGTAGGGAGGTGTGACTGCTACTAGTAGTACACAGGGCTGTGGAATTGTTGCTTCTCAGCCTTCTCAAGCTAATGCAGGAATGGAAGGTTTGGAAGTTATGCTAGGCAATAAGGTGTGTAAATTCACCTGTTGTAGTTGTTTTATTTTATTTTTTTGTTTGTATTCATTTGTTATAGTTAATCTTATATCCTATACTAAAATTTTAATTAAGTTATGATAGTAAATTTTTATTTAACATCTGAGTAGTAATGTGTTGACATTACTAATTCAATTTGTTAGGGACGAGTAAAGAAAAAAAGTAGGCGTTCGAGGATTGGAGTAGCAAAGACAAGCACTAAAGAAGGGAGTAACAAAGTTAGAGAACCTGTAGCACCTACTGTGGCTGTGGAATTTGAATATGCTATGTTCTAAATTCCTTTTTAGTTAGGAAAGTAACTTTTGTTGTTGGCATGATGTATTTTGAGTAGGTTGGAGCTTTTGTTGGAAGTGCATCTTTTGTGTTTATTAGAAATGCTTAGGTGATGTTTTTTGGATGCCTACATTGTTTTTGGCTCCCGACATATATTGGATGCCTGCATTTTTTTTTTTGGCTCCCAACAATATGTTGGATGTCTGGTTACTGGATATGGCATGCACTTTTTTTGGATATGGATGGTTGTGACATATATTGGATGTCTGGTTCTGCTTTTTTTTTTTTTGGCTCCCATCAATATATTGGATGTCTGGTTACTGGATATGGCATGCATTTTTTTGGATATAGATGTCTGGTTACTGGGTATGGCATAAATTGGATGTCTGGTTATTGGATATGGATGAAAGAAGTGCATTGTTTTTTGGCTCCAGCAACAAGTCATGTGGCTTTGCACTCCAAATGGTTTAATAGAGTGTGACGACAGGGGGTTCTCTGTTATAAGTGCACAAACTATAAGGGGGTGTAGTTGTAACATTGCAAATGTGAGAGGCTCTAGTTGATTAAGTGACAAAGCTGATGGGGTCTAGGTGTAATTGACCCTTATAATTATGTTAGGAGTGTAGACGATTAAAAAATAGTAGTCAAGTTAATATAGACTCGTATTTGTCCAACACCACAGAGGGTATGAACCGATAGATTGATGGATACACTCTTAATAAAAATCTAAAACTTGAGTTTGTTAATATCTAATACCTCCATTAATGATGACTAATTGATGACATAATTGAACTGAATCACACAGAGAAATGCCCCTTTACATATAACAATTGAGGTTTATATATGCAATAATGTTATTTGAACCTTTGTTAACATAATTAGACGACTTAATTAATTATAACTATTGAATTGATTGAAGGTCTCAATAAATACTGAAGTTCAGCATTAATCCAATAATTATAAAAAATAAGATCAATAAATTAAATTAATAAATTAAATCCAATAATTATGAATAAAAAGATCAATAAATTAAATAATAATATTGATACATTTTGAAAAAAATTGAAACTAATTTTTAAAAAATAATAGATAAAATTAATTTTAAATGATGTAATTAAATAACATGAATTTTGGTTATTGATGGTGTAATTTTAGGTGGATGACCAAAGTCAACAAATATAATGTTACGGTGAGATCAGAGCTGCATGGCGCAAAGAATGGTTTATGAGGGTGAGGGTTGATTTTAATATGGAGGCAACGACAAAAAAGAAATATAGTGGTTCACCAGCTATAGAGCTTGGCTAGTATACTCTTCAATGGAGGCTCTTGTTCTCTTTTCTTTATTGATAACTTGGAGTGATTTACAGAATAGTGTATGTGCCACTAAGGTTCCTTGTGCCTCAATGGAGGCACTGTTCAATATATATAGACTAATTCCTACTTCTAAGGGATCTACACCGAGATACTTGCCTTGCCTTCGTGGGATTCTCCTTGATTTTTGAGAGAGGATCTTGGTTGGTCTAGAGTTTTATGTCTTGACTCTAGCTTTCCCTCTTATTTTGGGGTGCTTGCTTTTTATCCAGCTGCCTCTACGCCATTCCTGTCAATTCCCCGTTTGGATAAAGCTGAGTTCAGACTCTCTGAGCTCCTCTATATCGGCTGACCTCCTGACCTGACCTGGAGGTCTGAGCTCACACCTCAGAATTATTTTTGGTATCATCAGTTGCCCCCAGCCCTTGGCCCAAGCAGGCTTTAGCAAGGGCTGAGCTGTAAAAGAAAAGAACTGGGTCTATACGTGGCTGTCTTTGAATTGCACGTGAGAGTCGTTTAAGGAGATTTTGATCGATCATGGCCTCCTCGATTCTCGCGCACATATATAGCCCCTGTCTTTCAATCTATAAATGCCATAACGGCTATTGAAACCGACTTTTTCCACTGTTCAACTTCCCTCTTCGTCGCTTTTTTCTTGCTATCTTGGTTTCCCATTTAGAGTTTTCTGATTTCCTATTCCAGTTCAAGCTTCTCTGGTTTAGTTCGAAGATTCTTAGTGCCTTTTCCTTTCGATTTTCATCTGGTTTGCGATTCATCGAGCGTTTCAGTCTAGGTACGTTTTTCGCAACCTTTCTTCTTCTTCTTTCACTGTGGATCCCTC
The DNA here is from genome assembly GCA_023539305.1 of Ilex asprella. Taxonomy (NCBI): domain Eukaryota; kingdom Viridiplantae; phylum Streptophyta; class Magnoliopsida; order Aquifoliales; family Aquifoliaceae; genus Ilex; species Ilex asprella. Next base: position 12,581,529 of record CM042197.1, on the reverse strand, counting down.
GAGCTCGAGGTGGTTATTGCATTTTTGGGCTTTTCGCTTCTTTTACTTCTGGAATCGGGATTATTGCTTGTCCCCCTTCCCCACTTCGTTGATTGGTCTACTATCGTGCGAATTCTTAGTGTTGGAAGCTACTGTGCTGACCTTAAGGTTATTAAGGAGTGTTTAGTGAACATCCCCCCTCTTTATCATTCCTTTAACCTTCCCTATTCTTGTCCTTCTATGTCTGGCCCTTCCGAAAATCCCCTTCCTTCTATTCCTTCTATGGAAGGGAGGTCTGCCGAGGAGGATGTTGATTTGGGTGAGGTTGGTGAGGAGATTGATAACTTTCCTAGCGTTGAATCTATTGAAGCTGGGGAAAAGGGGGTGGAGCCTCACTCCTCCTCTTCTTCTAAGCCCCCGTACAAAGGCAAGGCTAAGGAGAGTGAAGGTCTTAAGGGTTCTAGTGCGGCCTTCATAGCCGCAATGAGCTCTGGTGCGAGTGAGCTCACTCCCTTCACCATGAAAGTCCTTAGCGCCCACTTTGGCTTTCCTCTGGGTGTTGAATACTGGTGCCCAGACACCTTTACCCCCTATGTCCTTTCTGCCAAAAATAAGGTCTGTTTCTTCACTGTCACTTTTGAGAACGGCTTTTGCTTTCCTCTGCATTCCTTCATCAAGGGGGTCTTGCAACATTTCAATGTTTGTCCTGCTCAAATTACTCCAAATTTCTAGGGAGTTTTGGTTGGGCTCCTTGTTTACTTCAAGCAACACTCGTTAGGGGTCCCCACCGTTTCTCTGCTTATGAAGTACTTCGATGTGAAATATATCCCAAACGATGGCTTTTTATACATTTCAAAGCAAGTAAGAGCCAAACTGATCATCTCTGACGTCCCCAGCTCTCATAAGGGTTGAAAAAAACTTTTCTTCTTTGTCCACGGTAAAAATCAGGATTATAATCCTGCTGATAAATCTGACACTCTGCCAGTTCCTCAAACGTGGAATGCCCCTGATAATTTGGGTAAGCCCTTGCTTTAGGAAATTAAACAAATCCCGACCTCCCCCATGCTTATGCTGATCTCATTTATTGTGTGTTGTTCCTTTCAGGGGTGAGGCCTGACCTTAGTGCTGAGGATAAGCGAGTTTCACTGGCCCTTGAGAATTGTGGGCCATCGAAGTATTCTGAGCTCATCAAACTTTAGGTGCTAGTTGAGACAGGATTCAGTCCCCTGGAGAGGTTATAGAAGCTCCAATACCGATTTCTGTGGAAGCCCCTATTCCCTTTGCAGCTGGAGAGTTTATAGGCTGCAGCTCTACTTCCCCTATTTCTTCATCAATGGACCCTTCTACAAGAGACCGCCTAGCCAGAGTGGAACAACTAAGGAGGGGGAAGAAGTGGGAGCAAACGTAAGGCTGAGGTTGGGGCCAGTAGTCGATCCACCCGCTTAGCTAAGGTCCCAAAGCTGGAACTGACCTCCACCCTCCCCTCTTTAACTCCAGTAACCCTTGTCCTTGATCTGGGCGTTCAGAGCTCTGTGAAGGCTTCTCTTCCTCAAAAGGAAGCCCTTCCGCTTTTAGAGGGGGTCATAGGGTCGGGTCTTAAGTCGACCCCCCTTCTCCAACAAAGGTTGTGAGGGCTCTGAAAACAGTTGCCAAAGTTCCTCTCCCCATGGGCTCAGCTGGGGGCGCCTCTCAACCACTTCTGCAGGAGCCATAAGGGGAGAAAATAAAATCCTCCACAGGCGCTGCAATTGGGGATTCTCTCATTAATAACGTCAAGCGTGCTGCAGAGGCCATTGCTTCCATCCTCCCTGAATCTGACATTCAGAGGGTTGTTTCTTTACCCCTTGGGGCTTCTATTTCTACAACCCTGTTTGGGGTTACTTCGATAAGTGGCTGACTCCTAATGGCTTTCCCTTTCCTTCTAGTTTGTCTCATACTCACTCCAGCTCTTGTGGTTTAATTTGGGTTTCAGGTGGCTATTCATATCACTAGTCTATTGAGGCAGATTCAAGCTTTGGAAGGTTCTACCATGGTTTCCAAAGACCTTGAGCTTAGAAACGCTGAACTGACTTCTACCAATAATGCCCTTCAGTCCCAGATGCAAGATTTGCAAACGCAAGTCAGCAAACAGTCTTCCCTTATCAAGGAATTGGAGACTGAGAACCAGCAAGCTAAGGATAAGCTTGGAAAGGCGAAGGACGACTTGGGGAAGACAAGAGAAGACCTCAGGGTAAAGAGCGAAGGGTGGATCAAGGCCAGCCGCGACGCCCTTGAGGCTAAAAATTAATATGAAGGCATAAAGAGGGAGTATGACATCCTGACTGAGGTTAACGATGCTATTCGGGAGGAGCTTGAGGAAGGGAGAACTGCTGCTAAGAAGAAGGATGATTTGATCGCCAAGTTGTCCAATGATGTTATCACTTAATAGGCCAAAGGGTGGCTGGCCTTTCAAGAAAAAGCTGAAGAGGTCTATCCTGACCTTGACTTTACCTTTGGCATCCCTACTAAGGAGGAAAAGGAAGCGATCCAAGCCAAAGATGTACCTTTGACCTCTCTTTCCTCTGAGATTGCCCCCACTGTCACTGCAACTTCTCTAGTTCTTGTGCCCGCTGATCCCCCTGCTCTTGCTCCTTTGCCTGAAGCTTTAGATCCTGGACTACCTATAATTTAGCCTTCAGAGTCACTTGGGGCATCAACTGCTGATCTACCCAGCTTTTCTCCTCCTGCTCCGACAAATTCCTAGGACTCTTTTTTTTTTTACTGCTGTCTTAAGTTATTCAGACGAATGCTGAACATACTTTGTTGTTGAAAATACTTGAATTTTTTTTAAGATGCTTGAAGATATTTAACATGAACTTGATGTAACTTCTTCTTCTGATCTTTTATATGAAATTTTCTTCTTGCACGCTTCATATGACTCCAATGTATGATTTCTACGTAATTCTCTCCTTTGACCCAAGCTGTCTTTGTTGTTGTGCTCATTTCTTTGAGCTTTGTATGTACTTGTACTTAGCCCCCTCCCTCTGCTTTTGAGGAGACCTTTAAGTTTCCTTGAAGCAATTTTACTGAACTAGCGACGAGGTCTTGTGGCAGATAGCCTTGAGAACTTTAGTTTAGAACTCCTCTGGAGGGGTCATGCTGAAAAGTCTGAACTGACCTCGGCCTAAAGAGGTCTGACTTGTTTCCCCAGAAAGATTCATTGAATTATTTTAGTTGAGTTGGAAAACAAGGGTCAGGAGAATACCCAAAGAAGGGTTCTCGTAGCTGCGTCTACGGCCATCATCAAGGCTCAAAAGTCGGAGGCTTACTCCAAGCATTTCTAAGTCAAATCCAGGGGAAGGAGACAGGGTGAGACAGGCTATCGTGTCAGGGGCTGTGTTAGAATTCGGTTGATTAATCAGGACAAGAACAAGCACAACATACCCCCGCATTGGCTTGTTATGTGTTTCACTAACAAAGATGCAATTGCACAAATCACACCTGCTAACATTGCTGGTGGTATGATTCATACAGCTGCATATGCCTATAAGTCCCCTCATCATGGAATTTTAGTTTAGCCCTCAAATTGGGGCTTCAGCTTATCGTACTGGACTTTCCATTCTAATACTCAAGTGGATAAGGAGTATCAGGGACCTGGTCTTCTCTAAAGGTAGGAGGTCTATCCGGTCTCTTTGGTGCTAGTAATTGTGTCTTTGGTGTCCCTGAGGGAGCATTGCATGGTGTCTATGTATCCATCTGAGCCGACCTCAGCCCAGCTAAATGCCAAAAAACCTCCTTAGGAGTATGCATGGTCCAAACCCAGGTCAGGTCGAGTCTCGAGGTCAGACGTTCTTGATTCTCCTGTTATTTATGAGGATGAGGTCAAGGAAGGTGATGATGAGTGAGCTCTGCTGTTTGTGCCTTCCTTTTTTTTCTAGACTGTTTCTTCAGTCTCTGTGAGTTTTAATTGTTTGGAGATTCCCCACGTGTTATTGACGGAACAATTTGTAACACTCCAATGCTTTCCTAAACCATACTTGTCCTCATAAATTTGGAAGTCTAAAGAAAAGCCAACCTTCGGTGTGGTTCTTGGTCCTTCTAAAACTGGCCAAGGTTTTAAATTCCGTGCCTTCTCTTTTTTGTTTATAAATCTTGGAGATTTTCTTCTTTCGGAGTGGACTAGAAATTCCAGTCTCATTTCTTGGTTCCTTCTTTGCTTACCTCATCTGATCTGGAAGGGATCAAGAAACGGTTCTTTTAAGAACTGGAATTGCCTCTCCGAGCTCCCACTCCAGACGAACCTCCTAACTATCTTACCCGGGATGAAGTCTATTATTTTGAAGGTGCCGTCAAGATAGGCCTTCGTCTCCCTATCCATCCCTCTGTCGGGTGTATTCTAACGTATTATGGTCTGCCCCTTCTCGTTTATCTCCTCGGGGTGGGCTATGCTAGTCAGCTTCATTTTGTTCTGACGCTTCCAGGGCAATGACCAGTTCCCACAATTGCCGAGTTTCTGTACTTTCATTGTCTTGAAGATGACGATGTCCCTTGTTTCAGTTGTTTTAGATGGAGAAATTTTTCTGAACACCGGCAGGTGCTTGACATTCCTTCCCCATCCCAAGGATGGCTCAGCCCCTTTTTCTTTGCTTCTGGGGATTCTTGGAGGTCTGTTGAGGACCGCTGTCGAGAAAATAAAATCCTACGCTCTTGGAGGAAATTTGATCACATAAGTAAAGGCGTCGACGATTTTCTTGATCATTCCCTTTCTTTTTTTTTTTTAGCATTCTGTTCTGACTTTTGTTTTACTGTGCAATTGTGCCTGACCCAGATTTGCCGGAGGCTATAAGGATTAAGCAAGTGAAGCAATCTGCCCCCATGTCCATCTCAGAATTGATGACGTCTGGTAACCTTTTCTTGTTCAGTGCAGTGGCAGCTTCTATTGACTTTCACTTCTATTGCAGCTCACCAGATCTCTCTCCCTCCGAGTCTGAGGAGGACGAGGGGGTGGGACCGTCCTCCAAAAGATGCAAGTTGTGTGATTCTCCTTCATCTTCTGATTCCTCTCTTAGTGTAATACCCCTAAATATACCCTGGATGATATTACATTCTAAAACCATTCATATCATGAGAACACTAGTAAAATCCCTTAAGAAACAAGACTTCGTTTTTCATTCACAAATAATTAGAACATTATACAAAAGAATAAGCCCAAGTCATGACTATTACATATCAAAAATTAATTAAAGAAACGCAGCGAAATAAACAAAAGAAGCTAGACTACACAATGTTCCTAAAAGAATGTCCTAGTCTAGTACAAAAGAAAAGGAGGCCACTCTATGCGTCCACCTCGGGATCCACACTTCCGTCAAGTGGAGTCTCCCAAGTAGCGGGCTCCTTGACCCTTATGTCCTCCTCTAGCGGGTAATCTGAAAAATGTTAGCGGTAGGAGGTGAGCACGAAGCTCTGTAAAAAATTTCTCCCAAACCCATACAAGGTTTAGAAAAGCATTTAAAATGATCGGTCTCATTTTTAACATAACATAGATACATAATTTGAAATAAAGCGGTGACATTTCAAATGGATCTCAAGTTTATTTAAAAACATTACTTAAATGAATAAACGAGCATCTCATATAAATAATAACCATTAATGGTCATAAACAATTTTCAATAATTCTTTCGGTAGGTGGCATACTTTGGGGTAACCTCCACCCTTTTTTAGGTCACCTTTGATTCTCAAGCATTCTTACTGGGAACCTCTTAAGAATGGGTGAGCATTCTTACATGGAAACTCTCACTAATCACTACATTATTTTTCAAGCATCCTTACCGGGAACCTCTTAGGAAGGGGTGATCATCCTTACATAGAACCTCTCACTAATCACTACATTGTTTCTCAAGCATCCTTATCGAGAACCTCTTGGGAAGGGGTGAGCATCCTTGCATGCAACCTCTCACTAATCACTACATTTTTTTCTAAGCATCCTTACTGGGAACCTCTTGGGAAGGGGTGAGCATCTTTACATGGAACACCTCACTAATCACTACATTGTTTTCCAAGCATCCTTATCGGGAACCTCTTAGAAAGGGGTGAGCATCCTTACATGGAACCTCTCACTAATCACTACATTATTTTCCAAGCATCCTTACCGGGAATCTCTTGGGAATGGGTGAGAATCCTTACATGGAACCTCACACTCATGTGCATCACAAACAACCCAACCAAGCATACAATTTAAATATTTATCTCAATTTACAAGCATCTATCCAAATTTTCTAAAATATATCATGCAACAATTTCACAACCAACTAAGAAAAGTACAGGAGATCACAATAGCATCATTTTATGGTTGAATATGAAACACTAAGGTTTTGAAATCAAGAATTAAAAAAAAATTAGAGAAAAGTTCATCTCTCTTGAAATCTAGGGTTTTTAGTCAAGAACAAGGATTTAATGGTTAGCCCACCATTAATATTGTTTAAAACATGTTAATATTCATTAAGAGATCAAGAATCAATGATCTATAGCACACATATAAGATTTAGAGTGTAAATAATACATATAAGTAACCCTAGCCTCAATATAAGAGAATGGAAGAAAACCCTTACCTTGTGTTCTTGAATTCAAGGGCTTGAATCTTGAATCACCCTTAACTCTTGTGTTTTTCCCCTTTAATCTTGAGTTTCTCTCTTCCTTTCTTTCTCTCTAAGTGTTTCGAGGGTTATAAATTCTGAAATGAGATCAATGGAGGCGTGTTTATTTATTTATAGTGGGAGAAATAGTCTCCTGTGCGTGATTCTGGAAAGCAGAATCCGTAGGTAACGTTCGAACGAAACTGTCGTTCGAACATCCATAATACAATTCACTGCCTTCTGTTCGAACTTTATTCGAACGTCATTTGACTTTCAAACGGTTGTTGTTCCCAGTAATTTTACATCTTCATCAGAGCTCTGCAAAACTCAAAGTACTGGGACTCACTTCCGTTCAAACGTCCCCAACGTTCGAACGTGCATTCTAGTTTCTGCTGAAACTTCCAGTGAAGTTTTGGCCTGCCTAGAAGTCGATTTGGAAAATTTTCATGAAACACTATTTTGTTGCCCTAGAAGTATACGATCCACTGTCCAAATTTTAGATCAAAATGATGTCAAAATAAAAAGTTATGATCACAACAATAGGACAATATCCAAAATTTCTTTTTACTCAAATTCTCTCTAAAGTGTGTTTTGACTCCGGACTACCCCCAACTTCTACTACATACCCTATTACCTCAAATCACATTTTTATTTCTACTCTTACTATCTACTTAGTTCATCCATACATATTTACATATATTAGCATTTTTACAACAATTATTTACTATATATCTATATACATATATAAAAGAAAATGTGGGGTTTACACTTAGTGCAATTTTTCTTTCTTCTGTTGGAGCCAAACTTCTCAATGCACTTTCAAAGGCCGAGAAGGAGAGGGAAGAATTGAGGGAAGAGAACGCCCATTTGAAGGAGGAGATGGATGGGTTGAAGAAACGTTTGGAGGAGAACTAGTAGTTCTGCCTAGAAACTTCTGAGGTCTTCTTTATGCAATTTCTTTTTGTCAATTACTTTAGCCCTTCGATGTAATCTGAACAATTTTCTTTTTTGTTGTTGATCTGCTATATTCTGGACACTTCATGGCATACTATTTGTTCATTTTGAAATATTTCTGTGAATCTCATGGTCTGGATAGCTTATCTGGATTCCCAAGGCTTGTTGGGCTCCTCTCCCCTTATAGGGCTCATCGGGATTTGCATAATCTATCACCTCTTCATGAGCTGAATAGTCCGTCCCGAACCGTTGAGCTCTTTCCATGAACTATGTAGTTCGTGGTTAGCCGTAGAGCTTTTCTCTACTGAATAGTTCAACGTGAGCTATAATGCTCTATTCTGAGTAATGAACTGGGAAGTCCCTCAAGAGCTACGTAGCTCTTCTTTATTTTTATGAACCGAATAGTTCATCGCGAGCTATAGAGCTCTTCGTTATGAACTGAATAGTCCATCGTGAGCTGTGGAGCTCTTTTTTTTCATTATGAACTGAATAGTACATTGCGAGCTATGAAATACTTCTTTATCATTATGAACTGAATAGTTCATCGCGAGCTATGAAGCTCTTCTTCATTGTTATGAACTGAATAGTCCATCGTGAGCTATGGAGCTCTTCTCTGATTTATAAACTAAAGAGTTTTTCGTGAGCTACTGGGCTCTTCTTGCGAACTTATGAGTTCTTACTGAACTGCTTGGCTCTTTTTTTGAGCTGTAGAGCGCTTTTGCCATTTTTATGAGATGATGAGATCATCTCGAGCTATGAAGCTCTGTGTTTATTTTATGAGCTGATGAGCTCATCTTAAGCTATGAAGCTCGCTAACTTTTGAACCGAAGAGCTCATTTTGTTTTATGAGTTGTAGAGCTCATCTTTGGTTTTTTTTAACTACTTCAGAGAGTCACACTTGTCTGAATCAAAAATTTGCCACTTTATTATAAATAATCCTATTACAAAGAATACTTACTGAAATTTTTTTTTGAGATGCTCTGCGTTCCAGGAATGAGGTAGGACTTTCCCTTCTTCGGTTTGCAGCTCGTAATTTATAGGTCTTATCACCCTGGATACAACGAAGGGACCCTCCCAATTTGAACCTAGGTTCCCATGGGAGGGGTTCTTCCTAGCAAGTAGGAGTTTCCTAAGCAGCAAATCTCCCACCATAAAGCTTCTTTTCTTGACTCTTTTGTTGTAATACCTTGTAGTTTTTCTCTGGTAATCCTGAATGCGATGCAGAGCTATGTCTCTCCTTTCATCCAAGAGATCAAGGTTCAGTAGGAGAGACTCATCGTTGTGCTCCGGATCTGTGAGCTCGGTCCTTGGAGATGGGATCCCGATTTCTACTAGAGAAACTGCTTCTGTTCCATAAGCCAAAGCAAGCGGTGTTTCCTGGGTTGTTGACATCGCAGTCGTTCTATAAGCCCATAACACCTCTAGAATATGCTCTACCCACTTTCCTTTCAGAGCTTCAAGATTGATTTTTAGTGCAGCTTTAATGGTTCTGATGGTTACCTCCGCTTGCCCATTGGACTATGGATAAGCTGGGGCTAAAAAGTAGTTCTTTATTCCTAGCTCAGCGCAGAATCTCTTAAACTTGGGGTTGTCAAATTATTTTTCATTGTCAGAAACTATTGCCCTAGGGATTCTAAATCTACAAATTATTGACTTCCATGTGAAGTTCTGGAATTTTTGCTCCGTGATCGTAGCCAAAGGCTCCACCTCTGCCCATTTTGTGAAGTAGTCCACTCCAACGATGGCGAATTTGCACTATCCCACGCCGATTGGAAAGGGTCCGAGTATGTCCAAACCCCACTACTGAAAGGGCCAAAGACTAAGCACCGAGGTCAGGAGCTCTGGTGGGCAATGGGGGAGATTGCCGTTCATTTGACAAACTCTGCATTTCTTGACTAAATTTGTGGCAACCTTGAGCATTGTGGGCCAATAATATCCTTACCTTAATTCTTTTCCTACCAAGGCCCGTGCTCCAATGTGGTTGTCGCAAACTCCCTCATGAATTTCTCTGAGTATGTAATTGGCGTCTTCATTCTCTACACATTTAAGGAGAGGTGTTGAAAAATATCGCTTGTAAAAAGCTTTCCTGCAAAATAGAAAATCTGGTTGACCTTGTCCTCAGCTTTGCTGCTTCTTTGGGGTCCTCTGACAAGATTCCACTCCGAAGGTATCCCAGAATAAGGTCCATCCAGCTTGGTGAGGTATACACAGGAAGTATTTCTTCATTCTCAATGTCGACGGATGGTTTCGCTAGATGCTCTACTGGAATTAACCTCTCCAAACTTTCCTGCGAGGCAGTTGCAAGCCTTGCCAAGGAGTCTGCTCTTGAGTTCTCAGATCTGGGAACATGCTTGACCTTAACTTGTACAAATTTCTTGATCAATTCCTGTACCTTTCTGAGGTAAAGGATCATCTTCTCTCCTTTAGCTACATAAGATTCCTCTATTTGTCTTACCACAAGATGTGAATCACTGCAGATCTTTAGTTGTTCCGCCTCCATCGAGTAAGCCAGATTGAGCCCTGCAATAACAACCTCATACTCTGCCTCGTTGTTTGAGGCTTTAAACCCAAACTTGAGGGCGAATTCGACGTCTTCTCCGTCTAGGGATGTCAAAATTAGACCTGCTCCGCTTCCTTGGACATCAGCTGCACCATCTACCAAAAATTTTCATATTGGGAGATCAGGTACTAGTTGTGTGGTCTCCATAGGTGTTCCTGTTGTGAATTCTGCGATAAAATCTGCCAGAATTTGACCTTTTACAACTGTTCTTGGTTTATACCTGATGTTAAATTCGCTAAGCTTAATGGCCCACTTTACCAATTTCCCTGAGGATTCAGGCTTGTGTAACACCTGCTTCATCGGCTGGTTCGTCGGGACCTCTATGGTATGGGCCTAAAAGTATGGTTTGAGCCTTCTGGCTGTGGTGACCAAAGCTAAGATAAGCTTCTCCATCTTCGGGTATCTTATCTCTGCACCCCTCAGAGCTCTGCTACAGTAATATACTGGTTGTTGAACTCTATCTCTTTCTCTTACAAGCACTGTGTTGGTAGAAAAATCTGAGACAACCAAATATAGGGTGAGCACTTCTCCTTCTATGGGACTGAACAGAATGGGGGAGGAACTCCTATAAACCTTCAAAGACCTAAATGCCTCCTCAAATTGGGCATCCCATTCAAAATCTATCTTCAATATTCGAAAGAAAGGCTGACACTTGTCACTTGATTGAGATACAAAATGGCTCAAGATAGCTATTCTTCCTGTGAGTCGCTAAATTGCTCTCGTATTCGAGGGTGATTGCATATCTAGCACTGCCTTTACTTTGTCAGGATTGGCTTCTATCCCCTTACTATTCACTATGAAGCCTAGAAATTTCCCTGCTGAAACCCCAAAAGCACATTTGACAGGGTTAAACTTCATATTGTATTCTTTGCAAACTTGAAAGGATTCCGCCAAATGTTGGATATGGAGCTCGGCCTTTAACAACTTTACTAGCATATCATCAATATAGACTTCCATAGTTGTTCTAATTTGCCCTTGGAACATTCTGTTCACCAAGCGCTGGTAAGTAGCTCTTGCATTCTTTAAGCCAAAAGGCATGACTTGGTAGCAATGCGTTCCTTGTTCCATCACAAATGATATCTTCTCTTGGTCACTGGGGTCCATTCTGATCTGGTTATATCCCAAGAAAGCATCCATGAAGCTGAGGAGCTCGTGCCCGGCGGTAGTATCTACTATCTAGTCGATCCGAGATAAAGGAAAACTATCTTTAGGGCAGGCTCAATTGAGGTCAGTGAAGTCTATGCATAATCGCCACTTGTCATTGGTTTTCTTAACAAGGACCACATTGGCCAACCAGATAGGGTAATCTACTTCCTTGATGGCCTTGGCTTGGAGAAGCTTGCCGACCTCCTGATTGATGGCTTTCTGGCCTTCCGGGGCGAAGCTTCTTCGCTTTTGTTTGACGGACTTGCAGGCAGGATTTATGCTTAACTTGTGAGTGATAGCCGAGGGATCAATGCCCTCCATATCCTCTTGCTTCCAGGCGAACACTTCAGCGTTTTCTTTCAGGAATTGGATGAGAAGGTCTTTAATCTCATTGCTTAGCTTGGACCCGGCGTAAACAAGATGTTCTGGTTCATCATCGAGCTAAATAGGCTCCAGCTCTTCTGATGGCGTTGGTCTAGTTTCCAGCTCATTCCTCATGTCGAGCTTGTCCAATTGGATGCTCTCCATCTCTTTTTGCTTCATAGAGACCATATAACATTCTCTAGCTACACGCTAGTCTCCTCTGATCATTCCAATTCTATTTTCTATCGGGAACTTCGTGACAAGGTGATATGTTGAAGGGATGGCCTTCATTGCATTGAGGGAAGGTCTCCCTAACAACATATTATATGCCAAGGGAGCATTAACCACTAGGAACCTTACAGCTGTGGTGGCCTGGCAGGAAGGGTCCTCTATGGTGAGTATGAGCTAAATTGACCCTAGGGGCAACACCCTCTCTCCCAAAAATCCCAACAGATAGGTCTTTATTGGCTCTAGCTTTTCTCTTTCCATGCCCATTTTGTCAAAAGCAGATGCAAAGATGACATCTGCAGAGCTCCCGTTGTCTATCAGGACTTGATGCACTATTCTGTTGGCCACGACAGCCCTTACTACCAACGGATCATCGGGGGGATGGTGGTAGCCCTCCAAATTCGAGTCTGAAAAGGTTATGGTTGTGTCTAACCGTGGTGTTTTAGATGTGACGCACACCTCTAGCACCTCATCAACTCGAAATTTGAGCAGATGGGCCTTTTCTGGCTGCGTTGGATTCTCCTCCTGCAAATCCTCCGGATATCACTCTAATTTCCCCATAGGCTGTTGATGTTGCGTAGGAGCCTGTTGCTAAGGTGGTGGAGGTGGAAGAGCTCGGTTTTGATTGTCTTGGGCCACAAAGCGACGCAATTGTCCCCACTGGATCAGAAATTCAATTTTCTTCTTAAGTTGAATGCAGTCATCCGTGTGATGGCCATGATCTTTATGGTAATCACAGTACTTTGTGGGATCTCTCTTCACCGGATCTGCCTTCATCCGAGGTGGCCATCTCAGGAACTTCTCATTCTACACCTCGTACAAGACTTGCGATATAGAAGTGGTGAGAGGGGTTAGCTGTCGAGGTGGGTACCTCGGTTGCAGCTCTGGCTGTTGGGGTCCCAAACGATCTCTAACATTGCCTCTCCTCTTTGGGGAACGGTCTCTGTCTCTTCTTGGAGACCTGTCTCTCTCTTTTTCTTTCCTGGGACTCATTTCCCTATTCTTTTCTTCCTTCCGCCTCTCTTTTTCATGATGAAGAACTTCCCATCTTTGATAGGAGTGCTTCTTCACCATTTATATACTTCTCTGCTTTGGCCAACACTTCAGCTATACTTGCCTGAGGGTTCTTTGATATGGAAAACATCAGATCCTTCGATTATACCCTAATCCCTGTAATAATGGTGGTAATGGCGAACTTTTCGTCGGGGACGTCTACCTTTAAAGATTCTGAATTGAACCTCTGGACGTATGATCTGAGGTTCTCGTCTAGTCCCTGCTTTACATTCAAAAGATGGTAACCCGGCTTTCAGTATATCCGAGCTCCTATGAAGTGGGATATGAAGGAGATTGAGAGCTCTTTGAAAGAAGAGATTGAAGCCAGGGGAAGTCTGTTAAACCACGCTAAGGCTGATCCTTTAAGAGTGATGGCAAAGGCTTTACACCGCACGGGATCCTGATACCCATGCAGCTCCATTTTATTTTTGTAGATGTTGAGGTGATCCATAGGGTCTTTGGTCCCGTCAAAAGCCTCAATCTGAGGTAACTTGAATTTTGGGGGGAGGGGAAAGTGTAGCACCCCTGTGGTGAATGGTGACTCTGTCTGCTGCACCAGGGCATCCATCGTGACAGGGGCCTTGCTCCTAATAACTTCCTTCATGTGGCTAAGCTCTTGCTTAATATCTTCAAAGCGCTGTTCCCAGTACTGCTCTCTTCTTTCCTACTGGTAGGGGAGGAAATCACTCCTCCCCCCATCGTTCTGACTTTGCACTTTTTCGTTGTGACCATTCCTACGGGGTAGCTGTGAATCCCTCCCCATGGTCTATCTACTTTCTCCTCCTTTGTTGACCTCTCTGAGGGGGTCAAGGTGGTGTTGTTCTCTGCGAGGGAGATTATTCGGGCCTTCTTGGGCCGGTCATGCCTCCTGTGGGCATTTTAAGATTTTTAATAGCTGCTCGTTTTATTGTAGCAGATGTTGATTGACAAGACGGAGGGCATCCAACTCGTTATTCGTAGGGGGATCCTTTATGGGGGGATTGGTCTCTAGATCATTCTCGACTTGTCTGCCATTTGTGGCTTCCTGTTGGTCTTGCATACGCAGTGAGTTGGTTTGACTTCGGCTCATATTATGGGTTGAGACCATCAGTCACTGAAAGATCAGTGTATTTATAAAAAGAGAACAGTCGTTCTCACAGACAGTGCCAAACTGATAGTGTAATTTTAGGTGGATGAGCAAAGTCAACAAATATAATGTAACAGTGAGATCAGAGCTGCATGGCGCAAAGAATGGTTTATGAGGGTGAGGGTTGATTTTAATATAGAGGCAATGACACAGAAGAAATATAGTGGTTCACCAACTATAGAGCGTGGCTAGTCCAATCTTCAATGGAGACTCTTGCTCCCTTTTTTTTATTGATAACTTGGAGTGATTTACAGAATAGTGTATGTGCCAACAAGGTTCCTTGTGCCCCAATGGAGGCACTGTTCATTATATATAGACTGATTCCTACTTTGATCTGCATCGAGATCCTTGCCTTGCCTTCGTGGGATTCTCTTTGATTTTTGGGAGAGGATCTTGGTTGGTCTAGAGTTTTATGTCTTGACTCTAGCTTTTCCTCTTATTTTGGGATGCTTGCTGTTTATCCAGCTGCCTCTACGCTCTTCCTGTCAATTCCCTGTTTGGATAAAGCTGAGCTCAAACTCTCTGAGCTCTTCTATATCGGCTGACCTCCTGACCTGACTTGGAGGTCTGAGCTTATACCTCAGAATTATTTTTAGTATCATCAGTTATAAAATTTATTTTCTATTATGAATAACTTAGACTCCTTGTTAGATTTTTTAATTTTATTCCAATAAATAGTATAATTGTACACTAACTACAATTTTTAAGAAAAAAAATTAAATTTTTATTTTTGATTTTATTTCAATAAATGATACAATAGAACATGAATTTTGATTGTAAAATTTAGAATATTTGATATTCTATCTTTGATTGGAGTTTTTGTGGTTTAAGTATAACATTTTAAACTTGAGGGGTATAAGTATTATACACTTATAAATTTCAAGGGGATTAATTATAATTTACTAACTGATAAACTAACAGACATTGACAGCAAGAATCTAGGTGTTAGACAGGTACAAACCTAAAATGTTAGTGTGTAATATTTCAAATGTCAGGAATTTTAAGTGATCATGTGACAAATCTCATGTTTTTAGGATAATTCTCCCTTTTTTTTGAATTACAGGGTGTCTAAATCAATTTACATTCACCGCGACTAATCTTCTCTTCAATTCAGTTAAAATCAAGCCATCCACCCAGAATTAAAAAATTTATAAGAGATAAATTTATCATATCCAAACTCCACTTTAAAAAAATTATCAAGTTGCGAATTTAGAATATTGAATTTCCAGCTCATCCTTGGGGTTAAATTGTGTAACTTTGGGGGACCCTTTCAACATCCTCTTGAAGTAGAGGATAAAGTGGAAATAGTGCCCCTCCTTCCATTGGATGGTTGTAAACAGAACACACAGACAAGACCAGCAACAAAATACCTTACCCATCCTTTTGGACTACATAAACACATCAGTCCAATTGACGTGTTTAGTTAAAAACATCAATTGGACTAACATCTTTAAGTTGCATACTGCCCACAGAATAAGCTTAAAAATGTCATTTTGCTTGACGTTTTTAAGCTAAACATGTCAGACCAACTGACGTCTTTTTACTTAAAAACGTCATAGCAAATGACGTTTTTAAAACACCCTGGATTTGGGAAATACTTTCAAACCCACCATTTTTTGAGACTTTTTTTTCAAAACCCCATGGGTTGGGTCAAAATCTCTTTCTTTTGCGAAAGGCAAGTCTTTCTCTCCTTCTTCAAAGTAAAAGCGCAGCTCTCAATGAGATAAGCCAAATTATAATTATGAAGTGAAGAGGGGACGTATCCTACTATTTATATTGAATCAAATGGGCTCTCCTATTACAAACTACAATTAGATTAAGACTTACACTTAACCACCTCAACCACATCAATTAAAAAGATGTAAATAAGACCATAAAAATAGATCACTTAATAATATTGGGCTCATCTCGTTGGACCACATACTCAGCTCGTTTTTCACAAACTAAAAATTAAATATCAATTAATGGAAGTCCAATATAGAAAAAATTTCAACATTCTCCCACTTGGACAAACATTAATTGTAGTCATTAAAAAAATAAAATAAAATTATTTTTTTGAAAAATGACTCTCGAGCTAATCCAACAAAATTCAATGTAGTCCAATAAAACTACTATTTTTGAACCATGGCAGTCTTTACATCTTTTATTGATATATGACCAATCCATAATTACAAAAAATAATAATCCTATTGGCATGGATCAAGATGTAACAGTGTAGCAAGAAAATAGCATTCCAATATTTGATATGATCAACATGTTATTTTCATTGTCAGTCCAAATGATTTCTCTTTAACAACAAGCTTCAACAAGAAGGTACAAAAATCCATCAACTTCAATAATAAGCTAGTATGTCTCAAAACTTAAAATCTCAAGATTTTCTCAAATTGTATAATTAGAGACATATTCTATTGACAAAACAGTCATACTTAAGACATACATTAAACCTTAAGATTTTGTATAAATTGACATGTCATAAATGTGCACACATATAACATAGCAAGAATATCTTACTAATAACCAGGATGATCATCCAAATGTTTGTTATTCATCAAATAGATGCATCTCAGCCATAGTGAGTGTCCAATATCACATATAAAATTAAATCAATACAAAAGTTCTTAATACATAAATAAACTCCCACTAGCCAAGTACATCAAAAGACCCCAAAAAAATATCCATGTTCTCAACATGTTTCTCAAAAGTTACAGGTCTCAGTCTCTTCATTAAAGGATCAGCAATCATTAATTCTATATCAATATGTGCAATCACAATATCACTTTTCTTCACAAGATTTCTAACATAAAGATTTTTAATTTCCATATGTTTATACCTACTAGAATTTTTTGTTGTTCTTTGAGAAAAACATAGCTACACTTTTGTCATAATAAATTATTAGTGGCCTAGAGATAGAATCTATAATCATAAATCCTCAAATAAAATTCCTTAAGTCATATAGCTTGTGTTGCAGTTCCATAACAACCTACAAATTTTACTTGCATAGTGAAAAAAAACTGTGAAAGTTTATTTAACACTCATTCATACTATTACTCATCCAGCTAACAATGGAAATATATCCTGAAGTGAATTTTAAATCATCTCGACACGCAACAAAATTTGAATCTGAGTAACCAATCACCTTAAGACTATCAACTCTCCTATAAATAAACTTGCAATTTTTTTTTTGTTTCTTGCAAGTATCTCATAACTTTCTTAGCTGCCACCTAATGATCTAATTCTAGTTTAGAAAGATACCTACCAAGAACATTAACAGCAAAGACAATGTCTTTTTCATAAAAAGGTTATAGATTTTGACTTCAATAGGACAACCTCAGACTCAAAAATGGTTAATACTTAGTTTCCTATTGGTCTATAATTCAAAAGATATTTTTGGAACAGATTTGCTAGGAACTCTATTGAGAATGTATGAAATCGTTTTAATGGTTTTTCCCCAAAGATAATCAGGTAAGTTACATCTACTTATCATGCCCCTCATTATGTCTTTAAGGGTGCAATTACGCCTTTTAGCCACACAATTCTGCTCGGGACTACCAGACATTGTATATTGGGCAACAATCTCACATTCTTGCAAGTACTTGAGAAATGGTCCTAAATGCTGCCAAGACACATCATGTTTGTCATAATATTTACCACCACGATCAAACCTAACAATTTTGATAACTTTCCTTAATAGTTTCTCTACCACAATCTTAAAAATTTTAAACTTTACAAGAGTATCAGATTTTTCATTAAATAAATAAATATATCAATAACGAGAGAAATCATCAATAAATGCAATAAAATATTTATTACCACACAATGTACGTAAGTAAGGTCCACTGATGTCAGTGTGAATGATTTCTAAAAGATCTAGACTGTGAGTAGCACTTTTCTTCTTATACTTGGTCAATTTATCTCTAATGCAGTTAATAAAAGTTTCAAGGTCTCCAAAATCAAGAGGATGAAGAATATCATTTTTTATTAAACTTTTCACTATTTTTTCTAGAAATTTGATACAAACGTTTATGCTACAACTATGAAGATTTTTCTTTATTATAAGTCTCTTAAACAACATTCACAACATCTGAAGGACCATATTTGTTATTGGCAGCCAATAATATATTATACAAATCATCCGATAAAACACAATGACTAACCATTTTGAAATTCAAAGACAATTGAGTTTTACTATTACTAAAATTAAAACAATATCCAATTTTATCAAGTAAAGAAACTGAAATCAAATTCCATCTAAATGACGGTACATAAAAAATATTTTCTAAAATAAGTTAAAAACTTGTGTCTAAATTCAACTTAATAGTTCCTATGAACTCAAAATAGATTTCATTATTATTTCCTACTTTGAGCTTGGATTCCCCTTCACTTGACCTCCGTTTGCTTGTGAATCCCTACAAAGTCATGGCAACATGAACAAAAGCCCCACTATCAATCAATCAAGAATTTAATGGGACATTAACCAAATTGGCTTCAAAGCAAATAAAAGCGAGTGAGTTACCTTCTTCTTTATTCTTCTTTTCTAACCAAGACTTGAATTGAGTGCACTCACTTTTCTTATGATCTTGTTTCTTATAAAAGTAACACTTGACATCTTTTCGAATGGCAGCCTTAAAACCTCCCACATTCTGACCAATACCATGCCTTTTAAAATCCCGATCATTATTTGAAGCAGTGCTATTAGAACCGGACTGGACCGGTCAGACCATGAACCAGAGTCTAGACCGGTCTGGTTCTTGAGTTGGCCCGCATAGGCATGAGAATCATTTTTGAATCGTTGAATCGGCCGATTTTTATGAAAACCGGTGAACTGGAGATTTGATGTAAATCGGCGGTTTGGCTGAACAAATACTCAATTTGCTAAATCCTTGGAGCGAGAAAGAGGAATCTAATTCAATTCAAGTCGATCCTCCAGGCAGTAGTCCTCCCAGGCGACAACTCAGACGAGTAGCGATGGCTCCGACGAACTCTCAAACGATCTCCTCTCTTGAGTGGCGACAGCTCAGGTGATTCTCATCTTAAGTGGAGACGGTTCAGATCAGACGACTGATTTATCTTCGCTTCTTGAACGGGAAGTCTTTCTCTTTCTCAGAATCAATCTTCTGGACCGCCTCATCTCATCTCTTCTCATCACTCTCTCTGACACCTATGCAAACAAGACAACATAGAAGATGAGACATGAGAGTATGTTATAGTTGTTGGGCCCTTTGTCTCAAATAGTTTCTAGAATTTTCTTTTTTTTTTGCCTTATTTAGTCTCTTGCCCCTTTGTAATTTATTCCAAAGAATGTTTGATGGAAAATACTCAAAATAGAATGAATAAACTAGAGTGAAAATATTTATATTTTTT
>CM042197.1:12534936-12545315 GCA_023539305.1 Ilex asprella | reverse complement strand
CAATGTTAGAATGCAACAATGACATGAAATGAGAGGCCACTCACTCATTCACTTCAACACTAGTCCTCACTAACTCTCACAACACAATGGATTGCCAAAGTCTTTCAATCTCGTCATTTATATTCACATCAAATGACATATTCAATACTAGGATCTTTCTTGGGGGTGGATATTCATGGACTCACACCAAGGGTCATCCAACCCACACGGAATTCATGGACTTCCACCAAGGGTTCCGCGTACAACCACACACTTCATGGACTGAACCAAGGGAGTGCATCTCCTAAACACCTGGTCTTGCACCCGAGAGGTCGTCTTGCCTCTTCTTGCTACCCCAACCCAACTCCATGAACTCTTACGGCTTAGCTAGACCTTCGGCCCAACTTTTCTAAGCCTTCAACCAATCACCAATATGGTATTGATGACAACCATGCACACACTCATGCAATGAGATGTTTCTGTGCATATGCAATGCCATGTCTCATTGCACATAACATAATGCTCAATATGATAAGCATTACACATGAACATTTTCAACACATCCCAGGGAAATTTATCTCCTAAGCATGTAAATACCATGTTCATCACAATGCTAATATATCACACATGCATATATCAACAAACATTTATCAATCATAAATCCTGTCATAAGCACATGATTCCACAAGTTATCACATAACTTAAGCATGTTATTTCAATTCAATCAAAACAACAATTTCCAAATACTCAAGGCATTTCATCAAACACCTTCAAGGCATAATTTATAAAACATATAACATGCCTTCAATTTCACTAAGTTACATGATTGATTACATGTAGTTTCCATATATCAAAATCAAGCTAACAAGTAGTCTAAACTATTTATATGCTCACTTTTCCATTTTCATTACCATAGTCATATAGAAAATTCTATCCATATGCCTAATATTTATATCAAACCCTTAAACTACCAACATCTAAGGAAAGAATAGTTCAAGGTAGGAAGAACCCTGCCTCTTGTAGCGTAGACGAAGAGCTAGAACTTCCAAAAAACTACCCAAGCCTCCTAGCTTTGATTTCTCCAAAATCCTCTTTTGGATCTTCGGTGAAATCACTTGTTTTTGGTACGTAGACGTAGCCCTCGTGATAGTGATCGATTTCCTATCTTGGCATGACGGAATCCGAGCGACGGAAGTCCGAGAATCTGCGGAAGAAAGGTAGAAGAAATGATTTTTTTCTCTCTCTCTCTCTCTTCCTTTCTCTTGGGCAGCTGAAATGAGCTGATATTTTGAGCAAAAAATCTGATTTTCTAAGATATTTACCCATATTTATAATTTTAAATACGCGGCCCAAGTCGCGCCACGTGTCCCTCGCTTAATCGGGTCCGATTTCGCCCCGAAACGATTAATCACATTATGAGTTAAACTTAATTTAATTCTA
This sequence comes from Ilex asprella, assembly GCA_023539305.1. NCBI lineage: Eukaryota > Viridiplantae > Streptophyta > Magnoliopsida > Aquifoliales > Aquifoliaceae > Ilex > Ilex asprella. The sequence goes on along the minus strand of CM042197.1, from coordinate 12,543,896 downwards.
TTCAAAATTTTTATAAAAATAATTAAATTTTGAGTTTCTCAATTTTTGGGACCCCAGTGGGGTCACCCGCCACCAGTTGTCTCGAACTACGTGCAAAATTCCATCTTAACTCCGAATTCAACGAAATTCGACATGGTATCTATATTTCGTGATACGAGTCCAACGACGAAGACCGTTGTGTCATTCGAAGTCAATAGAACACGTATTTTAATTTTCTCATTATAGTGATAAATTACCATTTTACACTTTTTAGAAAAATTTAAAATTTCTTGGGTTTCACATTCTTCCCGCCTTAAAAGAATTTCGTCCCCGGAATTCACTTACACATACACATACTATCAAATGCATATTCAACAGTCATTTAATGCTAAATGACTTCAAGAATGTACCTCCATCCTCGAATAAGAAGGGATAATTTGTATGAATAGTGTCCTCACGCTCCCATGCCGCCTCCTCCATTCCTCGGTGTTGCCACAACACCTTCACTAGCCTCACGGTCTTGACTCGCAAACCTGATCCCGGTTATCCATGATACGTATTGGTCCCTCCTCAAAGGTACCATCAGTATCAACATTAAGCTCGCCTCAATCTACCACATGAGTCGGATCTGGGGTGTATTTCTGGAGCATAGAGACATGGAATACTGCGTGAACACCTGATAGATTTGGCGGTAATGCCAAGCGGTAAGCAACTGCACCCACCCTCTCGAGTACCTCGAAAGGCCCGATATACCTCGGCGACAACTTTTCCCGCTTACAGAACCTGACCACTCCTCTTTTAGGCATCACTTTCAAGAAGACATGATCTCCCACCTCAAACTCTAGAGGTCGCTGTTGTTTGTCTGCATAGCTCTTCTGCCGGCTCTGTGCCGTGAGAAGACGCTTCCGTATCAAATCCACCTTATCCGAGGTGTGTCTAACCAAGTTCGAACCCATAGAAGATTTATCTCCTACCTCCGTCCAACAAACTGGAGAACGACAAGGCCTCCTGTATAATACCTCATAGGGTGCCATCTGTATACTCGCTTGATAACTATTGTTATAAGCGAACTCCACCAAGGGTAAATGCTCTTGCCAGCTACCCTTGAAATCTAGGACACATGCTCGCAACATGTCCTCTAATGTCTGAATGGTCCTATCTGACTGACTGTCCATCTCGGGGTGGAAAGCAGTGCTCATCACCAATTGTGTCCCCATGGCTCGCTGGAAGCTCTCCCAAAAATGAGCCGTAAACCTGGGATCCCAATCCGATACTATAGATATGGATACTCCATGCAATCGGACAATCTCCCGTATATACAACCTGCAGAATTTCTCCAGTGTGAAGGTCATCCGCACTGCCAAGAAGTGTGCCGACTTAGTAAACCGGTCCACTATAACCCATACCGCGTCATGCCCTCACGATGATCGTGGCAAGTCAGTCACAAAATCTATCGTGATATGCTCCCACTTCCACTCAGCTACCTCCAAATGCTGGAGTAACCCTGCTGGTCTCTAGTGCTCAGCCTTCACTTGCTGACATGTGAGACATCTACTAAAAAAATTTGCAACATGTTTCTTCATTCCGCTCCAATAATACTGGCGACGAATATCATGGTACATCTTCGTGCCACTTGGATGCACAGCAAAACGAGAGCAATGAAGCTCCCTAAGGATCTCCTCTCTCAGATCTGCCAACTGAGGAATCACAACCCTTCCTCGATACCGAATACTACCATCCAAGTGAATGACCCAGCCCTCATCACCTGTACCTGCCTGTACACAGTCCCGGATGGACAATAGCTCCATGTCCTGACTCTGGGACTCAATCACTCTGCTCAGTAGAGAAGGTGTAACCACCAAACACCCCAAAGTACCCTGAGCCTGACCCATATAATGTAGCCCGAACTGTCCCACAGTCTCGAGTATTTACCATTCTCGAGAAGCCAGACTAGCCAACACTCCCCGTGACTTCCGGCTAAGTGCATCAGCCACCATATTTGCCTTACCAGGATGGTAATGCAAAGTGAAGTCATTATCTTCCAGAAACTCCATCCACCTGCGTTGTCTCATGTTAAGGTCTTGCTGTATAAAGATGTACTTCAGACTTTTATGGTCTGAAAACACCTCGAACTGCTCACCGTATAGATAGTGGGACCAAGCCTTCAAGGCAAAAACAATGACCTCCAACTCCATGTCGTGCGCAGGGTAATTCTGCTTGTGATTCTTTAACTTTCGAGAACCATAAGCCACCACTCTCCCGGACTGCATCAAGACACATCCCAATCCGTCCTTCGAGGCATCAGAATACATTGTGTACCTTTATCCCCTTTTCGGGACTATCAAGCTAGGAGCTGAAGTAAGCCTCATCTTTAGCTCCTGGAATACCTTCTCGTAAGAATCATTTCACTCGAACTTGACTTCCTTCTGAGTCAACCAGGTCATAGGTGCAGCCAATCAGGAGAAGTCCTCCATGAACCTCCAATAGTACCATGCCAATCCCAAGAAACTGTATATCTCGAAGACTTATTTCAGCCTCTCCTAATTCATGACTACTTCAACCTTCTCCAGGTCTGCGGATACACTCAAAGTCGACACTGCATGCCCCAAGAATTTCACCTCAGTTAGCCAAAATTCACACTTGCCGAACTTGGCATGTAACTGATGGTCTTTCAATGTCTGGAGGACAATCCTCAAGTGACCCTCATGCTCCTCCTCAGGCTTGGAGTAGATCAAAATATCGTCCACAAAGACTACAATAAATTAGTCAAGGTAGGGTTGGAACACCCTATGCATGAGATCCATGAATGTCGCTGGGGCGTTCGTCAATCCAAAAGGCATGACAGTAAACTCGAAATGCCTATACCGCGTCCGAAACGCACCATCTTAGGGATATCTGTCTCCCAACTCTCAACTGATGATAACTGGTGCGGAGATCTATCTTGGAGTAGACTCGTGCCCCTCTCAGCTGATCAAACAAGTCATCAATCCTCGGCAAAGGGTACCTATTCTTTATAGTAACCCTATTCAACTACCGGTAATCTATGCATAGTTGAAGGATTTTGTCCTTCTTCTTTGTAAATAACACCGGAATGTCCCAAGGTGAGGTACTCAGTCTAATGAACTCCCTGTCCAATAATTCTTGCAATTGGACCTTGAGTTCTTACAACTCAGCAGAAGCCATTCTATGTGGAGTCATAGAAATGGGCGATGTTTTAGGATGTAATTCTATCGTGAAGTCTACTTCCCTATGTGGAGGTAATGTCGGTAGTTCATCCGAAAAAATATCATCATAATCACTCACAACCCGAGGTAGACCTAACTTTTGTCTCACCTCGTCGTCCAGGATAAGGTTTGCTAGCCAACCCAGCAACTGTTCGTGCCATCTAGAGTCGTACACGGCTTGGGAAAAAGCATCATGCTTATCCCGCTAAAACATGAAACAAACCCCATCCAGTGTGTGAGCAGTGACCCGCTTCCGATCACAATCAATGACTACTCGGTGTGCCACCAACCAATCCATTCCTAGGATTACATCGAACTCCGACATGTCCATGACCCTAAGGTCCACGGTGAGTAGAATTTCTGAGATGTCTAACTCACAACTCCGGCATATCTGATCAACTCTCACCCTAGCTCCCAGGGGAGAACTTACATGTAACGGCTCTTCTAAGGTTTCAACCTCTAAGTCCAAGTCTTTCACACAAGTTGCAGAAATAAATGAATGTGATGCGCCAGAGTCAAATAGTACTCTTGTCCATAAATGAGAGAGTTGAAATGTACCTTGCATAACCAATTGATCTGCCAGCTCAATCTGTGGTGTGATGGCGTAGACACGCCCTTGGGTCCCCGAAGTCCCGGCTTATGAGCCTTGTCCTCGGCCTTGACCCATGCCCTGGCCTTTCTGTAGAGTTTTCACCGGGTAACTAATAGGCGCTTGTGCAACACCCTGAGGCTGGTACTGGCTCCTTTGACCCGAGGTGGAGTAAGGAGGAATAAATTGTGTCTGTGGCTGTCCCACCGAAGACTGAGACTGGGGTGTCCCATAGCTCTGGGATCCTTGCCTTTGAGGACAATCCTTCCTTATGTGACCAGGTTGATGGCAGAAATAGCAAGTCTTCTGACCTGCTTGGTAAGTGGTCTCGAAATTTTTCTTGCCTTGGGAGAATCAACATTGGCCTTGACCTTGATAACCGCGGCCTTGCCCTTGCTGTCCCTGCGGAGCATAAGTCCGTTGCTTCTTTCTCATATTAAAAGAAAAGGACTGACCGTTTTTCTTCTTATCCATAACACTAGTTTCTCGGATGTTTCTTGCATCGTCGACCTCTCTCTCAAAGGCCATAGCTGTTGTGACCATCAAATCAAAGTCCTGTAGGAGAAGACCTATAATCTTGCCTCGAATGGACAACTTCAGCCCATCCTCAAATTTTTGCATCTTGGCTATATCTGATGAGTGGGTTTTATACCTACGAATTGTGTACTTTCGGCTTGATGAAATTGCAAGTTTTTAATCATTATATGTTCATTTTTATTTATTTTGTGTGTTTTGATGTTATTTGGTAGGAATCATCATTTGGAAGGAAACAAGATCATTTGGAAGGAAACAAGGTCGATTTGGAAGGATTAGCCCACTAGTTTCCCGAAGTTTTGACACAGTGCCGCTGTATTTCCCATTTTTGAACATGATCCACTTTGAATCTGAAAAAGTGCAAAACATGAAAGTTGTAGATCTAGATGTCTTTTATATTGTGTCAAAATTTTAGCTCAATCGGACATTGGGATGAAGAGTTATGACAATTTTACAAAGACTGGTCTGGAGCAGAAATAAAGAGAGCAGCGCTGTTCCAGCGCTGAATCAGCGCCCCTGCGCCCACACACTGTCCATGTAGCGCTGTTTCAGCGCCGTTTCAGCGCAGCTGCGCGTGTGCTAGTCCGGGACGTGAAGTTATGACTTGTTTTGACCCGAAATTAGACTCTAATGCCTGATATATGCTAGGGTTTGTGTGGGATAAGAGAATTCTGACTTTTGGGGGCTGAAAACATCTAGAAAACACCAAGGAATTGGAAGAAAATTGAAGACAAGAATAAAGGAATCAACACGAAGAAGATTGGAGTTGAAGGCTAGAGAAGGATTGAAGATTGCACCTAAGTTTTCATTCCTTTTCTCTTACTTTTAATTCTTATTTTTCTGAGATGTTGTTTAATTTGAGAAGGATGTTTTTCAATTATATTATGAACTAAATTTCTATTAAGGTTGCAACGGAACCTAATGTTTAGTTAAATTACTCTACTCTCGTTTCTAGTTCTTGTTGATCATACATGAGTTGTTTGTCATATTTTGTGCTTAATGTATGATTGTGTGGCCAACAATTAATTTGATTCTTTAGAGGAAATTGGGAGATGGATTCTAGGGATAGATCTGAATATGATGACACGCGTCTAGTTTATTCTCCTTAGGGTTGAATAGCTGGGTTTGTGTATAGGATAGGAATATACCTATACGCCGTGTGTAACTTTTATGAGAGTTTGAACTTAATGAATCTATTCCAACTTATTTTGCATAGGAATATAGCAATTTGATTGGGAGAGATATGCTTATCTCACTATCGGAAGAGGTTTGATAAATAATTTTGAAGTCTCAGTTAACAACTTATTTTGATCAATTTACTAGAAAGATTTATACGAAGCATTAGGGGAAGTTATAATCTTAATTTCTTTTATCCGAGAAATTCAACCCTTGATTATTAAGTTTAGCTTTAGTTTTAAATTAGTGAATTCATAGTTCAACTTCAATTGTTTAAATAAAATTGGATTGATACAAAGTTAGTACTTGAAGTTTATTAGCAATAATTCTCCGTGGGAACGATACTCTACTTATCACTTTATTACTTGTTGATCGTGTATACTTGCACGTAAATTGTCAATACCAAAATCGGAGAACAATATCAGTGGCCACGTAGTCATCAGCAAAACTGGCCAACTCCGTGAACTTAGCCATGTACTGTAGCACTATCATAGTGCCTTATCTCAGGTTTAGGAACTCATGAGCTTTGACTCGCCGAATAGACACCGGAAAGTACTTGCCCATAAAGAGCACCCGAAATTCTGCCCAAGTCATGTCCTCCAAATTTCTGAAGTTCCTTACCCAATCCCACCATAGCTGAGATTTTCCTTCCAGCTGAAAGGTCGCCAGAGTTATCTTGGTGGCGTCGGAGGTGATCTCCATAGCCCTCAAGACCTTTTCCACTTGCCGAATCCAATGGTCAGCTACCATCGGGTCGACCCCTCCCAAGAAGATTGGAGGATTGTGTGCCTTAAACTTCTGGAGGTTACTTGATCCTCCATGACCTACATTCGCATCAGCCTGTGCAATGTTAGCGGCTGTAGCACTAGCTTGTGCTATGGTAGCCGTCGCAGTACCAATAGCTTCCATAAAAACTTGTTGGTCAAAGGCCGATGGTGGTTGGTGGTAATTCTGCCCACCGCCTCAGCGTCCTCTTTCTCGATTAACCATCTACAATTGTCAGGTAGCAATAGAGTCTCACATACCATTCCAAAGCAGGGGTTAACATTTAAACATTGAGAACCTTCTCGTTGCCTCATTAATAGAGCAATTGTCACCCACTAGTAGGCATTCATACTACGAACCATCCCGTTCATCCCTTTCTCCGAACCCAAGGTTGTGTTTTCTAACCTAGTGTTTCTCCTGTTCATATACATTCTACAATGCATATACTTCACATGTCAATTAGCACATAACATAGAGCAAGTAAAGCAATTAATCATGTATGCACATGAAATGCAATGGTCCACACCCAATGCCCATCAAGCCCTAGGTAAATCGTAAACCTAGGCTCTAATACCAAGCTGTGACATTCCAAAAATCCGGGGGTCCTTTATTGGCCATTGACCACCCGTCAACCCATGAAAATACCCTTGAGTGTCGCACAACCCGACACCACGTCAGGAGCATCCCTTAAGTCGGGATCATAAATCAAAAGTGCAACTTGTGTACAAGTTATCCGTAATCAACCGAGGTTCGACATACCTCAATATACCTCAATTAGTGATCATTTGTATCATTGGAAACTAGGAAATCAAAGTCCAACAGCATAGAGACTTAGTTTTAAATTTTCAAAAATTTTAGTTTAACTCCCTACATTCGAACGTGGGCTGCTTCTGATGTTCGAACATGAAGTGGCTTCGAACGGATGTTGCTCCCAGTACTTTGGTTCTCTGATGAAAACACTATTCACTTAAGGCAAAACCAAAGTACTGCAAGTTCCTGACATTCGAACGTGGACACCGTTCGAACGTTAACACCCGCCCAGAATTCCTCCAAACCTGCTGTTTCATTCTTAATTCATCCAAAACCAATCCAAATTCATTCCAAATATGTATAATGGAGTTTTTATACATTACACATGATTTATGCAAACTTTATCACAATTATTTGCATAATTTATAAGCCAAAAACCATTTATAACAAAAGGTTTTACAAAATCTTGAAATAAGGCCACAAGTAGGCCCCCTTCACCCATGATTCTTTCCATGTGGTCCATCTGTCGGAGCAAACCCTGCACCTAAAATTGTTTCCCGTATAGGATGAGCCAACGCCCAGTAGAGTAGATCATACGGAGGCTACTCCCCACATTAGATGCTCATGCTCATGCAACATTCATGTCCAACATAAAAATCAACCATTTTATACTAGAGCATGCATTCAATGTTGGAATACAACAATGACATGAAATGAGATGTCACTCACTCATTCACTTCAACACGAGTCCTCACTGACTCTCACAACACAATGGATTGCCAAAGTGTTTCAATCTCATCATTTATATTCACATCAAATGACATATTCAATACTAGAGTCTTTCTTGGGGGTGGATATTCATGGATTCACACCAAGAGTCATCCAACCCACACGGAATTCATGGAATTCCACCAAGGGTTCCGCATACACCCACACACTTCATGGACTAAACCAAGGGAGTGCATCTCCCAAACACCGGGTCTTGCACACGAGAGGTCGTCTTGCCTCTTCTTGCTACCCCAACCCAACTCCATGAACTCTTGCGGCTTAGCTAGACCTTCGACCCAACTTTTCCAAGCCTTCAACCAATCACCAATATGGTATTGATGACACCCATTCACACTCATGCAATGAGATGTTTCCATGCATATGCAATGTCATGTCCCATTGCACATAACATAATGCTCAATATGATAAGCATTACACATGAACATTTTCAATACATCCAAGGAAAATTTATCTCCTAAGCATGTAAATACCATGTTCCTCACAATGTTAATATATCATACATGTATATATCAACAAACATATATGATTGTCCAATAAACCTTACCTCAAATAACCCCTAATTACTCTCCCTCAAATGATGCAATGTATGGCTGGGGGAGAAAAGATTTCTTCCCCTAGGGATAGTGTCAAAAGAAAGGGCAATGAGACAAGGGAAATGAAATAAATGAAATGTGTGTGTGAACAAAAGTGCTCCCCAATCGCAAGGAGACTTTCGTGGGTCGTGTTTTACTTGAAAAAGTATTCCAAGGTCGTCTCCTCAAGGAAGGAAGTGAACCATCATGAAAGTGATTTTTATTAAAGAAAATGGCAAAATTATTTTTTTGTTTTGGAATTTGGTGGTGGTTTAAGTTGTGATAATAAAGTGAAAGCAAGTGTTGGCTAATCCAAAGGGTTCATTCCAATGGGAATACCAAATCAACTCAAAGCCTTCCTCTGATTGAGCATGAATGAACGATTGATTCGGGGGAAGCTAGGGATGAGATTGGTGAGTATCTAAGCATAAACCGTGACTAGACCTACGGAATATCAAAGGCTCACCAACTCATCCACTCTCAACCCCGTCAAACCGAACCATTTGACTCTAAAGGGAGGAAAGACAATGAGTTAAAATGACATACCCAAGAGGAGGTCTCCCTTGGATTAGCCAACTAAAA
>CM042197.1:12502603-12520246 GCA_023539305.1 Ilex asprella | reverse complement strand
AAATAAAAGTCAGGGTTACTCGAAACAAATCGATGTTCAAGACAAACCTATTCTCTAAAAAATAAATTAGCTATCAATCCTAGAAAGACAATTCTGCGGCATTATATATAGACACCTTCCATAGAGTTTGATATACTTTGATTTGTTTTCCGTATCTAGTGTAATTACCCATTAACTTTAATATATCTATTTGATAAAAAATAGTATTGTTTTGTAGTGACTTTTTTTCTTTTCATTTTAGAAATTATTTTGACCTTAGGCTTTGATATTTTTTTTTTTTGTAGTTAGTTTAAATTTTTGTCGAAATTAAATTTATGATTTATACCATTTTATTAACATATTTAAAATATTGGTTGTGCCCATCTTTAAACCAATTCTTGGCTCCGCCCAAACACTTTCAGTCATGTTTGTATTAACGTCAAAATTGATTTATAAAATGTTTGTACTACAAAAATATAGTTGGAATTTCCCAAGATCCACAACATTGAATCTAAATGGGAATGAAATTCATTGTTTCTTGTGGTGAGGGGAGAAAAAAGAGAATGCAATTGTCACTAGCGCGTCAAAAGTTTGAGTCGCAAAAACAGTCTTTCTGTGTGCAAAGGTAAGACTGTTTACATATGACTATACCCTTCAATAACGAGAGTCTCGTACAATTGATAACTTTATAATCTTATAGGGAACATATTGATGAGCACCCAACCATTTATATCTGATGATGCACAAATTGGTCTTGTGCAAGATCAGCAGTCAAGAATGTGTAATGGTGCAATTAATGAGTAACAAGGAAGCAATCAATGTCAATCAAGAGTAAAACAGTAAATAATAGATCAATACAGAAAATTATAGTGGTTCGGTCCGGGTGACCTACTCCATTCTTGAGAACGACAACGGTGACTAAAAATCTTTATTGATGAGTAAAGTTATTGGGAGAGTACACTCCAGGTATATTACAATGCTTTTGGGAGAGGGAGAGAGAGAGTAATGTGTGTAGGAAGTTGTAGTGTGTGTAGGGATCTCCAGGTGTAGAGGTGTCAAGGGTGTGTCAAGATCCCTCTCCTTGTGGAGATAGCTTATATTATATAGACTTAGTAAGGCGGTGAGACAGTGATGTGAGGGTGAGGGTTTCTACCACTTTGGTAAGTATAGTTATGCTAGGATTTGATCTCTGTGTGTATCTTGATGTTTTCTCCCTCGTGTCCCTATTCCGTCGAAGGAGGACTTTGAGCTGGGTTGGATTTGATCCTAAGCTTGGACTTGAGTCAGAGTGACAAAGAGAGAGGGCGAAGGAGAGGCAGATGGCTGGGCGGCGCCCCCTTGTGTGACTACTTGGCTCCTCATTAATCCTTGATGACTTTGGTGACATGGGCCCCTCTTGGCTCCTTTGGGTTGGTCTCTTCTTGGTGCTAGCTTGGCCCTATCTTGGTACTGTCTTTTAACCTCATTAATTATTAAGCTTGACCTAGTTAATTTCGAGGTCATCATTTGTCCCATGCCCTAAGCCTCTGACTTTTTGTGAGAGGAAGGGGCAGATGGCATGTACCTCTTCTACACTTGAGTAGGAGTTTTCTTACTCTGCATGGTAGTTTGATGTTTATTCTTTGGAGACTGGGCAACAACTTGGGCGATGTTAAGAGGCTGAGCAGCACCTTGGGTGACGCCTTTAGACTTCCAACTAGCTTGGGCAGCTTATTGTCCCACATATATTTATATGTGTATTGTGGTCTTAGTGGGGAAAAGATAAAATTTATATTATAATAATGAAAGTAAGTAAAAGGGAGGTCATGCAAATATTATAATAATAATAAGTAAATGTTTTGTTGGGTGATGCCTTTTGGAGCTTTGCTTGCTTCCTCCTCTCTTTTTTTTTCTTTCTTTTTTGGGCGGTAGCCTTTTGCTTTTTTTTTTTCTTTCTTCTTTCTTGGTCCCCATGGACGCCGCCTCTTCCCCTTCTCTTTTTTTCTTTCTTTCTTCCTTAGGCATCCTGGGCACATCATCCTCCTTTTTTCTCTCTCTCTCTTTTTTTTTTCTTTCTTCTTGGGCGCCGCCCTCTTGGACATTACCCTTCTTAAAAAAAAAATAATATTCCTTTCTTCTTGGCTGTCTCCTTCTGGGCTCTGGCCTTCTTCAAAAAAATTTTTTTTCCTTTTTTCTTGGGCACCGTCCTCTTGGGTGCTGGCCTTCTTCAAATATTTTTTTTTCTACAAAGTTAGGAGGGACTTTGGCGAGGAGTTCATGGGCAGTATGGGCGACGCCCTATCATGTGGTTGTGGCTTGGGCCTTGCATTAGGCGGTCGTGAAAGTGAGATGGGAGATTGAGCGAGATAGGAGGACCCAGCTTCATGGGCGACGCCAGTGCCTTTTTTGTTGTGGACCTATATGACATCAAATGAAGGGGAGACTTGGTGGGCGGCGCCAACTTGACAGGCGACGCAGGAACATTGCAGGAGGATTTGTGCGCCTCCTCTGAGCGAGAAGGAGAGCTGGGTGCCTCCTTTGGGCGAGAGGGAGAGCTGCATTCTGACAGACGGCTGTCAAACATTCATGGGAGACAAATTAGAATTTTGGGTTTTTGCTAGAGAGGGAGACTGTGATACCCTTTGGCTATGCCGGTTCTTGACCTTGTCTCTGATTTTTGGAGCTCCTATTGATAGGGCGATGGTGGAGATTGTCTATCCTTTTAGGGTGGTGTCTTCTCCTCCTCTTAAGAAGGTGATGTTTGATTTCCCCAGTACTTTTTGGCCGAGGTTCGATGGCTAGGTTACTTCCCATGAGTGAGATTCGGTAATGCCCCCACTCCTTCTTTGACTCATGTGTGTATTTTTACTGCTATAGGAGTTAGGACTCCAGTGCAGACGACTTGAGTTTCAAAAGTGTACTTGACAAAAATAATGTTATCTCAACATTAGAATATCTAACATGATTACCTGGAGAAAGGGTTGGTTATTTGCTTGCGTGAGAGCAAAGTTAGAGTTGTAGACGTCATTTAAGAGGACCACTTGAGTTTAAGCCGAGCTACTCGGAGTTTTGGAGTATGGCTATCATGGCAGAGGCTGACTACTTGTGAGAAAGCAGAGTCATAGAAGCCGAGGGTGACTATATGCGCGAGAGCAGAGTCATAGTCGAGCTATGTATAATCTCGGGAGATGGCTACCGTGGCAGAGGCTTACTTGGTGACTACTTGCACGAGAGCAGGTCATAGAGGTCGAGCTACGTAAAGTCTCGGGAGATGGTTGCGGTACCAAAGACTTTACTTTGGTGACTACTTGTGCGAGAGCAGAGTCATAGAGGCCGAGCTACGTATAGTTTTGAGAGATGGCTGCCATAGTAGAGGCCTTGATTTGGTATGTCCGGCACTCCTCCTTTGGCTTTGTACCTGGCTTTCCTTCCTGTAGGTGGCTGTTGTTTTTCCCTATTTGTTTACCAATACGTTGAAGATCAGGCAATCGATGGCCAGGCAGTAGAGAGGTAGGCATGTGAGGCTGCTGAAGAGAAGTTAAGACTTGAGCAACAGGCATGCGAGGATGTCGTGGAACTTGCACAACAGGCACGAGAGGATGTCGTTAAGCAGTTAGGGCTCGAGCGACAGGCACGAGAGGATGCCGCTGAGAAGTTGAGGCTAGCGCACAAGAGGGCTACTCAACTTGAGGCTGACCTTCGTGTAGCACTTGAGAGAGCTACTTGCGTAGATGCTCTCTCCATAGCAATGGAGGAGATGAGGAGGGCGTTGAGGTGTAATACGACTAAGGGGTTGGGTGTTTGGTGTTGGGCCCCACCTGGTGTTGGGTGCTGTTGTTGGGTGCCTGGTGCAGGACGCCTTGAGGCGGGGCGTCTACTATTGGTGCTAGGCATAGACATTGAAGGGCTTTGGGTGCTACTTGGTGCGGATGCAAATAGGCGCTGAACGCTGAGGGGTGCTGGGTGCCTCTAGGCACGGATGCCGAGGGGCGTTGGATGCCTCTGGGCACGGACACCTCTGGGCATGGATGTTGAGGGGCGCTGGGCACTACTAGGCACGAACGCCGAGGGGCATTGAGCGCCACTAAACGCCGAGGGGTGATGAGGAGCTGGGCGCTTGATGCTGGGCGCTTGGTGATGGGTACCTTAGTCAGGGGGTCTATTGTTGGGCGCCTAATACTGGACGCCTAACGAGAATGCCATTGTTGATTTCTTTGGCTTCGTCCATTTGAGGCACAAACAGTAGTTGGGGAAGGGAAGAGACTTGATTATAGTGGTTGTGGCGTAGGGAGTAGTGACTGATCATGTCGGGAGTGTGACGACTGTTGTCCTTTTATCTACACCTTGTTGTCAAGTCATGTTCTAACTTTTGTAAGGTGTTTATAAGTTTCAAGAAAGCAAGACAATTCAGACACAATAATATTCACAGAATTTCATAAAATAATAAATAATCAGCATAAATAAACTAAAACAATAAGGTATAGATGAGAGTCACTAGCTTCCATGCTCGCCATATTGGTTATCTCCATCTTCATTCTCCTGTGCGGGTATATGTGAAGGGAACACGTGAGCTCCTTGTGCGTTGAGGAGGGATCACTGGGTGAGGGGCGCCTTGGTGTGGCCTTGGGGCATTCTGGCAAGGGTCCCCATGGTGAAGGGCTACCTGATGCTCAAAAGGGTTAAGCTACTGCTCCTATCCTGTTGGAGGGAGTGAGGCTCCTCCTACGGGCTGAGGGGCGATGCCTTGCTGGGCGAACATCAATTGAATTATTTGTTGGTTCTGTTTTAACTACAGTTGTATGGTTGTAAGAGCTATTGCCCGACACCAGGGGGTTGCCGTAGTAGATGATTTCGAGGGTGCGAGGGGGACGGAGCCTCCTCCCGGTAGGTTGGGTTATTGTCTCCCGGCTGTTGAGACATTGATCTAGTAGTGATTGTCATAGATTAAAAGAGTAGGAAACTAGTCGTTCCCACAGACGGTGCAAAACTGATGATGCAAAAATTGGTCTTGTGCAAGATCAACAGTCAAGAATGTGTAAGGGTGTAATTAATGAGTAACAAGCAAGAAATCAATAACAATCAAAAGTAAAACAGTAAATAATAGATCAACATAAAGATTTGTAGTGGTTCGGTCCGGATAACCTATTCCACTCTCAGGAACAGCAGCGGTGGCCAGAGATTTTTATTGATGAGTAAAGTTACCACGAGAGTACACTCTATGTGTATTATGATGATTTTAGAAAGGGAGAGAGAGAAAGAGTAATGTGTGTAGGAAGGTATAGTGTGTGTAGGGATCTCCAGGTGTAGAGGTGTCAAGGGTATGTCAAGATCCCTCTCCTTGTGGAAAGAGCTTACATTATATAAGCTTAGTAAGTCAGTGAGGCAGTGATGTGAGAGAGAGGGTTTCTACCACTTTGGTAAGTATAGTTATGGTAGGATTTGATCTCTGTGCATATCACGATATTTTCTCCCTCGTGTCCCTATTCCGTTGGAGGAGGACTTTGAGCTGGGTTGGATTTGATCCTGAGCTTGGACTTGAGTCAGAATGGCAAAGAGAAGAGGGCAAAGGAGAGGCAGATGACTGGGCGCGCCCTCTTGGGTGACTCCTTGGCTCCTTCTTATGACTTAGGCTCCTCTTTAGGCTCCTCCTTGATCCTTGACGACTTTGGTGACGTGGGCCCCTCTTGGCTTCTTTGGGCTGGTCCCTTCTTGGTGCTAGCTTGGCTCCATTTTGTTACTGTCTTTGGGCCTCATTAATTATTGGGATTGACCTAGTTAATTTCAGGCTCATCAATATCCAAGCCATTTGTCTACAATGAGAAAGTTTAGAAGCAATTTATTATTCAGAATATTTCAGGCTTGAAAATATATTCATTATAGTTGGATCTTAATCTTGAAGATTGTTCATTATCTAAGATTGATCCTTAATGTTGCACAGATACATGTTCCTCAGCCTTTTGAGATACAGACTTTAGGACAAGAAACAATAAACAGTAATATGATATTAACTTAATTTATTGTTGTAATAATATTAGTTGTTAGAATCTTTATATAATCTCAAACTTTTTTATTCTTGTTCATTCATCACAACATGGACTTCAATTATAGAAGCCTGGAGTAGAATAAATATACTAGTTCTCATACTAGGATTCTTTTAGCTTTTTCAACTTGGCCACATACATTGTTGATGTGCTGGGTTTGTCTTGTGACCTTCAAAATGATTTTGAAATAACATGCCATTTTATGTAAAAAGGAGGTACTACCTTCTAGCCTGGATATAAGGAACCAATTTGCAATCGCATTTGTTTATCTTTTGATGATATTAATAGTAACTTTGTCAGAACCCCTTTTGATCTACATTTGAAAAGTGATATATTCTATAAGATGTTAGAAATCTGTCTCGAACTTTATTTGTCATCCAGCAATTTAACTCTAAATAATTCACGTACAATGTACATGTGTATTTACTAGTGAAACTAAATGTAAGGGATGAAACTATTTTATATATGATATTTATGTAATATACATTGATCTACATACACATACTAGAGACTAATTTAATGGTCTAAGTCCAACAGTGGTGCTTGAAACCTACTGGAATGAAACCACTTGAAGAATTAATTTAATCCACATACCTTGCTGTAGTGCTAATGTAGTTTGACCAAAATTATTTGGGAGAAATCTCAAAGTTTTAGACAAAGCGAAGGTTTTGGTTCTGATTAGAACTTTTACTCTAAGTGTTATTTGATGAAAAATAAAAATATGCCATTTTTTTTATTCTAAAAAAAAGAGTAGAGTGAGTTTTACTCTTCAAATGTAAAGTGCCAAATTAGACAATCTATTGGAGATGAAATTTTAAAAATTGACTCTTTAAAATAAAAAATTAAGTAGAAATGATGAGCCTATTAAAGATACTTTACACCTCAAAAAATTAGTTTTACCTTAAAAAATTATAAATCTTCCTCATCAACAAATCAACTTCTTGATTCCCAGCACATACACATAATAAATCCTCATCAACACAAATTAGACACGATATAATTTTAAAATTAACGTGATTAATATATGATATTTAAAACACAATAAATAATTTTAAAACACAATAAATAATTTTCCTTTGTGGGTTTTGATATGAACACGATACCAATAACAATAGCATGATACAAAAATATTAATACGCGAGTCACACGACATAACAAAATTAACAACCTATCTGTTATAGAGAGGAGTCTCATGCATTGAGCAATTTTTTTTTCTTGTTTTTATAAGTATGTCCTAGGAAATCCATTACTAAAAACCTGCCCAGCTATTCATTATTGAACGTTGATAAACTATATTCCCAACAGTATAAAGGGTGGACAAAAGAAACTTTGGATGATCATGACATGTCCCCTTCTACCACTGAGTTCATGAATCATCATCAATACAAATAGTACAAACTGTAGGGTACAGTGATTAAAATTGTTTCACTACCTTCCCTCACATGAGTCAATTTAAAGAGCCTAGATTTTATTGGATCAGATTCAATTAATCAAATAAGCCTAAATCAACTAAAAAATAGATTAAGTTCATTTCGTCAATTCGACTCAGCCCAAAGTACAAGGAGTCTAAAAGGATTAGGGTACGTGGGGAACAATCATCAGGATAGTCATTCTTGAAGATCAAGACTATCTTTAATTGTACTAATCCTTAGCTGTAGCTATCCTACCCGAGGAACTATTGTCTTTACCCTCACGTCACCACTTCAACTAAGGTTTTGTGCCTGCAAATTGTAAGTCCTCTCCAAATGAGAGGGACACCACTTGAGACCTTTTTGTATCTCTCTACACAGCTTACAAAGCTATCTCTCTCATAGCTACCAAGAGCATACCATTACTTTCTCTCACCTGTTATTTCATCAATCAAGACCACCGGCCACCCTTGTCATCTTTAAAGTGGAGTAGGTCACACTGACCGAACTACTATACATCTATGTGTTACTTGTGTGGATCTCACCTTATATTTACTGCATTTATTACTTACATTAATTACTCGACAAGTGATGCATAAATTTACTTTTGTGCATCATCAGTTTGGCACCGTCTGTGAAAAACGATTTGATTCTCACCTTGCAGTATTCCTACCTCCAATGACAATCACAACTGGATTCATGAACCACCAAGCAGAAGAGGACCCGCCACATCATGACAAGGTCCCGCCACCACCGATAGAAAGTAGACACATGCAAAATATACTTTTTCACTAATTTAGGGTTAAAAACTCAAATTCTGTGAGAAAGAAGTATTTTTTTGGAGAAATTTGGTGTTCAAACTGCCTTTGGCAGTTTGTATGTTGTAGATCTTAAAAAAAATACCTAAATTCAAAAAAAAAATTGACTCAAATGGACAACTAAGCGCAAAGTTATGCGGTTAGAAGTTTTATTGTTTCTTCATCATTGTTTAGTACTCCACCCAACAGTTAGTATCCAGCGGTCAGTGCCAACACCCAATAGTCAGCGGTCAGTGCCAACACCCAAGGTTAGCGCCCAACGGTCATTATCTAATGGTAATGCCAACGTCCAATAGTATACAACGGTCAATATCCAACAGTCAGTGCCAACATTTAGCAGTCAGTATCCAGCAGTCAATGCCAACGCCCAACAGTTAGTGGCTAGCAATCAGTATCCAACGGACAGTGGCTAGCGCCCAGTGCCAATGCTCGCACCTAGGCCCTTCGCCTCCGCGCGTGCCAATGGCATCCCAGACGTCACCTAGCAGTTGGAAACGCCCAATCCACCCCAGCAGGGGTGTCACCCAATCACAACGCCTAGCGCCCTTTGCGTCTATGCCTAGCGTTGCCTAATTCCCCTTGGCGTTTGTGTCCAATGGCGCCCAACGCCCATCAATTTCTGCACCCATTAGAGCCCAGCTCACCTAGGCGTTCTTGCCCAGAAGCACCCAACGCCCTCAACATCCGTGCACAGTGACGCCCCACGCCTAGTATATCTCGAAGTCTGTGCCCAATATTCCTCGACGTTCGTGTCCAGCAGAGCCTAGTGCACCTCGGCGCTCATGCCCAAAAGTGCCTAGCACCGTTGGCGTCCATGCCCAAAGGTGCCCAGTGCCGCTCGGCATCCGTGCCCAATGACGCCCAACTCCCCTCGTCGTCCTCGCCCAACGGCACCCACTTGCTACTTGGCTAAGGATTGACCTGAAACCTAAAGACCTATTGAAACTTTACTTCGAGTATCAAGGGACTGTTGATAAACAACACCTCCTAGCGAGCACATCTCATCTTACAATCTAGGACTCAACGTCCTAATACGACTCTACTTCCAATGTCTAGGAGATTGGTGATAATGTCTATCCTATCACAACCTGAAATTCAAGTCCATGTGGTCTCCGTTTCCTATACTATTATAAATAAAGGTTCTGAGTACCATGTTTACCAAAAATGTGACGCCCCCAAATCCAAGTGTCCGTAATTACCCAGTTGATCACCTACCAACCCGCAAAATCTCCTGTGGATACCGTGTAACTCGATATTACGCCGTTATGCCCCATTTACCGAGATCTATAATTTAATAAAATTCGGACAGAGTCTCCTTTGTACGGGGAGCTCTACTCAAAAAATATAACATGTGCAATCATACAACATTGACCACACTAAGTCCATTCATCAATACTCAATTTCATAGTATCAGATACTACCATAATCATCATTACAATATACATTCATTCATAAAAGAATAAATGTCTCAAAAGAGTCACATGTACATGCCTTTTAAATATAACCAAGTTTTTGTTACAAAAATTATACAAGGCCAAAAGTAAATGTAAACAAAGGACTACGACTTCAAAATAAGAGCCATAGTCCGGCTCTGTCGTCAAAGCGGACCAGTAGGAGGGCCTTTGGTAAAAGCCTGTAGTGTACTTGAAAAATGGTCCCATAAAGGGTGAGCCAACGCTCAATAGGGTAACTCCTATAGAGAATACCTCTCAACCTAAATACATATAAATTGTCACATGCAACAATTATTTCATGCATTCATTCAAATATGTCTATTATTAGCAAATGTGATAAATGATGTCATGTCATAAGATGAGACCCATACAAGCAATATCAACACTGAGCCCCATCCCAAGCTCCCAAATCACATGCATATGTATTAGGATATTTCAAGCTCTCGTCATTGGTGTTATGTACACTCAATGACTAATTAATTTATTTTCTTGTATCTTTGTGGGAAGATGGTTTATGGTATTACACGAATGGGACACCACACGTCACTTCATCTTTGTTGTAATCTTCAATTTGTCTCTATCCTTCAATCCCGATCTTCTTCACGTCACTTCCTTTGATTCTTGTCTTCAATTTTTTATCAATCCTTGGTCTTTTCTCAATGTTAATAGCCCCTAAAATCTGTATTTTTTTATATTTGCACTCAAACCCTAGCATATATGAGGCATTAGAGTTCAA
The DNA here is from genome assembly GCA_023539305.1 of Ilex asprella. Lineage (NCBI taxonomy): Eukaryota > Viridiplantae > Streptophyta > Magnoliopsida > Aquifoliales > Aquifoliaceae > Ilex > Ilex asprella. Next base: position 12,509,830 of record CM042197.1, on the reverse strand, counting down.
TTTTGGCTAAAAAATAAGCCCCTAAAATCTGTATTTTTTTTATATTTGCACTCAAACCCTAGCATATATGAGGCATTAGAGTTCAATTTCGGCTAAAAAATAAGTCAGAATTCACGTCCACTCTAAATCAAGTGCGTAGGCAGTGATCTTCTGCCATTCAAGTGCCTAGGCGCTTGGTAAGCGTTGATTCCCTTTTAAGCATAGCACTTCTCTTCTTGCTTAGTCTTTAAAAATCCAACATTTAGGCTCTCAAAATGACCTTGTTTCATTCCAAGTGATATTTCCTACAAAATAACATTAAAACACGCAAAATAAATAAAAAGGAACATAAAATATTTGAAAAGTTACAATTTCATCAAGCTGAGAATATTCAATTTGTAGGTATAAAACTCACACATCAGCAGCCTACTGGAGAAGCAAAAACAAGTGGAGGAGAAAAAGTCTTCCACTTTATATATTCTAAATGTGTGGCCCACATTGTGCCACACATCTTTTTTTTAACGGGTCTAATTTTTATTTCGAGTCAATAAAATCTCGTCTCATGTTAAGTTTAATATATTTTTATTGAATTAAATTTAAATTATTTTTCGGGTCTCGTGAATAAAATCTGACTACAATTATTTTAGTAGCACGACACCCGATCACTTCGTAACACGTGATCTGTCTTAGAATTTGACAAAAATTTACTGTGTAGCTAGATTTTGAGAGATGAATCCAACGGTGAGGTCCGTTTAGTCATCTAAATTATATAAAAATTCACGTTTTTTCCCGTGTTTTAACAATTAATTAGGATTATAAAAATTACTATTTGACCCATTTAATTAGGATTTTAATAATAATTTTTTTTGGGGTTTTACAAAAAAATCCCCCACCATCATCTTTGTTTGTACAAGGTGGCCGAAATCGAGAAGACAGCAAGAATAAGAATCAACCTCTAAAGCATCTGCTCTTTGGCCTCGCATGGATTGTAGTGTTGAACTTATTCTAATCCTTGAGCTAATTGAAATCCTTGAATTTGACTAGGGAAGACCCAACACTGCCCGCGCCTTAGCGCCCAACATTGTTTGTGCCTTAGGGCCCGACAGTGCTCTCATGCAAGCACCATATGTCCCTAGCTTAGTGACTCTTACAAGAGTCTCCAGAAAGCTCGGCCTAATTCTTATTCTGTTTCCAAGCAGTCTATATCTCCAGCTTCGCGCTCTCTTAAGAGTCGTCAGAAAGCTTGGTCTCACTCTGCCTTTGCTCTCAAGTAGGCAGCCTCTATCTCCATCTTAGTGCCTCTCTTAAGAGTCGCTAGAAAGTTGGGCCTCACTCTACCTCTACTCTCAAGCAGGTAGCCTCTCTATCCAGCTTAATGCCTCTCTCACAAGTCACTAGAAAGCTCGGCTTCACTCTGTCTCTCCTCTCACACAGACAACCTCAATCTCCTGCTTAGCGCCTCTCTCGCGAGTCGCCGAGAAGCTCGGCCTCACTTTGTCTCTGCTCTCACGCAAGCAACCTCAATCTTTAGCATTGCACCTCTCTCGCAAGTCTTCAGAAAGCTCAGCCTCGCTCTACTTCTGCTCTTACATAGGCAACCCCAATCTCCAGCTTAGAGAGGCTCAATCTCCGGCTTAGCACCTCTCTCGCGAGTCGCTAAAACGCTCGGCCTCACTCTGTTTCTACTTTCACGTAGACAGCCTCAATCTTCAGCTTAGCGCATTTCTCGTGAGTCTCAAAAAGCTCAGCCTCACTTTACCTCTGTTTTCACACAGGCAACCTCAATCTCTAACTTAGCACCTCTCTCATGAGTTGTCAGAAAATCTCGGTCTCACTCTATCTCTACTCTCAAATAGGCAATCTATATCTCCAGCTTAATGACTCTTACAAGAGTTGTCAAAAGCTCGGCCCAATTCTGTTTCTGCTCTCATATAAGTAACCTTGGTCTCATAAAAGCTCAGCCTCAAGAGGTGTTGCCCTCTCATAAGCCAACCTCAACTGCAGTCTAGTACCCAAGTCTCTCTTCTGCCAAAACTCTCGACATTTCATCGAGTTTAAGCATCTTCAAAAGGACAGAAAAGTCGCAACCATCTGCGAATATCCGAAAGCAAAAAATGTTAGTATGACCAAAACATATAGAAAACATGGGTTCCACATAACAAAGTGATACCATAGCAAAACACTCTATTGCGGTATCGATGATACCCTCAAGACCCCAAGAGCTGACCTCTCTAATGTTCAAGGGTGCCACAAACCTCCAAAGCTTCTCCTTAGTCAAAATTCACATCTTACAGCATAAACACCAAACCATTGCTAGAAGCATAATAAATATGTGAAGCGCTGGGGCATCAAGCCCGCCTTCCGAGAATCAGCAAGGCCGTCAGACCTCGGTTGAGAAACATTGGGGCATCAGATTTTATTCCTTCTAGGAGGAGGGGAAGTCACCATCACAGTGACGTAGAAAGCCTTCGTCGTTGATCCATCACCCATAAGATCACCTGTGAAAGAGAGAATTTTCATAAACCAAAGACATCATTAATTTGTTTGGGTCCTCCATGGTGTTGCTTAGGTTTATATCCATGGTGCCACTTGTCACTCCATCTCCATGCACCAATGCGTCGATGCTTCTCGTCATCCTCTTTCCTACAATAGTGTCACCAAATAAAGAACTAAGCTTCAAAAATACAATGGAGCGTAAAACTGAAGAAGCCACCGTATGAAACAAGATATATGTTCTACCCAAAGGAAGGAGTTCACTCATGCCCTCAACCCCTAATCACTACTAGGGCTTGGGGCAAGAGGAAAAATGACGAGCTTAGATTTTAGTGGGTTAGACCCAATTAATCAAGTAAGTTCAAATCAGCTAAAAGACAGGTCAAGCTCAATTCGACAATTCGACCCAGCCCAAGGTCCAATAAGATTAGGACACGTGGGAAGCAATCATCAAGATAGCCATTCTCTAAGATCAAGACTATTTTTAATTGTACATATCCTTAACTGTAGCTATCCTCCCTGAGAAACTGCTCCATTTATCCTCACGTCATCACCTCAACTAAGGCTATATGCCTATAAATTATAAGTGCTCTCTATATGAGAGGGACACCACTTGAGACCTTTTTGTATTTCTCTACGCACCTTAAACAACTACCTCTCTCATAGTTACCAAGAGCATACCCTTGCTCTCTCTCTCACCTACTATTTTATCAATAAAGACCACCAGCTACCGTTATCGTCTTCAAAGTGGAGTAAGTCACCCTGACCGAACCACTATACATTTGTGTTTTTCTTGTGTGGATCTCACCTTATGTTTACTGTATTTATTACCTATATGAATTACTCGATTGGAGAGACATAAATCTACTTTTGTGTATCATTAGAATCATTCATCAAAAGTGTTGTATTGTTGTGAAATGTCCCTATATAGAATTGATCAAAAGAGTTGTACATTGGTTTAATTTCTTCGTTAATTTACCTACCTGAATCAATCATTCAACAAAGTTTTCTTTATTTCTGTTCAACGGCCCCTCTCAACAATTAATGTGGGGAGTACTTTTCTTTCTTTTCTTTTTCTGTCACTAATGCCTTGTATCGATAGATGACATTGGAAGGAAAATTAATAATAATTTAAAATTTTAGAGAGAGACACATGAGTTAAAAGGGTTTAAAATAAGTAGAAATAAAACTGAATATATGTAATACAAATTTAGTAAAAAATTTAGATATCTAGATCGATCATTAAAAATGATAGAAAGATTGGAGATGATATAACTCATAGAATTAACGCCAATTAACTTAAGTAAAAGCAAGTCTCTGGTACATTATATAATAGAAGGATACCAATAAAAATGAAAGGTAAATTTTACCGTTATAAGAACAACAATAATATTGTATATGACATAATGTTAAGCAACTAGGAAACAACATAATGACAAAATGAGTGTAGCATAAAAAAAAAAACTAATATAGAGGTGTGAAAAAACTATAAATGATAGAATAAAAAAATAAAATATTAGAGAAATAGTATGAGTAGCTCCAATTGTAGATAAGTTAAGAGAAAATAAATTAAGATAGTTTGGTCATGTTCAACGAAGGTCGATAGAGATACCGATTCAAAAAAAAGAGAATTTCTCTTAATAGTACTAGAAATAGGGATAGATTTAAATTAATATTGAGCGAAATAATAAAAAAATAAAAAAATATTTAATATAAATAATTATATAACATATAATCAAAATGAATGACAAATACCGACTCATATAATCGACACTTAATAATTGAGAGATAAGGTTGAATTTAATTTAATTTGATTTTCTTTCTCCGGTAGCTAACAACTTTATAAAAGTAGGATTTCTACGTTATCTGTTAATCAATTAACTCTGAAGTCCGGCTTTGAAGTCCGAAACTTTGCAATATTTATTCTATTCTTCTCGTTGTTGGGAAACATTTAAAAAATTACCAAACGGTTTTTCGGGTGGTAATAAAAACAAATTCTAATCTAAATGTTTTGATTTTGATAATTGATTGAAGTCAAATCATAAAAAAATTTATTTCTCACGAATATTTTAATTTCGGTGTGAATAATTTATTCTGATCGAAATACACATAAATTGACTCAAATACTTCTAACCGTTAAAAAAAAAAAAACTAACCACCAATATACAAGTGTAATTGAGTATTACACTTGATCGAACAAATTGTTTTACTTGCTAGAAAAGTAATGAAGAACAGTTATGGAAACATAGTTAGCCTTGCTTTGTATTATCATCAGTATTGATTTAAAAAATGCTGGTTGTACAAAAATTTAGTTGGAATTTGTTCAGACCTCAAACATTGATTTGTATCCCACGTCAAATGATTAGGAATATTCGAGATTGGTTGATATACTTGAAGAGCTATTCTATTTACGGTCAATTGATTTTTGGGTTTGATGTTTTAACATATTATCAAAGTCGAATATTTAGTCATCAGTGTATCAAATTTCTTACTCATTTGAACTTTTTGATATGAATGATTGTTCTGTACCTTAGGACTTCCCCTCCGAGTGTTTTTTCTCTCGAAATGAGAGCTCCCTCCCTAACTTTAGGGTTTTTCTGAGAGTCATTCTCACCTGCCTTTCTTCATTCTTGTCTTTGTCCAAACCCTTTGAATATACCATTACAGTAAATGTCCATTGATGATCTCGAGGAGGATTGTTTATATCCTATTTTTTTCTTCTTGTCTTCTCTTCCCTACTGTTCACTCTACCTTCTCACTACTCTTCATTTACTACTGAATTGATAGCGCTGCTTTGGTCCCCGAAGCAGAGGAGGCCATCGGATAATGTCTTCCTGATTTTTGCACTCCTACCTTCTCACTAGTAACACCAAACCCTCACATTCTCTGTACCTCTTATCTCTTGTTCATGAACACCACGTCCTCTTCCACAACCCCTCCATCTAGCCTTCACAATCAACAGTTTCCTTACCTCCCTGTTTCGAGTCATATTTCAAGCTCTATCCATCACCCTAAAATCTCTACTGCTACCCTCTATAAACCAAAACCCTAATACAAACCAAACCCCAAACCCACTTTTACAGTCCTCTTTTTCGTTTTTCCATAGCCATCCATTTATTAGACCTCCTAACAACACATTACCGTATTCAATACCTATGGATAGTAAATCAGAAGCAGATTCTTATTCCTCTCATCTCCCACGGATCTCACTTTACTCAGACCCCTCCACCTAAAAAACGATCGAAAAACTCGGTCTCGTGGGTCGACTATTCACTGAAACAACCTTGAATAAACAGGGGGGTTTACAATGTCTTACAGAGCTCGTGGAAAATCGCTAAAGGTTTCTCTATGACTCTTTGGGAAAGAAATACCTATCTATTCATGTTCAAAGATGAAGAAGACAAAGTTAAAATCCTGAATGAGGGCCCTTGGTCTGTCTCTGGGGCTCTCCTGGTGCTTAAAATTTATCAATCACAATGCATAATCGGGGATTTTGAGTTCCACCAAGCCGAATTTTGGGTCCAAATCTGGGGACTGCCCCTCGATATGATAACAAAAAATAGCTCGTGGAGAATAGGCCAGATAATAGGTGAACCAACCCAGCTTGAGGATTTTGAAGGAGAAATTCAAACCCAACGATGCTTTCTGAGGGTGAAATGCAGGATATATCTGTATGAACCCTTGAAGAAGGGTTTCTACTTGATGTTTGGATCCAACTAAAATACGAGCGACTGTCTGATTTCTGCTACCATTGTGGCAGGATTGGCCATTCACAGAGCCATTGCAAGGATAGGAGGGCCCCAAGTTCAAACTGCCAATATGGTTCGGAGTTAAGAGCACAAAACAACCAAGCGGGGGGTTTCTTTAGGGAAACATGGTCCCTAAGGGCACGTGAGGATTTGGAGAGGAAGGAGAAACTCAAAGGAAAGGCACAAGGGTCTGGAGGTGGAAATGAATCAGTAAAGCACAGAGGTAAAGACGGGAGGTGGAGAACATTTGAGGACTCATCTGATTCCTCTAATGATAAGCAGGGGGATGATGTGAGGCACCATGGCAGATCCGAAGTACGTACTCCATCGGCAAGAAAAAGGATACCCCACGAAAATAAATTACCCCTCACAATGGTGCCCTACTTGGGTGGGGATCAGGATGGGAATCAATCCCTCTCCCTGTCCCTGTCTAGTTCCCAGAAGGACCCGAGTGCCATTGTTGCAACCAAAAGAGGTGATTACTACGTGTGTGAACCCTCAGACACCATGGAAGCCTATAAATCAAATGAGAAAGAGATCTTTATAATATCGGATAGCGAAGATGATAAGGAGGGTAAAGATATGGAGACCCAGTTTCAGAGCATGTCGATTAAAAGGAAAGCCCAATTAGAAAACATTAGTATGGAATCTATTTCTATGCCTTGGAAAAAAGCTAAGGCATTCTCAGACAGTGGCCTAAGTGCTCCAAAACTCTCTCTATCCTTTTCTGGCCCACCGTTGGCCATTGACATGTCTCTGGTCAATTTTGGAAGGCACCATGCAGACAGAAATCGAGCTAGGAGGGGTAAATCCAGCAAGAGAAGGAATGCAGGGAAACTGATGAATAGTGAGCTGCACTATGCCCCATTGGGAAACCTAGTGGAACAGATGAATCATGATCAGGGGGAGAGGGATGCTGATGTTTTGGAAGGGGGAGGAGAGAATAACCTTGACTGTTGTATGACACAATGGATTGCCCCATCCTCTAGAGGGGTACCAGAGAGGG
>CM042197.1:12477708-12502503 GCA_023539305.1 Ilex asprella | reverse complement strand
TTATTAAACAGTTTTGGGTGAGACTTTAACGGGTTTAGATGGTAAACGGATTGACTAGCTAGACATGTTTAATAAACGGGTCGTATTTTGGTGAAATCTATCAACTAGTTTAAATAAATTTATTATAATAATAAATTATATATATAAAATAATAAATGAGTAAAAAAAAAGTAAAGAAAACATTATTGCGTCCCTCAGTAGGAAAGTGGATCCACCAATCCCGTACTATAAAATAATAAATGAGTACAGTGTATTTCGGTTATTATTGCGTCCCACCAGTCCCATATTGTGTCCCTCAGTAGGAAAGTGAAGTAAGGCATTGAATTGTCTTTAGGCCCTTTTCTTTGAATCCCACATCCACAAGGGTGGAAGGGAGACTTTACTTGCATATAAAAAAGGTAGCCGGCTTCTCATTTTAGCCGATCTTTGTGGTGTGATTTTTACATGAGTTGTTGGCTGGAATTCTTCTAATTAAGGAAAATATGGTTGGAAGTAAAAAATGGAGTGTAAAAGTAATATTTTTTTTTTAATGGGTTAAATAAGTCGTGTCGTGTTACCCGTTTATTAAACGGTTCGTGTTTGTATTAAAATTTTTTACTTGTTTATTAAACGCGTCATGTATGGATTTATATGTTTTTCACCTGTCACCCGTTTAACCGACACGATTGATACCCCTAATTACAGATAACATGTGACAAGGGTTGACAACGATATTTTAGAAATTATAGGAGGTGTGCTTGTAATTAGGTCATTTTTTAGGGCTGTCAATGAAATTTACTCAAATTTTCAAAGTTGTGTCGTAAGTTAGTCATGTAATTTTCAAATTTATATCAATAACTAGTAAATCTTAACACATTAATTTTATGTTAGGTTTCTATCAGGCTTGACAGTTGTGTCGAGTGGAACGGTTTCGTGTTGGGTGGAACGGATTTGTGTCAAAAAATTCTTCATCCATACCCTATTCGTTTATATAAACGGGTTCAACTATCACGCTTATTTATTAGACGTGTTATCCATTATAACCTGTGTGTCACTCCCTAAATAAGATTGGTTAGATAATTTCGAGTCCACATGAAAAATTATTAATTTGTCACACATTACACATGTTTAACTTGTTTACTATATAACAATAAATGATGATTGAGAAAAAAAAATATAAAAAATAAACATTAAATGGCTACTAAATTGAATGATTCGGAGAGATGAAAGGTGTGAGATGAGACAGAGGCTGAAAAACATAACTTATTTTTTAAAAATTTATTGTATCACTGTTAACGGGTTGAAACGAGTTTATGGGTTAAACATGAAACCGGTTCATTTATTTCATGGGTATACTGAGTTAACCCTTTAGGACTACACCCAAACCCGTTAAATCCGTGTTGTGTCGTGTTGTGTTGGTTTCACGAGTCGTGTTTAGAATTTTCAAGCCTCTCTGTCATGTTCAAAATTGTTATACTCCTCGAAACAACAGCAAAACAAAACAATAGTGATAAAGGGTTTGTCTCCTCACGTGTGAAACCTATTTCGAGCAAAAATAATGTTATTTGAATTAAATTTATTAACTAAATCTACTATTATTGTTGGATTAATATTAACTCTCAATATTAACCAAAGTGCAATGTTGATCTACAACAATAGTGGGTTTGATAAGTAAATTTTGGTTCCAAGTAGCATTACTGCTCAAGCAAATGCAGTGTACGTCCCTGTTGGAGTTATAACCTAATTTATTAAGTTTTTGCCCTTTGCCTTCTTTTTACCTTTTTATCCTTATTGTACATTTATTGTTTGGTTATATATATATGGGGTTTACACTTAGTTTGTAACTCATTCATTCTCAAATATTTCTAGTTGGTATTAGAGCCACCAACCTTCACCCTAACCCTAAACCCCAACTGCCCAGACCACCCAGACCAGCAGCCAGCCCAAGACTGCCTCCTCAACCACCAAATGCCTTCACTCCAGTCAACCACCGATATCAGCTCCCACAAACCATTACCGACAACCTCACCCACTAACCATTACCTACAAATCAACCCACAAACCATCACCGATAGTAGCCCACAAACTATCACCGATAACCACCGACAGCAGCCCAGTAAACCATCACCAACAGCAGCCCACAAACCATCACCAACAGCCTCAATTCTAAAATACTTCACCTTAGCTCACCCCAAGCAATACCGACCGCCTTGCTTACTCCATCTTAGCTCACCCCAGCTCATCACCGACTTAATAAACCAATAAGCCAACCATAGTACCCAAAGCCTACTGCCCCAAAGCCCAAAACCAACCCAATGCCCAACCCAAAACCCACATCAAACTAGCAAACCAAACATAAGGCCAGTAACCCAACCAGCCCAGTCCAGCGAACCAGCCACTGCTGGATTGCGCTCTTCCTCGTAGTTTCATGTTTTACTTTCATGCGTCACATTCTTTGTCGTAGTGTTGCCATCTCTTTGCACCACTAACTTCTTTTTCCAACCTTTTAAGAGGAGTTGAATCCTCTTATTCGTTGATCTGTTATTGCTGCAGTAGATTCATTATTTATATTTCTTGAATTTCTAGGCACCGTGACTGATTATTTGAGAACTTTCTAGAACTTCTTTATCTTTCGTTATTGTTCGACTAGAGGTATATTGTTCTCCATTATTTTATCTCTCTATTTATTTTAGAGTTATTTTTCTGTCACGAGTGCCCTTGTATTGTTGTTGATATGGGTACTCTTGAGGGACTTAAGACCTCTACTGTTGGGACATCTACTAGTACTCCCACTTTTATGTTTGACCAGTATACAATACCTATTGGCATAGTTATATTACCGGCAATGCCGGGTCTGATCTCTCAGAAGGTTATGACACATTTGTTGAATGGTCGTAACTTTGCTAAGTGGTCACGCTCATTCCAGCTTTTCTTAGGCCATGTAGAAACTTGATATTCTACGTGGTTCTCTAAGAACTGCACTACTCTTGGATGGTTATTTGACTCGATAAAGCCCTCTGATTGCAAGATTCACTAGGTTCATAGCTCTATTCCGAAGCTATGGAATGTACTATCAGAGATGTATTCTCAGTCTGGACGAGGAGTTCGTGTCTATAAGCTCTCTCAGGAGCTTTCATATGCTCGGTAGAGAAATATGATGGTTCAGGATTATTATGGCTATTTGATCTAGCGCTGGCTTGAGTATGAGACTTTACGTTCTCTTGTTGTTATTCTAATGATAGAGCCCGAAGGAACAGCATTCCTGCATACTCGAGAATAGGAGGATAGGATTCACAAGTTCCTTATGGGGCTCCGTGATGAGTTTGAAAGACCTCGTTCATAGATCTTGTCGATGGTGAGTCTTTTGTCTCTTTATGAGGTGTATGCGATAATTGAGCAGCATGAGCGCCAGGTCCGTATTGCATCACTTTCAGTTGTGGCCTTGACTCCTCCAGCCGACTAGATGGCCCTTGCAGCTGCTGCAGGGTCTCGTTCAAGATCCTCAGCTCGAGGTGGACAACGCTCGGACCAACGTCAACATGGTGCCCTTGATCAGCGTAGACAAGGGGAATCTTGTCAGTGTGATTATTGTGGCCGACCAGGACATCTCAGGGCTGCTTGCTGGAAGCTCCATTTGGAACTTAAGCCACCTCATCGCGGCCGTACTACTGCTATTGTTGAGATACTACCACCTACTACCGCTTGTCCTGCTACTGCTCCTATTATTCCTCCTTGTCAGAGTGATATGGATGCTATCACCTCCAGATTAGATATACTTATGTCCGCCCTAACTTCTCAGGCCTGACTTTTGCTATTGCCACCACTACAAGTATACCTCGTGCTTTTCATGCTCGCGTCAATCCGTCTCCTCTTTGGATGCTGGACTCGGTTGCGAATGATCATATGGTAGGTGAGACTCATCACTTCACTATTTTTGACAAGCAGTTACATAAACAGGTTCAGCTGGAAGATAGGACACATGTCTCTATTGTTAGTAGGGGTACAGTCTGCCTCTCAGATGGCTTTACATTACATTCAATTTTTTATGCGTCAAAGTTGGCCATGAATCTATTATCCGTACATCAGTTAGCCAGTTCCTTCACTGTGTGATTGTGTTCTTATCTGATGCATGTTATTTGCAAAACCAGAGTACCAAGAGGATTATTATCATGTGACATGAGAGAGATGGATTATATTATCTAGGCAATTCACCTCCAGTTTCACCAGTTCCTCCACCTCTTTATCTATTCCTAGCTTACATGCTAGTATTTTATCTAGTACTTTTCGTTATGATTTTTCATCAAAAACTATTCAGTTGTGGCATGACCGTTTTGGGCATACAAATTTTAAATATTTATGTATGTTATTTCTTGCTTTGAGCAATGCTTGTGTTGGTGGTAAACTTGACTGTGCTATATGTTTCTATTGAAACATGTTCGAACCAGTTATATTCCTCGCATGCACTAGTCACCCAAGTCATTTGACATAATACACTCTAATATTTGAAGACCATCTCCTGTTACTGCTTTATTAGGTGTTCGATACTATATGACATTTATAGATGATCATACTCGTTGTACTTGAGTCTATCTTTTACATAGGAAATCTGAAGTACTCCCTATTATCACTCAGTTTCTCCAAACGATTAAAACACAATTCAATGTCGTTGTCGGTGCACTTCGTTTGGATAATGCCAAAGAATATGTGTATGATGTTTTAGTTTCACCTTTCCTCTCAGGGTATCCTTTAGCAGCTCACTTGTCCATATACTCCTGAACAAAATGGAGTTGCTGAAAGAAAAAATAAAAGTCTAATAGGGATGGTGCGTTGTATGCTTAGAGGTATGGGGGTACCAAAATTTTATTGATATTTTGCTATTTTGACTTCTACCTTTCTATACAATGGTATATCAGGTCGTATTCTTTAGCATATGGCTCCCTTATAGGTCTTATTCCTTGAGCGAACACTTTTTTCGGTCTCTCCTTGTATTTTTTGCTACACATATTTTGTTCAAGATCGGTCTCCTACCCATCATAAGCTTGATGATAAAGCGATTATTGTGTCTTTGTAGGCTATTGTCATTAGTCTAAGAGATATCAGTGTTATGATCCTATCAAGCGTCGTATGTATCATAGTCTAGATGTTACCTTTCACGAGCATATTCTTTATTTTTCTTCTAGTCCTCTGTCTGCACCTCCAGTTGATGATATTCCCTTTGATTTTTCGCTACCACAGGAGCTAAAGTTATTGGTTACTATCACTATAGATTCATCAGTCTCTCCTCCAGAGCCATTCGTCTCTGTCAGTACAGAATTCCCGATCTCTCCTTTATAGGTTTATGTTCGTCACCCTCGCTCTCATCTTCCTGCTGATGTCCTATCTACCTCAGGTGATGCAGGTAATATTTCCAGTTTATTGAGCATATTGATACACCAGTTGTTAATACTGATGAGACATTGTTAGTAGAGGATGATGATTTAGAGCGTCGTTATTCGTGGCGTGATCGCCGTCCAGTTGTTCGTTATGGTTAGACCGCTAAAATTTTATATCCGATCTTTGCTTATATTTATTATGGTGCTCTGTCTTCGATATTTCGAGTTTATAGTATGGCTTTATCAAATACGCCGGTTTCTCGCTCTGTTTTAGAGGCTATGCGGGAATCCCATTGGGTCCTTGTCATGCAAACAGAGATGGATACTTCAGCGTAATTATACATGGGATCTTGTCTCTTTACCTTCAGGGGCGAAGCCTGTTGGCTTTCGTTGAGTTTACACCTTGAAGTTTCTTGCAGATAGTACTATTGATAGTCACAAGGCTAGGCTTATGGTGAAAGGCTTTACTCAGGTACCAGGTCGTGATTTTGGTGCTACCTTTACCCCCATGACAAAATTGATTGCTATTTGGTTGACTATTTCTCGGGCTGCAACATACTCTTGACATCTTCATCAATTAGATGTGAAGAATGCGTTTCTTCATGATGATCTGGACGAGATTATTTATATGAATGCACCACCAGAATTTTGTAGTCATGGGAGTATGCTGGGAAGATGTGTCGACTATGCAAGTCTCTTTATGGAATGAAACAGTCACCACGAGCCTGGTTCTCTTGGTTTAGTGGTGTAGTTGTGCATTTAGGATTCACCGGATGTCATTCCGATCATACATATTTTATTCGACGGAATACTTCTGGGCAGTGTGTCATCCTTTTGGTATATGTGGATGATATTATTATTACGGGTGATGATATTTTTGGGATTGCACAGGTCAAGGTAGACCTTGGAAAGGTCTTCCATGTGAAGGACCTTAAATTTCTGCGATACTTTCTAGGGATCGAGGTTGTTCGTAGTAGCAATGGTATAGTTCTTTCTCAGAGGAAATGTGTTTTGGATCTTTTTTAAGACAATGGGATGCTGGGGTGCGAACCAACATAATCACCCATGATTTCAAACCTAAAGCTTATTGTTAAATGTGAGGAGTTGAGTGATCCGACTGTCTATTAGAGGTTGGTAGGTAGACTTATCTATCTAGCCAAACACTATGCCAGACATTTCATTTGTTATCAGCAGAGTTAGTCAATTCATGCACAGGCCGTGTCAGCCTCATCTTGATGTTGTTTATCATATTCTTCGGTACCTCAAGTCTTGTCCTGGACTTGAGTTGTTCTATGCATCAAGATCTCAGATCAGTTCTTTAGCTTGTTATTCAGATTCAAATTATGGGGGAACTTGTGACGGTCGATCTACAATGGGATTCTGTGCTTTTCGAGGGACTCATCTTATTTCTTGGAAGAGCAAGAAACAGTCATTTGTCTCTCGCTCGTCAGTAGAGACAGAGTATCGTTCACTAGCACTTCGCACATGTGAAAAAATCTGGCTACGATCGATTCTTGGTGAGTTGGAATTTTTAATGACTTCTTCATCTACATTATATTGTGATAATCAATTTGCTATTCAGCTCGCTTCTGACTCTGTACTACACGAGAGAACGAAACATATAGAGATCGATGTTCACTTTCTTCGAGAGAAGGTTAGATGTGGTATTGTCACTCTATTATTTGTAAAGACTAATGATCATGTTGCAGATGTTTTCACCAAACCTGTCACTCTATCCATTCTTCGAGACTCCACTGTCAAACTTTGCTTAGTTGATATTTTTACGTCTAGCTTGAGGGGGAGTGTTGGAGTTCTAACCTAATTTATTAGGATTTTGCCCTTTTGTCTTTTTTTTACTTTTTTATCTTTATTGTTCATTTATTATTTGACTATATATACATGGGTCTACACTTAGTTTGTAACCCATTCACTCTCAAATATTTCTAGTGTCCCCATTAGCACAAGCATTGGAGAAGAGCTTCAAATTTACTCCCTTAAACCACTTAGATAAGTATGATATGTTATTCACAACTACCATTGCAATCAATGTCATGACAACAACTACCACTGAGAGTAGTTTTCTATGGTATCCACCCGGAAGGTCTCGTATGTCAACATTAATGTCAACTTTTTATTTGTATAGAATTATCAAAATCAATGCTACTCTGTAAAAATTAATTTTGGGTTATAAAATCTAAAAATAAAATTAATGTAATTATTTCAAGTCCACTTGTTCTTTCACTTATAATATGATGTAATAATTACAAATAAATTATAAATAATTTTGATTCAGTGTATCATTCATGTTGAGTCACGTTTTTAGTCGAATATTACTTTACGAGCCCAGATTCAGATTAGACTTGTGCTCAGTTCATGGGTTAATCTCAAACAATCAAAAGGCAGATCAAACTTAGTTCATAGTTTCAATCCAGTCTAAAGGAGTCTAGGAATAGTAAATGCACGTGAAAAAGTAATCATCGAGATCGTCACGACTCCAAGATAGTGTCTATCCTCAATTGTAACTATCATCTCCGGTAAACTAGAACTTTGACCCTCTCATGTCATCACCTCAGTTAGGGCTCTGTGCTTATAAATTGTAAACCCCTCGCACAGAGAACAAAGACACCTCACCTTAAGCGTACTCTTACCCTCTCTCTCTCTCTTACTATCTTATACTCTCTCATTAATAGAGTTCTTTGAGCACCGTTACCGCCTTTCATGGTTAAATCACTCACACCTAATCACCTAATATTTGTCTCTTACTATTAATTATTTTATACAACACACTCGAGTAATTTAATCGTGTATAATCAACTTTGTGCATCATCATCACTTTCTTTCTTTTTTGATCATAAAACTCATTTTAGCAAATATCTTTGTCCATTTTAATGATATCTTCCATTTAATTAGTAAAGGTCATCTAGTTTTTTTAGCACACTAATCCAAGTATCCTACACATAAAAAAAATTAAAATCAAAGGTCAGATATGAAGTGTTTAAAAACTTGAGGGGAGTATGAAGTACTTTTAAAAAATTTAGAAGGGGGATGGGGGGATGCCCCCTCTAGGCCTTCATATGAGTCCGCACTACCCACAAGTAAAAAAGCAAGCTTGGTTCCTAGTTACCCGACCAAGAAGGTTGTGGATTCCTATCTTTAACTACAGCAGATGCACATATCCACTAGTGCGCACGCGCCAAAAAAAAAAAAACATACACACGACATACTTCAACAACCAACAATGACAAACAATTTATCTTCCCCAAATCATAATCAGAATCAATTAGCAACAGTCACGAATCCCATATACATTCCACTCTGATTAACTACTGTGGATAGAAAGCTCATAAAACTAATTTTGATCTTAGTAGTCCATAAAGCTGATATTGATCATTCACTCTTTGTAATGTTTGTAGGATGTAAACTTCTGAGCCGCTCCATCCAAGCAAGAGCTACACTTTATTCAGGACTTCGAAGTCATGATTTTGAAATCAACTGCTTTTTCCTTTTTAGACTAAATCCATTTCAAGTGAAACATACAAGGTGGTGTGCTGCTAACAATAAAACTTAATATATGACAACAATTTACAGAAATTTAGAGGGGCAATTGTCTCCATTCGACCCCTCCATCATTCTATGCATCCAGACCAAAGGCGAAGATACCAACCAATTGAAAAAAATGCGGCAAAATACGTAAGATTATTGGTTCATTAACTGTTCAATACATATACATAGTGTTGTCAGGAAGGCAATAATCCCCGACAAAAGAAACAAATTTATATCCAGTTTACACAAAACATCTAGTTACAATTTTATGCTTCCTTTTCAGTTTAAAAGAATAACAAAGCTCAACTTGTTCCGAAGGGTAAATACTACTGAAACCTTACAACTATGCAGGAAATGTCATCCCTGCTTTTCCTCAAAACAGCCTCCTCTGTCAAACGCTTTGCTGCCGACTGAGCATCCTTTGCGTTTCTAATGGAATCCACTGCCTCTTGATTTGACATCACCTACAAAGAGATTAAGAAAGGGCCCATAATTGAGAATTACAGCCACAACCAAGATAAAGGAATGAAACATTGACAAAAGACAAGATGACACCAGGTTGAATTGGAGGTTCCATTATTTCATTGTGCTTTTTTTTTTTCACATTGACCTAGGTACAAGAATAGACTTCTATGTTTACGACAAAGTCCAAGTGAAACACGAAAGTAGCTGAGCACAACCAACCTTCCATAGACCATCACTTGCCAAGATGATAAACTCAACATCATCATCTACCATCTCTATTATTGTCACATCTGGTTCTGAACTGAGATGCCGCTTCAAGCTCTTGTCGCCAAATGCCCTCGCCACTGCCAGCTGCCCATCAACTCGAGGAACGTCACCTGTGGGTATCACAAACTATCAATTACAAGACATTCCTGAAATAGCAACTAGGACCAGTTCAGTTTTAGTTAGTCCCTGACTTTTCTTTGACTTTAAAGGCTTGGCAGCCCAACTATTTGGACAACTACTGCATCTCAGGTACAGATCACATAAATTTTACTCAGTAAACATATAGGAGTACGGTCCAGAGAGGGGCAAAAAAAATACATGATGGCAAATGTATTTATGGTAAAAACTTAATAAATCCAACATTTTCTCAAGCATGAATACCGACAGACTCTGCTGGCCAAATGTTGTGCTGCCCTGAGGTCCTTAAGAATTATAGCTCACAGAAATTTTTAAAAAGAAACTTACATACGACAATTAGCATCACACAAGGCACAACTGAAGAGCCTAATTTAATGATACAGTTATCAAAAAATTCAAAAGTAAAACCAACCCAAAAATCATTGTTGATATAGACAAACGCAATACTATGAAAAGTTCATGTTTGAGAATCTCGTATGATTGGTTACCTGGAAGGTTTGATACAAAGCCACCCTTGCTCTCAATCAAATGTTTTTCTTTGCTTGGTTCATGATCAACTGATAGCTGTTTGGCCACACCCTTCTTGCATATAACAGCCCGAGAATCTCCCACATTTGCAACTACAAGCTTCTGGCCATTGATCAGTATTGCCGTAACTGCAGTTGAGCCTCCTTTCCCCAAGTGAAATGATTGCTCCAATATATCCTTATCAGTTTTTTGATAAGCTCTTCGGATTGCACTCTCTGTATTGAGCCAAAAGTCATGCTGCTTACAGAAAGAATTGATCCATGGACGTCAGAAACAATAAAAGGAAAAGTTCCACTCGTGCGCGCACACAGACACACAGACACACACAGAGAATAACAAAAGGAAGATTCGGGAAAAGTAAAGCAGAAAAAGGAAAAAGTTAAGAGAAGATAAAGACTACTGATAAAACTAAAGAAACAGAGCATACTAACAGGCATTCCCAAAGACGAGACAGATAGGTATCATTTACCTCCTTTAGAATGTTCTCAAATAGATGCAATTTCAAGTAGTTTGCCACATCATGACCCATATGCCCATCAAAAATTGCAAATAATCCCAAATCATTGTCGCCTACATGCTTGAATTCGGAAACTAAACAATCTTCCATCGCATGATTTGATTTCCCTTTTACTAGGTCATAGCCTTGCATGATACGCTTTACCATTCTGCTTGTGCCCTTTCCTGAGTCTGGTGTAAGTGGAGTGGAAAAGCAAGCCTTTTCCTGGAAAGAATATATACCCATGCTTCCATAAAATATCAGAGCATTCAAATCATTTTTTAAAAAAAAAACACCTAAGAATTCAGCAGAAAAATAAGAAGAATTCCGGCAACAATTAGCTAATAAAGCGTTGATTAGTGGAATAATGGATAGGTAAAGGAATAAAACGACTATCTTCTGTTGTACACACAAAAATAAAGGCCACGTGATAATTTATAACACAACAGCATCCTCATTAATAACTGATACAAACCACATGTGGTAGGAGAAGTCTAACCGGTACTCTTAGAAAACAACAGTGGTACAAGTCTGACACCTAAGAACTCAAGATTAAACTCATCATAAAGTATTGGTAGGACCTTCTACTTCCAGTTCATAGCAGCAATGTGTTCTGTCAGTAATATGCCTATCTAAGTTTCATGGTACGTGATGCATATAGTAATTTGCCAAATATACTACTGCAGGTATTATTTCACGGAAATGCAGATTGTGAATTCTAACAATTTGAAACAAAAACAAAATGTTTTACATTCAGCCATTGCCAGTAACTTCCTGACAATTGAATCATCTACCACCTACTAGCACATATGCCAAGTGTGAAAGTATACAATGAACAGATATTTGTCACCAGGAGTTTCAAAGAAACCATGAATCTGGAAAAAAAAACCTAAAACCAGAGGTGATCTTGCAGATATAGCTGAAGACAGCTTGCTGCCAAATGCTTGTTATTTTTCATCACAATCATGAACCATATGCAGGTATACAAATCTGCTCAAGAATGCAGAAGGATACCAGAAAGAAAGGCAGAGATATTTTATCAAAAAAATGGAGTCACCTCATGTTTCAACATTCTGATTTACCCGTTTAGCCGTTATTTGGACAGTAGTCTCCACATTACGTGCATAAAGCAATATTTATCAATCAAACTAGATGACCTGATGAGCATTGGTGACCCTATAATCCTTCTATATAGTGATACAAGAGAGAGAAATTTATACACACCAGCTGTTTTCACAAGAATTGATGCCAAGTGCACAGGCAAAAGAAGAAACAGCTTTATAGTGGTATTAGAATGGGCATAGAAAATATGATTGTACCGGATTTTGGGTTTTATAGGATAGAGGTATTATGCGACAATGGATACAGAAGTGTTGAGACAGGAGGCGAAAACACAAGCCAACAGGGAGAGAGAAAGAGAGAGAGATAGCAGGCAAAGCCACGAAGAAAGCCTGATTCCAAGTGTAGATAGTAAGTAGAATTTACTTTGAATAAAACAGAAAATTCAACTAGTTTTCATCTTACTAAGACCAAAATTATCTATATATATATATGTAAGGTGAGGAAACTGAATTAGCAAAAATTGCCTTCTGCAATGACCGTCCCAATTATGCCTTTAGTATCCTTTTGAGGAAATTTTCCCACCAGTATGCCGCTGTACTCAATTAAATCCCTGACAAGTACTCTCTTTCTTCCATTCATAACTTAGTGTCACAGCACTAGAGGCATCAAATAGAACAGATTCAATCATAAAAGCAAAGAAATATTCAGTAATGCATATCTTGTCACAAGAGTTAAGGTTATACAGAAACTTCATTTCGTATCTTGTAAGATACAAATGGTTGTATTGTGCAGAAGCAATAGGGTAAACATATAATGTGATTGTATGAAATGGTTTAAAGCTTTGTACATCATAAATTTGAATTTCTTCTCAAAATCTTATGCTTTCCCTACCAAATAAATATGAATGATTAAATAATCCATCACTAGAATTTCAAAAAGCAGCCAAACTCTCACATTTTCCAGATGGTCACTACTCCAAAGGTCTTTCAATAACCTAGTTTGAGAAGTTAGATTAGCTTTGGGCATCCAAAGGCACCAAAAATTCTAATTCCCCTTTTATTGCCCAGATATTTTTGAAGATTCTCTAAACCAAACAAAGTCCTTTCAAATGGACAAATACCAGCTTCTAAACTTCATGAACATGAATCCGCCTGTGTATTCTTGTGCACAGCCTATCCCAAAACAGGAGAAAGGAGGAGAGTTGCATTAACCAACTGATCAGCGTAAAACCAGATTTACCAACTCACAATCTGGGTACATCGATCCCAAACGGAATGAGTTTGCGATCCAGATCACCAAAATGTACGAACCCAAATTATACATGTAGAACAAATATAAAATACATATTAATTAACTACGTGTATATAGATTTATAGTTATATATTATTTTAAAAAATAAAAATCTGAGTACAAATGTAAGATAAATGATAATTGATTTAGTGTTTAAGGATGTTCTATAATATATAATGTTATATAGTGATAAAAAAAGATTTAGATAACAGTTCCAAAATGAATTGCGACCCAAAATAACTTGTCACCTAAGCCTACCCCATTATACTGCATGCCTAAGGCCTAAGAAAGTGTAATACTATCCCGTACCAAAACAACCCTCGATACAGGTAACATTGCCTAAAAGTCGTGAGGCCCAATATGAACACGAATCCAAAGAACATTCATGACTTCTAAAGATAAAAATTTCATACATCCAATATAGCCATACACGTGGTTCCGTCCATCACTGCGTTAATCACATTGCTACAAACTGCAGAAGGAATTCATCTAACTTTGAATATCTGTATTTGGGAGCATAACATTTCTGACTTGGAATTACAATTTAAGACCATCGTTAGTTCAAGCATTCAGAATCACAACTCAACCCAACTCCACAAAAAAGCATTATCCCAACATTTTTGTATCCACTACATGAATCTTATTTTATCATAATCCTTGTTTGTTTTCTGTTAAAACTTGCACACAAATGAATCAGATTTTACTCATACAATATCAAATAAAAAGAATCAATAATAATAACTTAAATTCATATATTTATATACACGTATGTCGATGTATACCCATTTTACATGGTCTCTGACAAATCAAAGCATAATCAAAACCAAGAAGTCAATAATTAACTGATTACAATCATAATAAAATATGAGAAAAAATAAGCGAAGACCATGACTGCTCAAACAAACCTTCATCTTGTGAAGTATCTCCCTTCCAGTCATGGCTTTCTTTTTCTTCAATTTCTCACAATATTCTTCTTCACGCAAATCAGCTCTGAGGAGGGAGAGAGAGAGAGAGAGAGAGAGAGGGGAGTGGATTATATAGATCTAGAGACCTATGGGTTTAAATGCAGACATGTGACTTTGCCGGTGACTTTGGAAGCCGCGTTCTTATCCTTTTTCTGTTACAGTCCAAATCAACGCGTCTTTGCCTATGACCTTTCTTCTGATTTGCCTGCAACTCTGAGAATTTGCCGAATTGCCCTTTACTTTCACAACAATTGCATGTGTTACTGTCCTTCTAAGCAGTGAACAGTTAGAGCAACTCCAAGGGGAGTAGCTAAAAATGGGGTGTCAAATGTCATTTTACCACCTTGAATAGTATTTTGGCATCCCTAAAAATATAATCTGCTCCAATGGTAGGTGCCAAAATGGGGTGTCATTTTAATATTTTAATATTTTCAATTCCAATTTTAATTTTAAGTTGTATTTAAATTTTCATTTTAATTTCAAGTTGTATATTTAATACATAATATTTCATAAACAATAGCAATATAAAAAAATTAATGTTGTAATATAACAATACAAAAAAATTGATGGTATAATATGACAATACAAAAAAAATTAATGGTGTAATATGTAATATGAAAAAAAAATTGGGGCACAAAATATCATTTTTCCTTCCCCTTTCCCATCCCAACCGTTTTTTGCCACCTCTATTTTCTCTCTCCATGGGGTGCCAAATTTGTCACCCCAAGCCCATAGTTGTCATTTTGCCACCCCATATGCCACCCCCTTTGGAGTGATTTTTTTTAATTTTGAGGTAGTATTTTGGCGGTTATAGATATGTCACCCCCATTGGAGTTGCTCTTAATATTTTTTTGGTAAATCTCACTAACGTTTCCTTGAGACTGACCTAATTGCAACAACACTCTCTACAATTTTTGAAATATCACTGTTATCTCCTATCAATTATGTCAGTTAACAGATTACATAGAGATGCAATTTTACTGAATTACTTTTCAAGGTTTCAACCCTATTGTTTATCCTTTAATTAGGGGTGTTAATCGAGTCTTTGTCAAGCCTAATTTACACATAAACGAGCTAACTCGTTTAACTATTTACTCATAAACGAGCCTGTTCAAGGTTAGTTTGATTAACAGCTTGTAGTTTTTGAATTACCCTACACACACACCAATTTTATTTAGAATTTAGTTTCATCAAATTAACATTAAATTAAACTTTAATTTCATGAAATTAATATTTAATGCAATTAATTAAAATATTAATTTCATCAATTTAAAACTAAATTAATATTTTAAAATTTAATTTCCTTAAATTAACATTAAATTTATTTAATTTAAAATTTAGTTTCACCAAATTAACATAAAATTGAGGTTCAATTTCATTAAATTGACATTTAATTTTATTAATTCAAATATTAATTTCATCACACTAATACTAATTTCATCAATATGATTTTATTTGATGAAACTAAATTTTAAATTTAATATGTTGAATGTTAATTTGACTTTGAAATTCAAATTTAAAATATTAAATTGATGAAATTAAAAAATAAATAAATTGAATGTTAATTTGAATTTAATTTGTTGAAATTAAAATTTAAAATATTAATTTGGTGTTAAATTGATGGAATTAGTGTTAGTGTGATGAAATTAAAATTTGAATTAATGAAATTAAATTTCAATTGATGAAATTGGTAGTTCACTGTAATATATTCCATGACAACACTGATTCTGTTAGATGTTAGTAATGTCAATGATTGTAGGGGTATTGTGTGAAACTCGTGATAGACTATAAGGGTGTGCAGCAATAATATTTTAGAAATTATAGGAGGTGTCCTTGCAATTAGGTAAATCTTAAGGGTGTGTTGGTAAAATTTATCTTTTTCACCAAAGTTGGCAGGTGAAATAAACTTTTAATCCCTTTTTATTTTAAATGGCGAATTGTATTTTATACCTTAAAATATTTTAGAATTTTTATTTAATACTCTTAAAAATTAAAATTTTCCTATTACATTATAAATATATATTAAAAGTGTTACAATGTGATACTTTTTTAGCTTTCGTCGATCACTATGTCAACATCAAATGGAGGTAATTTTGACGGAATAAATAATAAAAATTAACAGATGGATCACATTTTAATATTTTTAATACATTAAATGTATAATATAAAATTTTTATTTTTTTAGGATATAAAATAAAAAATATTAAATCTATCGGAATGAAAATTGTGATTTTCCCTACCAACATTTTAAGTTAGGGGTGTCAAACATGTCAAATTGGGTCATTTCATGTCGGGTTGATTTTGAGTTTGTGTCAAAAATCTTAAAATTCAAACCTGATATGTTTAATAATTGTGTCCAGGTGTGTAAACACTAATCTGACCTGGTCATTAAACGGGTTACCTGAACCCAACATGTCTGATAAGTTTAATAAATATGTCGTTTTTAGGTTAACACACATAACATAATACGTTTAATTTGTTTAGCACACATAACATAGGCTTGTTTAACACATATAACTTATTTCCACACTAGTTAATTACCATTAAATACATTATTTATCCAAAATTTCAAATAATTTTTTTACAAATAACATATCACTTCTCATCAATGAAATTAACTAAAATACATTTAAGTTTCAACCCAAAAATTAAAGCAAAAATTATACTAGTTTACTGTCATAATAATGTTAAGAATTATACTGTGAATTATCATAGTATAAATAAGAACTAATATGTAATAATGTAAGACCACATGAGTTATGCATAATAGTTCAAGTATACTGTCGTAAACAGGTTAAACGGGTCTATAATTGGTTAGGTCGGTTCATGTTCGAATCATATCAACACGTTTAAAATATACGCGTTAATCAAATCAAAATCGAGTTGACTTGATTTTGACATGAAATCGACATAAGTTTTTCATGTTTTAAACGTGTTGACCCATTTTAACCCATTAAATCATTTAATTTCGTGTCCGACTCATTTGTTTTGTATTTGATTCATATCGTATTAACGTGTCGTGTCAAAAATTAACATCATATTTTAAGTTATTGCTTGGTGACAAGACAAGGATCATAATTGGGGCATGATCGATTTGAGACAGCCTGGATAAATAGTTGGTGTTTGGTGATGTGTAAGCCCTTGGACGTCCTTTTTTTTTTAACATCTTTGCCTTTGTTAGGATAATGTTATTCTTTTTTTTTTATAAGCTAAAAAAAAGTAGAGATAAGAGAGAATATCTAGAGACCACTTCAATATGTCTTTATTAGTGGAATCATGAGACCTCTAATCACGTCAGTTATATTTTTTGGAAAAGAACTTAAATAATTTAGCATGATGATCAACTATCAAGCACTTCAATGCAGTTTCTAAGACTCAAACCTTCAACGTCAAGGAGAGAAATTCGACTGATACTTTTATGGAGTACCCCACTTAGTGGTTAGATGATATTATTCTCAATTTTATAACAATCCATACATATATACAATGGACTAGAGAGAACCATTGTGGTATCAATATAGTTTTTGGCACTATACGATTAGTTTTTGGCTAATAGAAATACACTACGTCAATAATCTTTTGGCACTTTTTGGCATGTCAATATTTAAGGTAAGACTACAATATTGAAGCTAGAAATGTGCCTCCAATAATTTTAGTAAATTCAATGTCGTAGTCTTATCCTAAATATGATGACACACCTCCGAAAGGAAAATCAAGAATGTGTCACATTGGCTTCATACTTCAAAAAAGATATTGGTCCTTTTTTTAGTTGATTTAAAATCTCAATTTTTTTTTCTGTTTCAGAGAGAAAGAAGTCTGGTCTATTTAGACTCGGGTTTATTGAATAATTTTTTTATCAATTTTTTTTGGCAAAAATAGTTTTTATCAGCACCAAAGAAAAGCTAAAAATTTGGGTTTATACAAGGACTTCCAAGGAAAAGTTACTTTTTCGGAAATTCTTCAAACTGTTCTAAGAAGTTTTTTAACTCTAATTTTGTCATTTCACTTTTCAAATCTTTATTTCGCACCAAAAAAAAAAAAAATAGCTCCAAATAAACTCATAGTTTGTATTACATACGTAATTTGGTGATGTTTTCCTCTTTCAACCTATCAATCACCCTAATTTTTTTTTCGGATTCGTGCCATCTAATTTTTTCAATCAACCAATTATTAACTCTTATCCATTAAAGTTAAATTAAAATTTATAAATATATGTCGATTTCATATTTACCATCAAAGAAGACCCTCCTTAGGATATATGTTTTTTTATTTTGGAGAATTCTAATAAGGATAAATATCATAATTAGTATTTAAACTTTACTTCCAGTTTAAAATGATTCATAAACTTTCAATTATCTCAATTTAATCTCTCACTATCAATTTCATGTTAATTAACTCATTCCTACAAAATCAACTGTTAGAACAAATGGAAACACAAGACGTGAACGACCATATGACAAACACATGAGTCTGCCTTCATTTGTTATAACGAGTCAAAACAACGAAAGGATTTTATTGGTATAAAATTAATAGTTAAAGAACTAAATTGAGATAATTAAATATTTGAGGATTATTTTAAAATAGAAGATAAAATTTAAAGACTATATATGATATTTACCCTTCAAAAAAAATAGTGAAAAACCTTTTCAATTACTTGAAAGCGATACTATGAAGCTCAGTTAGATACACAATATGACAAATGAAAAGGACATCACCAAAATGTGTTTTCCTTGTAGGACCGCATTAATATTCAATAATTTGGCCTTATTGGACCTTGGAAAATTATAGTCTTTATTGGTTGGTCTTGACAAATTGGCCAATTTTTAATATCCTCTAGCACCTTTTAAATATCTAAAATACTATGCACCAATAAGAATTCATTATAAAACATATTTATTTGTCATTTCAATCCGTAATTTAATTACAAAACCTCACTATCAGATATTCATAGAGAGAAGGTCACCTTCTCTTTTTCCCATCCTTTAATGGTAACATTAATTATTTTCATCCTCCACTTATACACCCTTCATCTCTCTCTCTCTGTCTCTATCTATCTATCTATCTATTTATCTCTCTCTTATACACCCTTCATCTCTCTCTCTCTATCTACCTATTTATCTCTCTCTCTCAATTGAATAAGCAATTGGTTTTTAAATAATTCTTAGGATTAATTGTATATTGTACCCCGAAAGATCGTTTGAATCTTAATTTACACCCTCAAAGATTAAAAATCTCAATTTGCACCCTCAAAGATAGAAATTTGTATTAATGCACACTTGAACCTAACAACCGTCAATTTGTCATCTAAAACTAAATAGATAAATTATACCTAGATTTCCTCATGCTTGTTATTTAATCATTTGGACCCCCTCACATTTAGAATATTATTCATACATCTCTTGATGTTTTGAAACACATAACCTTTTATCGTTGATATCTGTTACATTGCATCCATTATACATTGCATGTTATATGCGTTAAATGTTACATGCTATATGATATGTGAACTATAAGCATGATTCTATATGTATGAAAATGAGAAACTATGATTAGAAAACATAATCTTAGGGTCGAAAAAGGAAGAATGAAAAATTTTACGATTTGGGCGTTTACTAATGGGTGGTATACCTCCTACTAGTGAGACAAGAGGAGAATTTTCAATGTTTTCTTTCTAATAAAAATGTGAAAATTGGAGATAAGTCCCTCCAGATGTACTTGTTTGGAGATAAGTCTGGCAAAGAAACTTATGGGAGGCAAATTCCTTGTTTAAAAATATATGTAATAACTTAAGTCCATTTTTTTTATCTCAAAAACACCCCTAATTGTGTTAATTTTGGTCAATTATGGAAAGTCATATGTTAGATGTTTGAGATATATATGGTAACAAATTGTTCAATTTTTTATAGAAACTGAAATATATCATATTATATTGCTTGAATTACGACAAAATTATTGAACTATTAATTCAAATTTAGACCAAAAGTTTCCATTAACAATTCAAATTCAAAATATGAATCACAGAAAATTCGTCGTCTAACTGGTTCAAAATTTTCTAGAAAAAATCTGAATCACAGAAAATTCATTGTCTTACTGGTTCGAAATTTTATTGAGTTTGAATGTTGCTGTGATTCCAGTTCGTGTTGAAGCATTATTATCTACTGAGGTATTTTCATTGTATTTCGTTGATTTACATAATATGAATAACAGTTATGTTTCAAACATTTACAATCAATTGATAGTTACTTGCCATAAATTCGATTTTACTTACCAGAATTCGTATTGCAACGTTTTTTACCGGAGTTATTCTTTATTTTGAACTTAGGTTCTAAGTTTATTTTTCATGTTACTGTTCGTGATTTATTGAAATTAGAATTGATTATTTTCGTTTTTTTCCTTTGTTTTTGTTGAAATTCAATGTTAATAATCTGTATTCGTATCGTGACATTCTTCAATGGAGTTCTTTTTTTTTTT
Organism: Ilex asprella; assembly: GCA_023539305.1. Classification (NCBI taxonomy): domain Eukaryota; kingdom Viridiplantae; phylum Streptophyta; class Magnoliopsida; order Aquifoliales; family Aquifoliaceae; genus Ilex; species Ilex asprella. The sequence goes on along the minus strand of CM042197.1, from coordinate 12,481,927 downwards.
TTGGAAATTAGGTTCTAATTTTTTTTTCATGTTACTGTTCGTGATTTATTGGAATAAGAATTGATTATGTTAGTTTTCTATATTTTTCCCTTTATATTTTTTTTCTTGGTTATAACAGATAGAGGATAACATATTGGTTTGTTGCAAGTATTCTTCTGAAACTGTTATAATAAGAATTTCAATGAATTCCACAATTGATGATGTGTTACATTGTGTTTGTGACAATTAGAATGGTTTGGTTCCAATTGTGTTGCATTGTCGTACGCTATTCCTAAACATCCGAATTGTGCTTTGCAAAATGATCATGATGTGAGAAATATGTTTTAATTGCATAATCTATTCAGTTGATTTTTTTTTGATGTTACAGTTGTTGTTAAAGAGAATGTGGTTCGTGATTTTGAGGGTGGAAAAGTTGTGGAAAGTTCTGAATTAACTGTTGATCATGTTAGTCGCAAGGATGATTTTCTCCCTCATTTTTGTTTTTACAATGAGAATTTTTTGTTAACTGATGGATGGTCCAATAGAATAGTAGAAGTTGGTCATAAGTTTGAGGGAGGGATAACTAATTTTTGGAATGTTTTATGCAAATATGCAATTGAGGTTGATTTTCAGTTTAATTATGTGAAGAATAAAAAAAAGGGTGAATGTTGGGTGTGTCATGAAATATTCTGTTGGGTGTGAGTGGTTTGTTGTTACTACACTCCAACGGATAAATGGATGGTTTTACATTAAGAAGTTAAACAATGAGCACACGTGTGGTGTGGTTGCACGTACGATCAAGAACAAAAGATTGACTTCTAATCTGGTTGGTGGTCTTATTGTTGACAACGTCCGACAAAAACCTGACACATGATCAGTTGATGTGAAATGTATGTTTCATCTAGATTATGATTTGACCATATCGTATGACCAAGCTTGAATGAGTGTCGAAAAAGCAAGGTGTATGTTGTTTAGGGATCATTCGTTGCCATACCAATAATTATAGTGGTATGTACAGACTGTTAATGAAAGCAATCCAGATAATCATTTTGTGTTAGAAGATGATTCGGATACGCAGCGTTTTAATAGGTTGTTCATGTCATTTAAGGTATGTATACATGGATTTAACTATTGTTGACCCATATTGTTCATTGATGGTACATTTTTAAAGAGAATATATAAAGACATTATTTTATCTGTAACTACAAAAGATGGAAACCAAGGTGATTTTTGTTGGTTTAATTTTGGTGTTACTGATTTTATTTTACTGTTACATTTTAATATTTGTTTGTATGTTACTATTTTTTGATGTTGCTGTTTATGTTGCTGTATGTATTACATGTTTGTTCTCTATAACTTTTGTTATTGTTGATTTGGAGAATGAGTATAATTGGTGTTGGTTTTTAGAACAATTAGTTGAGATTGTTAATAATACTAGGGACCTTACCATTATGTCCAATCGCAACATTGACTTGATGGAAACAATGCCAAAGATGTTCCCAATAGTGCACCATTCGTTCTGCCTACAACACCTAAAAGTAAATCTGATAGATAAGTATAGTGGGAGTCGCTTTACCCACGTGTTTCGTGAGCGTATGATTTCTTTTTTGTTTACATTGTGTACTTATGCTCTGATAGAGACATTTTTCAATGAGAAGTTTAATACGTTTCAACGTGAAGGAGGAGTTGTTGCTGATAAGTTCTTGGAAAACCTTCCATTTGAGAAATGGACGAATGTTTTTTTTAGGGGAAACGTTATGGGGAGATGTCTTCAAATGCGACTGAGTCATTCAATGCTTAGATTACGAAGTCACGTCACCTACCTGTCACAAGCATGATTGACACAATAAGGGGCAGATCATGCATCAAATGGGTTACCGTTTGAATACATCAGCACAATGGAATAACATTAATTGTCCAAATATTGAAACCAAACTTCAAGCTACTTTTACTGAGTGTCGCTCCTGATTTGTTAAGGTGTCATCAAGTCATGTTTTTTAGATAATTCACATCCTTCAGTGACAGTTGGCATTAAGAGTTGCACGTACTCATGCCACCAATGGCAGATCAACGGTATACCATGTGCCCATGTTGTGGCCGCAATTCAAAAGAGTGGTAGGAACATCGATGAATTTGTTGATCAGTTTTATCAAGTTACTACTTACAAACTGTGTTATTCTGAGCCTATACACCATATTCCAACACTTGGTCGTCCTAAATTTTCAACGGTTGACGTTGATATGTTGCCACTATTGACAAAAAAACAACCAGGTCATCCAAAGAAGCGTAGATTTAGGTCTAGAGGTGAGCCTGTTAGAAAAATTCATTGTAGCTGTTTAGGTAGTCATAATAAGAAGACTTGTAACGAGCCATTGTAAAATTCTGTATGTTTTTTGGAATAATATGTTACTTTATATTTTCAGCTTTTGTGTTTGTCATGTTACACATTGGGGAATACCATGAGTTATCCAGTGTGATAAGTTAATAGTGTAGTATTATTCTCGCATGGTCAATATATGTTTCATGTTACTGTTAATGTGACCCCAATATCACTATTAAATGCTCATGTTAGAGAGTAACTATTCTTGTAACAATATTACAAAGGGAAATTTGTAATATTCATTTATTTACAAATTCATTTGAAAATGAAAAATTAAAACTGATTTTATGTGATTGCCTAATTTGGAAGAAATTTAAATCACTTTACTACAAATGTTACTTTGTTTGGGTAACCAAGCATGAAAGAGTTTTCAACTGTTTTATAAAGAAATTATACAAATAATACCCAGTCATGTGGATAGCAACATTTACCTTCCACTAATAACTTCATTTCATCATTCTGAAATCAAATTGGATCTATAATTTGGAACAATTTTAAAACATATTAATATTCGAGTTACTATTTGAATTACAATGTGGACAGAGTTTCTTTTGTTCCACAAACATTCCATTACAATCAAATATCAACCAACCAACAATTACAATCAATTTATAACCAAATATCAACCACCCAACAATTACAATCAATTTTTAACCAAATCTCACCATCCAACAATTACAACCAATTTTTAACCAGCCCTGCAATTAGCCTAAAAATGAATAGTTATCCCAAATATTAGTACTTCTTATTTGTCTTGGTATCTATTTATCAATTTTATTATTGTCTTACAGTCTTCAAATGTGTATGCATTCCTATGGTTTATGAATGTAGACACCATATCTACCATAGAGCATTAAGTTGCGGTGGTTTTAATTTCTCTTTTATTTACTGTCCACGAGCAAGCCGCTGCATTAAGTAACACGGGTACAATCCACAATCGAACCTACATTCATGAATTTTTGTTAATGATATTTAATGTAATGTACTTAAAGCTATACTACTTTACTATTTACGTACGTGTTAGCTCTTTGTTGAGAATATTTCTCATATGAATATATTGGACATTTGATGTCTAGTGTGCTGATAATAATTTCATCTTTTTTTTCAGTGACTTCCTTTGTCCTTCTCTGGATGTCATCTCCACATATTTTTTCTGTCATAATAAAATGTTGTTAATTTTATCCAAGGAAAATATTTGAAACAATGTGGGTTATTCACATTTTATTAACTTACCAATATTTTGGCATCCTCAAACCAATTGTCCTTCATTCCGCTGCAAGGTTTCAAAGAGTTGTAGCGGATCAATTCTCCTGCTTTTGTATCCAGTACAAGCAATGTCTAGTGGAATGGTATGAGTTGGTTGCACTGCGCATCTGAATTCATTGGGAATACAAGTAATGACCACACTTGTCCCACGTTCATATAGCTGTCTATCTCAATCTGTAACACCCCGCATTTTCTTTTATAAATGTATATAGTTATAGGATAGATAATTATTGTGAAAATGAGGATATGTATAATGATGAAAGAATGAATCACATAGGTTAAAACATTAGAAATGAATAATTGGGAGACAAATGGATTAGGAAAGTTTAAGTTTCAAAGACATTTGAGATTGGAATTAGTTATTAGATAAGTTTCTAAATGTTTCTAGGTCAAGATAATGTTTCCATTGAATCCGGAAGGTCGAAAAACCTTGGGAAAGGTAATATAAAGTGCATTGAAAACTTGGAAGACGGAGGAAGAATCTGTCTGCTGAGTGATACCGGTACCAAGTACTGGTACCCCGATTCCAGAAGGTTTTTAGTACCGGTACCGAGTACCGGTACCCCGATTCCAGAAGATTTTTGGTACCGGTAC
>CM042197.1:12456238-12477608 GCA_023539305.1 Ilex asprella | reverse complement strand
GAGCGTTAGAGGTTAGTCTATCCCAATGGGGGATGAGATGGTTGCCTAATGCTCGTAGTGGATCATTGTGGTGACAATGACCACTATTGTTCACGGATACCGTGGAAAAGGGTTAGTATACTAGACACCTTGGAAGGATTTCGTCAATGCCGTATGAGACGGTACACGCCCTTCCTAAATTGGCCTGTGATTGGGATTATATATGGGTGAACGAGGTAGAATCGTTGGGTAGATTCATGAGAAACGACAGCCTACTTGAGTGGTACCAAATAGAAATTATTGTTCATTGTACCAAATATTATTTCTCCAAGAGTTTCGGGTAGTATGGGATGCCGCGATAACTTGTGGAAATGGTATATGGTGGATTGGATTATGTTGAAAATTGTTTCCAATTAAAGTTGACTTTATTCTCTTTCAATTCCTTATTATTATACAAACTTGAGATCTCTTTTAAAATGTCCTTATTTTCTTTCAAAATTCATGGATATGTATGTTCGAAATGAGACCTACCTGTTTTACTTGATTTCAAAACCTTGAATGGGTTTGGAAGGATTTTCCTACAGAGTCTTGTACTCACCCCCTACCTCCAAATATTTCAGATTGTACTCTTGAGGAGGAGTTAGGACTCGAGGAGCCCGTACCCTGGGAGATTCAGCAAGACGGGAGTGTGGATCCCGGGGAGGACCCTTAGCTGGACACTACCTTTTGTTCTAGACTAGGGTATTATTTTAAAACAATATAAAGCCTAGTCCTATTTTGTAATTCCGCTGCATTATCATAATTAGTGGATTTTAGGGATGTAAAGGCCATAGCTTGGCCTATTCTTTTGGGATAACATGTAACTTTGATGAATTGATGTTTATGATAAGTAAATGGACCCGGTGTGGTCATTATAGTAGAATTGCACAGGTTGGATTTTTGTGGTAGAGCTCCCCGTACAAGGGAGACTATGCCCGAATTTTGTTACAATATAAATTGTTGATGGAATGTTGATGGATTACTTAGTGCTCTCATGCTTAGATGGTTATTAGAATGTAATGCCGTCCAGGGTGTAGTTTGGGGCGTTACACAATCTGGCGAGTATTGTTGCTTCTCAACCGTTATATATGTCTACATATTAATCAATTGTAATGCATAAATTTTATAGGCTAAACAATGTCAATATAGAACAATAACACGACTGTTATTATACAGTAACATTCATGTTACTATAGTAATATAAATACAACAGTGTTACTATAGTTCCACTCATAGTAACATGAATGCTATTGTATTTGTGTTCCTATAATAACATGGATGTTACTATATTCATGCTACTAATACAATACTCCAGCAAAAAAAATTATAACATAGGTTACAAAAAATCACCCAACACAGACTGTTGAAAAAGAAATATTTACAATTTGTTTCCTCTATTAGGATTTCTCCCCAACAATCAATTAACTGAGTAATAACACGATTTTGTTAAATAACATAGATTCAAAGATTGCATAATTTCTTAAAATTGTCAAGACGCATGGTACATTACATTGTTGTGCAGCTCTTCCCCATCCATAAATTTCTACACATCTTCAACATCAATGATATGTTCATACTTTTTTCCACTCCATAACATTGGCCTTTTAATTAAAAATAGTGCATGTTAATATAATAGAGTATAAACAATAATATATAGAAAGTGTTTCATAATGGTCATTAAGTTACTTACTCTTTTCCTTCAGTCTTATGCATTTGAACCAATTTGTCGTACACCTCCAGTCCTAATTTCTTGCATGCTTTCCATCTTTGGGATCCAACTTTCTTCCTTTCTGGATTCTCACTTGGCATTATAATATCCAAATCATCAACATTGATGCAGCTATCTATTATCTTCTCTTTCCCTTTAATTTTGTTGACTTGCTTATGACTTTCAACTTGTTTCAAAATTTTCTTTTCTGTCTTTTTTTTCCTACTTTACTCATAATCTTCATCTCTCTTTCTTTTTGTTTCTTTCCCTTTGATTTTTCTCACCATCGATGTTTGTTCTTTACCTTTGGTGGGTTGAGGTTTTGGCAGAGTCAATAGGTACCTTTGAGTAACTACATGCACAGTCATATCAGCTACAATATCATGCAAAGAATTGTTCTCTTCCTCTAATTTGAACACCTTTGATGTGAGTGTTTTAATTTGATCTTCTTGTATTTTTTTTTCTCTAGGAGATCAACTAAAACTTTTAATTCTGAAATCTGGTTGTCCCTGCCAACAAGTTTCATTACATAATCTTTAGTCTCTTTCAAATCCTTCTCCCTTTGGTTTCGACCAATATTCTTGATGACCATTCGAATTGCTTCATTCTCCACAGTCAGCATTTGGATATGGAATTTTTGCACCTCATTTTCAACAATCAATCCGGGCACACCTTCATTGTCATGCGAAGGTTGTGGTGACTTTTCCTCATGAGTTACCATTTCATTTGGTGCAATAAATGTTGATTCTCGAATGACCATGCATCAAACAGTTGGACGTATTGAGTCTCCTTTTGGATAGGATGATCGTTTGTAGGAACATGTAACGCATCATCACTTTCATGGACATCTTCATTAACCACAATATGATCATCAACAGCTAGATTAGGTTCATCACCTGCATATTTCAATTATGAATTTAAAGCACTCTTGTTGGCAATAGCGCTTTGTTTTGGAGCATCCACTTTATCCGACACATTCTTGGTATTTTTTCGATTAACTTTCATTAAGAGCTTCTCACCTGGTGTTTTCTTAAGTTTTTTTCAAAAAACCTGATAATTTGCAATATAACATTAATAGTAACGTGAAAAATATACCCAAGAAATGTTCACATCAATTGCATAATAACATCCACAGTAACATCAATTTTTATAATAACATTGATCACAAAATTAACATTGTCATGCAATCAACCAATTTTCAAAATTAATAGTAATATGTTAAACTAATTTTTTTATAATATCTAATCAGCTGCGATGTCGAACAGTGTGTTTTGTGCGAGAGACGTCCAAAGTTTTCTTAAATACCATTTCATCCACCGTGGGAAAGCATCCGCCTTGTCGACTACAATAAGAGATGTGTTTTCACATATCCAGTACTGCAAATTAGATTTAGTTACATTAGATAGAACTAATAATATTTAATAATAATAAAAAAAACTATAAAAACTAGCAATCAAAAACTTACAGGTAACATTACTACACATCCGGTTATTGCACTCAGTGTGTCAATCTTCAACTGTACATAATTCATCATTGCATAAATTATTGCTTGAGATCACCCACATCCAATCGTTTGCCCCATATTTGTAATCAGTAGTGTCACTAAGGCATATAAAGATAACAACCTAGCAAAATCTTCACAATCATCTTTACCAACACCCATTGCTGCATCCTCCAACCTACTTTTTTATTATTGGTGCATTCAACCTCTTGGTGTTATTGAATCTCCTTCTCATAAATGGTGACATTTTTTTTGCACCTTGGGGGAACGCAATTGGATCCACACCATCTTCTATATAAAAAATGAGGGTTACATCATTCTTCCATATCCACAATACTCTTGTCATTCTTCTTGAACCATTCTTTATCAACTTCAGATGTCGATATTGTGTGAAATTCTCTTTAGCTGTTCTTTGTGAAAATCTTTGATATTTTGGTCAGTAAAAACCTTCACCAATGGAAGCAAGTTAAACCTGAATTGGTGAAAAGAAAATGCTTTTGGAGCAATAGATTACATGTTATTGCCATCAACCTATAACATGACATTGAATTATTAATATCTGAACAACATATAATAACTTGACACAAAATCACCTAACATAATGTATATAAAATATTTTGTAAAACTTATGTACAAATGTAACATGAACAATACCACCAAAGTTGTTGATCTAAACATAGTAACATGAACTTAGTAACATGATCTTGGTAACATTAATTTATAAATTGAAAACCAGTAACATTTTTTTAGTAACATAAACCAATCACAATTTTGAGTTCCCATGATACAATTTCGTAAAATGAACATTACATTGTACATAATAGTATTCAAAAGTAACTTGAACTTTTTTGGAGGAAACTTGTGATCAGTAACATCAATTTCACATTAACATACACCTTTAATTTTTAAAGTAAAATCAAAGGTTGTGATCAATAACACATACACAGTAACATCAATTTCACAGTCACATCCACAGTAACATCAATTTTTCAAAAAAAAAAAGTCAAAATATGATTGAAACATTGAAAATCTAATAAGATTTCTACTAGTAACACACCATTAGCTACCAGTGAGTGACACTTGAATTAGGAATCTCAACCCAAAACGTGAACATCAACACATTGAAATTATGAAATCCATATTCTAGTTAACCCATAGTAACATAATGTATTTTCACTACCACAAAACCAATTACTAATCGATTGTTTGAACAACAACGAAATCAACAAAATAGAAATCTATGACACTTTTAATTAGGACACTCAACACCGATCAAGAACATTAAGAAATTAAATAAACATCAGCATTCATCTTAAATGACATACCTTTCGATCTTTTTATGAATCCCAAAGATTGTTGACGATGTTTTGATTGCAAAGATAGCAACAGTAACTTCTTCAATGGAGTCCAGATTAAACTTGAAGAGTAGTTTCAGATTTTGCTCTTATGGTATGAAACTTGTTTGAAATTTGAATAGGAGTGGTTTGGGTAATGAAAGGTAACAGTTTTCAAAGAAGGAAACTATGGAAGATAGGAGGAATATTGCCGGATTTCAAGGCTAGAAGGAAGAGGAAGTTTTTGGTTTTACAGTACCGGATTTAGAGGGTTTGTTCGTCTGGGAAAGAGATGATAAATTGGACACCGTTTATGGTTTTCCAAAAATTAAGGGTACAATAGTAAACTTGTAAAAAAATGGACTTAACACCAAATAAGTTTCCTTACAGGACTTATCTCCAAACAAGTCCATCTAGAAGGACCGGCCACCAAATTTTCCATAAAAATTTCTAATTTCATACTATCCATTATTTTGTGGGCCCTTTATACTTTAAAGTTCAAAATCAAGCTCACCCTATAAATATGCAACATAATGCAGGTATTTATATAATATTATTTATATCCAATGCAATCATCACTTAAACAGAATTATTTGAATACTCAATAAAGAAAAAAAATTAAGTCATATTAAGATTCTCAAAGGATGAGGTGTCTAGATGATTAAGTGACAAGTATGAGGGGTCTAAGTATAAATTATCTATTTAGTTTTAGATGACAAACTTACGGTTGTTAGTCTGAGGTGCGCATTGATACAAATTTCTATCTTTGAGGGTACAAATTGAGATTTGAACAATCTTTCAAAGTGTAATTTGAGATTAACCCTAATTCTTGGAATTAATGTGTGGAACTGCTCTCCCTTCTATCCTGTCCTAAGCCTATTTGCTTCTCTATTTTTCAAGGAAAATGTATCTGCAATAAATATCATTTATAAATTGGAAGTTGGATGCCTCTCCCATTTCTAATTGTTTTAATTACTACCACAGACAAATTGGAAAACGTGACTCATCAATTCACGTTTCTGCCCCTCTCTTTGCATTAGGAAAACTTGAACACAGGCACTGTTTCTTTTATTACTTGAACTGTGACACCCCAAAAATCCGGGGGTCCTTTTTAAACCGTTGACCACCAGTCAACCCGTGAAAATAAAAGTTATTTTCTCAATTCCAAACTTTAAGTTCAAACAAATCCCCTTAATCGGGACTTTAATGCACGTGTGAATCTCGTGTTCTTTTTGTCATTTAATTCATCCGAGGTGTTAGGTAGCTCAAAGTAATTCATTTTTAGTCCATTGCATCCCTTGAATCAAGGAAGATAAGATTGAAAAACATGGGAAACAAATATAAAAATTCAGCATCTTTCGGAAGTATCGGTACGTCAAACTCTCTGGACCAAAGTGTCCCGATACACCGTACCGGTACGCAACAGTACCGGTACGTCGAACTCTCTGGAGTAAGTCGTACCGGTACGCCGTACCGATACGTTGTACTGATACTGTCTACCCAGAATTTTTCATTTCGTCCATTTTTTTGTTTCCAACTCATTCTAAACCTTATTAAAACCAACCCAACACTTACATAACATGTAATTAGGCATTTCACAAGGTTCATACAAATTCTGTTGCAACATTTGAATGCAATCTCATTTAATTACATACCAAAAGTAAATATTCATTTCAATTTTATAATTTTTGTCAAAATGAGCCACATTCCGGCTTCTTCATCCTTGTGGCTCAAAGTGAGAGTCATTCACCAGCACGAACCCTGTACCTGAAATATTTTCCCATAAAGGGTGAGCTATGCTCAATAGAGAACCTCCTAAATAGGCTACTCCCCAACCCAAATACACATGAAATGTTCACATGCAATCATTCCACCATTCACATATTCCAAACACATATACGTCATCAATGTTGGAAATTTACAATGCAATGATATGGGATGAGATGAGACTCACTCCCTATGACCAACTCGGGCCTTTTCCGGGCCTTCGACACATGCAAGTTGAAATCATGCAATTGCCCGTCATCCTTGATCCCAAGCCCTTCTAGACTCTCTTACACATGCAATATCCCAGGTGTATCAATTTGTAATTTATGTTACACATCAAATGACATTTTCAATCCGGGGTCTTGTATGGAGTTAGTATTTATGGACTTACACCAACGGTATCCAACTGACACGGGATTTATGGACTTCCACCAACAGTTCCGCGTACACCGACACACTTTATGAACTAATACCAACGGTAGTGCGTATCCAATTACTGGGACTTACACCCGAGGGATCTTCTAGCCCTTCTTGCCAACCCCGACCCTCAACCATACAAACCGTGCGACTCAGCCAAGTTATCGACTTAGCTTACTCGAGCCCACAAGTCATCCACTCATGTGGTATATGAATACTTTCATGCACAACCACCCATTTTATATAATGTTCCCGTGCATATGCAATGCAATGTCTCATTGCAACTCTACATCGATGTTCAATATGCAATGTATGTCATATGAATCATTTCATGGCCAATTCATACTATCTATGACAAATTATATCATAAAGCATATAATTTTCATTACTTCTAATGTCAATAAACAATTTCGCATTTATCAACATTACATCTAAACTCGGTTCACAACCATGTATCTCATATTAAGCAAATAACATGCTTTCAAATCAAGGCATTTATAAACACATAACATGCCCACACTTTCACACAATTCAAGAAATCACATTTAGCAATTTCTACATACCCATTTCAAGATAGAAGATATTCTACCTACTTTCAATACCCATTTCCTCAAAATCAATTTCATAGACAAGTCATATATATCTGTATAAACCTACCCATTTCATTTAACATTCTAGATTGTGAATACCCCCCAAGTAGAAAAATTCTCTACCTCTTATAGCGTGAGGGAGCAACCGTTGGAGTCCCAAGAATTCACCCAAGCTCAATCCCAAGCTTCCTCCAAATTTTTGATTTTCTCACCTTCGGTGAAAACCCTCCTTTTTGGTGTGTACGCGTAACCCTCGTCGAGAAGATCGACTTTTCCTCTTGGCTCGTACGAATCTGAGCTCTCTAGCTCCGTAGATCGTAGAGAGAAGTTAGAGCTTCATTTTTTTTCCATCTCTTCTCTATGGGCTGGAATGGCTGAACCAAATGGGGGAAAAATCAGATTTTCCCCCTATTTATAATTTTAGAACACTTGGCTTATAATGCGCCACACGTCCATTTTAATTCCGGGTCCGTTTTTATCCTGAAACGATTAAATTTCACTCCGATTCAAGTTCAAAATATTTTTAATTTATCTTAACCTCATTTATTTTAGAAATCTCATAATTTTTCTAAAAAAATTCGTATTCGTGTCTCTCGGGGCCCGATCGCCTCGTAAAACGTGAAAAATCTGACTATCTCAGAATTCGATAAAATTTGACATAGTCACTAGATTTCGCAAAAATGAATCCAACGGTGAAGTTTGTTTCGTCATACGAGCTCTAAAAAATTTCAGGTTTACAACCCGAACTATTATGACAATTTACCGTTTTGCCCTTTATTATCAAAAATTTATATTTACCCGAGTTTTTACATTCTTTCCCCCTTAAAAGAATTTCATTCCCGAAATTCACTCACATATGCACACTTAAATACATGCATATGCAACAAGTAATCACATATTTAAAAGGTCCACGGTGAGTAGAATCCTCGAGATCTCTAACTCATAACCCCGACATATCTGATCAACCCTCATTCTAGCTCCTAGAGGAGAACTTACTTGCAATGGCTCTTCCAAGGTATCCACTTCTAAGCCCATAAGCCAGAAAGTAGAAATGTATCCTGTATCACCGACTGATCTGTCGGCTCAGTTTGTGGCACCATGGCATAAACACGCCCTTGAGTCCCCGAAGTTCTGGCCTGTAGGCCCTATCCTCGACCTCGACCCATGCCCTGGCCTATCTGGCCTGATTGCGGAGTCCTCGCTCGAAAAGTGGTAGGGGCCTGAGTAGCACCCTGAAACTGGTACTGATTTCCCTGCCCCGTGACAGGGTAGGGAGGAATATAATTTGTCTGTGGCTGTCCCATCGAAGATTGGGACTGAGATGTCCCGTACCCCTGGGATCCCTGTCTCTGAGGGCAATCCCGTTTTAGGTGACCCGGCTGGTGGCAACGGAAACAAGTCTTCTGTCCTGCCTGGTAGGCAGTCCCAAAGTTTCCCCCACCTTGGGAAAATTGACCTTGGCTTTGACCTTGATGACCGTGGCCCTGTCCTTGAGACCCTTGCGAGGTAGAAGTCCTTTGCTTCTTCCCCGAGCTAGAAGAAGAGGATTGACCCTCTTTCTTCTTGTCCTTAGCACCCCCCTCCCGGATGCTTGGAGCGTCTTCCACCTCTCTTTCAATGGTCATTGCTGTTTCGACCATGGTATCCAAGTCTTGCAGGTAGAGGCCCACAATCTTTCCCCGGATGGATAACTTTAGACCATCCTCAAATTTTTTTACCTTGGTCATGTCTGTGGCCACATAATCATCGGCAAAAAAGGGTAGTTTGGTGAACTTGGCCACGTACTCCATCACCGTCATTGTCCCTTGTTTCAATTCGAGGAATTCTCAGGCCTTCGCACATCGAACGGCCGTTGGGAAATACTTGCCCCTGAAAAGCTCCTGGAACTCTCCCCATATCATGGTCTCCAAGTTCTTGGATTCCGTCACCCAATCCCATCATACTTGGGCTTCTCCTTCTAGCTGGAATTCAGCTAGTTTTATCTTAGAGGCATCTGAGGTGATCTCCATAGCCCTTAAGATCTTGTTTACTTGTCGAAACCAATGGTCGGCCACCATCGGATCCGCCCCTCCTGTGAAAACTGGAGGCTTGTGTGCCTTGAAGTGTTGGAGGTTACTCGTGCCTCCCTAATTGGCATTGGCGCTAGCTTGTGCAACAGCGGCTGCCATCATGCCCATAGTCTCATTAAACGCTTGTTGATCAAAGGCCGGTGGTGGTGGATTATTGTTCCTTCCACCGCCTCGGCGTTCTCTTCCTCTTCTTCCCATCTACACACATGTCAAATGGCAACAACACGCTAACTTAGTATCCCGAACTGGGGATCAAGTGCAAACTTTGAGAATTTTCTCATTGTCTCACTAGTAGGGCACATGTCACCCACTAGTAGACCTTCGTACCATGAACCATCCGTTCACCTTTTTTCCCACACCTAAGGTTACGTTTTCTAACCCTAGTGTGTTCACTTCCATACACATTTTACCATGTATATAAATCACATAACAATTACCACATAACATGTAGCAAGTAAAACACATAACATGAAATGCACATGGAATGTAATGGTTTAGACCCAATGCCCATTAAGCCCTAGGTAATTCGTGTACCTAAGCTCTGATACCAAGCTGTGACACCCCAAAAATTCGGGGGTCCTTTTTAAACCGTTGACCACCCGTCAACCCATGGAAATAAAAATTCTTTTCTCAATTCCAGACTTTAAGTCCAAACAAATCCCCTTAATCGGGACTTTAATGCACGTGTGAATCTCGTGTTCTTTTTGTCATTTAATTCATCCGAGGTGTTAGGTACCTCAAAGTACTTCATTTTTAGTCCATTTGCATCCCTTGAATCAAGGAAGATAAGATTGAAAAACATGGGAAACAAATATAAAAATTCAGCATCTTTCGGAAGTACCGGTACGTCGAACTCTCTGGACCAAAGTGTCCCGGTAGGCAACAATACCGGTACGTCGAACTCTCTGGAGTAAGTCGTACTGGTACACAACTGTACCGATAAGCTGTACTGGTACTGTCTACCCAGAATTTTCCATTTTGTCCATTTTTTGTTTCCAACTCATTCCAAACCTTATTAAAACCAACCCAACACTTACATAACATGTAGTTGGGCATTTCACAAGGTTCATACAAAGTCTGTTGCAACATTTGAATGCAATCTCATTTAATTACATACCGAAAGTAAATATTCATTTCAATTTTACAATTTTTGTCAAAATGAGCCACATTCCGGCTTCTTCATCCTTGAGGCTCAAAGTGAGAGCCATTCACCAGCATGAACCCCGCACCTGAAATATTTTTTCATAAAGGGTGAGCTACGCTCAATAGAGAACCTCCTAAATAGGCTACTCCCCAACCCAAATACACATGAAATGTTCACATGCAATCATTCCACCATTCACATATTCCAAACACATATATGCCATCAATGTTAGAAATTTACAATGCAATGATATGGGATGAGATGAGACTCACTCCCTATGACCAACTCGGGCCTTTTCCGGCCCTTCGACACATGCAAGTTGCAATCATGCAATTGCCCGTCATCCTTGATCCCAAGCCCTTACCGACTCTCCTACACATGTAATATCCCATGTGTATCAATTTGTCATTTATGTTACACATCAAATGACATTTTCAATCCGGGGTCTTGTATGAAGTTAGTATTTATGGACTTACACCAATAGTACCCAATCGACACGGGATTTATGGACTTCCACCAACGGTCCCGCGTACATCGACACACTTTATGGACTAATACCAACGGTAGTGCGTATCCAATTACTGGGACTTACACCCGAGGGATCTTCTAGCCCTTCTTGTAAACCCCGACCCTCAACCATACAAACCGGGCGACTCGACCAAGTTATCGACTTAGCTTACTCAAACCCACACGTCATCCACCCATGTGGTATATGACTATTTTCATGCACAACCACCCATTTTATGCAATGTTCTCTTGCATATGCAATGCAATGTCTCATTGCAACTCTACATCGATGTTCAATATGCAACGTATGCCATATGAATCATTTCATGGCTAATTCATACTATCTATGACAAATTATATCATAAAGTATATAATTTTCATAACTTCCAATGTCAATAAATAATTTCGCATTTATCAACATTGCATCTAAACTCGGTTCACAAGCATGTATTTCATATTAAACAAATAACATGCTTTCAAATCAAGGCATTTTATAAACATATAACATGCCCACACTTTCACACAATTCAAGAAATCACATTTAGCAATTTCTACTTACTCATTTCCAGATAGAAGATATTCTACCTACTTTCAATACTCATTTCCTCAAAATCAATTTCATAGACAAGTCATATATATCTATATAAACCTACCCATTTCATTTAACATTCTAGGTTGTGAATACCACCCAAGTAGAAAAATTCCCTACCTCTTGTAGCGTGAGGGAGTAATCGTAGGAGTCCTAAGAATTCACCCAAGCTCAATCCCAAACTTCCTCTAAATTTTCAATTTTCTCACCTTCGGTGAAAGTCCTCCTTTTTGGTGTGTACGTGTAGCCCTCGTCGAGGAGATCGACTTTCCCTCTTGGCTCGCACGGATCCGAGCTCTCTAGCTCTGTAGATCGTAGAGATAAGTTAGAGTTTCCCTATTTTTTTTCCTCTCCTTTCTATCGGCTGGAATGGCTGAACCAAATGGGGGAAATATCTGATTTTTTCCCTATTTATAATTTTAGAACACTTGGCCCATAATGCGCCACACGTCCATTTTAATTCCGAGTCCGTTTTTATCCTGAAACGATTAAATTTCGCTCTGGTTCAAGTTCAAAATATTTTTAATTTATCTTTGCCTCATTTATTTTAGAAATCTCATAATTTTCCTAAAAAAATTCGTCTTCGTGTCTCCCGGGGCTCGATCGCCTTGTAAAATGCGAAAAATTCGACTACTCGGAATTTGATTAAATTTGACGTAGTCACTAGATTTAGCAAGACGAATCCAATGGTGAAGTCCGTTTCGTCATCCGAGCTCTAGAAAATTTTAGGTTTACAATCCGAACTATTGTAGCAATTTACCGTTTTGCCCTTTATTATCAAAAATTTAAATTTACCCGGGTTTTTACATGAACTGTATATCTATTCTATACACGGTTCCTCTGAGGTTGTGCATTTTCTTCCAATGCTAAAACACTGCTCATTATTTGTTTGATTGTAGGCTTCTATAAAATTCATGTATGATTGTATATGGAATAACAACGAAAACAGTATATACTAGTTCCACGTCAATTATTTAGTCTTTAAAGAAAACCTAATTTGTGAACTTGTGTGATAGGAGGTTCAAAATTTCCCACACTATGACATTCTGTTTATGGGACATCATAAATTCTTGTGGAGAATTGGAAATATTGTACTCTGTCCCAATTGATATAACTACATATTACACCACTTCCTTATTATTCATGTATTTTTTATTAAGTACATTGATGAGAAAAGTAATATGATATTTATGAATTGCTTATGAATAACTTTCTATAACTACATATTGATTTATAGTTATCATTAGATTTGAATGTTGAGTTCTAAGAATAATTAGATTTTGCTGAATAACTGACTTTTTGGACAACAGTCATTTAGGTAACAATTTGGTTGACATGGGAAATAAGACAATCAAGAAACATGATTGGGCCATTTTGGTGGAAGGACACCTCCCAAAATCCACATCTACGAAATTGGCAACTACTTACATTAAAGTGAACTTAATTAGGTGGATTTGTTGTTGGATTTGTAGCACTGTGGTGGAATATCTTTACTATATTATGTTCATAGAAATCTTACTTACCCCATGCAACTCTTGACAATGGAAGACTCCTTTATGCTAGAAAATCGAGCAATTTTTATAGAAATATAATTATATTATTTTGTCTATGATAATTATGTATAGTTGACCACCTCATACCTTCTTATACACGACATTACATTTCATATTTGTATGAATTCAAGGGAATCTATTCTACTTTCTCATATGCGACCGAACAAATATATCGACGGATTCCACTAAGGTGCATTATTCTTTTGTGTTGTCTTTAATTTTTTGTGTGATATCAAGTATGAGCTAAGCATTTAAACATTATCCTTGAGTCAAGTATAATAACTCTTGAGCATCACATCATGCACAATTATGTAAAACTCGATTCACTTAAATGTTTATGGAACTTCTTTTGAAAAGAAAACTGTTTATATAGACTATTGCTTTAACATCAATTACTCAATGCTATGAGTGAGGATGGTATGCTTGAGACTAAGGAACAAATGTAAACGCAAACAAGTGGGCGTTGTTTTTCATGGTTAAGCCCATTTAGCAATCAATTAATTCAGGACATAGTTAGATCAAGCTTATCAAAATATGTTTTTTTAAGACGTGGAGGCCTGTCAACAAATATATTTTTTTTAATAAGAGAAAACGTTGTTGCCCCATTAAGTGGTCAATATTTTTGTGATAAACCTAGTCAAATCTCACACCTTGGGTTTGTCTAGGTAATGAGATTGGATAGGGTAGGAGTTATTTTTTTATATCCTAACTCATCCAAGTCAAACTCACTTATCCACTTTAAAACCCATCCAAGCCATATATCCAATCCTAACATTTGCTTGGGAAACAAATTTGTAATTCAATGGACTTCATAGGTTATACAAATAATTTTGTAGTAGTTTACTATTTTACCCATAACTCTATCCATTCCAATCCAAACCAATCCGATCCTACGTTTTTTTTTAAGAAACAATACAATTTTATTTATTAACAAAGCAAAATTTACAAGAAGTTAAAGAAAGGCACAAATGCCTTAACAAGAAAACCCAAAGCAACCTAAGGCACAGACGCCTATCATAACAAAAAAAAAAAGCAAAAAATCAACTACAAAACATTAAGCAACTCCCCCAGCACAGATTCTTCATAAAATCCTCACAATGCATCACAATTTCAAACAAATCAACATTTACTTCAGGCAAAAAGAGCAAACAAATTAGCACATCATTAGCCACATCATCAAACATCACCCTTTTGCGTTTACATAATATTGGTAAACCCTGTTGATCCTTGAGCAGCGCAAGACCCACCTCAGCTGGAAGCTTCATTCCCACTGAGAAATGCTTAGAATTTCCACACAACACAGCCTGAGCACCAAGGCGATCAACAACTCCATTTGCTTCACGAAACACATGAATTAACTGAAACTCTAAGTTTCCTAGTAATTCTTTAATCAGATTCATGTAATTCCAGCAAGTCCAAGGACAAGAGCAAACTCACATAACATAATTAACTAAAATCAAAGAATCACATTCAATAAAGTCAATTTCAACCCGCAACTTTGGTTTTGGTTTTCTTAGCAGAATTAGTTAATATTCCCATACTCATCAATTGTTTATAGGCACAATTTATTTCGAGCATAACGACCCAGAGCCAACAAAAATCTTCCAACCTTAAAAGCTCCTACTCTTTCTTCTTAACTTCTGTATTTCCCATATAAAAGCAATATGTTAGTCCACTAAGCCAAGACCAAAAGACCTTCACATATACACCATGTCTTTCACCAATCCATATACCTAAATTAGCTCCATGAGTAGAAACTCATAAACAAGAGGCTCGTCAGAAACCAACCATTAGCAACTAATATCAAAACAAAGTACAATTTTTTGAAGCATAGCACGTACATAATCATCTATAAGAATAACAAAAACCCACAAAAAATTTCTGTTGGTGGCATCTATTTTGTGGGTACATGAGAGACGAGACCAACCATTCGCTCTTCTTGTTCGCAAAATCAACGTTTAAGGTAGGTCTCAAGGATCTCCATGACGCATGCGAACTGCTTCATCGCTTCCAATTCATGGCTAAGCTCAGCTTCTCGGGCTCTGGCTCGTTCTAGTCGTGCCTTAGTCTTCGCTAAATGGCCTCTCAGATCTTCCAGCATTGGGCTGTCATTCGCCACCGGTGGCAGGGTCTGAATGGTGGTGTTTAGTCCGTCTTTTGATGGTAATCGCCGTCGTTTGGTCCAGATAAGGAGAAAGATAGAGAGAGAAAGAGAGAGAGAGAGAGAGACCCCAATGCTTACCTCCCAAAAGCTCCCAACTACTTCTCATTCGTCTTCTTTGTCTCCTTGACAGAGCTCTCAACCCAGAACCTCGAATGCCACAATCGTTGTCACCTCTGTGCATCAAAACCCTTGGATGGGGTCTGGCTCGTTTGTGGTTAGGAGAAAACCGTATCACATGCGGTTTAATGAAATGATTACGTTTTAGGCATTTTGGATCTTTTTTATTATTATTTCCCCTTACCAAAACGACGTCGTTTTGGTCCAAAAAATTCCAGACCCTGAAAGTCTTCTTATTTTCTTTCTTCGTCAGACTCAGGCTCTCCTACCTCTCCCTCTCTCTTCTCCTACCTCCGGCGACAAAAAAAACTCTCTCTCCCTTCTTTCCTAGCTGCGACGACAACCGAAACCTCTCTTTCCCTCTCTTGCTGATCGTTGAGAAGTACCCAGGTTTGTGCTGCTATTTTGGGTTATTGATTTTGCAAAAATGGACCTAATTTTAGATTTTGTGGACTGAATGCAATATGAGATTTGGTTTGTGTTGTTTTTATTTTTTAAAAAATGTTGTTGTATAGCACTTGTAGATCATTTTGCAATATGAGATTTGATTTTGTGGACTGTTTGCATTTCCTGAGTTGATAATTGTTTTTTACCTTTTGGGTTGAGGCCAATAGTGTGAACCCTAAATTTGGACTTCAAATTGCAAGTGATATGGAATTTCTGGAAAGTATTACTTGTTTATGGGATTTGCTTGAAATCTGTATATTCTTTTGGGATTCGCTTGGAATGTTTTTGAATGTGAAAAATATTATTTGTTTTTGGGATTTGCTTGAAATATGTATATTCTTTTATGAAGTTAGGACATTGGTTGTGTTGGTGAACTGTAAAAATTGGGATGGTATATGGTTTGGCAGTCTGGGATGATATATGGTTTGGCAGTCTGTTGGCAGTCGGTTTGGCAGTCTATTGCACTTTGAATGTTTATATACTCCATGTTTGATCCGGATTTTTTATGACAGAATTAGTAACAGGCTGTTTGGTTGTATGTCTAGTATTATGATTAGTGAAAATGCTTGAACAAGGCTCAATCACCTTATTTAGTTTGCTTGTTTTGAAATATGATTGTACTCAATTCCAATCCCAAGGAAGACAGTTACTCCTGCTACAGCAACATTTCAGACAAGCTCTTTCTCAGCACAGGACAACTCAGCACAACAGCCCACACCACAGTTCCAACAGCAAATAAACAACAACAACTCAGCAATTGAATAGGTCAGTAGTAATAAAGACCATAGCAGCATTAGCAAGAAACCAAGATCAAACTGCCTACACAAGAGCAAATACAAACTGGCTGCCTACCCAAGATCATAATGAATATGATTTTGATAAAGTTCATTATGTAGAATATCATTTTGATGAAGTTCATTATGATATAATGTTGAGGTTTAATACCATTGTCCTTTCATGTTTGTAGTGTTGAAGAATGTCATCTTCAAGCACGACAACAAGCAACAAAGAGTTAAGATATCGCAATATGCATTGCCCCATTGGTAGCAAAAGAGCGATTATTAAAGTTTTCGAATCCGAAAAAAATCCTAGGAAGCTATACTACAAATTTTCAGAAAATTCCAATCACTTTTGGTCGTGGATGACTCCTATTACTCTCCCTTCTTCGAAAATTACAAATGAGAGGATGGATGTACAACGAATTGAAGACAATGTACGACGAATTGAAGAACTTTGTAATGTAGTTCAATGTGATGAGGCTAAAGAAGGTTCAATGAAGTCAAATATGTTTGTAGTCACTTTAGTAGTAGTGATGCTTATATTTGTGATTCTAGTGAAGTAGAGTTATAAGAGCAATGGTGTAGTGATGAAACTTATGTTGTAAATGAACTTGTGCGTTTAATTTGAATGAAATTGTGAGTTTTGTATATTGTTGTGACTTGGAAGATCATATTCATTAAGAATATCACATTCATTAAGAAGATCACATTCATTAAAGAATATCACATTCATTAAAAAAAGATCACATTTATTAAAAAATAATCACATTCATTAAAAATACAACAAGCATCCATACAACTGCTAGTAGTCTCATTAAAAATAAATAGTTTTCAACAAAATGAGAAATTGAGTAGCCTCCATCTGCATCCTTATAATTGCGGATCCTCCAACCATCCTTACAAGTTGTATCCCCTATGCATGAAAAATGATTCAACATCATTTAAAGAATGCATATGTGTTGAATCAGTCAGAGTACCCTACATTAATGAGAAGAGATCAGACAAATATACTTGATAAATATGTGAAACAATAAAATTAACAATAAGGTAACATACCGTTACTTGTACACTATTTGAAGCTTGAGAATATATCGAATGACCATATGCTGATGTACATGGGTGACTGAAACCTTGTACCTGGAATGAAAAAATACTTACAATTATGTTTATAAAAATATGAAGTGAATAAAAATATAAAGTTAATAACAATATGAAGTGAATTAAAAAAATCTACAATATGTGATGGTTGGGAAGCTCCTTTTTTTTTTGTTTCTTTCTCATGCCAAGATTTTAGTCGACCCCAACCCTTGTAACCACCTTCTTTTCTTTTTAAACCTTTAACTTGAAGAATGTTTGGGTCAACATTTCATGAATTGGGTCAACATTTTCATGGATTGAATCATCGTCACCATCATCAATTGGTGCATACATACTATCTACTTGTTTGAACAATTCCTCAACACCATGTGACACCAATTGATATGCAGGTTGAAGACCAGAGCATTGAGCAGCTAGTTGTATCATTTTAGGACAAATATGTCTGTAACATGATGCCACCATTAACTTAGGATTCTCTTCATTTGACTGAAAAATGGGGGTTGTCCTAGAACTCTTTCTTGCATCTCGTCTCCATCTCTTACATATGTATTGCTTGAGAATTTACTTAATATTTATCATGTCCAAAACTTTAAGTGCATGACCACATAATATTCCCTCCATTTCAAACTTCCGACAACTGCAATTGGCTATCTCCTTATTAACCAAGACTAAATACTCTCTACGTTCATCATATAATCGAACCACAAATTGATGTCACCCATCCAACACTTCACATGGTGTCGCAATAGCACACTGAAAGATATGATACTCCTCTTAGAACAAGTCAAACATAGTAGGAGTGTACACTTGCCCTGCTTGCATTAACATTGAAGCTCTTTTTAACTGCAATCTAGGTAATTTTTGCCTAGCTTGGTGTTCTGAGTCTGACTCCGTATACCGCTTATCATTCACAACTCTTTCACAATGTACAAAGAACTAAACAATATCATGGTCTGGCTTTAAGTACTTCCGTAAGGCTGCATTCAAGCTCTCACTCAATTTGGTGTTTCTCATTCCTGTAGTGAAAGTCCTCTTTATATACACATGCCCCCATTTCTCTCGTAATGCCCAAGTGACTTTCATTCACATATTATCATGCAAATTATACTCCGCAAGCAACAATTCCCAAGCCTCAAATAATTCATATTCTTCCTCATATCTTTACACACACTCTTTAAATCGAGCAGGAAATTGTGAACCATCCTTATATATATTTTTCAAATGTTTCAAAGTATTTTGGCAAAGGTGCCAATTACATAACCCACGGTATGTCTCTGGCATGATTACAGAAATATTCTTAGCCATCGCTTGATCTTGGTCGGTGAAGATGGTAATAGGATATTTTTCAGACATAGCTTGTAGAAATGTCTCAAAAAACCACTGAAATAATGTTGCTGTTTCATCATACAATAATGCAGCTCTAAATAAGACAATCTCCCTGAAATGATTGAAGCCAGTAAAATAAGCAAAGGGCCGATCCTCCTTGTTCATTATGAAAGTAGTGTCAAATGAGACAATATCTCCAAAGTTGTCATAATTAATAACCATCACTAGGTCGGCCCAAAATATATTTGTAATATGCTCCTCCTTATCCAATTGCACTTGGAATTTTCACTGCTTCCGTTTGAAAATGCTTCAACAAACTACCCGCCTCACCATACCTCAAGTCTCGTTGCTTCCTTTCACGGAGGTAATTCTTTGGTCTTGACAAATAAAACCAAGTTTTTTCTTTCCTCCAGACTGAGTACTAAAAAGATCATAGGAAGCCTTAAGTGACAATTCACAATCCGTTGTCATATCAATATTAATGTCTTGTGCTGCGGTAACCTTTTCTTGGGATAACATCATATGCACACATTCTGCAAGGTGCAAATGATGGTTGTGGTTGTCGTCCCACTTCACCACAAGAAATTTACCAATTTCTCTATTAAAAAATATGCACATATGAGCTTGGTAATTTGTTCTTGTTTCTACTCAAGGCTTCTTTATTTGGCACTCTCTTTTACCACGACCCCTTTGACATTGTTTACAACAAACAAATTTTCTGTATATGACAACACCATCTTTCAAACTTTTATTCTGAAAATCTTTACGCACGCTATATCCCACAGACCATCCATAACTATTGTAAAATGCATAAACATCTTCCTCTACATCAAATTTCATACCAATATGAGGTATATTATCAGTCGCATTAACTTCCAAATCATCCATCATAGTATCCTACAATAAGAAATTTAATTGAAATGACATTAGATGGAACTTGCAATCATAGATGGAAGTAGATGTCATGTACATAAGGTTACATAATTCTTAAGAAAATTACTCATTATTCCATGAACAAGCCAACAAGAAAAAAAAACATGTACGAAGAAATTGGTATGACGTTTTATGGCTATGGAAAACATGTAAAACTGTCAGCTTTTTGCAAAACCATATCAATTAGAGAAACCATGGCAACAAAATCAAGCATGATAAAAATCTAGGAAGGCTTAGAAGGTGCCAGAACTCCATGGGTAGAGCTAATATTGGTACTTTTTCCTAAAGTATGCAAAAGATTGATAAAACAAACCAAATTAAACCAAACCAAGTCTCATGTCTCAATCATTTGGGTCTGCTATTGGAGTCCACTTTTGCCATTCACTTCGGTCATGATATACGCTCATTGGCAAAAGATTAATACACTTATTTTTTGGAAAAAAAACCATATCCAAGAGAACAGTTCTTTTCAAATAGAATAAGTAGTCGCAAGAATTCTTTTTTCTTTTCATTTTTGTACCAGAAATTCTAAAGACTGCATATTTCTCCATTATCCATTTCAATAGCACAAAAGATATTTACAAAGGACGAATCCCTTACAATCACACAGAACCCAAAAAAACTAGTGTTTTTTAGCAGAACAATAATAAAGAAATCCCAACTTGGAAAATCCTATAACTCAACCACAAAACAATCATTTACTCCTTCCAAATTAAACACCCAGAAAGAAACTCTAAAGTTTCTGTTCTTACTTATAAACTTCAAACAAGTCTAATGAAAACAAACTTGCAGTCCTTTGAGTAGTTACACACATTCAAAATCACATCTTTACATGCAAATCCAGAAAGAAAAACTACAACTATTTGAAGTAACACTTATGAAATGAAAATGATTATATGGAAAAAAGGATTGAGAAAGAGCAACATAAACAACATACCCACTAAAGCTTTGTGTCTCAGTAAAGGAAAAAACAGTGGAGAAGTTTGAGCTGAAGAAGACGGGAGAACTAGACTGGACGAAGAAGAAAATGGAGAAGTTTGAGCTGTGAAGAAGGCGGGAGAACCAGACGCTATAAAGAAGCAGGGGAAAGAAAAAGGGAGGGGGTCTGATGCTCATTTAAGGGACCAAAACGACGTCGTTTTGGTAAGGGGAAATAAAAAAAAAGATCCAAAATGCCTAAAATGCAGTCGTTCCATTAAACTGCTTATTATGCGGTTTTCTCCCAACCGCAGACGAGCCAGACCCCCCCTTGGACGAGCTTAGCTTTGGGGTGACAGGAGAAAGAGAGAGGGCTGAGTGGGGGGGGGGG
>CM042197.1:12423007-12452436 GCA_023539305.1 Ilex asprella | reverse complement strand
TCTAAAAGAGATATATTAAAGATTAACCTTATGAAATAGAAGGATCACATTTGAGATCAACCCATGAGCTACATGGCTTGCCTCTTGATAAATTGGGGCTTCCACTCTTGGATGCTCTATCGATCTTCGGAACAAAGTCTTCTGATGCACCATAGATATCCAAACTTTTCTGACTATCTCTCTTAACACCCATTCTTCTTATCATTCATACTGCTTCCAATCCATCAATAAAGGCAACCACCAAATGCGTTCGTCTTCTTGTACCTCTACATCTTGGGTACTTCCCTCTTGTTACTATTGGCATTTTTCTACCACTCTAAAAACCTTTCACATGTCTTATTAGCTTTTCCTAATAGCTACTTGCCACATTGAGACTTTTTGCAGGTCTTATTGGCATTCTTTTGCAGAATCCCCTTCTTCTGATCTGAATAGAAGGAACTCAAATTTAGCCAGATCATGACAAATCTGATGCAAGCTCTCATCAAGGCCTTTATCAAACTACCCTATTGTATTCTATTGATCCATGGAAGTCAGATCTCTGTGATAGAAATGAGCTTATATATTGTGTGATAGAAATGATTGACATCTGCCTAATGCACCTCCATCATTTTCTTCCTTCATTATCATTTTCGGATTAGAAGACTAGAGCTTGATGCAAGGATGATGACAGACAACCATTTGTATGTATCCAATCTCTTCCAAGAAGAACATTAAAGTTTGATGAGGAATCCACCCCAAAGAATGTTGTTGTGGTGTCCCTATTGCCCACTTGAAGTTGTATAGGCAAAATACCTTTTGCAGAAGATGATCCTCCTGCAAAGTTGCTAACTATAATGTTAGTGTAAAACAAGTATTTCTCCTCTTTGTTCAGGACTCTCAACATCCTTGAAGACAAAATGTTTACCACTAACTCATTGTCAACCAGAATTTTGTTAACTTGTTGACCATCGATGCGGGCTTGAATATACAGTGGCCTCAAATGCTTTGATAATTTCTTCTTGGGAGGGTGTAATACTACTCTATCTCCCCCCCGGCTTCCTTATTTTATATTTATAGACCTTTAATCAAGTCTAAATTACTTCACAATATCTGCAAACACTGCTACAGACTTAGTGCTATCTTCCACATCTCCTGCCAATTGACTTGGCTATCCTAGTTTAGCCTTGAATGATTCAGGCAGAGCCAATATCATATTGCGTGGTGCATCATCTATGAGGAATGACTCAATATCCTCAAAGTCCATTAGCTCTTCATTTGAGATCATGCATTTGTTTTCTTCCATTTCCTCTTTTCCTTTTGTTGATGAATCCGTTGACAAATTTTCTATGTCTCCTTTAGACAGATCCAGTATCTGTTTGAATTTAACAATTTTTTGGTCCAAAATGTCTTACTTAATCTGGACCTCTTTGATTTTTCTCTGTTGTTCCCTAGTCTAAGTATGGTTTTTCTTTCCCATCGATGGATTGAGGCTAGAGTAAGCCTCCAAGGGAGTAAGATTTTTCATGCTCATCTAGGCGGGCAAACTTTCTCTGCTCTCTCCTTTTTTGGGTCCTATTGAGTGTTTGGTAACATGACCCATATGAAAATTTTAGGTGCTAAACCTGTTGTCATTTCTCATCATTGACCTCAGGGGTTGACTGTTTTGGATCCAACTTTTGAAATAACATCAAATCTCTCCTTCATTTTCTGAGATTGGTGTTCTTGGTGCTCTTGCCTTTTGATCTTCTGTCAAATAGTTTATCTGGTCATCAATTGTCCAACAAAGTGGTCCATTCCTTGTCTGCTTACTTTTCTTTTTTAGTGTTGGCGTCTAGCACCCCTTGTATTCCACCCAATGTCTATGAAATAATGGGGACCAAGCTGATATCTTTCTTTGATTTGGAAGATACATGGATCTACACCATCACATATTTTCTCATATCCATTGTAAATTTTCACATCCCCTTCACTTATGGTGCTGAATTGGAGTCCTTTGTCAATAAAATCCCTCGCCATTTCATCTAGTGGGATTGCATTTGGTTAGACAATTTTCTTTAACACATTTGAAACACATAACCAGTGGTTCTTCCTCTTTGGGGCCAAGCCTATTATGGACTGGAATCCTAATTTTGGGAACACTCCTCTCTTTGTCAACCACAAAACTGACAGTCTTCTTGTTCTCCTGTATATTAACAGAAACCATATTAACATTTAATTCCTTGGGAAAATGATCTTTGTCTATTTTCATGACCTTTCCCTCTTTTGTGGCATATTTGAGCATCCCCTTCGACATTAAGTCTTGTACTTGATTTCTAAAAGTAATGCAATTTTTGGTTGAGTGCCTAAATGAGTTATGCCATTTGTAATATTCTTTTCCTTTCCTTTTTTTTCTGGTGAAATACTATATCCTTGAGACAGGACTATGAACTTCTCATTGTTCTTCTCTAAGCAACATTTTATATCTAGTAGCCCTGGCTAAGAGGTCAAACAGGTCCCTAAACTCCATTCCCTCGAATTTATTTCTTAATTCGAAGTCTAAGACATTTTGGGCCAACTTTACCAATTCCACTTCAGGCAAATAAACATGACACTTGTTTCTAGCCTTTTGAACCTGTTGATGTACTGTTCTTCAGATTCATCACTCAACCTAGAAAAATCTGCCATGGAGACATTTGGTTTGTTCCTAAAGAACTGAACATAAAATTGTTCTTCCATCTCTTGTCATGTTTGAATTGAATTAGCAAGCAAGTTAATAAACTAAGCTAAAATAGTTCTTGTTAGAGACTGTGAGAATAATTTCATTTTTAAATTTTCATTGTGTCTAACTTCTCCACATTGGAAAGTAAATTTTCCTACATGTTTGATCGTTGACTGATTCTCTTCACTAAAGAAGAGATGAAATTTTGGCATCTTATATCCCCTTGAGAACTTCTCATAATCAACCCATAATGTGTATGGTTTCCTGAACACACACCTCTCCATTTTTCTCAGGCCAAGACCATAAAGGTCTTAAATCATTTCCACCAATTGGTTCCTACTGAACACAATATTTTGGTGGCTATGGATGTGTTCGCCTAGATCAAAGGTTTGCCCCTTATCCTGGGGTCAACTCATCTATGGGTTTTAGTGGAGGCATGGTATGCCTCTCATGACCTCTTATAATAAATTCAGGGACCATTTTGGTCCATGTCTTCCCCTAGGATTCCTTCCTATGAAGAAATCTGGCAAGACTTCCACAAGTTCTCCATCGAGCATCATATTAATGTGATTTTGGTGTGGAAGACCTAGTATTTCATTAGTAACCATTGGTGGTGGTAATTGATTTTCTGTAGAGAATACCATAGAAATGGTATTTCCTTCATCCACCACTTGGTTCCTGATTGCAGCGTTTAGCGTTTGAGTAAATGGTCCTAACACTGGTGTTGAGACATTTATTAATTCATGCATATCATTAACTAATTTTTGTCTAATGCCAATATTGAGATTGTGCAATACCTATTTCAAGTTTTGCACAAGCTCCTACATTTGCACACTATCCTGGCCATTGGATTGGTCATTTACTGGATTTGTAGATTCCATTGAATGGTACTTGAACTTGCTTCATGATTGCTATCAACTGACGTCATTTCCACAGTTTTGTTAGTCCCAAACACAATCTCGTCTTGCTTCCTTGTTCGCACCATTTTCCTTGATTCAAGTTTAGAATGTTGTCCCACCGGGTGTGGGAAAAAAATGTTACTCCAAAATTTATTGTGATCAATGGAATGACTCAATTGACAGACAGTTGTCAGGTGATTACTTGTTAATAGGTTCAATTGTCTTATTTCAAGACCTCCTTAGATGAAATTTTAAAGCAATGAACACACAAAATGATGAATTAATAAAAGTAAATTTTTTTATTAATCCAATCGAATGAGTTTTAGTTATACAGAGACTGAATTACTAGCCTTTGATTATAAAACTAACTACTTCCTAAAACTAACTACTTCCTAAAACTAACTTTAACACTACACCTAAATGTCTTGATCATGGGTCTTGTGGAGAATTTGAGTTGTCTTTTCATTTTCTTCTTGTCCGCCTTTTATAACCACTCCCTTTGATGGTTTTTCTATCCATCGATGGTTAATTGACCCCTGTATCTCCCTTTTTCAAACAAGGTCATGACTGATCATTTTTTGCCTCTTCTTTAGATTCTGATGTGTGATAACTCTTTAATGTCTTTAGGCTTGCAAACTTTCTATGCATTGAATGTTTTTATAATATTATATTTTAAGTCGAAATAATTTGATAAATAATGTAAGATATATTCAACAAATTCATGAATTCTAATCTGGCCAATAGCTAATAAAAACATTATTGTTCATGTATTTCAATGGATAACTTCACTAACATAACTGTAAGTACAAAATTGTTAGATATTCAACATTGACTCTTTTGTTCACCTGCTACAGGGTATAATCTTATATGCGAAATTAACGCATGATTTAAGGGAGTCTTATTACGTAAGTACAGTATTGAATAATTAACCCATTTTATGTAAAGCTATTTTTTTTTGGGCACAAGTCCTATTTTTGTTTAAAATCACTTAGTTTCTTTACTAAAATCAACCACAACCACTGTGAATTCTAAACATATTGAACACGTATCCTTACTGTAAAGGTATCTACAACGTATCCTACTAATACTCCAACCTTAGTGAAGTATCCACGCTTGATCTCAATCCTTATCCCTATATAGTTTAATTAGTGCACTATCTTGTCATCAACTCGTTAACTAGATTACTAAATAGAGTGTAATTAAGTGAGATTACATTGAGAAGAAGAGTCAAATAAAATGAACTTTTCTTGATTTGTTTAGCTAGATTGAGGAAAAAAGATAGAGGTGTATAGACAAAGTTATAACCATTGTTGGAGGTACAAAAAAATGTAATAATCAAAGACATGTGACACGGTGAACACAATTGATGGCTCACAGTGTGATTTATATCTTTAAAAAAAAAAATTACTCTTACTTGTCACTAGTTTTATTCGATGGTTTCATGTTGTTAGCATATGACTTGGTGTTTGTAATTGATGAGGTACGTTACTTGTCTAGTAGAGTTGATCATTTATGAGACAACTTGAGTAATGCCTCGTGGTAAAAGCAAAAACATTAAAACCAGTGAAGTATCAATTACTCTTAGTAGTATTTATGGAGTGGAGTAAAGCGTGTAACTTAAAGAATTACACACACCGTTATGGAACATGAAAACTCCATAAGTAATGTATCTAGTAAAAGAAAATCTAACGATTGATCGGTTCCTGAATTAGTGTGAAAACTAAAAACTGTGGTAACCTCTTGTTCGAAAATCTTAGTACTATATAAATGTGCTATGTGTTTATAGAACAATTAACAACAACCCTTAGCTCAATCCGAATCCAAAGACAGTTCACAAAAACAAGCAACAATGCCTAAAATTGTTGGGTTTGTTATGATTTTCTTTGCAGTTTCTGGGTCATCGATGGCTCACTTCTTTGGCGGGTTTGGAGGCTTCGGCGGGCTCGGTGGCTGGGGTGGTGGGGGGTACGGCAACTACGGCGGCTTCGATTGCGTGGATATCTCTTCTAGGTTTGCTTGGTGCAAAGGCTTCATTGAAGGGACTGACAGTTATGCATCACCTCAATGCTGTGAGAACCTCCAACAGCTTAATGCGATTGCAGAAATGGACCAGACAGGTCCGAGTAGGATTTGCCAATGCGTTAAGGAGATGGGGAATTCTGGCTTCCACCCTTCTTACAGCCAGTCTCGCATTCAGGATGTCATTAACA
Organism: Ilex asprella; assembly: GCA_023539305.1. Lineage (NCBI taxonomy): Eukaryota > Viridiplantae > Streptophyta > Magnoliopsida > Aquifoliales > Aquifoliaceae > Ilex > Ilex asprella. The sequence continues at coordinate 12,446,650 of CM042197.1, read as the reverse complement.
CTTGCGGTGTACCCAATTTCCCTATTTCTAATAATGTGGACTGCTCTAGGTACGCCTCTCTCTCTCTCTATCTCTCTCTCGTGGACCTATGGTTAGAGGGTAGAACTCTTAAAAACCGGCTTATAAGATAAGACTGCTTGAGGGTCTATAGATACATTTAAGCCCATAATTGGTCAATGTGTGAGGAACTGCCTATACTATATTTGATCTCATACTTGACGCGGTTGCTTGCTCTAATACCCGTTGATATGAATTTATTGGTGGCTCTACATGTAAAACTCAACACTTGAAAACCAACTTCAAATAAAAGGCTTTTCAAGGGTCTATATAAATACATGTAAGCACGTAATTGGCCGATGTGAGAGCCATAACTTGTCTTGCATCCAATCTCACACCTCGATGTGGTGGTTAGGTTAGACACCACTTTATATGAATTTATAGGTAAAACTGTTGAAAATCGGCCGGCTTGAAAGATAAAGGTGTTTAAGATTCTATATACACACATCTAGGCCCATAATTTGCTGATGGTGGGATCATAACACTCTCTCTTTCTTACACACACGATACAAATGACTGCAGAGAGTTACTGAATACTCAATTTCTATGGCTTGTTGCAGGATTTATACATAGATCAACGCGAGCTGGAGTTTATGTGATTCAGAAGTTTGATGTACAAGTTGGAACTAAAGTGGTTCATGGCGAGGCCATTACGTTGTCAAATTCATTCGACTAAAACAAGAATATTACAATAATTTCAAGAGACCGTTATCTTGTTGGTTCATGAAAATTTCAAAACATTTCAGTTGTGAAGTATTTTTTTTTTGTTGGTGTAAGAAACCGAAGCAAAAATAACTTAGCAATTATCCCCTTATGTGGGATATATTTATAGTTCCAGCCATCCAAACACTACCTAAATGCATCATATGCTGGGATATGCATTTTTTGTCAGGCACTTTGTCCCAAGAACAACTGCATTGATTTTGGAATCATTGTCAAGAGTTTGAGTGTACATTCTTCCATTTGCCCAGAACCTATAACGGGGCGGCTTATTGGTTCACACCAACCATTGGCGCCCATTGAACTCGTCGGGTAGGCAACTAACCGACAAGATAGTTGCCCACCCAACAAGTTAAATGCTATTATGTTTGGATTATAGTCCATAAATTGGTAATTAAATGGCTATTTAATTAATTGCTTAATTAATCTTGCAAACATAGTTCAAGGTTAAAGTATGACATTTGACTTAAAGACTATTCAAACGCATTTGTTGTGGCAGTCACATAATAATATCCAATGATACATATAAAATACTATATAAAAGAAGCTGAACACAACGAGAAATATAGTAATACCATGATATCGCATGACAGTATCAATCGATTTAGCAACAATGACTCAAATGACTTGGTTTAACCCGAAGACGGCTTAATCGACTTGGCCGCGTGAAATTTAACTCGTAATTTTACTTCGTCCAACTCAACCAAGAAAATGGAGAATGGGTCTATTCTGAAATTTTGAATATTATATCAGCTCAGGCCTCTTCTCCACCAAGAATGGAGAGACATAATGGTTAGGACTGCAAATACATACAGTCTATCTTTTTTTTTTATATAAGCGAAAAAAGGGTGGGACAAAAAAAATCATTCGAAAACTATCCTGATAGATCCTTACTGGTGGGATCATTAGGCTTTTTACCGCATCTGTTACACCTCTTAGGAACAAACCTACCTAGACTAGTATAATAGTCAACCATCGAACTGTAAGTATTTTTTCATTCTAGGTACGAGGTTTTAGTCACCCGTGTACATCAGCATATGGTCATTCGATATATTCTCAAGCTTCAAATAGTGTACAAGTGTTATGGTATGTTACCTTATTGTTAATTTTATTGTTTCACATATTTATCAAGTATATTTGTTTGATCTCTTCTCATTAATGTAAGGTACTCTGACTGATTCAACACATATGCATTCTTTAAACGATGTTGAATCATTTTTCATGCATGGGGGATACAACTTGTAAGGATGCTTGGAGGATCAGCAGTTATAAGAATGCAGATGGTGGTTACTCAATTTCTCATTTTGTTGAAAACTATTTATTTTTAATGAGACTACTAGCAGTTGTATGGATGCTTGTTGTATTTTTAATGAATGTGATTATTTTTTAATAAATGTGATCTTTTTTTAATGAATTTGATATTCTTTAATGAATGTGATCTTCTTAATGAATGTGATCTTCTTAATGAATATGATCTTCCAAGTCACAACAATATACAAAACTCACATTTTCATTCAAATTAAACGCACAAGTTCATCTACAACACAAGTTTCATCACTACACCATTGCTCTTATAACTCTACTTCACTAGAATCACAAATATAAGTATCACTACTACTAAAGTGACTACAAACATATTTGAATTCATTGAACTTTCTTTAGCCTCAACACATTGAACTACATTACAAAGTTCTTCAATTCGTCGTACATTGTCTTCAATTCGTCGTACATCCATTCTCTCATTTGTAATTTTCGAAGAGGGGAGAGTAATAGGAGTCATCCACGACCAAAAGTGATTGGAAATTTCTGGACATTTGTAGTATAGCTTCCTAGGATTTTTTTCGGATTCAGAAACTTTGATAATTGCTCTTTTGCTACAAATGGGGCAATGCATATTGCGATATCTTAACTCTTCGTTGCTTGTTGTCATGCTTGAAGATGACATTCTTCAACACTACAAACATGAAAGGACAATGATATTAAAACTCAACATTATATCATAATGAACTTCATCAAAATGATATTCTACATAATGAACTTTATCAAAATCATATTCATTATGATCTTGGGTAGGCAGCCAGTTTGTGTTTGCTCTTGTGTAGGCAGTCTGATCTTGGTTTCTTGCTAATGCTGCTATGGTCTTTATTACTGCTGATCTATTCAATTGCTGAGTTGTTGTTGTTTATTTGCTGTTGGAACTGTGGTGTGGGCTGTTGTGCCGAGCTGTCCTATGCTGAGAAGGAGCTTGTCTGAAATGCTGCTGTAGCAGGAATAACTGTATTCCTTGGGATTTGAATTGAGTACAATCGTATTTCAAAACAAGCAAACTAAATAAGGTGATTGAGCCTTGTTCAAGCATTTTCAGTAATCATAATACTAGGCATACAACCAAACAGCCTGTTACTAATTCTATCATAAAAAATCCAGGTCAAACATGGAGCATATAAACATTCAAAGTGCAATAGACTGCCAAACCAACTGCCAACAGACTGCCAAACCATATACCATCCCAATTTTTACAGTTCACCAATACAACCAATGGCCTAACTTCATAAAAGAATATACATATTTCAAGCAAATCCCAAAAACAAATAATATTTTCCACATTCAAAAACATTCCAAGCAAATCCCAAAAGAATATAAAGATTTCAAGCAAATCCCATAAACAAATAATACTTTCCAGAAATTCCATATCACTTGCAATTTGAAGTCCAAATTTAGGGTTCACACTGTTGACCTCAACCCAAAAGGTAACAAAAAAAATTATCAACTCAGGAAATGCAAACAGTCCACAAAATCAAATCTCATATTGCAAAATGATCCACAAGTGCTATACAACAACATTTTTTTAAAAATAAAAACAGCACAAACCAAATCTCATATTGCATTCAGTCCACAAAATCTAAAATTAGGTCCATTTTTTCAAAATCAATAACCCAAAATAGTAGCACAAACTTGGGTACTCCTCAACGATCAGCAAGAGAAGGAAAGAAGGGTTTCAGCTATCGCCGGAGTTAGGAAAGAAGGGAGAAATAGAGTTTTTTGTCGCCGGAGGTAGGAGAAGAGAGAGGGAAAGGTAGGAGCGCCTGAGTCTGACGAAGAAAGAAAATAAGAAGAAGACTTTCTGGGTCTGGAATTATATGGACCAAAACGACGTCGTTTTGGTAAGGGGAAATAATAATAAAAAAGATCCAAAATGCCTGAAACGTAATCATTTCATTAAACCGCATGTGATACGGTTTTCTCCCAACCGCAGACGAGTCAGACCCCATCCAAGGGTTTTGATGCACAGAGGTGACGACGATAGTGGCATTCGACGTTCTGGGTTGAGAGCTTTGTCAAGGAGACGAAGAAGACGAATGAGAAGTAGTTGGGAGCTTCTGGGAGGTAAGCATCGGGGTCTCTCTCTCTCTTTATCTTTCTCCATATCTGGACCAAACGATGGCGATTACCATCAAAAGACGGACTAACCACCACCATTTAGACCCTGCCACCGGTGGCGAACGACAGCCCAATGGTGGAAGATCTGAGAGGCCGTTTAGCGGAAACTGAGGCACGACTAGAACGAGCCAGAGCCCGAGAAGCTGAGCTTAGCCATGAATTGGAAGCGATGAAGCGGTTCGTATGCGTCATGGAGATCCTTGAGACCTACCTTAAACGTTGATTTTGCGAACAAGAAGAGCAAGTGGTTGGTCTCGTCTCTCCTGTACCCACAAAATAGATGCCTCCAACAGAAATTTTTTGTGGGTTTTTGTTATTCTTATAGATGATTATGTACATGCTGTGCTTCAAAAAATTGTACTTTGTTTTGATATTAGTTGCTAATGGCTGGTTTCTGACGAGCCTCTTGTTTATGGGTTTCTACTCATGGAGCTAATTTTGGTATATGGATTGGTGAAAGACATGGTGTATATGTGAAGGCCTTTTGGTCTTGGCTTAGTGGACTAACATATTGTTTTTATATGGGAAATGCAGAAGTTAAGAAGAAAGAGTAGGAGCTTTTAAGGTTGGAAGATTTTTGTTGGCTCTGGGTCATTATGCTCGAAATAAATTGTGCCTATAAACAATTGATGAATATGGGAATATTAACTAATTCTGCTAAGAAAACCAAAACCAAAGTTGCAGGTTGAAATTGACTTTATTTAATGTGATTCTTTGATTTTAGTTAATTATGTTATGTGAGTTTGCTCTTGTCCTTGGACTTGCTGGAATTACATGAATCTGATTAAAGAATTACTGGGAAACTTAGAGTTTCAGTTAATTCATGTGTTTCGTGAAGCAAATGGAGTTGTTGATCGCCTTGGTGCTCAGGCTGTGTTGTGTGAAAATTGTAAGCATTTCTCAGTGGGAATGAAGCTTCCAGCCGAGGTGGGTCTTGCGCTGCTCAAGGATCAACAGGGCTTTCCAATATTATGTAAACGCAAAAGGGTGATGTTTGATGATAGTGGCTAATGATGTGCTGATTATTGGAGTTGCTGTTTGCTCCTTTTGCCTGAAGTAAATGTTGATTTGTTTGAAATTGTGATGCATTGTGAGGATTTTATGAAGAATCTGTGCTGGGGGAGCTGCTTAATGTTTTGTTGTTGATTTTTTGCTTTTTTTTTTTTTTGTTATGATAGGCGTCTGTGCCTTAGGTTGCTTTGGGTTTTCTTGTTAAGGCATTTTGTGCCTTTCTTTTGCTTCTTGTAAATTTTGCTTTGTTAATAAATAAAATTTTATTTTTTCTTAAAAAAAAAGCATAGGATCGGATTGGTTTGGATTGGAATTGATAGATTTATGGGTAAAATGGTAAACTACTACAAAATTATTTGTATAACCTATGAAGTCCATTGAATTACAAATTTGTTTCCCAAACAAAGGCTAGGATTGGATATATGGCTTGGATGGATTTTAAAGTGGATGAGTGGGTTTGGCTTGGATGGGTTAGGATATAAAAAAAGAAATCCTACCCTATCCAATCTCATTACTCAAACAAACCCAAGGTGTGAGATTTGACTAGGTTTATCACAAAAATATTGACCACTTAATGGGGCAACAACGCTTTCTCTTATTGAAAAAAATATATTTGTTGGCAGGCCTCCACGTCTTAAAAAAACATATTTTGATAAGCTTGATCTAACTATGTCCTGAATTAATTGATTGCTAAATGGGCTTAACCATGAAAAAACAACACCCACTTGTTTGCGTTTACATTACTCCTTAGTCTCAAGCATGCCATCCTCACTCATAGCATTGAGTAATTGATGTTAAAGTAATAGTCTATATATACAATTTTCTTTTCAAAAGAAGTTCCATAAACATTTAAGTGCATCAAGTTTTACATAATTGTGCATGATGTGATGCTCAAGAGTTATTATACTTGACTCAAGGATAATGTTTAAATGCTTAGCTCATACTTGATAATACACAAAAAATTAAAGACAACACAAAAGAATAATGCACATTAGTGGAATCTGTCGATATATTTGTTCGGTTGCATATGAGAAAGTAGAATAGATTCCCTTGAATTCATACAAATCTGAAATGTAATGTCGTGTATAAGAAGGTATGAGGTGGTAAACTATACATAATTATCATAGACGAAATAATATAATTATATTTCTATCAAAATTGCTCGATTTTCTAGCATAAAGGAGTCTTCCATTGTCAAGAGTTGCATGGGGTAAGTAAGATTTCAATGAACATAATATAGTAAAGATATTCCACCACAATGCTACAAATCCAACAACAAATCAACCTAATTAAGTTCACTTTAATGTAAGTAGTTGCCAATTTTGTAGATGTGGATTTTGGGAGGTCTCCTTCCACCAAAATGGCCCAATCATGTTTCTTGGTTGTCTTATTTCCCATGTCAACCAAATTGTTACCTAAATGACTGTTGTCCAAAAAGTCAGTTATTCAGCAAAATCTAATTATTCTTAGAACTCAACATTCAAATCTAATGATAACTATAAATCAATATGTAGTTATAGAAAGTTATTCATAAGCAATTCGTAAATATCATATTACTTTTCTCATCAATGTACTCAATAAAAAATACATGAATAATAAGGAAGTGGTGTAATATGTAGTTATATCAATTGGGACAAAGTACAATATTTCCAATTCTCCACAAGAATTTATGATGTCCCATAAACAGAATGTCATAGTGTGGGAAATTTTGAACCTCCTATCACATAAGTTCACGAATTAGGTTTTCTTTAAAGACTAAATAATTGACGTGGAACTAGTATATACTGCTTTCGTTGTTATTCCACGTACAATCATACATGAATTTTATAGAAGCCTAAAATCAAACAAATAATGAGCAGTGTTTTAGCATTGGAAGAAAATGCACAACCTCAGAGGAACCGTGTATGGAATAGATATGCAGTTCATGTAAAAACCCAGGTAAATTTAAATTTTTGATAATAAAGGGAAAAACAGTAAATTGTCACAACAGTTTGGGTTGCAAACCTGAAATTTTCTAGAGTTTGGATGAAGAAACGGACTTCACCGTTGGATTCTTCTCGCGAAATCTAGTGACTATGTCAAATTTCATTAAATTCTGAGATAGTTGGATTTTTCGCATTTTACTAGGCGATCGGGCCCCGGGAGACCCGAATACAATTTTTTTTGGGAAAATTAAGAGATTTCTAAAATAAATGAGGTTAAGATAAATTAAAAATATTTTGAACTTGAATCGCAGTGAAATTTAATCGTTCCGGGATAAAAAAGGACCCAGAATTAAAATGGACGTGTGGCGCATTATGGGCCAAGTGTTCTAAAATTATAAATAGGGGAAAAAATCAGATTTTTCCCCCATTTGGTTCAGTCATTCCAGCCGATAGAGAAGAGAGGGAAAAAAGAAGGAAGCTCTAACTTCTCTCTACGATCTACGGAGCTAGAGAGCTCGGATCTGTGCGAGCCAAGAGGGAAAGTCGATCTCCTCGACGAGGGCTACGCGTACACACCAAAAAGGAGGGTTTTCACCGAAGGTGAGAAAACCAAAAATTTGGAGGAAGCTTGGGATTGAGCTTGGGTGAATTCTTGGGACTCCTACGGTTGCTCCATCACGCTACAAGAGGTAGGAAATTTTTCTACTTTGGTGGTATTCACAACCTAGAATGTTAAATGAAATGGGTAGGTTTATATAGATATATATGACTTGCCTATGAAATTGATTTTGAGGAAATGAGTATTGAAAGTAGGTAGAATATCTTCTATCTTGAAATGGGTATGTAGAAATTGCTAAATTTGATTTCTTGAATTGTGTGAAAGTGTGGGCATGTTATGTGTTTATAAAATGCCTTGATTTGAAAGCATGTTATTTGCTTAATATGAGATACATGCTTGTGAACCGAGTTTAGATGTAATGTTGATAAATGCAAAATTGTTTATTGACATTGGAAGTTATGAAGATTATATGCTTTATGATATAATTTGTCATAGATTGTATGAATTGGGAATGAAATGATTCATATGACATACATTGCATATTGAACATCGATGTAGAGTTGCAATGAGACATTGCATTGCATATGCACGAGAACATTGCATAAAATGGGTGGTTGTGCATGAAAGTAGTCATATACCACATGAGTGGATGACGTGTGGGCTCGAGTAAGCTAAGTCGATAACTTGGCCGAGTCGCACGGTTTGTATGGTTAAGGGTCGGAGTTGGAAAGAAGGGCTAGAAGATCTCTCGGGTGTTAGTCCCGGTAATTGGATATGCACTACCGTTGGTATTAGTCCATAAAGTGTGTCGGTGTACGCAGGACTGTCGGTGGAAGTCCATAAATCCCGTGTCGGTTGGGTACCGTTGGTGTAAGTCTAGAAATACTCACCCCATACAAGACCCCGGATTGAAAATGTCATTTGATGTGTAACATAAATGACGGATTGATACACATGGGATATTGCATGTGTAGGAGAGTCGGGAAGGGCTTGAGATCAAGGATGACGGGCAATTGCATGATTGTAACTTTCATGTGTCGAAGGGCCGGAAAAGGCCCGAGTTGGTCATAGGGAGTGAGTCTCATCTCATCCCATATCATTGCATTGTAAATTTCCAACATTGATGACATATATGTGTTTGGAATATGTGAATGGTGGAATGATTGCATGTGAACATTTCATGTGCATTTGGGTTGGGGAGTAGCCTATTTAGGAGGTTCTCTATTGAGCGTAGCTCACCCTTTATGGAAAAATATTTTAGGTGAGGGGTTCGTGCCGGTGGATGGCTCTCACTTTGAGCCTCAAGGATGAAGAAGCCGGAATGTGGCTCATTTTGACAAAAATTATAAAATTAAAATGAATATTTACTTTTGGTATGTAATTAAATGAGATTGCATTCAAATGTTGCAACAAACTTTGTATGAACCTTGTGAAATGCCCAATTACATGTTATGTAAGTGTTGGGTTGGTTTTAATAAGGTTTGGAATGAGTTGGAAACAAAAAAATGGACGAAATAGAAAATTTTGGGTAGACAGTACCGGTACAGCGTACCGGTACGATTGCGTACCGGTATGACTTACTTCAGCGAGTTCGACGTACCGGTACTGCGTACCGGTACGGTGTACCGGGACACTTTGGTCCAGAGAATTCGACGTACCGTTATTGCGTACCGGTACTGCCGAAAGATGCTAAATTTTTATATTTGTTTCTCATGTTTTTCAATCTTATCTTCCTTGATTCAAATGATGCAAATGGACTAAAAATGAAGTACTTTGAGGTACCTAACACCTCGGATAAATTAAATGACAAAAAGAACACGGGATTCACACGTGCATTAAAGTCCCAATTAAGGGGATTTGTTTGGAATTAAAGTCCGGAATTGAGAAAAGAACTTTTATTTCCGCGGGTTGACTGGTGGTCAACTGTTTAAAAAGGACTCCTGGATTTTTGGGGTGTCACAGCTTGGTATCAGAGCTTAGGTACATGAATTACCTAGGGCTTGATAGGCATTGGGTTTAAGCCATTGCATTCCATGTGCATTTCATGTTATGTGCTTTACTTGCTATATGTTATCTGGTAATTGTTATGTGATTTATATACATGGTAAAATGTGTATGGAAGTGAACACACTAGGGTTAGAAAATGTAATCTTGGGTGTGGGAAAAAGGGTGAACGGATGGTTCATGGTACAAAGGTCTACTAGTGGGTGACATGTGCCCTACTAGTGAGACAATGAGAAAAATTCTCAAAGTTTGCACTTGATCCCCAGTTCGGGATACTAAGTTAGCATGTTGTTGCCATTTGATATGTGTGTAGATGGCAAGTAGAGGAAGAGAACACCGAGGCGGTGGGAGGAACAATAATCAACCACCACCGACCTTTGATCAACAAGCGTTTAATGAGACTATGGGCATGATGGCGGCCACTGTTGCCCAAGCTAGCGCCAATGCCAATTAGGGAGGCACGGCTAACCTCCAACACTTCAAGGCACACAAGCCTCCAGTTTTCACGGGAGGGGCGGATCCGATGGTGGCCGACCATTGGTTCCGACAAGTAAACAAGATCTTAAGGACTATGGAGATCACCTCAGATGCCTCTAAGATAAGATTAGCTGCATTCCAGCCAGAAGGAGAAGCCCAAGTATGGTGGGATTGGGTGACGGAATCCAAGAACTTGGAGACCATGACATGGGGAGAGTTCCAGGAACTTTTCATGGGCAAGTATTTCCCAACGGTCGTTCGACGTGCGAAGGCCCGGGAATTCCTCGAATTGAAACAAGGGACAATGATGGTGATGGAGTACGTGGCCAAGTTCACCGAACTAACCCGTTTTGCCAATAATTACGTGGCCACAGACATGGCCAAGGTAGGAAAATTTGAGGATAGTCTAAAGTTATCCATCCGGGGAAAGATTATGGGCCTCCGCCTGCAAGACTTGGATACCATGGTCGAAACAGCGATGGCCATTGAAAGAGAGCTGGAAGACGCTCAAAGCATCCGGGAGGCGGGTGCTAAGGACAAGAAGAAAGAGGGCCAATCCTCTTCTTCTAGCTCGGGGAAGAAGCTAAGGACTTCTACCCCACAAGGGTCTCAAGGACAAGGCCACGGACATCAAGGCCAAGGCCATGATCAATTTTCCCAAGGTGGGGGAAACTTCGAGACTACCTGCCAGGCATGACAAAAGACTTGTTCCCATTGCCGCCAGCCGGGTCACCTAAAACGGGATTGCCCTCAGAGGTAGGGATCCTAGGGGTATGGAACATCTCAGTCCCAATCTTTAGTGGGACAGCTACAGACACATTATATTCCTCTCTACCTTGTCACGGGCTAAGGAAGTCAGTACCAGTTCTAGGGTGCTACTCAGGCCCCTACCAATTTGTGGCACCAGATAAGCCAGGGCATGGGTCGAGGCCGAGGACAGAGCTTACAGGCCGAAACTTTGGGGACTCAAGGGCGTGTTTACGCCATGGTGCCACAAACTGAGCCGGCAGATCAGTCGGTGATACAGGGTACATTTCTACTTTCTCGCTTATGGGCTAAAGTGTTGTTTGATAGTGGGGCATTACATTCATTCATATCTGCATCATTTTTTAAAGATTTGGGCTTAGAGGTGGACACCCTGGAAGAGCCATTGCATGTAAGTTCTCCTCTAGGAGCTAGAATGAGGGTTGATCAGATATGTCGGGGTTGTGAGTTAGAGATCTTGAGGATTCTACTCACCGTGGACCTTCGGGTCATGGACATGTCGGAGTTTGATGTCATCTTAGGGATGGACTGGTTGACGGCACATCATGTTGTTATTGATTGTGAACGGAAGAGGGTCACTGCTTATACGTCGGATGGCATTTGTTTTAAGTTTCACGGGGAGAAGCACACTATTTTGCCCTAAGCCGTGTATGACTCTCGATGACACGGACAACTGATGGGTTGGCTTGCTAGCCTTACCTTGGAAGACGAGGTGAGACAAGAATTTGGTCTACCTCGAGTCGTTTGCGAGTATGAGCACATTTTTTAGGACGAGCTACCGGGATGTCTGCCCATAGGGTGGTGGATTTTGCATTGAGTTACATCCGAGTACTTCGTCTATTTCTATGACTCCGCATAGGATGGCACCCGCTGAGTTACAAGAACTCAATGTCCAATTACAGGAACTATTAGACAGGGGTTTCATAAGACCGAGCACTTCACCTTAGGGCGCTCCGGTGTTGTTTGCCAAGAAGAAGGAAAAACCCCTTCGACTATGCAGACTATCGGCAGTTGAACCGGGTCACTATCAAGAATAGATACCCTTTGCCGAGAATAGATGATTTGTTTGATCAGTTGAGGGGAGCAAGGGTCTACTCCAAGATAGATCTTCGAACGGGCTACAATCAATTGAGTATTAGGGAGACAAATATCCCTAAGACGACGTTTAGAATGCGGTATGGACATTTCGAGTTCAGAGTGATGCCATTTGGGTTAACGAATGCCCCGGCGGCATTCATGGATCTCATGCATAGGGTGTTCCAACCCTATTTAGATTAGTTCGTCGTGGTGTTTGTTGGCGACATTCTGATCTACTCCAAGTCTGAGGAGGAGCATGAGGGTCATTTGAGGATTGTTCTTCAGACCTTGAGAGACCACCAGTTGTACGCCAAATACAGCAAGTGTGAATTTTGGTTGAATGAGGTGAAATTCTTGAGACACGTGGTGTTCACTTCGGGTGTATCCATGGACCCAGAAAAAGTCGAGGCAGTGATGAATTGGGAGAGACCGAAGTCAGTCTTCGAGATTCGTAGTTTCTTGGGATTGGCAGGGTACTTCCAAAGATTCGAGGACTTCTCTCGATTAGCGGGTCTATGACGAGATTGACTCAGAAGGAGGTCAAGTTTGAGTGGAATGATTTTTATGAGAAGGCATTCCAGGAGTTAATGAGGAGGTTGACTTCAGCTCCTATTTTAATAGACCCGAAAAGGGGACAGATGTACACAGTGTACTGTAATGCATCCAAAGACGGACTCGGTTGTGTTTTGATGCAGTCCGAGAGAATGGTGGCTTATGGTTCTCGTCAGTTAAAGGACCACGAGCGGAACTACCCCACGCATGATATGGAGTTGGCAGCCATTGTCTTTGCCCTGAAGGCTTGGCACCACTATTTGTATGGCGAGAAATTTGAGGTGTTTTCGGACCACAAGAGTCTGAAATACATTTTTACACAATGGGACCTCAATATGAGGCAATGTAGGTGGATGGAACTTTTGGAGGACTATGATTTCACTTTGTATTACCATCCCAGTAAGGCAAATGTGGTGGCGAATGCACTTAGCCGGAAGTCACGGGGAGTTTTGGCTAGCGTAGCTTCCCGGGAATTACTTATGCTTGAGACTGTGGGACAGTTCGGGCTACATTACAGGGGTCAGACTCAGGGTACTTTGGAAAATTTGGTGGCTATGTCTTTCCTACTGAGCAGGGTGATTGAGTCCCAAAGTTCGGACACCGGCCGGGGGTATTCGGCATGGGCGGAGAGAGCATCTGAAGGGTTGCTTCACCAAAGGTGATCACGAGTTATTGTCCATCAGGGACCGAGTATAGGCAGGTACGGGTGACGAGAACTGGGCCATTCACTCGGATGGTAGTCTTCTCTATCGAGGAAGGGTTGTGGTTCCCTAGTTGGCAGACCTGAGATAGAGGATCCTTAGGGAGTTTCATTGCTCTCGTTTTGAAGTTCATTCAGGTGGCACGAAAATGTACCAAGATTTTCGTCGCCAGTATTATTGGAGTGGGATGAAGAAGCACGTTGGAGACTTTGTCGGTAAATATCTCACGTGTCAACAAGTCAAAGCCGAGCACTAAAGACCAGCAGGGCTGCTCCAGCCTTTGGAGGTAGCTGAGTGGAAGTGGGAGCATATCACGATGGACTTTGTGACCCACTTGCCACGGACATTGCGGGGACATGATGCGATGTGGGTGATAGTGGACCGGCTTACCAAGTCAGCTCACTTTTTGGCGGTGTGGATGACCTTCCCATTGGAGAAATTCTACAAGTTATATATATGGGAGATAGTCCGATTGCATGGGGTGCCCGTATCTATAGTATCAGATCGGAACCCTAGGTTTACGGCTCACTTTTGGGAGAGTTTCCAGCGAGCCATGGGGACACAATTGACGATAAGTACTGCTTTTCATCCCCAGATGGATAGTCAGTTAGAAAAGACCATCCATACATTAGAGGACATGCTACGGGCATGCGTCCTAGATCTCAAGGATAGCTGGGAAGATCACTTACCTTTGGTGGAGTTCACTTATAATAATAGTTATTAGGCGAGCATACAGATGACACCCTATAAGGCACTATATGGAAGGCCTTACTATTCTCCAGTTTGTTGAACGGAGGTTGGAAAGAGACCTTCTACGGGTCCAGATTTGATTGGGGACACTTCATCGAAGGTGAACATAATAAGGAAGCATCTTCTTATGGCTCAGAACTGGCAGAAGAGCTACGCCGATAGACGGCGATGACTTCTGAAATTTGAGGTGGGAGATCACGTCTTCTTAAAGGTGACACCTAAGAGAGGAGTGGTCAGATTCGGGAAGCAAGAGAAATTGTCACCAAGGTTTATCGAGCCCTTTGAGATACTCGAGTGGGTGGGTGTAGTGGCTTACAGATTGGCATTACCGCCAAATTTATTTGGTGTTCACGTGGTATTGCATGTCTCTATGCTTCGGAAGTATACTCCAGATCCGACACATGTAGTGGATTAGGGTGAATTGATGGTTGATGCGGATGGGACCTTCGAGGAGGGGCCGGTGTGTATAATGGATAGCCGAGAGCAAGTTTTTTCAGGCAAGACTGTGAGGCTGGTGAAAGTGTTGTGGCAGCACTAGGGAGTGGAGGGCACAACATGGGAGCGTGAGGACACCATTCGTGTCAATTATCCGTTCTTGTTCGAGGAAGGAGGTACATATTGATAATTTTAAATAAGTGATTACTTGTTGCATATGCATGTATTTAAGTGTGCATGTGTGAGTGAATTTTGGGGACGAAATTCTTTTAAGGGGGAAAGAATGTAAAAACTTGGGTAAATTTAAATTTTTGATAATAAAGGAAAAACGGTAAATTACCACAACAGTTCGGGTTGTAAACCTGAAATTTTTTAGAGCTCAGATGATGAAACGGACTTCACCGTTGGATTTGTCTCGCGAAATTTAGTGAGTATGTCAAATTTCAACAAATTTCAAGAAAGTCGGATTTTTACGTTTTACGAGGCGATCGGGCCCCGGGAGACCCGAATACGATTTTTTTTGGGAAAATTATGAGATTTCTAAAATAAATGAGGTTAAGATAATTTAAAAATATTTTGAACTTGAATCGGAGCAAAATTTAATCGTTTCGGAATAAAAACGGACCCAGAGTTAAAATGGACGTGTGGAGCATTATGGGCCAAGTGTTCTAAAATTATAAATAGGGGAAAATCATATTTTTTTTCCCCATTTGGTTAAGCCATTCCAGCCGATAGAGAAAAGAGGGAAAAAAAGGGAAGCTCTAACTTCTCTCTACGATTTACGGAGCTAGAGAGCTCGGATCTGTGCGAGCCAAGAGGGAAAGTTGATCTCCTCGATGAGGACTACGTGTACACACCAAAAAGGAGAGTTTTCACTAAAGGTGAGAAAATCAAAAATTTGGAATGATTGCATGTGAACATTTCACGTGCATTTGAGTTAGGGAGTAGCCTATTTAGGAGGTTCTCTATTGAGCGTAGCTCACTCTTTATGGAAAATATTTCAGGTGCGGGGTTTGTGCCGGTGGATGGCTCTCATTTTGAGTCTTAAGGATGAAGAAGCCGGAATGTGGCTCATTTTGACAAAAATTGTAAAATTGAAATGAATATTTACTTTTGGTATGTAATTAAATGAGATTGCATTCAAATGTTGCAACAAACTTTGTATGAACCTTGTGAAATGCCCAATTACATGTTATGTAAGTGTTGGGTTGGTTTTAATAAGGTTTGGAATGAGTTGAAAACAAAAAAATAAACGAAATGGAAAATTATGGGTGGACAGTACCGGTACGACTTACTCCAGAGAGTTTGACGTACCGGTATTGCGTTCCGGTACTGTTGCGTACCGGTATGGTGTACCGGGACACTTTGGTCCAGAGAGTTCGATGTACCGGTAGTGTTGTGTACCGGTAGAGCATATCGGTACTGCCGAAAGATGCTGAATTTTTATATTTGTTTCCCATGTTTTTCAATCTTATCTTCCTTGATTCAAGGGATGCAAATGGAAAAAAATGAAGTACTTTGAGGTACCTAACACCTTGGATGAATTAAATGACAAAAAGAATACGGGATTCACACGTGCATTAAAGTCCCAATTAAGGGGATTTGTTTGGACATAAAAGTCTGGAATTGATAGAAAAACTTTTATTTTCGCGGATTGACGGTTGATCAACGGTTTAAAAAGGACCCCCGAATTTTTGGGGTGTCACAGTTCAAGTAATAAAAGAAACAGTGCCTGTGTTCAAGTTTTCCTAATGCAAAGAGAGGGGCAGAAGCGTGAATTGATGAGTCACATTTTCCAATTTGTCTATGGTAGTAATTGAAACAATTAGAAATGGGAGAGGCATCCAACTTCCAATTTATAAATGATATTTATTGCAAATACATTTTCCTTGAAAAATAGAGAAGCAAATAAGCTTAGGACAGGATGGAAGGGAGAGCAGTTCCACACATTAATTCCAAGAATTAGGGTTAATCTCAAATTACAATTTGAAAGATTGTTCAAATCTCAATTTGTACCCCTAAAAGATAGAAATTTGTATCAATGCGCACCTCAGACTAACAACTGTAAGTTTGTCATCTAAAACTAAATAAATAATTTATACCTAGACCCCCTCATACTTGTCACTTAATCATCTAGACACCTCACATTTGAAATATTACACCTACATCCTTTGAGAATCTTAATATGACTTAAATTTTTTTCTTTATTGAGTATTCAAATAATTCTGTTTAAGTGATGATTGCAATGGATATAATTAACATTATATAAATACTTGCATTATGTTGCATATTCATATGGTGAGCTTGATTTTGAACTTTAAAGTATAAAGGGCCCACAAAATAATGGATAGTATGAAATTAGAATTTTTTATGGAAAATTTGGTGGCCGGTCCTCCTAGATGGACTTGTTTGGAGCTAAGTCCTGTAAGAAAACTTATTTGGTGTTAAGTCCATTTTTTGACAAGTTTACTATTATACCCTTAATTTTTGGAAAACCATAAACGGTGTCCAATTTATCGTCTCTTTCCTAGATGAACAAACCCTCTAAATCTCTCACTGTAAAACCAAAAACTTCCTCTTCCTTCTAGCCTTGAAATCCGACAATATTCCTCCAATCTTCCATAGTTTCCTTCTCTGAAAACTGTTAACTGTCATTACCCAAACCACTCCTATTCAAATTTCAAACAAGTTTCATACCATAAGAGCAAAATCTGAAACTACTCTTCAAGTTTAATCTGGACTCCATTGAAGAAGTTACTGTTGCTATCTCTACATTCAAAACATCGTCAACAATCTTTGGGATTCATAAAAAGATTGAAAGGTATGTCATTTTAGATGAATGTTGATGTTTATTTAATTTCTTGATGTTCTTGATCGGTGTTGAGTGTCTTAATTAAAAGTGTCATAGATTTCTATTTTGTTGATTTCGTTGTTGTTACAAACAATCGATTAGTAATTGGTTTTGTGGTTGTGAAAATACATTATGTTACTGTGGGTTAACTAGAATATGGATTTCATAATTTCAATGTGTTGATGTTCAGGTTTTGGGTTGAGATTCCTAATTCAAGTGTCAGTCACTGGTACCTAATGGTGTGTTACTAGTAGAAATCTTATAAGCTTTTCAATGTTTCAATCATATTTTGACTTTTTTTTTTTTGAAAAATTGATGTTACTGTGGATGTGACTATGAAATTGATGTTACTGTGTATGTGTTATTGATCACAATCTTTGATTTTACTTTAAAATTTAAAGGTGTATGTTAATGTGGAATTGATGTTACTGATCACAAGTTTCCTACAAAAAAGTTCAAGTTACTTTTGAATACTATTATGTACAATGTAATGTTCATTTTACGAAATTGTATCATGGGAACTCAAAATTGTGATTGGTTTATGTTACTAAAAAGATGTTACTGATTTTCAATTTATAAATTAATGTTACTAAGATCATGTTACTAAGTTCATGTTACTATGTTTACATCAACAACTTTGGTGGTATTGTTCATGTTACATTTGTACATAAGTTTTACTAATTATTTTATATACATTATGTTAGGTGATTTTGTGTCAAGTTATTATATGTTGTTCAGATATTAATAATTCAATGTCATGTTATAGGTTGATGGCAATAACATGTAAATTTACTGCTCCAAAAGCAGTTTCTTTTCACCAATTCAGGTTTAACTTGCTTCCATTGGTGAAGGTTTTTACTGACCAAGATATCAAAGATTTTCACAAAGAACAGCTAAATAGAATTTCACACAATATCGACATCTTAAGTTGATAAAAAATGGTTCAAGAAGAATGACAAGAGTATTGTGGATATAATTACCACGTTTGATATTGATACTTCAAGATTTTGTATAGGTGGAAAAGGTTTAAAGATATGGAAGAATGATGCAACCCTCATTTTTTATATAGAAGATGGTGTGAATCCAATTGTGTTCCCCCAAGGTGCAAAAAAAAAATGTCACCATTTATGAGAAGGAGATTCAATAACACCAAGAGGTTGAATGCACCAATAATAAAAAAGTAGGTTGGAGGATGCAGCAATGGGTGTTGGTAAATATGATTGTGAAGATTTTGTTAGGTTGTTATCTTTATATGTCTTAGTGACACTACTGATTACAAATATGGGGCAAACGATTGGATGGGGGTGATCTCAAGCAACAATTTATGCAATTATGAATTCTGTACAGTTGAAGATTGACACACCGAGTGCAATAACCAGTTGTGTAGTAATGTTACCTGAAAGTTTTTGATTGCTAATTTTTATAATTTTTTTATTATTAAATATTATTAGTTCTATCTAAGGTAACTAAATCTAATTTACAGTACTGGATATGTGAACACACATCTCTTATTGTAGTCGACAAGGCAGATGCTTTCCCACGGTGGATGAAATGGGATTTAAGAAAGCTTTGGACGTCTCTCGCACAAAACACACTGTCCGACATCGCAGCTGATCAGATATTATAAAAAAATTAGTTTAACATATTACTATTAATTTTGAAAATTGGTTGATTGCATGACAATGTTAATTTTCTGATCAATGTTATTATAAAAATTGATGTTACTATGGATGTTATTATGCAATTGATGTTCATCTAGTTCAATTGATGTGAACATTTCTTGGGTATATTTTTTACGTTACTATTAATGTTATACTGCAAATTATCAGGTTTTTTGAAAAAAACTTAAGAAAACACCAGGAGAGAAGCTCTTAATGAAAGTTAATCGAAAAAATACCAAGAATGTGTCGAATAAAGTGGATGCTCTAAAACAAAGCACTATTGCCAACAAGAGTGCTTTAAATTCATAATTGAAATATGCAGGTGATGAACCTAATCTAGCTGTTGATGATCATATTGTGGTTAATGAAGATGTTCATGAAAGTGATGATGCGTTACATGTTCCTACAACCGATCATCCTATCCAAAAGGAGACTCAAGACGTCCAACTGTTTGATGCATGGTCATTCAAGAATCAACATTTATTGCACCAAATGAAATGGTAACTCATGCGGAAAAGTTGCAACAGCCTTCGCATGACAATGAAGGTGTGCCCGGATTGATTGTTGAAAATGAGATGCAAAAATTCCATATCCAAATCCTGACGGTGGAGAATGAAGCAATTCGAATGGTCATCAAGAATATTGGTAGAAACCAAAGGGAGTAAAATTTGAAAGAGACTGAAGATTATGTAATGAAACTTGTTGACAGGGACAACCAGATTTCAGAATTAAAAGTTTTAGTTGATCTCCTAGAGAATAAAAAAAGAAATACAAGAAGATCAAATTAAAACACTCACATCAAAGGTGTTCAAATTAGAGGAAGAGAACAATTCTTTGCATGATGTTGTAGTTGTTATGACCGTGCATGTAGTTACTCAAAGGTACCTATGGACTCTGCCAAAACCTCAACCCACCAAAGGTAAAGAACAAACATCGATGGTGAGAAAAATCAAAGGGAAAGAAACAAAAAGAAAGAGAGATGAAGATTATGAGTATAGTAGGAAAAAAAGGGCAGAAAAGAAAATTTTGAAACAAGTTGAAAGTCATAAGCAAGTCGACAAAATTAAAGGGAAAGAGAAGATACTAGATAGATGCATCAATGTTGATGATTTGGATATTATAATACCAACTGAGAAGCCAGAAAGGAAGAAAGTCGAAGCTCAAAGATGGAAAGCATGCAAGAAATTAGGACCGAAGGTGTACGACAAGTTGGTTCAAATGCATAAGACTGAAGGAAAAGAGTAAGTAACTTAATGACCATTATGAAACACTTTCTATATATTATTGTTTATACTCTATTATATTAACATGTACTATTTTTAATTAAAAGGCCAAAGTTATGGAGTGGAAAAAATTATGAAAATATCATTGATGTTGAAGATGTGTAGAAATTTATGAATGGGGAAGAGTTGCACAACAATGTAATGTACCATGCGTCTTGACAATTTTAAGAAATTATGCAATCTTTGAACCTATGTTATTTAACAAAATCGTGTTATTACTCAGTTAATTGATTGTTGGGGAGAAATCCTAATAGAAGAAAAAAATTGTAAATGTTTCTTTTTCAACAGTCTGTGTTGGGTGATTTTTGTTAACCTATGTTATAATCTTTTTTGTTGGAGTATTGTATTAGTAACATGAATATAGTAACATCTATGTTATTATAGGAACACAAATACAGTAACATTCGTGTTACTATGAATGGAACTATAGTAACACTGTTGTATTTATGTTACTATAATAACATGAATGTTACTGTATAATAACAGTTGTGTTATTGTTCTATATTGAAGTTGTTTAGTCTATAAAATTTATGAGTTACTATTGATTAATATGTAGACATATGTAACGGTTGAGAAGCAACAACACTCGCCAGATTGAGATAGACAACAATCTGAACATGGGGCAAGTGTGGCCATTACTTGTATTCTCAATGAATTCAGATGTGCAGTGCAACCAACCAATATCATTCCATTGGACATTGTTTGTACTGGATACAGAATCAGGAGAATTGATCCACTACAACTCTTTGAAACCTCGCAGCGGAATGAAGGACAATTGGTTTGAGGATGCCAAAATATTTGTAAGTTAATAAAATGTGAATAACCCACATTGTTTCATATATTTTCCTTGGATAAAATTAACAACGTTTTATTATGGCAGAAAAAATGCGTGGAGATGACATCCAGAGAAGAACAAAGGAAGTCATTGAAAAAAAAAGATGAAATTATTATTAGCACACTAGACATCAAATGTCCAATATATTCATATGAGAAATATCCTCAACAAAGAGCTGACACGTACGTAAATAATAAAATAGTATAGCTTTAAGTACATTACATTAAATATCATTAACAAAAATTCATGAATGTAGTGTCGATTGTGGATTGTACGTGTGTTACTTAATACAGCAGCTTGCTCGTGGATAGTAAATAAAAGAGAAATTGAAACCACCGCAACTTAATGCTCTATGGTAGATATGGTGTCTACATTCATAAACCATAGGAATGCATACACAGTTGAAGACTGTAAGACAAGAATAAAATTGATAAATAGATACCAAGACAAATAGGAAGTACTAATGTTTGAGATAACTATTCATTTTTAGGCTAATTGCAGGGCTGGTTAAAAATTGTTTGTAATTGTTGGATGGTGAGATTTGGTTAAAAATTGATTGTAATTGTTGGGTGGTTGATATTTGGTTAGAAATTGATTGTAATTGTTAGTTGGTTGATATTTGATTGTAATGGAATGTTTGTGGAACAAAAGAAACTCTGTCCACATTGTAATTCAAATAGTAACTCAAATATTAATATGTTTTAAAATTGTTCCAAATTACAGATCCCATTTGATTTCAGAATGTTGAAATGAAGTTATTAGTGGAAGGTAAATGTTGTTATCCACATGACTGGGTATTATTTGTATAATTTCTTTGTAAAAAAGTTGAAAACTCTTTCATGCTTGGTTACCCAAACAAAGTAATATTTGTAGTAAAGTGATTTTAAATTTCTTCCAAATTAGGCAATCACATAAAATCAGTTTTAATTTTTCATTTTCAAATGAATTTGTAAATAAATGAAAACTACAAATTTTCCTTTGTAATATTGTTACAATAATCGTTACTCTCTAACATGAGCATTAAATAGTAATATTTGGGTCACATTAACAGTAACATGAAACATATATTGATCATGCGAGAATAATACTACACTATTAACTTATCACACTGGATAACTCATGGTATTCCCCAATGTGTAACATGACAAACACAAAAGCTGAAAATATAAAGTAACATCTTATTCCAAAAAACATACATAATTTTACAATGGCTCGTTACAAGTCTTCTTATTATGACTACCTAAACAGCCACAATGAATTTTCCTAACAGGGTCACCTCTAGACCTAAATCTACGTTTCTTTGGATGACCTGGTTGTTTCTTGTCAATAGTGGCAACATATCAGCGTCAACCGTTGAAAATTTAGGACGACCAAGTGTTGGAATAGGGTGTATAGGCTCAGAATAACACAGTTTGTAAGTAGTAACTTGATAAAAGTGATCAAAAAATTCATTGATGTTCCTACCACTCTTTTGAATTGCGGCCACAACATGGGCACATGATAAACCGTTGATCTGCCATAGGTGGCATGAGTACGTGCAAATCTCAATGTCAACTGTCACTGAAGGATGTGAATTATCTAAAAAACATGACTTGATGACACCCTAACAATTAGGAACCACACTCAGTGAAAGTAGCTTGAAGTTTGGTTTCAATATTTGGACAATTAATGTCGTTCCATTGTGATGATGTATTCAAACGGAAACCCATTTGATTCATGATCTGCCCCTTTATTGTGTCAATCATGCTTGTGACAGGTAGGTGACGTGACTTCGTAATCTAAGCATTGAATGATTCAGTCGCATTTGAAGACATCTCCCCATAACGTTTCCCCTTAAAAAAACATTCGTCCATTTCTCAAATGGAAGGTTTTCCAAGAACTTATCAGCAACAACTCCTCCTTCACGTTGAAACGCATTAAACTTCTCATTGGAAAATGTCTCTATCAGAGCATAAGTACACAATGTAAACAAAAGAAAAATCATACGCTCACGAAACACATGGGTAAAGCGAACTCCCACTATACTTATCTATCAAATTTACTTTTAGGTGTTGTAGGCAGAACAAATGGTGCACTATTGAGAACATCTTTGGCATTGTTTCCATCAAGTCAATGTTGTGATTGGACATAATGGTAAGGTCCCTAGTATTATTAATAATCTCAACTAATTGTTCTAAAAACCAACGCCAATTATACTCATTCTCCAAATCAACAATAACAAAAGTCATGGAGAACAAACATGTAATACATACAGCAACATAAACAGTAACATCAACAAACAATAACATACAAACAAATATTAAAATGTAACAGTAAAATAAAATCAGTAACACCAAATTAAACCAACAAAAATTGTAACACCCCAAAATACACCCTGGATGGCATTACATTCAATAACCATTCATACCATGAGAGCACTAAGATAAACCATCAATAAAGAAGACTTCATAACCATGATTCATAACATTTACATCAATATCCCAAAAGAATATGCCATCTTTGGCCTTTACATTCCCAATGAAAAGTTTACTATTATAGC
>CM042197.1:12392369-12410601 GCA_023539305.1 Ilex asprella | reverse complement strand
TTGTATATATGAAACTAATGTATATATAATATATAGACAAATAAGATACATTTTAACACAAATAATTAATTTTTCATCTACTTTCTTTCCGATTTTGAATGAATTGATTTAGTGAGTTTGAATGAAAGCTCATCCATCAATTTTTTCATCCTTTCTATTTTCTTTCTTTACCAAACATGACTTTTTATTTATCCCTTTAACTTGTCATCTTTTTATTTTTTTATCATACCAAATGATACATTAATGATGAGATGGTTATCCAAAATACTTTGAAAATATTTTATTTAGAAATTTTTTCTTTTTGATTTGAAGGTTTACACACACACACACACACACACATATATATATATATATATATATAGAGAGAGAGAGAGGTGGTTACATGACACTAAGAACTATTTGTTATTTCTTGAAATAGTGTACATTGAAATTATGACATTATAACAATGATTAAAATTTTATTTTAAAATGGATGAAATATTTTCCTTTTTAACGAGGTTAAAATAACTCATTAATTAAATTAAAATTTCAATGCTTCTAAGGGTTTCGAAATATTTTCGCTAATATTTCGAAGTGTTTTAAAATGTCTCAATATATTTTAACTAATATTTTGAAAATAAATTTGAAATTATTTTTATTCTTTTTAAATATTTATATTTTTTAAGTGGCATAAACAATACAAGGAAACAAACTTTTGATACATGATCACAAGAGACAAAACATTTTTTTCGTCAGGACAAATAAGAACGCTATCAGCACAAAATTCCGACAATAGTTTGGGATGTGTTCAAACGACGACGTTTGTGGTTTGGAGGTGGACTAATAATAATAATCCGTCGCCAAATATAGCCGTTACGTGACCAACAGACGCCTCATACCAACAGTCACCAAAGCTCCCACTTTTAAAAAATTCGACCGTTGGAATTCAGAACGTTAATATTTCTCCTTTCTTTCTTCACTCCCCTATCTATCTTCTCCCCTTTCCCTTTCCAATACCAAGTACTTTCTCTTTCCCATCACCCTTGGAACTCATTCTTGTTCTCTCTCTCTCTCTCTCTCTCTCTTCCAATTCATCATTCATATTCACGTCAATGGCGGCACCTAACATATTCTCGATCGACGAGGCTTACGAGTTCTCGGCGCCTCGTTTTTATGACTTTATCAATGGCGAGTGCATGGAGGACATGCGAAAAGCAGAGCTCTGGTTCGAGACCGCCCTTAGCTATGCCCCTTCTCGTAAGTCTCATCCTCTTGTTTTCTTGATCTGGTACTGTTTTCAACTAATTTCTTGGTTGCTAACTCAATTTATGACTTGGGGTCTTCAAATTCTTGATTTCTTTTCTGTTTGGGTGGATTTCTTTTATTTCCTACTATAATTTCTAGTAGCTTTAGGGATCTTAGAACCTTAGGGTTTCCACCTTGTGTGTGTCTTTAGTCTATCTGTGTCCTTGGGTTTTGGCCTTTTTCATGGGTATACTGTAGGATTACGAAATTGAAGATCATCGAACCAACCTTTTATGGCCTGTTAGGCTCAGTTGAACACGTAGTTCGCCAATTTGATCCCAAAAATAAGCAAGATGAAAATTTAGGAACTGTCCTTATTTACCTACATATTTATTGGTGTCACCACCAGTAATAGTGAAGTGGTGCTAAGGGGGTTGGCTTTCTAGAGAGTGAGGACCACTGTAGTTTGATTTGGAGCGAAACAGATGAACATTTGTAATGGTGAACTTAGGGGGTTCAACTTTGCTTGGATACTCTGCTTGGTAACTCTAATTCAATCAACTTTTGTAATACTTATTGCATTGGAGAGTTCTGGTCATCATTGATGGTTGAATCAGATTGCTTTCTCCTTTATATGACCCAGAAAGCTTATGAAACTCCCCATGCCTCATTACTGTCTATTGATTGTGTTGTGATAAATGAAAATTCACGTTGGGGATATAATTTGGCAATGAATAATGGAATACAGGGTCTAAGGAATAATGGAATACAGAAATACAGTTTTGCCCGGAGGATTTTGCCAAACTGTTAGAAGTGTTGACACAATGATATCTGTTATAAATGAATAATGATGATGATGTTTGACCAGACATTGATGCATTATAGGTTGCCATTTTCGTCATTCCTTTCAAATTTTAATATGAATGGTGATGTTTTATCTTTTTCTGGTTTGAAATTATGCAGCTTTTATGCCAAAAATTAAGACCGGCAGATCAGTTCAGCTTGAGAGCCTTTGTGACTTCAGTGAAGAAGAACAATTGCACAAGGTAATGTGACATTTCTCACGTCTCATCTCTCACCCGCTTGGGATTTTCTGATCACCTTTGTGTTTGACAAATCGGCTCATCGCTAGTTGTCACTTGGTTACAGGAATCAGAAACATCCGAATCAACAACCACATCAAATATCACAAAAGAATTAAATCGAGAGCCACAGGAGGAGAAAACAATGTTAGTTTCCATATACTGCTGAGCTGAAACCTTAAGAAGCACACACTATCACATCATTCTTTCTTTTTTTCTTTTGGACTGGCAACCTTACTTTTCTAACTGACGCGCTCTAAAATTGCCTTGTAAATCAGTCCTCAACCTGAGGTCGTCATTGCTGAAATTAAGGAAGAAGAAACCCCAAATGAAGCCAAAGAAGGGCAGAGTACAAGCCTTCTCAATGTGGTGGTATGTTTTTAGTATCTAGGTAGAAATAGAAGCCCTTTTCTTGTGGTTATCTTTGATTCTTATCATATTTTACCAACCCTCTCAGGTAAGTGCGGATAAGAACAATGAAGTTGTAAAGGGTCTATGCACTAAAGAAACTGGAAGGTTTTGTGCTTGCTTTGCTAGTTATTGCTACAAAAATCAGAGATGACATAACAAACACTGAATTCCTCATGTCTTCTTTGCTTTTGCTTCTATCTCTCTGTTGATTTCAGTTTGTCAACTGGAGATGCTTCTTCTTTAACAGTAAAAGTTGAACCACCTAATGACGAGAACAATGCAACCACTACCCAAGGTTGGTCTCATAGTGAAATTTCAGTCTTAAACTTGCCTTGGTATTTATGATTTTGCATTTGATTACATCTAGCTTACTGAGTTCGCTGTGGTACAAACAGAAGCTTGCACCCCTGCACCATCAAACATTCCAAGGAAGGGTGAACTGCAACAGACTGATTCCAGGAATCACCATACAGCCAAAAAGATAGCTAATATGCTTAGGAATCATTCAGCTTTGAAGCCAAAAACTCATTCTCAATTCTCACAAGCTAAAAGCACTAAATCTGCTAGTGTGCGAAGGTTTGTATATATACTTTTATCATGTTAGTTCTGTGTGTTCTGGCATTTGCATTTATTCTACATTTCCTTTCCTGCAACTTGAATACTGGTTGTTTATTGTTTGTGCTATGTGGCTCAAATTTTTATATAGGGATACAAATTTGAAATCAACGGCTGGGACTGCTAATTTTGCTCAAGAAAACCAAGCCATAAAGAGGCAAAAACTGGAAGGAGGGAAGTCTAGACAGGTGTGTTACTGTTGTGCAGCGTTGCTCATATTTCTCTTTGTACTTATTACCCTTTCTCCAGCATCAGTTGAACTGAAACATTTTCCTTTCTGTCCCAAATTTTTAGATTCTTAGTCTTAAGCCTCAAAATTTGCCCCATAAAACAAGGCCTGGTCATGTCGGCAACAGTTCCAACTTATGCTCTTCAACTGCTAAAACTCGCAAAGAAGACAGAAAGGTTTGTTTTGTTGCTTGCTCAGATTCTTTTTATTGCTTTCAGAATTTTTCATATTTTTTGGATCTTAGGATGCTGACTCACTATTACACACTTCAATGTAAAGATTTATGTGCGGGAACCGGCAGCTCCATTTGTTTCAATGGCAGAAATGATGAAGAAGTTCCAGTCTAACACAAGAGAGATGTCTATTTCTCGTGTCAGCTGTTCTCTATCGCATGTAAATGAATGGAGCTCTCATTTTTATATTAATTTAAAGGATCTGTGTTCTACCTCAGATTTTTCATTGATTAGTTTAATTTTTCCCTAAATTCTTGTCATCTTAAATTGCAGGATGGTACTGCTTCAACGATTCAAAGGAAGCCTAAACTTACACTGACAAAGCCCAAGGAACCTGAACTGGAAACAGCTCAGCGGGTTCGTTCAGTCAGAATCAAGAGTTCTGCTGAGCTTGAGGAAGAAATGATGGCAAAAATTCCTAAGTTTAAGGCACGTCCCCTGAATAAAAAGGTACTCCATTTTTAAGGTTTATTCAGGCATATTTTTCTTAAATTATGGTGGTGCTGGATCCTTTTTGAATTTATTCTTGTTTTAGATTCTTGAAGCTCCAAACTTACCAGCAATTCCAAGAAGTACACCCCAGCTACCAGAATTTAAGGTAAACTATGAGTTGATGGAGATGGCCATGAAAGAAGGAGAAAATGCAACATCTTTTGAAGCTAACAATCTTTGTGATTTGCAGGAATTTCATTTGACGACAATGGCAAGGGTGAACCAGAATGCAGAAACATCTACAATTGCCTCAACAGATTCTGTTTCCCATCAGGTAGGTGCAGAAAAGCCTTATCTTGATATTATGTGTACATCATTCCTTTAGTAAGAAAACTAATTTGCTGACTAATGTTGGCCGGCTGTATTAATGATAGAATCATCAATGGAAATCTCATCTTACTGCACCAAAGTCGCCCTGCCTTCAAACGTCACTGAGGGCACGTCCTTCAAGGATTAAAAGTTCAGATGAGCTAGAGAAGGAAGAACTTGAAAAAGTTCCAAAGTTTAAAGCAAGGCCACTGAACAAGAAGGTAACCACCACCACCGTTTAATCATCATATTGGTAACTTTTTAGTGTTTCTTGTTAACTCTTTAAAAACTTTGCAGATATTTGAAAGTAAAGGGGAGTTGGGTATATTCTGCAACACAAAGCGTCAGGTCACTGTGCCTCAAGAATTTCAATTTGCGGTAGATGGAAGGATTCCACCACCAGCCACTGTTGCTGATTTGTTTGATAAGGTTATTGAAGAAGAGACTTCGCCTTCTTTATTCTACTTTTTTGTCTCAGCCAAAAGAATTTTTGCATTGACAGTTTCGCGTTATACTATTTATTGGTCTTTCTCAGCTTTCTTTGAAATCAGAACCGTACCATGACAAACAGCTTCCTAGGAACACTACACCCAATCCATTCCATCTTCATACGGAGGTATACAACTTCACATATTTGATGGATAAACACTTAAAGTAACTTGCTTCTTAAGTTCCCTCTTAATTTTTGTGCAATGGTTTACGACATCAGGAAAGAGGGGAAGAGAAAGAGAGAAGATTTATGATGGAACTCATGCATAAACAGTTGGAGGAGGAAAAGGCCAGGGTTCCAAAGGCCAATCCATATCCTTATACCACTGATTATCCTGTGGTATGAAAATACCATCAACCTGCCTTTTTCTATACACAATTCACAATCATGGTTGTGCTGATTACTGTTCTTTCTCCTGTAGATTCCACCAAAACCAGAGCCAAAACAATGCACAAAACCAGAACCTTTTGAATTGGAAAGTTTGGTGAGGCATGAAGAGGAAATGCAGAGGGAAATGGAAGAAAGGCGGAGGATGGAGATGGAAGAAGCTCAGCTGAGGATATTTAAGGCACAACCAATCTTGAAAGAGTAATAAATCAATGATACAGATCTTGTTTACTTGAAACATTTTAAAAGGATTAATGTTTCCCCTACCTAACAACTGCAGGGATCCAATTCCAGTTCCTGAGAAAGCTCGCAAGCCTCTCACAGAAGTTCAGGAATTCAACCTACATGTAGATCACCGAGCTGTTGATAGATCAGAGTTCGATAAAAAGGTAATGCAACTTTTCTTATGCTTGTGTGAACTCCAAGAACGGATGCATGTACGGTAGAGCCAAGCTTTGACACCTTCACTTGTAATTTGCGGCGTTAATACTCACTTTAAAGTTGCTTGACAGGTGAAGGAAAAGGAAATGATATACAAGCGATACAGAGAAGAGGCAGAATCTGAAAAGATGGTATTCACATTTAAAGTCACTGTTTTGTGCATTCTTTTAATGACAATATGATGTAAACTGAACTGCTTTATTTTGATATGCAGATGGAGGAAGAGAAGGCCTTGAAGCAATTAAGAAGGACACTGGTGCCTCATGCGAGACCAGTGCCCAATTTCAACCATCCTTTCTTACCCCAAAAGTATGGATTACTGAATTCTTTCCCATTTTTTCGAGTCACACATTTTCCCCATTTTTTTTTGGAGTTAGCTGACTGGTTTTGTATACTTTATGCATAGGTCTTCTAAGGAAATTACAAAACCAAAGTCCCCAAAATTGCGAGTTATTCAGAGAAAAGAGGAAAGGCGAAAGTTTGTCTGTGACATGAAAGCAACTTCTAGTGCAGCCTCTAATATGAGGTGATGATCATTCTGTGCTGCTAATGGGGTGGGGGGACAGTTCAAGAATTCTTGAACCCTGTATTTTGGGTTGTATGAATCCTCTAACCCTACTTTGCAATATTAACGTATGCTTAATTCTAACTCTATGTACCCACAAATGATTCATGGCAGTTGATTGACAGAAACTTTGTATCTCATTCGAGTCGTTAAGAGTGAAAATTGGGGCAATTTTGTGTGGTAGGATAAAGAAACATTTATAAGAAAAAGGATATAAAGAC
Organism: Ilex asprella; assembly: GCA_023539305.1. NCBI lineage: Eukaryota > Viridiplantae > Streptophyta > Magnoliopsida > Aquifoliales > Aquifoliaceae > Ilex > Ilex asprella. The sequence continues at coordinate 12,403,902 of CM042197.1, read as the reverse complement.
TAATGATGAAGAGCACGCAGTAGACAGGCAATCAAATTGTGCAGAAGATGATTTCTTTTCCTCAATGTTTCTGAGAACCAAACAGACCTAAATGAAGTTTCAATAAAAGTTTCAAACAGCGTCCTCAATTTCATTCTATCTGATCAGCAAATAGACCTGAATAAACATGTAGTAGGTTCAGCTTGTTTTGTATTCAAGCCAGAGGCTCCAAGAATCACCGTGAGCCCCAAAGGCCCTCAATTTGCAACCAAGGCAATGACAAAGTCAGCAATTTGAGTAGAACAAGAAACATTGTATCTCATTCGAGTTGTTAAGAGTGAAAATTGGGGCAATTTTGTGTGGTATGATAAAGAAGCATTTATAAGAAAAAGGATATAAAGACTAATGATGAAGAACAAGCAGTAGACAGGTAATCAAATTGTGCAGAAGATGATTTCTTTTCCTCTTCTCATCTTTTGCTTTATGTTTTACTTTCCCTCTATGTTTCTGAGAACCAAACAGACCTAAATGAAGTTTCAATAAAAGTTTCAAACAGCGTCCTCAATTTCATTCTATCTGATCAGCAAATGGAGGGAGTACTAGACCTGAATAAAAATGTAGTAGGTTCAGCTTGTTAGTATTCAAGCCAGAGGCTCCAAGAATCACCGTGAGCCCCAAAGGCCCTCAATTTGCAACCAAGGCAATGACAAAGTCAGCAATTTGAGTAGAACAAGAGTTTGGCTGCTTCCACACGTTTAACCAGAGTTACTAGAGAAAGTAGCCATTTAGTACAAGTGCCATTTAACAAACAATAGGATGGATCATCAACGTGTAGTCCATTATACAGCTACTCCAAAAATAGATAAATCCATCTAGTACTACTCCATTATACATATATAAATTTTTTTTAAAAAAGTGACTGTAATAACACTTTATTTTGATAAAGAGAATGATATTTCTTTTTGGGGTATTAGGAGGAAACCGGGTCCATGTGTAGTCTTCTTGATGAACATAATTTGAAAAACAGGGATTACAATAAGGAGCAGCCTCGGATCTCTCTGCTAGTTGATTTTCATATTCTCCTCCTCAGAGCGCCCGCGCACTTTCCAACTGAATCAAACAGTTGGCTGATAACGAATATGTCAATTAGCCTCCTTCTGTCGATATGCTAGAATCTGAGAATGCATAGGGACTAGAAGGTTAATAATCTTAGTTCCAATAATTGATGAGTAGGAAACTGCTCCATTTAAGTTGGCACAGCATGGTAAAGATCATTAAAACATAAATACATTCATGAAAGGCGCTCATTCTTTTTCTCCTCTTTTTTTCAAGTTGTCTGTTTCTCAATAGTCAAAGAATAGTGGAGGTCTCTACATATACAGGCAGTACACAAGTTTTTAAGTCACACCCACATGACGGCACGCAGAGCTTTCATCACGTATACAATTAGCTTGGCAGATTTTGATCCAACACTTGGCACAACCTTAACCACTTGAGAAAAGGCAAGGGGCAGCCTCCCACCAGATACATAACCTTCCTTGAAATCTCCAAGATGTAAAAAAAAAAACCATTTCAAGTTCAAAGAAGGGGGGCAACATTCATAATGTAATGGTTGGGTTTTTCAAGGAAGGTTCATTCATACTTCGGTGGAAAAGCGGCCACAAGGACCATCCAATTTAATTAAATACAACTCTCACACCCACAATTCCACAAATATATCCTATAGGGTACACTCACCAAATGGTCCTTGCTGGAAGTGGCTATGGCTTTAAGATCCCCCACTTGCTCCTGTCCCTCCAAACTTTGCAGCCCATCTTCGCAATGACCAGCAACTTGGGATGGGGGCTTAGTATCGTCCAATGAAGTTGAGGGGTTGATATTTTGAGTTTCCTTCAACAATAGCATTTCAACATCGTTGGCTGGTAATGATGTCTTAGGTGCAACATACTACACGACACATGAATCACAGTAAGTTTAGATGAGCATTCCCAAAAATGAACAAAATAGAATGGTAAGTCTGCAGCTAAGTCTGTTAGTTTTTCGACAAATATAAAACAGAGCAGCATTGTAACATAATAGCATTATGTTAAGCTGGTAATGGATCAGGTACAGTTATTACGGTATACATGGTCCAAAATCCAAGTAAACCCAACCTATCATCTTGTTTAAAGATCTTATAGGCATCACGTTGAAACGGATGTGTTGTATAGCAGAATTAAGGAACAGTTTCATATATAACTAGGCAACAAAAATAATCATCAAATGCTTCTGTCAGATTGTCCAGAGCAGCAATCTTAAATACTTTTAAATGCTACAGAGGATATGATGTTGCCATTACAGACTTACAGTTATGCACCACAGAAAATGAATGCAACAATAACTAAACAAGCCAGCTTTGAAAATTTTCATATCATTCTCGTGCTTATAATTGAGCACAAGCTTCCTGAAATGATACCCCGTATCTACCATGGAAAAGATCATCGGAGAGGATTCTCACTTCACAAAGATGTTTAATTGACAAGCTTGTTCTGCAGCAAATGTACAGCTGCTGTAAACTTGGTGTTCTTTGTTTGTCCAAAGAAATGAGCATGGGATGGACATCTAACTGCAAACAAGAAAGTCTATAAATGCAAAGAATGTGAAGCCTCAGAGAGAAACCACTAGGTCTGACAAGAAGAGGTCATTGAAAAGACAGAGAAGCCCAGAACTACATAAAAACGTGATAGCATCATCTTCGATATTCAAGAAAAAATTTACAGGTGACATTGTTCAACTTGGGGTGAACCCTAATCATGTACTCTAGCACTACATTACCTCGTCATCCTTCTCCTGTAAGCCTTGGAGATAATTAACTAGCTTGGATACACGGGTGCTCCTGGTGCCCTTGCTTCCAATGGCACTGCCATGTCTAGTCTGACTCCTAGTACCACCTCTGCCCCAAGCAAGTTTCTCTGGGGTACACAGAAGCCCAGGAGAATCTCTGTTTTCTCTGCTAGATTCTCTTTCATTTTCAACACAATCATCACCAGAATTAGCCGCTGAAGAAGGTTGTGATGACCAAGCTCTGGTATGTCTCTTGCTCCTCATCTGCTTGATTTCTGTTTCACAATCATCAGTCGAAGATGAAGCTTTGTTCCCATCTTGAGCATGTTCATCCTCATTCTCATCAGATCCTTGAATTTCGAGGATCCGGAAGTTTCTTCTTCTTCTTAAAGAAGAGTTACGAACATTGCGAGGTAATCTTGCCATAGATGCATCAGCTATACCTTTACCCATTGTGCGCCTCTTAACTAATGCTTCTGATTGCCGACGCAAAATTTGGGCAATTGATTCTTGAATCTGTCCATACTCCAATGATTTAATAAACATGTTGCGAATAAGAAAGAATTTGAATGTGTATGCAGTACTTCACTTCATGCTACAACAACACATTTGCATAATCATTTGGAGTTCAACCCGTAAAATTATGATACTGCCAGTCCATTATCACTAACAGATCTGTCTATTTCCAGTTTAGGTGCTATTTAAATATGATTAAAAGTCAAAGAATAAAAGTTGAAGAAAAGAAGATTCACTACCCACAAAGCCTCAAGAAAGTACTGATATCAATAAGAATGAGAATGAATATATGAAGCAACTTATTTCTTGAAATTCGAGACATCTCAGATGCCATGGAAGAAGAAAGGAAGAAGTAAAACAATTTTAACCTTGCTCAGTGAATAGAAGCCCCTCGAGGCAAAATTTAATGTAACGATGAGACTAAACTTGACTCAGAATTCAACCACTGACGATCATGATGCTCTAGAACACTTGTCTGCTAAATTGTGAAGCTAAGGTTGCTTCTAAATTAAGGACTGTGATTATCTGTTATGGTAATTACAGTTTTTACTTTGGGAAAATAGGCCCCTTTAGAATGTCAAGATGAAATTTTATGTCTTGTGCATAAGTTGCAGAAGTACTTATCATCTATGACTTCTGACAACTGAAAAGGCGCAACAAGGGTACTATACAGGAAACCAACACATGGCATTGTCCTTTACTCGGTGCTATGTGGCCCAAATTGAATTGAAGGAATCTGCAATTAGGACTCATCTAACGTACATGTGTTACTTCTTACCCAAGTAAACATGACATTGTGCTTTATTCGGAGCTGTGTGGCCCGGATTTAATTGAACAAATCTGTGATGAAGACTCACCTAAAGAATATGGTCCTGCTTACCCAAATACACAATCATGAACACATAAAGAGAACAAACATGCAAGCAAGCACAGCGTGCACAAAAGTCCACAAACATCTGTAAGCATGAAGCAATCACAAAACTTTCTTGCATCTGACCTGCCTATTGCGAGTCCTCTCCTCTTCATGAAAAGCCAGTTCCTGAAACCCAATTCAGCAAACCAGTGACTGCATTCCAAAACACAGTTCAAAAAAGAGAAGCAATCAAGCAAAATCATAGATATTGATACCTCCTCCTCATACTTCTCAATATCTGGATATAAACATTCTATTAGAGTGTCAAAATTTGGATCATCTCTTAAAGAACGTCGACTTGCACAATGTGTGCGGCAAGCAGGACACTCATTGTTCCTATATAGAAAGACCAAGTTGAGTTCTGTAATGAAATGAGGCTGTGAAACAGTCCACAATAAACTTTCAAGTATTCAGTGGCCTGGCCGAAATAAAGACATCCAAGTGTTCAATGATAAGTAATGATAAGAACAAATTAGGTATGTTACATACCCCAATCGCATTGCTTTATCAATGCATTCCCTGCAAAAGCGATGCATACATTCCATTACAGTTCGAGTTTTCTTGATGATCCCTGTTAATGGAGAAAGCATATGAAATGTTACTTTTTACTAATAACTTATCAAGGATGTTAAGCATAACATCAGAAGGCACGGAACTGAGAAGGAAATGAATTCCGGGCATCTCAGTTTACAAAACAAGATCACCAACAACTTAATTAGCATATGTCATCAAAACCAAATATGCAGTAAAGAGTTAACCAACAGTGACTAATTTCTAAGAAAACAGAAAAGACTTAACCCCTAATAGCGAAAATAATACAAAATCTCAAACAGAGGACATTTGTTTATATAATGTAATTGCTTAACTATAACCATAAGTCTTAAAAGGCACCCTGTGTATGTAATCTTGTAACTAAGAACAGGGGGGCCGTGATATAATAATCCTCTATATAACAATACATTAACAAATTGAACCAACCTATGAACACCAAGGCAAAAAAAGGTTCAATCAGTCATTATCTCAAGCAAACCAAGAATACTATTATGTCGTAGGGGTGGAAGATTTTATTTGAACAGGTGGAAAAGACAATGACTTACAGACCAGCACTTGATAGTGACAAAGAGAGCTTATCTTGTTACAAATACAAATTCAAAACACGTGAGAATAGTAAATGACCAGGGGAAACATAAAACAATTAAAATAGATTGTCAAGGAGCTAGGCCAGGCATCTAAGCGATCACTCAAAGCACGTGTCATGTATAACAAGGTATGTGTTCAGTCTTTAGCTTTTAAATCACTCGCTAATTACATATTAACTCATCAACTCCTTTAATGATAACATATATACATACACAAATATACCTACATATAGTTATATGCAAATACATGTATTTACATATGCATGCATTCAGAGAGATGTATAATTGGTCATATAGACAAGGAGGAAAAGAGGAAAACATTCCCCAGCGAACAAGGGGCTGATTATATTTTTAATTCATCCTCATTCCTCGATCTCACGAAGTTGTAGATGAACTTAGTTTTCTAATATTTGCAATTGATTGCCACAAGATAAACTCAAAGCTTCAACACAACTTAATATCTTTTTTCTTTTCCCAGACATCTCCAGCAATTTCCAGACTCCATGTGGCTTTATTATATATATTAAGCTAAAAATATCATGAACGATATCTACTGAAATATAAATATTTAAGTTACACCCAATCTAACAATTTAAGTTTTTGGAGTAAATGTTTATTTAAATTGTTATCAAGCAGGAGGTCATGTATTTGAATCTCGCTACAACCCCAATTATTAAAAGATTTTCGAGTACTAGGCCCAAAATCTAACCTACGCTTTGAAATATAAATACTTAAATTATACCCTCTCTAACAACTTAAGTTTTTGGAGTAGATGGTTGTTTAACAATATCTCCTTTGCTTTTTCTTTCCATCAAAAACAAATATAGGGTTGTTTATGGTGTTCTCACCATAAATGTTTGACTTCATGTCTCAAGTCATGTTAAATTATTGTGTTCTCAAACATGGCACAGAATCTGGAAGTCGGAACGAAATATACAGATCATTGAGTAATGAGCAACTTTTGAACCTATTCAGTTGACTCAGCAACTACTTAGAACTGGGGTTATAATACGTTCATTATTTGTCTCTGACAATTACTGCAGGCATAGATTTACTTAAGTAGCACCAAGTTGAAAAGTCATAGAGCTTAAAGATGCTGATAACTTTTCATAGCCAAAGGATAGCATTCATAATTTTAGTTATTTTCAATCTTTAGCTTTTTTGTAGACCTAGAAAGTGCCACCAACATAGATTATTCGTTTTAGGAATTTCAGTTGCTGGCTTAGAAAGACTGTCCACCAAACTAACAAAGAGCAATTAGTCCTACCGTTATTGTGCAACACAAATCGTGTATCCTATGAACTGCCGAAATAAGCTGAGCCACAAAGAGCTATGAGTTAACATCTTGTTACCAAATTTTCGTAACATGATCATCAAGCCAAGCCACATATGAATGACAACTTAAGAATATGGGGGTCCCCAAGATTATTGGTCTATGTGGCAGTAAGACATCAGTGAGCGTGGTTATTAAAACGTCAACCTCAGCTATGCCCATTAGGGCATGTTTGATATGTTTTTTGGGATGAATTTGGATTGGTTTGTCCAAATCCAGGTTTGACTCAAAGATGAGATTCAAATATGGGATTCAACATTCAATGTTGTTCATACCCATGTTTGGTATGCGTAGGTATACATGATTATTATGATAATATATTATATATAAATGACTATTTTGCCCCTTAACTAATTTAATCCAAACATGGGTATGGATATATAAGGGGTATAAATGTCATTTAAATGTAAAACCCCCAAACCGACATATTAAACTCACCCTCCCCATGGGTTTCATGAAACCCATGAACTTGGGTTTCATGACCGGGCCGGATTTAAAATTCTAGGTTTAATATTTAGTTACCAAACATGAGTTTAAAAGAGTTTAGTCCCCAACCCATGTTTCCAAACTCGTCCAAACCCCCATACCAAACAGCCCCTAAATGCTCTCCCAATTGCCCAGAGCATTTTAACCACATACTGTAAATCCACAAAAAGATAATTAGAAAGTTTACTACGCAAAACTATCTCCTCTAATGGAACTGAAATACTCAACCTTCTAAACTATTTGTTAGATAACTGGAAAGCAGGAAGGGGGCCAGACGAGTGTTTGGGAAGGATATATGTGGTATAAAGGGGAAAAAAGGAACAATGTTCATAAAACCTTGCTGGTGCCCAAGCTACCCCAGGCTGCTTCAGCCCTAATGCAGCTTACCTTGTTTGGACAGCTTAAACCTAAAGCAAAATCATATTCCCAAACACCTTCCCAGACTGCACTTGGGCTGCTCAAATTCCTGCCAGAATGGATCTAAGCATTCACAGGCAAGTTTTGAATCACATAATGCTATCAAACCAAAAGAAGATGACCAGTCACCAGGTGAATGGTATGATGTTAGGCCCAGCTGAATGGTCCATATTGCATGACACAATGCTTGCCAAAATTTGTGAACCTGTCCCACAATATAGTAAGCAAGTTCTCTTCCTTTTTTTTTCCAAGGGTACCCACTTATGCGATGGAAGTTTAGTAGATTTCTCTTGTGCCTCAATAGAAGCCACGTTGCACTGAGGTTGCTAACAAGGATAAGTGAACAAGGCATCAGAATTGGAAGCTTATACATTATAAGAAAAAATAGCGGCCTAAACATTAGAAGGTTACTAAAGGTCACAAGAAAGAACTCATGTATTTTCATCAGAAAACTTGTTAATACAAACTCTGAAATTTGGTAAGCACACAGATTGTGACATGAAAGAATTTTACTTCCTCAATTCCTCCCCTCCCAAACACATTCTGACGATTATGTAAAAGGTATGAAAACACACAGATATCTTATCAAAAATCTCAAAAGCAGTAAATAATAAGAACAGTGATACCTAGACATATTGGACAATGCATAATTTTGTCAAACAATTGCTCGTAATTTCTTCTCGCATTGACATCCTAGCAAAACATTCAAAGATGTAAACATTAATAATTATAAGAAAAACAAGAACAATACCTAGACATATTGGACATTGTACATCTTTACGTACGTCAGACAAGTACACAGCCACAAATCTGCAAACAGACAAGGAGGTGTAATGTTATGACATAGAACCCAATCATCAACAATAGTTGCATAAATGAAAAAACATCACTAAACCCACAAGTTCTTAGCAAAAGCAGATACCAAGGGACTCAGTTGGACTAGTAATAATTTATATTGTTGTGCAACATAATAAAAAAATTGCAAGAGACAGCACAGGGTGCCATTACAGACCATTGGCATCATGTCACTGTCAAGTTCGCATTAGAGAGAAAGAGCGAGATTGTGTGTGTAAAACATATTTTCAAATTGGTTGGTTAAAATAGAAGGTTCATATTATCAACCATCTTTCACTTAATGTGCAACCTATGTTTGTTTTCAACCTTCCTTCAAGCAACACACTCATGCATCCTCTATCGCAAAACTAGCAATAAAACTAATATAAAACCAAAACTCAGCAAAAACTGTACCGTGGAAGCATGGATAGCACTTGATTAACTTGATCAGACTCTCAAACAAATTTGATACTTCTATATCAAAATGATTTTGGAATGTTTTTGGGGTTGGGGCAACAAACCAGCAAGGATGTGGTTCCAAATCTACGAGATCATAGACTATATAAGGGGCAGGAAAACAAAAACCAACCCCAACTATGCAGCATCTCAACTAAGGGGAAATTAGAGAAAACTTGAAGTTTAATCTTGTTCAGTGACATGGTACATACCTTCAAAAAGTGAAGGAATTACAAAATAAATATAGTAAATTGCTCTCTCTGAGGAGACCACTGCATTTGGTGACAAAAACCAGAATCAGTTATCGCAGAACTTATCTTAAGACAACAAATTCCTCTTATTTTCATGTCCACTAGTCACCATATCATCTCATAATAGGGCCACAGCATGGACCCTCCCACCAACACACCTCACAGACAAAGCATGAAGCAGTTAAAGAGGTTTTTTAAAAACAAAAAAATATATATTTAGTCTACTAACTATTACACGGATGCAGTTTCAGCGCTATGCCTAATGACCCTACTAAAGGCATCCAACCCAAAACCAATGGGCAATGGGTGAATGCCTGTCTTGGATGGTCGGTAACCAAGTCTCCCAAACATATGAATTCCCTAATCTATTTGTCTGCATATTTTTAGTTCAGTTTGTCAGCCCACAAGTGAGTTCAGGTCACACATGAGGTAGAGCGTAAATAGAGCTTGTATCTCATATTGAATAATTAGGTATACACAAGGTTCGTTTATATAATTGAGGGGCCACACGACATATAGACAACTGGTTTTGGTTGGATACAATTGAATTTAAATTTAGGGTTTAGAGTGGAGAAGAGGCAGAAGAAGAGAAAGAAAAGAACAGAAATAAGGTTAAGAAGAATGAGAGTTCAAAAGCCTCTACTCTCATAATCCATATTTATATTAACTCATAGTAAATTGAAGATTACAATAATACCCTTAATTGAAATAACATAATATTCTACACTCCCCATAGATATCTCTGATATCCAACTTGTATCCATCGAGATGAAAGATTTTATTACTAAGTCCTTTAGAAAACACATCAGGTAGTTGTTCCTTGGACGTCACAAATGGCATACAAATCAACCATCATTGAGCTTCTGTATAATGAAGTGTCTTTCAACCTCAATATACTTTGTTCTGTCATGCTGAATCAGATTGTGAGCAATATTTATGGTAGCCTTATTATCACAATACAATCGCATAGGTTTATCATTAGAGACACCCAAGTCTTCCGTAAGGTTTTCAACCCCATAAGCTCACAAATACCATGAGCCTTAGCCCGGTATTTAGCTTCTACACTAGATCTAGCAAACACTGCTTGCTTCTTACTCCGCTAAGTAACTAGATTTCCTCCTACGAAGGTACAATAACCTATAATGGACCATTTATCCTCCATTAAGTATACCCAATTTACTTCTGTGAAAGCTTCTATTCTTAGATAATTTTGCTTTGAGAACAATATATATTTTCCCAGAGATGATTTGAAATACCTCAGTATACGATGAACTACCTCATGATGAGGAACTCGAGGAGCATTCATGAATTGACTCACACCACCCACTCCATATGCTATGTATGGGCGAGTGTGAGAAAAGTATATAAGTCTTCCAACAAGCCTCTAATATCTTCCTCTATCAACTTTATCACTTCTTAGTTTGTAGTTTGCCTCAATAGGTGAGTCAGCAAGTCTATAACCAACCAATTTCCTTCAGAAGATCTAGGATATACTTCCTCTGTTAAATGAAATGTCATTATTTGACCTGACCATTTCAACCCCTAGGAAATAGTGTAACTGCCCCAAATCCTTGGTCTCAAATATTTAACAAGATGGACTATAAGTTTGGACACTTCCTCCACATCACCTGCAAGTATTATGTCATCAATATATATTATAAGAATTGTGATCTTACCACTCCCTTGTTTGATGAATATCGTGTTATCTATATGACTCTGTCTGTACATGAACTTGATCATTGCCTTATGAAAACTATCAAACCATGCTCTTGGAAGCTGCTTTAGTCCATAAAGGGACTTTTTTAGCTTACATATTTTTCTCTCTATAGCTGACGAAGAAAATCTTAGAGGGATATCCATGTACACTTCCTCTTTTAAGTCTTCAAGAAGGAATGCATTCTTATTGTCAAGTTGTTGTAAATCCCATCTCCAATTAACGGCACAAGAAAGGATAACATGAATGGAATTCATCTTCGCCACAAGAGCAAATGTACCCTAATAGTCAATGTCATATATTTGATTAAACCCTTTAGCAAGGATCGAAATATCGTTTCGAAGTACCGTTTCGGTCAGCTCAAAAACAGAAATATTTCGGAAACGTTTCGGAAACGCAATGGAAACGCAGAAAAAATATGGAAACACGTGGAAACATGTAAAAATACAAATACAATCCATTTATTATAAAAATAAGCTAAATAATTGATTAATTTAACATATTTATTCGTTTAACATCCATTTATATAAGAATAAATTTAAATTAGAAGAAAAAAAATGTTTGACATAACGCGAAAATCATTTAAATTATAATATTATCTAATTAATAATATAATTTTATTATTATACTAATTTACTAATTAATAATACTAAGTGCAGTATATTATTATAA
>CM042197.1:12365692-12387369 GCA_023539305.1 Ilex asprella | reverse complement strand
AGGAAACAGAGTGAAGGAGAATGAGAGTTTATTCTACAGATGCTAAGACAAACACTAAACAAGGGATAAATTTGGTGATTCCAACATTTACATTCACAAGGCAACAAAAACTTTTTTTTGGAAAGCAAGTCAGTAAAAAGTCAGCGATGAGTAATATTATCTAATACATTCAGTAGACACACATGCAAGTGCATGCCAAGGCACAAAGTTTGCTCTTCAATAAAACAGCAATAAAGTTACTGTCAACCAAGGAATAAAGACAATGAAGCATAACAAGTACAACAATGATCTGAAAAATAAAATATTGGCTTAATCACTTTGGACAGGCTGGTTAGTCACTAAAAGAAGTTCTGGATTGAATGCCTTCACACCACCCTGGAGTTTAAAATATTTGTAAAATGTTTTCACTTGTGAAGTAAAGCATCAGCATAGTACTTGGGAGTTGGGATCCTTTCTTCAGTGACAAACTTAAAATTACTTCTCAGGAAATAAGAAAGATATTACAGATTTTCAGAGAGTTTGGAAGACCTTAACCTACACATACATAAAAAATGTGTGTGGGTATAAACTCGTTTGATCACAAACAGACAGACCAGTGCGACCGTCAAAGCTGTCTACATGCATAACGTACAAAACCCAAAACTTCCCAAAAAATTGAAAACTTTTAAAATTCACACCATTGACAACTTGAAAAATGTGACCCCAAACCAAATCAGATCGAGATAATAAACCTTGTCCCAACTACTTAGGGTTGTCTTTTAATGAAGATAAGTAGCCAGCTTTGGAAATTATAACGGCATAAATCAGAACATGCAAAGGCCTTTTATGCATAAATCTAGCCTAGTCATAAAACATATAAAAGCAAACCACCCAAAAGACCATCCTGCAGTTCAGAACAGAGTAGAACCAGCAATAAGGAAGTCAAGTGTTCCAGTGGTTCCTATAGAAGAAAAGGTGTTCCATGAGTTGCTTAGCATATTAACGCCATAAGCGCTTGTAAGTTAGCACAATCTAGTGCTAACAACTACCAAAGTGGAGATAGTTGATCCAGAGCCATACTGTGCAGAGAGGACAACTGACGTAGATTACAAAAGTAGTGGACCAATAAAGCAGAAATATTCAAATCAAGCACAACAAAAATATGAAGGCTAAACACATACACAAAAGTTTAGCATGCAAGCAGGCGTGCACCAACACAGATGGAGATCAATAGCTGCAATACAAGTTCTGTTCGTTCTTTTTTCTCTGACAAATGGTCAGAACTTCATCTGATAATCTAGTGCTAACAACTACCAAAGTGGAGACAGTTGATCTAGAGCAATACTGTGCAGAGAGGACAACTGGCCTACACTGCAAAAGTTGTGGACCAATAAAGCAGAACTATGTAAATCAAGCACAACATAATATATGAAGACTAAACACATGCATGCATACACACGTTTAGCAAGCAAGCATGCACCAACACAGATGGAGATCAATAGCTGCAAGTGCACATAAGTATAGTCATGCATCTATGAAACCCAAGAAATCACGTAATCCGATTCTGCTAGTCAAGCCAATACACTGCATGGCAGCATTTTTTACTTCAAAGGGTAACAGATTGGTCATGAACAGCAGCATACTAGTCAAACTGCCAGCTCACATAATAAGACAACTTTCATAAGATGACCATAATCCAAATAAGATCCAAATATGGAAAATAAAATCATAAAAATTGAATCTTTCAAAAATGTTAATGACATATTCCCAATAATAGTTTCATACCATAATGGCATGAAAATGGCAGAATGTTCTTTCTAAGATTAATTGGTACCAGTGCAACACGCAACAACTTCTTAAGCATCGTATCAAGCAGACTGAATGCATTGAAATTAAGGCCAAAATCAGGTTACTACCAACAAATTGCCTGAACGAAAACATTCACTGCAGTATATACACCAAAAACTAGCTACAGCTGAGTCAAGCAATGCCAAAGCTCTCCAAAACGAACCGTCCAATGACTTCTTACGCATTAAATCAAGCAGAGAAAAGGCATCGAAAATTGGATCATTTCTAGATCCATAACGCATGAAAATGAATGGACGAACTTTTTAAGCATTAATCTGTTCCAAATTTCTACATGCAACAACTTCTTATGCATTAAATCAAGTAAAACGAGTGCATCAAAATGAGGTAAAGATGAAATTACTTCCAAACAAATGCAGTCATCAAAATGGATACACCATAACACCCAAAAACCAGCTACATCTGAGTCAAAAAATGGCGATACTCGTCAAAAACGCCACATGCAACAACTTCTTACCAGATAAATCAAGCAGAGCAAATACATCGAAAATGTTAACCAAAAATCAAACTCAATCCCAAGCCCGTTACAGCAATTCAAAGAAATGAATCCAACGACCAACAAAGGCAAACCCGCGATATCTAACATGAATTACAGTGATAGTCACATCAACGCCCTTAGACTGACAAAATCAAACTCAAATTCAAGCAACAACAATCAAAATAGATACATTAAACCAAGGGAGAGAAAATAATTAGCTGAGACATGTAAAGAATAGCAAGAACCGGACAAGAGACCAGAATCCAGATATATACACATATCTACATACAGAGGAAGAAAGAGAGAGTATGTACTCAGTTAAGTCTTCAGGATCAGAACCACTTCCATTTGAATCTGAAACAAACATCCCATCACACACACACACACACACAACCGATCGTCAAACAGTGAACGAAAACATGTACCATGTCAATTATAATTGATGAACAAAGACGAAGAAACGTAACCATCTTCTACTTTTTCCTCTGGCTCTTCATGGTTGTCTTGTTCTTCTTGAGCTTGTCGAGTTCGTTCACGTCGCGATTGTTTGCGGCGGTAGTGCTGATGAGAAGACTCCTCTTGACCATCATCGTGAATAAGATTATGTGATGATGAACGCTTACGTGCAGGCATTGAAACAACTTCTTCGTTTCTGGGTATTCTCCCTTTTGTTCTCTCTTTCTGTACGTTTTGCCACTACCTTTTGGCTGTGAATAGTGTGAACGATTGTGCGAGATAATTGATCAAGTGTTGTCTCTTTCTCTTTCTATGAAGAGAGAGAGACGAAGGAGAGAAATCAATGGAGAGATTTAGCAGGCTTGGTCTTTATATACAGAGCATCTGTATCTAATATCTGTGTCTTTGCAAGAGAGAGAGAGAGAGTTTTGCATTTTTCTGACTCAGATGTCGCGGGCCTTACGGCAAGGGAAAAGCACATGTTGGCTCGGTGGACGGCCCTCTGTCTCGAGGGTATTACTGTAATTTCGGTAGACTATGCACAGTACTTTTTTCCACCCAAAGGAAAATAAGAGAAAGGAGAAATACTCTGTAAATCTTCATTGCTCCGTTCTATTCTGTTATCTTTTTCGGTTGGTTTGGCATTGGAGGGTCCTAATTATGAGAAAAATATTGAAGTTTATATATTAGAATATTTTATTAGTTTTATACTTAATATAATCGTTTTTAGTATGGTATCAAAAATTAAAATATTTACAAAATATTGTAATCAATTATAAAAACTATAAATTTTTAACAAACTAATTGATTTATACATTTTAAACGTCAAGTTATAATTATTGGCTCGGTTGATGACCTTTTGTCTCGAGGGTATTATTGTAATTGCGGGATACCATGCACAATATTTTTTTCTACCCAAAAAAAAAGAAGGAATACTATGTAAATCTCTAAATTTCTGCTATGTTATATTATGTTTTCTTTTTTCGGCTGGTTTGACATTGGAGGGTTCTAATTATGAGAAAAATATTGAAGTTTATATACTATAACATTTTATTGGTATTATACTTAATACAATCGTTTTGGTACGATATCAAAAATTAAAATATTTACAAAATATTGTAATCGATTATAAAAATTAAAAAATTTTAACAAACTAATTGATTTTATACGTTTTAAATGTCAAGTTATAATTGATTGAAGTTATTTATGATAGATCACAATATGTCACGAGCTATGATTGATCGTGAGATGTTATGATCGATAAATTATTATTTAAAATATATACGTTGACCATCCGACGATAGTACTTTAGATATTTTTAAAAAAATGGTATTGCAGTTATTTTATATACTTTTATATTAAGATGGCTATTTATTTATTTTCATATTTGAATTTATGTTCCCTTTGCAAAAGGGTGAGATTGAGAGAGGGTGGGAGAGTCCGAAAAGAGATAAACTTATAAGGGATGTGTTTCACCAAATTAGTGTGGATTACGTGAGGGATTAGATTATAGGAAATGGAGCCTATTTTCCCTTCTGAATAGGATATGTGTAACCGATGGGAAGTATGGGATTAAAATTCTACTGACAAGATAGATGTGGGATTTTACTAAAACACCCCCAACAGTATTTTTCCAATGGTTTTTATCCTTTTCATTGCCCTTTTAGTCGCCTCTCTCCCTCTGTGTGTGTGTGTGTGGCTTTATTGGTTTCTCTTTAACAATTCAAACCCCAACTTGAAGCCAAGACGGTGTTAATTGGTGCCACCGATTAAGAGGCTAAATGGCTTTTGATTCTGATTTCTCATGTAGTGCTCTCTCTCTCTAAGTGTTGGGAACTCAGTTCAATCATGGCGTCTCCATAAATGGGGTGAAGATGTACTTAGTATTGGGCCAACACTGTTCCTTTCCTATATTGTTAAAACAACCAAATGGTGAATTAAATGAGAAATTTTATATGAAACAGCCAAAAAGTTTTTTTTTTCGAGATAAAAGAAGAAATTGTGTAGACTTATTAAATCACTTAATGGATTAAAACAAGCTCCAAAGCAATAGTGATGGGCCCGGCTCACATCAAGTCAAAGTCATAAATTGCAAATCAACAAAAACTCAGTCATAATTTTAATTGGATCAAGCCCAATAAAACTTAGGTAAAATTTAAAATTTTTCTGAAAAATAGCAAAATGGTCATTTTGTTACTACAATGTAAAATTAAAATACGTATTCTCTAGAGTTTGGATGATACAACTGACTTCGTCGTTAGATTCGTATCGCGAAATTTAGTCACCCATACTAATTTTATCAAATTCTTAGATAGTGAAATTTTTTACGTTTTACGAGATAACTAGGTGGCGGATGACCTCACAAAGGTCCCCAAAAATAAAAAATATAAATTTTCATTATAATTGAATGAAAGTTCAAATAAAATCAATTTAAAATTAAAATAGGATAAAATAAATCGTTGTGGGGCGAAATGGACCTGAACAAATGAGGGACACTTGGCGCGACAAGAGTCAAGCCTTGAAAATTATAAATGGGGGTTAAAATCAGATTTTTTGAAGAAATATCTTTGCATTTCAGCTTGTTCCAACGTGTGAGAGAAAGAGCGAGAGAAAAGAGAGAAAATAAATCTTCTTCCGTCAATTCTTGATGTTACGTCGGTTGAAATCTGTCGAGCTAAGAGTTAAAGTTCATCTACGCGACAAGGACTACGCGTAAATACAAAAAAAAAAGGATTTCACTGAAGATTCAAGAGGAGATTTTGGAGAAATCAAGAGTTTTGGAGTTTGGAGGCGTTCTTGAAATTTTACTATTCAATTTACGCTACAAGAGGTAAGGTTTTTCTACTTTGGTTTTATTCCACCCTTTTGGTGTTGATAGATAAAGGGCTAGATATAGAAATTGACCCAAGACATGTCAATGGTCATGGAAATGAGGAAATTTGGCATATAAATGACTTAAGTTAAATTCTAGTTTGAATTTGATGAATGTAAGTTACTTGTATAAATTCTTGTAACTTGATAAAATTTTGGGCATGATATGTGTTTAATATGATTGGTGCCTTGATGGTGTTTGATAAAATATCTTAAATGTTTGAAGCTTGTTGTTTTGATTAAATTGGAATAACATGCTTGAGTTATGTGATAACATGTGGAAATTATATGTCTATGATATAATTTGTCATGAAATTAGATTGTTATGTGTTAAATTAGTCCATATGGCATTCATCACATATAAGACATGATATTGTTGTTGCAATGATGCATCACATTGCATACGCACGGGGACATCGCATCACATGGGTGTGTGTGCATGGTGGTCGTCAACACCACACTTGGTGATTGACAGATAGCTTGGAATAGTTGGGTCGAAGACCTAGCTGAACCACATGGTTGCATGGTAAATTGGGTCGGGGTAGCAAGAAGGGCAAGAAGATCTCTCGGATGCAAGGCTCAGTAGATGGGGTACGCACTCTTTTAGTCCGATCCATAAAGTGTGTGGATGTACGTGGAACCCTCGGTGGATGTCCATAAATTCCGTGTGGGTTAAGTTACCCTTGGTGTAAGTCCATAAATATCCACCCCAACAAAGACCCTAGATTGGTAATCATCAATTACTGTATAACATAGATGACTGATTCATACACATTAACACTTGCATGTGTTAAGGAGCTGGGAAGGGCTCGGGTTGAGTTGCATGAGTGAGTCTTATCTCATTCCATGGCATGTCTAGTAAATCCCATCATGGAGTTGCATATTCTTGATTGGGATTGTTATGAATGGTTATGTATTGCATGTGAACATTACATATGCATGTAGGGAGAGTAACCTCTGCAGGAGATACTCTATTGAGCGTGACTCACCCTATACGGGAAAACATTTCAGGTGCGACATACACACCGGTGGACGGTACTCATTTGGAGCTTCAAGGGTGAAGAGAGGCTGGATTGTGGTCTTTAACCTTACTTTTGTAAAACATTTATTAAAACTATGTTTTTGGCATATAATCCCATGCAAATGATTGAAATGGAACTTGTATAAACTATGTTTGATGGCAAATGTGTGTTGTATAAGTTTGGGTTAGTTTTGGGAAGGTTTAAAATGGATTGGAAATAAAAACAAACATGTCAAACTGACAAAACTGGACAAACCGTACCGGTACGCTGTTGTCCAGTAGCCAGAGAGTACCAGTACACGTACTGGTACACTGCTGTTTAGTAGGGTACGCGTACCAATATTCTTTCTAAAAATCTAATTTTTTTTATTATTTTGTCAAGCTATTGGGCTATGTCTTCCTTCCCTCCAATGATGTAAATAGACCATAATAGAGTATAAATCATGATAAATTGGGCTTTGGTTGGATCCAATGAATAATTGAACCCGAAATACATTGTGGGTTACGATCTCAGTTAGGGGATGCTATCACGTGGTGTCGGGTTATACGACATTCATGAGTATTTTCGCGAGTTGATGGGTTATTAATGGTTAATAAAGGACCACCAGATTTTAGGGTATCACAGCTTAGTATCAGAGCCTAGGTATATGATATACCTACGGCTTGATGGGTATTGGGTCTAGACCATTGCATTCATTGTTCTTTTTATATTATGTGTTTTAAATGCTACATGTTATGTACTATGTGTTATGTGAATTATATGTTTAGTGAAAAGTATTCTAACTCTAGTGTTTAGAAAAGATAACCTTGAGTTCGAAAAAATGGATGAACGAGATAGTTTAATGTGTAAATGTTTACTAGCGGGTGACATACGCACTATTAATGAGACAATGAGAGAAGTCTTAAAGTTTAAAATTGATCCCTATCTTGGGATACTATGTGAGACTTTATTTTTATCTTACATGTGTGTAGATGAAAAATAAAGGAAGGGGACTCCAAGGCGGTGGGGTGGAACAACCAACCACCATCAGCCTTTAATCACCAAGCCTTTGTGGAGCCTATTGGTGAGGCAGCTGCTACTATTGCACAGACCAGTACTACAACTACTATTATTGCATATACTAGTGCAACTATGGGCCACAGAGGCTCAAGCAATCTCTAGAAGTTCAAGGCACACCAGCCTCCAACCTTCATGGGAGGGGCAGATCCGATGGTAGCCGACCATTGATTCTGAAAAGTTGACAAGGTCTTCGGGGCTATGGAGATCACCTACGATGCCACTAAGATAACGCTAGCTACTTTTTAGCTAAAGGGAGAATCCTAATTGTGGTGGGATTGGGTAAAGGCCTCAAGGAACTTGGAGGCAATGACATGGGTGGAATTTCGAGAGCTTTTTATGGGCAAATACTTTCTGGTGTCTGTCTGACAAGCTAAGGCTAGGGAGCTCTTGAATCTGAAATAAGGGACTATGACGGTATTGGAATACGTGGCTAAGTTCACGGAATTAGCTCGTTTCGCTGACGACTATGTAGCCACATATATACCAAGGTGCGAAAGTTTTAGGATGGAGTGCAATTGTCCATCTAAGGTAAAATTGTAGGTCTCCTTCTGTAAGACTTTGACTTGGTGTTCGAGATAGCTATAGGCATTAAGAGAGAGGTGGAGGACGCATGGAACATCCGGGAAGCGGGTGTTAAAGACAAGAAGAAGAAGGGTCAATCATCTTCTTCTAATTTAGGAAAGAAGCAACGGACTTCTGCTCCGTAGAGACATCAAGGGTAGGGCCGCGGCTATCAAGGTCATGGTCAAGGTCGATCTTGCAAAGGCGGGAGAAACTTCAGGACCACCTACCAGGCAGGTCAGAAGACTTGTTATTTCTGTCACCATTCGGGTCATATGAGGAAGGATTGTCCTCAACGGCAGGGATCCCAGAACTATGGTATATCCCAGTCCCAGTCTTCCGTGGGGTAGCCACAAACACAGTTTATTCCTCCCTATCCCACCATAGGTCAGGGAATCCAGTAATAGTTCCAGGGTGGTACATAAGTGCCTACCACTTTTCGAGCGGGAAATCTGCAATTAGGCCAGAGTGGGTCGAGGTCGAGGCCAAGGCTTACAAGTCGGGACTTCGTGGACCCAGGGGGTGTCTACGCCATCACACCTCAGACCGAACCAGTGGATCAGTCAGTCATTCAGGATATATTTCTACTCTCTCGCTTATGGGCAAGATACTATTCAATTCTGGTGCATCTCATTCTTTTATTGTTGCATCATATGTGAATTATTTGGGCTTAGAGGTTGAAACATTGGAAGAGCCATTGCATGCGAGTTCTCTCCTAGGAGCTAGGATAAGGATTAACCAGATATGTCGAGATTGTAAGTTAAAAATCTCGGGAATTTTACTCACTGTGGACCTTAGGGTCATGGACATGTCAGAGTTCGATGTCATCCTTGGGATGGACTGGTTGACGGCACACCGTGTTGTTATAGATTGTGATCGAAAGAGGGTCACTGCTTATACGTCATATGGTGTTTGTTTCAAGTTTTAGGGAGAAAAACGTGATAATTTACCTCAAGCCGTGTATGACTCTAGATGACACGGGTAGTTGATGGGTTGGCTAGGAAGCCTTACCCTGGAGGACGAGGCAAGACGGGAATTAGGTCTACCTTGGGTGGTTTGTGAGTATGAGGATATTTTTTTGGATGAACTGCTGGGATTACCTCCACATAGGGATGTAGACTTCCCCATTGACTTACACCGCGGTATATCACCCATTTCTATTACTCCACATAGGATGACACCTGCTGATTTGCAAGAACTCAAGGTCCAATTACAAGAGTTGATGGACAAGGAGTTTATTAGATCGAGCACCTGACCTTAAGGCGCTCCAGTGTTGTTTGCCAAGAAGAAGGATAAAACTCTTCGACTATGCATAGACTATCTACAATTGGATATGGTAACTATTAAGAATAGATATCCTTTGCTGCGAATTGATGATTTGTTTGATCAACTGAGAGGGGCGCGGGTCTACTCTAATATAGATCTCCGCACTAGTTACCATCAGTTAAGGGTTAGAGAGGTAGATATCCCTAAGACGGCGTTTAGGATGCGGTATGGGTATTTTGAGTTTTCGTCATGCCTTTCGGGTTGACGAATACTCCGGCGACATTCATGGATCTCATGCATAGTGTGTTCCAATCCTACCTATATCAGTTCATCGTGGTCTTTTTTGAAGATATTTAGATCTATTCTAAGTCTAAGGAGGAGCATGAGGGTCACTTGAAAGTTATTCTTTTGACCTTGACAGACCATCAGTTGTACACCAAATTCAGTAAGTGTGAATTTTGGCTTACTGAGGTAAAATTATTGGAACATGTGGTGTAGGCTTCAGGTGTATCTATGGACCCGGAGAAGGTTGAAGCAATTATGAATTGGGAGAGGCCGAAGTCAGTCTTCAAGATACGTAATTTCTTGGGATTGGCAGGATATTATCGGCAATTCATTAAAGACTTCTCTCGATTAGTTGTACCTATGACGAAGTTGACCCGAAAGGAGGTCAAGTTTATGTGGAATGATTCGTGCGAGAAGGCATTTCAGGAGTTGAAAAGGAGGTTTATTTTAACTCCTATTCTGACAGCCCCAGAAAGGGGACAAAGGTACACAATGTATTGTGATGCCTTTAAGAACGGACTTGGATGTGTTTTGATACAGTCCGAGAGGGTAATGGCTTATGGTTCTCGACAGTTAAAGAACTACAAACAGAATTATCCCACACATTACATGGAGTTGGTGGCCATAGTCTTTGCCTTGAAGGCTTGGTGCCACTATCTGTATGGTGAAAAGTTCGAGGTATTTTTGAACCACAAAAGTCTGAAGTACATCTTTACACAGCGAAACCTCAACATGAGGCAACATAGGTGGATGGAATATCTAGAAGACTATGACTTCACTTTGCATTACCATCCTAGTAAGACAAATGTGGTGGTTGATGCACTTAGCCGAAAGTCACAGGGAGTTTCGGCTAGTGTGGTTTCTCGGGAGTGGCAGATGCTCGAGACTGTGGGACAGTTCAAGCTACGTTACATAGGCCAGACTTAGGGCACTTTGAAGAGTTTGGTAGATACGTCTTCCCTACTGAGAAGAGTGATCGAGTCCCAGGGACAAGATGCAGAGATATTGTCCATTAAGGACCGAGTACGGTCGGATATAGATAACGAGAGCTAGACCATTCATGCGGATGGTAGTCTTCAGCTAGATATTATGGTTCCCTCGTTAGCAGATCTGAGAGAGAATATCTTTAGGGAGTTTCATTGCTCCCGTTTTGCTATGTATCCAGGTGGCACGAAGATGTATCATGATCTTCGTCGTCAGTATTATTGGAGCGGCATGAAGAAACACGTGGGGGGATTTGTTAGTCGATGTCTCACGTGTCAGGAAGTGAAGGCTGAACACTAGAGACCAACAGGGTTTCTATAGGCTTTGCAGGTAGCTGAGAAGAAGTGGGAGCATATCACGATGGATTTTGTGACGCATTTGCCATGAACATCGCGGGGACATGATGCGGTATGGGTGATAGTGGACGGCTTATAAACTCGGCACACTTTTTGGCGATGCGGATGACCTTCACAGTGGAGGAATTCTGCAGGTTGTATATACGGGAGATTGTCCGGTGGCATGGAGTGCCCGTATCTATAGTAGCAGATCGGGATCCCTAGTTCACAGCTTATTTTTAGGAGAGTTTCCAGCGACCCATAAGGACAAAGTTGATGATGAGCACTACTTTTCATCCCTTAAACAGACAGACGGTCAGTCGGAGAGGACCATCCAGACGTTAGAAAACATGCTACAGGCATGCGTCCTAGATCTAAAGGATAGCTGGGAAGAGCACCTACCCTTAGTGGAGTTCACCTACAATACAGTTATCAGGTAAGCATACAGATGGCACCCTATGAGTCACTATATAGGAGACTTTGTTGTTCTCCAGTTTGTTGGACGGAGGTAAAGGAGAGATCTTCCACAGATCCGAAATTGGTTAGAGACACCTCGGAGAAGGTGGACTTGATATGGAAGCGTCTTCTCACCGCTTAGAGCCGGCAGAAGAGCTACGCAGACAAGTAGGGTGACCTCTAGAGTTTGAGGTGAGAGATCATGTCTTCTTGAAGGTGATGCCTAAGAGAGGAGTAGTCAGATTTAGCAAGTGGAGAAAGCTGTCACCGAGGTATATCGAGCCCTTCGAGATACTCGAGAAGGTGAGTACAGTTGCTTACCGGTTGACATTACCACCAAATCTATCGGGTGTTCATGCGGTATTCCATGTCTCTATGCTCCGGAAGTAAAACCCAGATTTGACTCATGTGGTGGATTGAGACAAGCTTGTTGTTGATGCAGATGGTACCTTTGAGGAGGGAACAGTTCGTATCATGGATAGTCGGGATCAAATTTTACGAGGCAAGATCGTGAGGCTAGTGAAGGTGTTGTTACGACACAGATGAGTGGAGGAGGCGACATTAGAGCGTGAGGACACTAAACGTACCAATTATCCTTTCTTATTCAAGGATGGTGGTACATTCTTATAGTCATTTATTATTAAATGACTGTTGTATATTCATGTGATTGTATGTATATGTGTGTGAATTTCGGGGATGAAGTTCTTTTAAAGGAAAAAAATGTAAAACCCGGGTAAAATTTGAAATTTTTCTGAAAAGGGGCAAAATGTTCATTTTGCCACTATAATACAGAATTAAAATACGTATTCTCTAGAGCTCGAATGTCACAACGGACTTCGCTGTTGAATTCGTATCGTAAAATCTAGTCATCTAGACTAATTTCGTCGAATTTCATGATAATCAGATTTTTTATGTTTTACGAGATAACTGGGTGACGGATGACCCCACAAAGGTCCCCAAAAATAAAAAATATAAATTTTCATTATAATTGAATGAAAATTCAAATAAAATTAATTTAAACTTAAATCGGGATGAAATAAATCGTTTTGGAGCGAAAACGGACCCGAACAAATGGAGGACACTTGACGCGATGAGAGCCAAGCCTTGAAAATTGTAAATAAGGGTTAAAATCAAATATTTTGCAGAAATGTCTCTGCATTTGAGCTGGTTCTAACGTGTGAGAGAAAGAGGGAGAGAAAAGAGAGAAAATAAATCTTCTTCCGTCGATTATCGATGTTCCATCGGTTAGAATCTGTCGAGTCAATAGTTAAAATTTATCCACGCGACAAGTGCTACACGTACATACCAAAAACGATGTATTTCACTGAAGATTCAAGAGGAGATTTTGAAAAAATCAAGAGTTTTGGAGCTTGAGAAGCGTTCTTGAAGTTCTACTATTCAATTTATGCTTCAAGTGGTAGGGTTTTTCCTACTTTGATTTTATTCCACCCTTTGGGTGTTGATAGATAAAGGGCTAGATATAGAATTGACCCAAGACATGTCTATGGTCATAGAAATGAGGAAATTTGGCATATAAATGACTTAAGTTAAATTCTAGTTTGAATTTGATGAATGAAAGTTACATGTGTAAATTCTTGTAACTTGGTAAAATTTTGGGCATGATATGTGTTTAACATGATTGGTGCCTTGAAGGTGTTTGACAAAATGCTTTGAATGTTTAAAGCTTGTTGTTTTGATTAAATTGAAATAATATGCTTGAGTTGTGTGATAACATGTGAAAATTATATGTCAATTATATAATTTACCATGGAATTGGATTATTATGTGTTAAATTAGTTCATATGACATTCATCACACATAAGACATGATATTGTTGTTGCAATGGTGCATCACATTGCATATGCACGGGAACATCGCATCACATAGGTGTGTGTGCATGGTGGTCGTCAACACCACACTTGGTGATTGATGGATGACTTGGAATAGTTGGGTCAAAGGCCTAGCTAAGCCACATGGTTGCATGGTAAATTGGGTCGGGGTAGCAAGAAGATCCCTCGGGTGCAAGACCTAGTAGATGGGGTACGCACTCCCTTGGTCTGGTTCATAAAGTGTGTGGGTGTACGTGGAACCTCGGTGGAAGTCCATAAATTTCGTGTGGGTTGGGTTACCCTTGGTGTAAGTCCATGAATATCCACTCTAACAAAGACCCTAGATTGGTAATCATTAATTGATGTGTAACATAGATGACAGATTCATACACATTGATACTTGCATATGTTGAGGAGCCGGGAAGGGCTCGGGTTAAGTTGTATAAGTGAGTCTCATCTCATTTCATGGCATGTTATAGTAAATCCCATCATGGAATTGCATATTCTTGATTAGGATTGTTATGAATGGTTATGTATTGCATGTGAACATTGCATATGCATCTAGGGGAGAATAGTCTCTATAGAAGATACTGTATTGAGTGTGGCTCACCCTATATGGGAAAACATTTCAGGTGCGACATGCACACCGGTGGACAGCCTTCATTTTAAGCCTCAAGGGTGAAGAGAGGCCGGATTGTGGCCTTTAACCTTGATTTTTGTAAAACATTTATTAAAACTATGTTTTGGGCATGTAATCCCACGCAAATGTTTGAAATGGAACTTGTATAAACTATGTTTGATGTACAAATGTATGTTGTATAAGTTTGAATTAGTTTTGGGAATGTTTAAAATGGATTGAAAATGAAGAACATGTCAAATGGACAAAACTGGACAAACCGTACCGGTACGCTGTTGTCCAGTAGGGTACGTGTAACGGTACTCTTAATCAAAAATTTTTTTTATTGTTTTGCCAAGCTATTGGGTTATGTCTTCCTTCCCTCAAATGATGTAAATGGACCATAATGGAGTATAAATCATGATATATTGAGCATTAGTTAGATCCAATGAATAATTGAACCTGGAATATATTGTGGGTTACGATATCGGTTAGAGGATGCTATCGCGTGGTGTCGGGTTATGCGAAATTTATGGGTATTTTCACAAGTTGATGGGTTATTAACGATTAATAAAGGACTACCGGATTTCGCAGTGTCACAAGCCCACCGTCTCAATTTTAGGAAAGGAAATCAGTGGAACGCAGTCATTAGAGTGTACATCACCAGCATTATTGATCCTCCTCACCCGTTATGAGAATGACGTCGGCCTCATGGAATCACCCCATTCCCTGTTACGAGAATGACGTTGGAGCCCTTATTAAACTATGTTTGCCTATAAATTGTAAGTCACACCTACACATGGGGGCATTGCTCAACTCTCAACACTCTACACACCTTGAGTAATAAAAATCTTTGGCCATCGTAGTCATTCCCAGTGAAATTGGTCACTCAAACCAAACCACCTAATATGTATATTTGATTATGTTGACCATACCCCCATCACATACTTAATTGATTTTGCATAGACACTTTTGTGCATCATTAGTTTTGTACCGTCTGTGGGAATGATTTACTTTTCACCCTGCTGTATTCCTTTTTCTTATAGCTATTACAACTAGATCCATAAATCAACAAAGAGAAGATGATGATTAACCACGTCACAACGAGGTCTCGCCCCCATCGACAAACCCTGTCGCTATACCACAATTATTGGAGACCATACAATTATTGGTAAACCAAAACCAACAACTCATCCAATTGTTGCATGCTAAGCACCCTCGAGGAGCAGTGCCCTAGCACCTACGAAGGGCAACGCCTCAGGCACCTCGCCCAGCGCTCCAAGACACCCCATTGTAGTACCAAGGTGCCCCACCTCAATGCTAGGGTGCCCCGATTCCCCCTCGTCGTGCTCCCACTCCATCCTCCCATGCTGGCAACCTTTTTTCCAAGAAAACAAGGTGAAAACTAGCATGTGGACCATGAAAGTCACTATAACAATCCTTTTGAGGGCATCGCCAACCATTGGGACGAAAAAATCAAGGAAGTGCAGAATGATCTGGGTAACGTCTTCAACACCATGAAGGCACGATGGCCTAAAGAGTCGGATACCTTGTAAGGCGGACTGAAACGCCATTCGTAACTGATGTGGCTGTCTATCCCCTTCCCCAAAAGTTCAGAATGTCAATTGTGGAAATTTTTATGGCTCACAAGATCCACTAGACCACCTTGACACCTATAAATCCCTCATGCAACTGGATAATATACCAGAAAAAATTATGTGTCAGGCTTTTCCTACCATCCTCAAGGGCTCTACACATCAATGGTTCGCCAGAGGTTTAGTTTTCTCACGAGCCATCCTTAACCCCTCCTTTGTAGCCCACTATGTCTGTCTCTCCCTCATCAGAGTTCTCGATATCTGCTAAGGCTGGAGGCAGAGGAACAAGAGATGTTGCATAAACTAGCATCGTCATCTAGTTCTAAGCCAAGAAACTATATGGCTGCCCTGTTGGAAGACAAAAACATAGTCTATTTTGATGAATCTGCCTACGGGGACCCCTCCAAGGACGAATAGGAGGCAGTTTTTGACAAAGACAGAGCAAGGAGGAGGAGATCAGTCCATCTGGAGCTTCTAATAAAGTGATTATAGATACCTCAGATGAGTCATGTCCCCATATCAAACTTCCCCAAAAAACCCTCGATCGTATTCGAAATAGGTGGAGAGATGGGCTATTGGTAAAGCTTCTAGGGAAAAATATTGGGTACAAGATGCTATGTATGAAAGTTAGAAATATATGGGCTCTCCAAAGTGATTTTGAGGCAATTGATTTAGATAATGGCTTCTTTCTTTTCAAGTTTCATTCAAAGAAAGATTGCTTCAAGGTTGCAACAGGAGGTCCATGGATCATTATGAATCACTATCTCACAGTGAGGAAATGGGAGCCTGATTTCATCCCCTTAAGGGCTTCTGAAATTACAACAAGCTTAGGGGTAAGGCTTCTAGAATTGCCTCTAGAGTACTATGAAGAAAGAACGTTATTCCATATTGATGGGCCATGCCCAAGGGCCCAAATCATGTTACAAGCCCAAGAGGCCCAACTCCAAGAGGTCCAGCAAAGTCAACCTAGTCAAACTTATCAAGCTCAAGGAGCTACATCAACATGGAGCAACTCATCAAGCTTAAGGAGCTGGAGAGCCTCCTCTTCTCCACCTTGGAGTCCAGGAGCTGGAGAGCCTCCTCCTCTCCACCTTGGAGTCCAGGAGCTAGAGAGCCTCCTCCTTTTCACCTTGGAGTCCAGGAGCTGGAGAGTCTCCTCCTCTCCACCTTGGAGTCTAGGAGCCTCCTCCTCTACCATCTTAGAGTAAGAGTCATTCAAGAACCTCACCCTCACCCCTTGGAGAGAATTAACATGCCTTCACCTCTCCTCTCCTCAACGGCAGGGAAGTTATGGTGCTCCCCGAAGGACTTGGTGAGGGGTCGCCAGGCTATTTAATACCATTAAGTTACCCCTAATGACTGACTATACAATTACTACGCAGATAACTATAAAATGTAAGCTCCCTCGACACTTGAGGGCATCTCACAAAATCAAGTTCATCTCTCTGTCTTGTACTTCTCTGCCTTTCCTACACTCCAGAGTTAATAAAGTTACCGGCGAACTTAGCCATTGAAAGTGGACGTAGGTCTTGATTGACCTAACCACTATAAACCTTGCCTTTGCTCTTTACCTATTTTATTGAATTTTAGATTATTTACTTGACTGTGGTGTGCAAACCAATTTATGCATCATCAGTTTGGCGCCGTTTGTGGGAACAACAAAATTCTCACCTAAATATGTTCTTTGATAATCTGTTGTAATCACTATCAATGAATTCCCCCGAAGACATTCCACTACGAGAGGAGGAGTTTGTTCCTCCACCTGCCAATCCAATTCCAAATGCCCAACAGATGTTAGAGACTATGCAGCAGCTTATGGCTTAAAACCAACAGATCCTCCAACTCATGCTCACCAGACAAGGAGGAGCCCAACCTGGACCTCAAGTCAGAGGAGCTCCACACCCTGGGCATCAAGGAGCTCCCCACCAAGACGCTCCCCATCTGGGTGCCCCACCTTTTAGAGTCCCCTTGGGCGCCCCACACTGGGGTTCCTACCATGATGGACCTCTTGCTCCTCCTCCTCCAGCCCCTGCTCCTCCTCCCCATGGTGGAGACCTTCTTTTCCAAGAGGATGAGGGTGAAAACAAAAGCATGGAGCATGGGAGCCATTTTCGTGGTAATTCTAGAGGACCTCCTCCCAATCACTAGGACGCAAAAATTAAGAAGGTGCAAAATCAGTTGGGTGACGTCTTCAATGCCATGAAGGCACAGGGACCCGAGACAGTGGACTACCTTGTAAGTCGAACCGACATATCTTTCAAACCTGATGTGGCGAAATACCCGCTTCCTCGGAAATTCAAGATGCCACAAGACCTTTGACGGTAGGAAGGATCCACTTGACCACCTGGAAACTTTTAAAACCTTGATGCAGCTATACAACGTCCCCGACGAAATCATGTGCAGAGCGTTCCCAACCACCCTGAAGGGGTCTGCTCGACAGTGGTTTGCCAAGATCACCCCTGTCTCAATTGGCTCATTTGCGGAGTTGAGTAAGTCCTTTGTATCACACTTTATTGGTGGACGCCGCCACCAGAAGCCTGCCACCCACTTGCTCAGCATAAAGCAGGACCGAGATGAGAGCTTGAGAAGCTACCTCACTCGTTTTAACGAGGAGGTCCTTCAAGTCGATGAGCCCGATGAAAAGGTAAGCATAACCGCCTTCCTGGGAGGCCTCTGGTCATCAAGCTTTCTCTTCTCGGTGATGAAACGCCCACCGAAGAGCATGCCCGAGTTACTGGCAAAGGCCCAAAAATACATGAATGTTGAGGACATCACAAGGGCCAGGCGAGGTGAGTCTTCCAAGGCTAGAGAAAAAAAAAAAGAAAGAGACTGGGACAACAAGAAGGAGAGTAACAACAAGCACAGCAGGGCAGAGAGGGTACCTGCCAAAGACCAGCTCGGTCCAGCTCCCCAAAGAGACCGACAAGCCTTCACTCCCCTCAACGCCTCTGTCAGGCACATCTTATTACAAATTCAGGATGACCCCGCAGTAAAGTGGCCAGGGAGAATGAAGTCTCCCCCAAACCGTAGGAACCCGAACAAGTATTGTCGCTTCCATCGCGACCATGGCCATGACACTGACGACTGCTATGACCTCAAAAGACAAATTGAGGAGCTCATCCGGCGAGGTCACCTACGCCAATATGTTGACGAAAGAGCACAGGCTCCGCCACCACCTCGTAATCAGGAAGGCCCGCAACCCATCGGGGAGATTCACACCATCTCAGGAGGGTTAGCAGGAGGAGGAGAATCCCTCTCCGCTATGAAAGTCCACGCTAGAAAAGCAAGGCACATAGATGATTCGCGCCCATCCAAAACACCCAGGCACAAAAGCGATGAGGTCATATCCTTTTTAGAAAAGTACTTAGAAGGAATCCAACACCCCCATGACGACCCTTTGATGCTCACCATGACTATCGCAAACTTTCAGGTGCGGAGGATTCTTGTAGACAGCGACAGTTCTGCGGATATCTTGTTCGCAGAAGCTTATGACAAGTTAAACTTGGGCAGAGAAAGATTGCAGCTCGTCAAGTCGCCCCTCATTGGGTTCTCGGGGGAAAAAATGTATCCCCTAGGATCCATCACCCTACTTGTCACTGCTGGAGTGGCGCCCCGAAGTTCCATAGTCATGGTGAACTTCCTGGTGATAGACTTTCCATCAGCCTACAATATCATCATAGGGCGACCTGTTCTCAACACCCTAAGAGCAGTGCCCTCCACCTATCATCTCATCCTCCGCTTTCCAACCTCAAATGGAATCGGAGAGGTTCGGGGAGACCAAGTAGCTGCAAGAGAGTGCTACGTCTCCTCCATGAAGACAAGGAAGCCACAAGAAGCACTACAGGTAGAGTCCTTGATCCAAGGGATGACGCCACCTTGGAAAGAGGGGAACCAGTCGAGGAGCTCACCCCAGTGATCTTGGACAAGGAACATCCAGACAGAAGAGTATATGTCGGCTCTTCCCTTTCTAAGGACTTAGTCCACCAGCTAATAAAGTTTCTGTGGCT
Source organism: Ilex asprella (assembly GCA_023539305.1). NCBI lineage: Eukaryota > Viridiplantae > Streptophyta > Magnoliopsida > Aquifoliales > Aquifoliaceae > Ilex > Ilex asprella. Next base: position 12,367,704 of record CM042197.1, on the reverse strand, counting down.
CAACATGGACGCTTTTGCATGGTCACATGCAGACCTCGAGGGCATTGATCCTGAGGTCTCTACCCACCGTCTCAATGTTGATCCTAGCCACAAGCCAGTTCGCCAAAATAGAGAACGGAGTGGCCAGAGACGTAGCCTATCCTGAGTGTCTCTCAAATGTGGTGATAGTAACTAAAGCTAATGAAAAGTGGCGCTTCTACGTCGACTTTACTGAGCTCAACAAGGCTTGTCCAAAAGATAGCTACTGATGAGCATATAATATTGCACATTTCATGGCCTCATTACATTCATTATAACTCAATTTTTGTATTTAATTACTTAGTGTTAGCCTATTTTATGAATAATGTTAAATTCTCGATGTTGCATGTTTTGATAGCTTAAATGTTGAATTTTAGGACCTTGCAACTATGTTGGATGTGTGGTAATGGAATGGACACAATACATGAAGAATTAGAGGCTTAAAAGTGAAGAAATCCAGGAGGTATTGGTGTTTTGGAACAAAGGCACCAGCTGCCACATCACTGGAAAGTACTGCCTCGGTTGTCCTCCATTTTGACCATGATCTACTCAGAATCTGGAAAAGTTCAAAACATTAAAGTTGTAGATCTAGATGTCTTCTGTATCGTGTCAAAATATCAGCTCAATCCAACGGTTATATCAAGAGTTATGTCATTTCTACCGAAGGTGGTACAGTACAAAAAATAGTACCGGTACCACTATTCTTTTGACCGAAAAACAGCCTGTAACTCAACTTTGACACTTAGGGGTCCCATTTACACTTCTCCCACTTGCCCCCCAAAATTTCCTTACACAAGAGCAGGCATCCCTTACACATTGGGAAGACTTTAAAGGCTTGGCATTGATGGAGGATGGGACAGAAGGGGGCTACCATGTAGGTGGCAGGCTAAGCTCCTACTAGCCTGTGTAACCCATCCAAATCACCTTCCATTGATGGGAGGTTTGATCTCACAGCTAGGGGACCCTCATGGACGAAAATTGAAGACACACACTACATATATCTCAGCATTATTCAACATTGCAGAGGGGTGGCTACCTAAGCTAGGAGTAGTTTTAGTGAGGAAGATGATGAATAGTGTAAAAGTTTAGATTTTTGGATTGTCTTCACCCATTTCTCTTGTAATCTTCAGTAAGACTTTTGTTAGCTTCCTTTATTACTTTGAATGTCATTTATTTCAAGTTTAGTTCAAGTTTAATTACATGTTTTAGTTTCTACCATTGTAGTTTTAAGTTTTACATTTCAAGCTTTTCAATTGCGTATTGCATATTTTTCTTCTTAGTCTAAGTTTTCTTGTATTAGTTCAAGTTCTATGCTTCATTTCCTCATTATGTCCATTTAAATTATGTTTTTCTTTCATTTATGCATGAGTAGTTAAGATTTAAGTTGGTTAATCTAAGGGAAGACCTCCTCTTGGGGATTCCATTTCAATTCTTCTTCATTCCTCCTTTTTGAGTCAAATGGTTCGGTTTGACGGGGTTGAGAGTGGATGAGTTAGTGAGCCTTTGATATCCCGTAGGCCTAGTCACGGGTTATGCTTAGATACTCACCAATCTCGTCCCTAGCTTTCCTCGAATCAATCGTTCATTCATGCTCAATCGGAGGAAGGCTTTTAGTTGATTTGGTATTCCCATTGGAATGAACCCTTTGGATTAGCCAACACTTATTTTGTCGCATTTTCATTTACAAACACAACCCCAAAACATAAACAAAAGATTTTACATTTTCTTTACCTTTTTGCAAAATCACTTTCACAAAACTCCCTTTCCTTCCCTGAGGAGACGACATTGGAATACTTTCCAAGTAAAACACCGACAATGAAAGACTCCTTGCGATTGGGGAGCACTTTTGTTCACTTCATACATTTTGTTCACTTCATTTCCACCTTCATACATTTTGTTCACTTCATTTCTACCACCATTCTGTTGCCCTATCTCTTGCATGAATCTGAGTGAGAGTGACACTCACCCACACACATAAGCCATATACATATTTG
>CM042197.1:12333707-12365592 GCA_023539305.1 Ilex asprella | reverse complement strand
GAACTTATTGCTACAGGGTCATGCCCTTTGGATTGAAAAACGCAGGGGTAACCTATCAACGACTACTGAATAAGATGTTCCAGTCACAAATCAAAAAAACAATGGAGGTGTACGTGGATGACATGTTGGTAAAAAGTCTTGCAGTAGCAGACCATATTAACCACCTCCAAGAAACTTTCAATATTCTCAGGTCATACCGCATGAAGTTGAATCCTGAGAAGTGTGCCTTTGGGGTAGGCTCAGGAAAGTTCCTTGGTTTTATGGTCAACCAGAGGGGAATTGAGGCAAACCCCGACAAGATCAAGACCATCCTAGATATGAAGTCGCCTTCCTCGACCAAGGAGCTCCAGCGCCTCTATGGGAGAGTTGCAGCACTCAACAGGTTTGTTTTCAAGTCTGCAGATAAATGTTTACCTTTCTTCAAGATTCTCTGGAAAGCGTTCGAGTGGGGACCTGAGGCAGAGGAGGCTTTTCAAAAGCTCAAAGTCTACTTGGCTACGCCTCCACTCCTTTCACATGCCACACCAGGAGAAAAATTATATCTATTCCTTTCTGCTTCCCCATCGGCAGTAAGTTCCGTACTCATAAGGAAGCATGACGGAGTGCAAAAGCCCATCTACTATGTGAGCAGAGCATACCGAGGGGCAGAAATTGGATATTCGGGACTAGAAAAGTTAGTGCTCGCCCTCATCTCAACAGCTAGACGACTGCGACATTACTTTCAAAGTCATACCATCGTTGTGATCACAGATCAGCCTCTAAAGAGGGTTTTGGGAGAGCCAGATGTATCTGGGAGACTCCTCAAGTGGGCAGTAGAACTAGGGGAGTTTGATATTCAATTCCAGCCAAGGGCAACCATCAAAGCACAAGTCTTGGCAGATTTTATTGCTGAGCTTACACCCGCACAAACCAATAAGCATTCCACACTCTAGGCATCTGGACCAGACGCTCGAGACAGCTCTGGAGCCCAGGCGCCCATGTCAAGCGCCCAAACACCCATGCCAGGTGCCCAAGCACATCTTGTTTCTAGTATGGTGCCCAGACCTGGCGTCCAGGCCCCTTCTGGCACACAACATGGGGTCCAAAATCTCAAGCATGGAGCCCAGGCCCCTCTTGGCGCCCAGCATGGTGACCATACACCCAAGCATGGCATCTAGGCCCCTCCTGGCGCCCAGCCCAGCATCCTACCACCCTCACAAGCTCCTTCAGCGTTCTTTGAGCCCTCTCATTTGCTCTTCTAGAATCTTTATGTTGGTGGCTCCTTGACCAGTGAAGGAGGTGGAGCAGGCCTCATCCTGATTAGCCCCGATGGCACTCCCATCAAGTATGCGGTAAAGCTTCACTTCATTACCTCAAACAATGAGGCGGAATATGAAGCCCTCCCCTCTGGCCTAAGGTTGGGAGCTGAAATGGAGGCCCAATACCTCATCACTCATAGCGATTCCCAGCTAATAGTCAATCAGGTGAAAGGGGAGTTTAAGGCCAAAGGTGCTAGAATGCAGGAGTACCTTGCCATGGCACGTGCCTTGATCGCACAATTCCAATACTTCCAAATCTGCCATATTCCAAGAGAAGACAACATGGCTGCCGATGCACTAGCCAAGCTCTCCTCATCTTCCGAAGCCCTACCAGGACCAACATTCTTTGGTCTCCAGTTTGAACCAAGCAAGTTAGACGTGGAAGCCACAAGTATCAATTGTGCAACAGTCGAGTCAAATTGGATGACCCCAATAAGAGCTTACCTCCAGGAGGGCATGTTGCCAGATGACCCCCTCAAGGCCAGGAAGCTTAGGGTGCGAGCCTCCAAGTTCACCATCTTATAAGACATTCTGTACAAGAAAGGCTATCCCTTGCCATTGCTGAGGTGCCTTTCACCTGAAGAAGTTGACTATGCCCTGGGGAGATCCATGAAGGAATTTGTGGGAATCATTTTGGAGGGCGCTCCCTCTCCCACAAGGCACTAAGAGAAGGCTACTTCTGGCCTAGCATGATGAGGGACGCCCAAGAATTTGCCAAAAAATGTGACAAGTGTCAACGCTTCGCCACTGTACCTAGACAACCGCCAGAAGAACTCACGGTCATCATAAGTCCGTGGCCCTTCTCCAAGTGGGGTATCGACATCCTAGGCCCCCTACCTCTCAGTAGAGGACAGTGCAAGTTTGTGGTGGTAGCGGTGGATTACTTCACTAAATGGGCAGAGGCAGAACCTTTGGCAAAAATAACAGACGTAAAGGTGAAGGATTTCATTTGGAAGAACCTAGTATGTCACTTTGGGATACCCCATGCCATTGTTAGCGACAACGCCAATCAGTTCGACAACAAGCTCCTAAACTCATTTTGCGCCGACCTCCAGATAAAGTAGCCTCATTCCAGCCCAGCACACCAGCAGGCAAACGGACAAGCAAAAGTCATGGTGAGAACAGTACTACGCAACCTAAAGACAAGGCTTGAAAAGGCGAAGGGTCTTTGGGTTGACGAGCTCCTAGGCGTATTATAGGCCTACCGGACCACACCAAGAACTCTAACTGGAGAAACCCCCTTCTCCCTTGCCTTTAGAACTGAGGCAGTCATCCCTGTGGAGATCGGAGTACACTCTCTAAGGGTACAACACCACGACCCCGCCACCAACGAGGAGAGACTCCGCATCAACCTCGACTTAGTAGAGGAGGCAAGGGAGATGGCTATGGTCCGTAACGCGGAGTACAAGCGCCGCATGACAAAGTACTACAACTCGAGGGTGAAGCCTATTTCCTTTCTTCCAACCAGGAGACTGGGTCCTGAAAAAAGTGATCCTCTCTACAAAGGATTCACGAGAAGGAAAGTTGGGACAAAATTGGGAAGGACCATACCTCATAACAGAAGTGGTGAGACCGGGTACCTACAAAATACAGAGTTCTGAAGGGAAGGTTTTTCCCCCATCCATGAAATGCTGAACACCTAAAGAGGTATTATCAGTGACACTTTGAGAGAGTAGAAAAGTTGGGGACTTAGTTTTAGGTTTCGTACTTCTTTAAAGGGCTACTACCCGATATTGCTTTACATAAGCAGGAAAATGAATAAAATTTCCAGTTTTACTTCAAAAAAGATGTTTGCACTTTTATATTCAACTTCTCAAAGGAGCATCAATGGCAAAAACCACTTTTACAAAAAGTAGGCCTACAAATAAATGCTTTCCTTAAAAAAAAAAATCCCTAGCACTCTAACTACTCTCATGGTCGTCATCACCCTTGGCATCATCAGAGCCTCCATTGCTCTCGTAACCGTCAATGAAAGCATCTGTAATGCCATCCTCCAGGTTCGTCTCAGCCCGAGAAGCTCTTTCCTAAGTAGCCTTCACCTCTGTCTCTGCAACTGCCTCTCTGAGCATGGCCCTCTCATGGACCTCCGCAAGCTCAGTCTGGAGCGTGGCCGCCCTCCCATGGGTCGTCGAAAGCTTAGTCTCACTGAGCGTGGCCCTCTCATGGACCTCAGCAAGCTCAGTCTCAAGCGTGGCCGCCCTCCCATGGGTCACCGAAAGCTCGGCCTCACTAAGCGTGACCCTCTCACGGACCACTGTAAGCTCAGTCTCAAGCTTGCCAGCTCTCCCATAGGTTTCCAAAAGACCAGACTCGAGCATGGCTACCATGGGTTGCTGAAAGATCAATCTTAAGAACAGTTATCCTCTCACGAGTTGTCACAAGGTCAACATCAGAAGCCTTCCCAATAGCTTCAAGCTGGACGATCCTCCCCTGAGTCGCTAGAAGCTCATTCTGCAAAACTTCATGAGTGTGTTTTAGTCGGTGACAAATGAGGGTTCTTGAAACTAAACACATAGGTGCAGTTGAGGCTTAAAGAAAAACAAGAGGCAAAAGAGTGTCATGAAAGGAAGGGGGAAAGGGGAGAAAACAAACCCAAGAGTTGAGGATTCCCTCGGTGCCCAAAACACTAATCTCATTCACATTATTGGCGAACACAAGCCTCCCTAGCTGATCTGTGAAGGTGTCTCAGTAGAAGTCCTCACAAGAGGAATGGATGAATGGGGGGCAGAAGGTGTGGCCAATAGACGAGACTCCAGACAAAACTCTAGAATAAGAGGTGCAACTAAAGGAGTCACCGATTGAGGAGGCACCTCTCGAGAAGTCACACTTGGGGAGCCGGATCGTCATCACCAAGTGTTTGGCATACTCTGCCTTTTGACTCCAGAACTAAGCTAACCTAAGGTTCCCAAGATAGTCCAAGCTCGTCCAAGGTGCCAAGGAAACCTCAAGCTCACCCAAGGCAGCCCCAAGCTCGCCCAATGCAGCTCCGGCTCGTCCAAGGCAGCTCCGGCTCGCCCAAGGCGAATTCGGCTCGCCCAAGACAGAACAGGCTCGCCCAAGGTGCTCCAAATGGGGCGTATAATATATCAAATCGAAGCTCTCGGCGAGCCCTACAAAACTCACTGCCAAATCATGTTAAAAAAAAAATTCGCCCAAGAGGCTGCTCTGCTCGCCCAAGGTGCCCAAGGGCTTCTTTGCTCGTTTAGAAGAGTGTTGCTCGCCCAAAATGGTGCGCTCGACTCTCTCCTCGCTATTTTGACCAAAACTTTTGCTCTGTTACTCGTAATCAGGCATATAATATGTCAAATCAAAGCTCTCGATCAGGCTGTAAAAAGTCCAAAAATGCTTACATAAAGGTGTTTTGGCCCTTCAAAGTTTTTCTAATTGTGTCGATCAGCCGAAAATTCAAATTTAATCGAATGCCCTTTTTTTCAAGTTCCATTGGACATAGGACATTGGGGGACAAATGATGGGCCAAGCCCAAGGGCCCAAATCATGTTACAAGCCCAAGAGGCCCAACTCCAAGAGGTCCAGCAAAGTCAACCCGGTCAAACTCATCAAGCTCAAGGAGCTACATCAACATGGAGCAACTCATCAAGCTTAAGGAGCTGGAGAACCTCCTCCTCTCCACCTTGCAGTCTAGGAGCTGGAGCCTCCTCCTCTCCACCTTGGAGTCCAGGAGCTAGAGAGCCTCCTCCTCTCCACCTTGGAGTCCAGGAGCCTCCTCCTCTACCATCTTAAAGTAAGAGTCATTCAGGAACCTCACCCTCACCCCTTGGAGAGAACTAACCTGCCTTCACCTTTGACCAAGTCCTTCGAGGAGCACCATAACTTCCCTGCCGTTGAGGAGAGAAGAGGTCGCCCGTTGAGGAGAGGAGGGGTCGCCAGGCTATTCAATACCATTAAGTTGCCCCTAATGACTGACTATACAATTACTACGCAGACAACTATAAAATGTAAGCTCCCCCTACACTTGGGGGCATCTCACAAAATCAAGTTCATCTCTCTGTCTTGTACTTCTCTGCCTTTCCTACACTCCAGAGTTAATAAAGTTACCGGCGAATTCAGCCATTGAAAGTGGACGTAGGTCTTGATTGACCGAACCACTATAAACTTTGCCTTCACTCTCTACCTATTTTATTGAATTTTAGATTATTTACTTGACTGTGGTGTGCAAACTAATTTGTGCATCATCAGATATAGCTAAGGCATTGGGCAAACCGATCAAGGTGGACATCAAGACATTAGCCATAGAGCGAGGAAAATTTGCTCGGGTGTGCATGAAGAGAGATCTTAGTAAACCCCTAATTTCTCAATATAAATTGGGCTCAAGAATTTTTAGAATGGAGTACGAATGTATGCATATCATTTGTTTTGGATGTGGGCAAGTCAGGCATACAGAACCTTTTTGCCCATATAAGCAAGGCAAATCCTTTTCGATGAGTACCGGAAAAGCAACTCTTGCTTGAGAAAACAATAAATAGGAAAAAGAAATTAACTCTGATAGATGACAATGATCACAAGCTAACCTAGAGCTATCTTAGAATAAGTCAAGATGCCAAGATCCCACAAGGGAGTTTGGGTATTGGTTGATAGACCATACCAAGAATAAAAGAGTGCAGGGCTATAAGAAACAGACAAATCCTAAAAGAATGGGCCACGCAAACAGGTTTCAGGCCCTACAAATGTAAAACCAAGAAGAGACTTGACGAGGAGATACTGGGCCTTCTAAGGGCAGCCCAACCCAGAGTGACACTCTTGGTTTAAAGAGAGGAATAGCATCGGGTTCGATAAAATCAGGGGTGCAGCACCCAAAATCGAATAAGACCCAATCCAGCACCTATAGCTCCTAAGAAAAATCTGAAGAGTCTAATTTTCAACAGAGATCAAAGGGCCACCATGTTGTTTTAGAAACTAGGTCTCATCGAATGGTTTTTGAGGTCTCTGGATACAATAATGAAGATCCCATAGGGCGACAGGAACTTGGAGACTATCATAATCATCCTAGCTCCGCTGAACCGATGATTCACTCAACCCCATTCACCTTCAACCCCTCCCCTCCTCCAAAGAACCTCCAGATCCAAGTGATATCTGCAATAATGGAAGACGCCCCCATTGAAGACCCTCCGGCTCCAGAGAAAATTATTGGGTTTATTATGTTAACTAGAGGAGGGGAGAAAATGGATTGCTCTTATTCAATGGACAGCGGAATCGAAAATTTTAGTTGTGGAGTCGAGTTACCTCAGAGAAGCAAAGATTTTGCCTATGGCAGTTTCACTGAGAACCGCGATTCCACTAGGGGAGTTCAATGAGATTGCGAGGCACAAGCTTGGCCTTGATGATTTCATATATTTTCCCCAGTTTTTTAATGATGACTTCCATGAAGCTTCTTGTTTGGAATTGCAGAGGTGCAAGGAATGAGAGATTCAGAAGGGTCTTTAATGATATCTTTAGAGCCTATAATTCGAATGTTGTGTTCCTCTTGGAAATGAAGGTGAAGAGATGCCGAATCAAAAATTTCTTCGACCAGTATGGCCTTATAGATTTAGTGAAAATGGAACTGGAAGGAAGAGTAGGGGGTATCTGTCTTCTCTGGGACTCATCAAATATCGCCATAAGCTGCAAAGGATCTTCTAAGCAAGCTATTCACGTAACTGTAGCAAGGATTGACTGTGATGAATGGTTGTTCTCTACTGTCTATGGGAGCCCAAACGCTACTTGTAGAGACCAACTATGGGATAATCTTAACTGTATAGGGGAGGATTACAGAAATGCATGGATGGTTGTTGGGGATTTTAATGACTTTTCTAGCCTCTCTGAAAGGAGGGGGAGAAGAATTGACAACCCAAGCAGAATCAGGAAATTCAAGGAGAAACAACTATGACCTCATTGATCACGGCTGTAGTGGCCCCAAGCTCACTTGGAACAACAGAAGGAAAGGGCTTGTTAACACTCAAATCAGATTGGATCGTGCATTGGCTAATATAGAAAAAACTGTTCAGTTCCCAAAGGCAAGCGTAAGAAATCTCCCTAGGACCTACATAGACCATTGTCCAATGCTGATACAAATGCAAGGTACGTCTGAATTTCCCTCTTTTAATAAATCGTTTAGATTAGAGGCTATGTGGATGACACACCTTGATTTCAAGAATTTGATTGCCACAACCTGGATAAAAAATAATCACTCCCTCACTAAGGCCTCAAGTGACTTTGAGAATGTAGCAAAGGAATGGAATAAGTATTCTTTTGGAAACTCTTTAGAAGAAAAAGAAGAATTCTAGCAAGGCTAGAGAGCATACAAAAAGCCTAGGATGTTAAATTTTCTTAAAATTTGACTAGACTTGATGATAAACTCCAACATGAATACAACAAAATTTTGGAACAAGAAGAAATATTGTGGTTCCAAAAATCTAGGTCTAAATGGATTACATGTGGTGACAGAAATACAAATTGTTTCCACATATCCACTATTACTAGAAGGAAGAAAGGTAGACCCCAATCCCTAAAAGACTTAGAAGGTAACTGGCTAACAAACCCAAAAGAGATAGCAAAGGCTTTACAAAACTTTTACCAAGAACTGTTTGGAACTAATTGACCTGTTAGCCTTCCTCATAGATCCTACAGGTTCCAAACCAAACTGTCTGATGACTTAAAAAATATTTTGGAAGCCCCAATTGAGAATGATGAAATTAAACAAGTGACTTTTAGCATGAAATCCATGAAAGCCCCAGGTCCAGATGGACTATAGGCTCTATTTTTTCAGAAATATTGGGACATTGTTGGGGAGTGAGTTTGTAAGCTCATTAAAGACATGATAGGGAATAGAGAATGTCCATGTGTTTTGAATAAAACCTGGGTTACCCTCATTCCCAAAATGGAGAATCCCACACTAATTACACAATTTAGACTAATTAGTCTTGGCTATGTCCTTTATAAAATCCTCACAAAACAATTGGAAACCACAATTAGACCTTATCTGGACAACTTGATTAGTCCTAATCAGACCAGCTTCATCCTAGGTAGACAAATTATGGACAATGTCATAATAACTCATGAAATTATTCATTCTTTAAGAAGAAAAAAAGGGAGACTGTGGGGTATGGTTATTAAAATAGATCTAGAAAAAGCATATGATAGAGTTAATTGGAGTTTTCTTTACATCACACTGCTTGACTATAACTTTCCTCAGACATGGATTGATATTATCATGAGTTGTGTTACGGGGACATCCCTTTCCATTCTACGAAATTGATCCCCCCTTGATCCAATAAAAGAAAAGAGGGATCTGAGACAAGAAGACATGTTGTCCCCCTATCTCTTTGTTTTGTGTATGAAAAGACTAGGACAATTAATTTTAGAAAAAGTCTAGAAAGGTAAATGGAGAGGCTTAAAAGCCTCTAGGAAGGGACCTTGCATCACTCATTTATTTTTTGCGAATGACATAATTCTATTTTCTAGAGCTACTGAGAAAGACTGTAACATGACCAAGAATTTCCTTGAGGAGTTCTGTTTACTATCCGGACAGAAAATCAGCCTAAATAAGTCAAAAATCTTTTTCTCCCCTAACATGAGCAAAAGTCAAATAGCCTTCTTGAGTTGATAATGCGGTGTATCTCTAACTGATTACCTAGGGAAATATCAGGGTATTCCTTTATTCCATAAGAGGCCTTCTATGGACCATTTTAAATTAATCATTGAAAAATTTCAGAATAAACTTAGTGGATGAAAATCCAAATCCCTCTCTCTGGCAGGGAGGACCACCCTTGTCAAGGCGGTCACATCTACCATTTTGAACCATGTTATTAAAACTAATTTGATTCCCCAAGCTACCTATGATCAAATAGATAGAATTAATAGGAATTTCTTCTGGGGCGACACTCCCGATAAGAAAAAGGTTCACTTAGTAAACTGGAATAGGGTCTGCTCCCCAACGAAGGAAAGAGGGTTGGGTTTAATAAGAAGTAGAGATAACAATGTCACCCTCCTTTCTAAGCTGGGTAGGAAAGTAAAAAAATAAAGAGAATTCCCTTTGGGTGGAAGTTATTAAAAATAAATATGTTGATCAGGATAATTCTAGTTGGAAATTTAAACAGTACTATTCTCCTACATGGAGATCCATCGGCAAGACTAAAAGTCTAGTGGACACAGGTTCGAAATGGTTATTAGGAGATGGAACTCACATAAATTTTTGGACCGACTGGTGGAGGGGGGAGGGTCCTTTAATACAGCAGGTTACTCATTCTGACGGTTTGAACCTCAACGAGAAGGTTGCTGATTTCATTGATGACAGAGGTAACTGGAATCTCCAAGAGGCAGGTACTTTCCTTACTCACTCCACTTTGCTTGATATTTATCATTCTCCCTGACCTTTAACTCTTGATTTTCAGGATATTATTTGTTGGGGACTTTCACACAATGGAAAATTTTCTACAAAGGTAGCTTATGATTTAATTTGTAAATCCAATCCGATTAATGGCCCTTCTTTGCACTGGGATTGGATTTGGAAATTAAATCTCCCACAAAAAAACTGAAACACTTCCTGTGGATTATTTAACATGATAGACTTCTCACTAATAAGCTTAGAGCAATAAGAAACATAACTATTGATGCTTTATGTGCTAGATGCCATCACCTTGATGAAACATCTCTTCATGTGATTTTTGAATGCCCAAAAGCCCAAAGAGTATGGAACTTTTTCAGAGTTTCTCAAGAAGGGGAATCTAATAGTGAAGGAGGGCTCCATAACTAGATCACTTTGAATTTCAAAGCAAAGAGGTCCAAGGACTAGAAAGGAATTAGTTGTCCCATCATGTGCATATGTGTGGCATGGTGCATATGGAAAGACAGAAACAGAGAAATTATTTCGAAATCGTTCACCTTGCCTAGATTGGTTGCTAGGGAAGCAAGGCTCCTTGCTTTGGATATCGTAAAACCGTTTCAGCCCAATAATGTTAATTCTACTTTTTCTTCTCCTCCCCTTATTGCTTGGTCTTTCCTTACACAGGTTGGATTAAGCTCAACATAGATGGATGTTCAAAAAGAAACCCAGGCCCAGCGGGGATAGGAGGAATCATAAGAAAAGACCAAGGCAAATCGGTCGCGGTTTTCTATGGGAGGATGAAAGACACTACGAGTCTTCAAGACAAACTTCAGGCTATTCAGACTAGGCTTGAACTGGTCCAAAAGAGAAATATCTCCAAGATCATTGTGGAAACTGATTCCCTTGAGGCTGCAAAGCTTCTCTCTGTGAATCTAGAGGATAACCGCCCGAATAGAGCCCTTATTACACATTGCAGGAGGATTATGGACAAGAGGCAGATCCCTGTTGTGCACACCCTCAGGGAAGGAAACCAGTGTGCTAATGCCTTAGCCAAACTTGGCGCCCAACAATTGGAAAAGCTTGTGGAGCTTGATGTTCCTCCTCCACAACTGGCTAATTTTTTGTTACCTAATATGACCAGCGTGGCTTTTGCTAGGCACTCTGTCTAGTTTTTGTTCTCTTTGTTTTATTTTCTGATCTACCAAAAAAATAGCAAGTTAATTGGAGGATGATGATTGAATGTGATAATTAAGAGCGTAGCTCTAAAATTCTTGCAGAAAATTGTAAGAATTGCTTGTGTCGAGAATTAATCCATCTATAAACAATCAAACAAATCTACAAAGTGTTTAGCAATAATTAAGCTATTCAACCACAAATTAAAGCACAATATCAATGAAGATTGAAAGATTGTTATGAATACATAGTTCGGGTACTTGCAGGGAATCGTTAGAATCTTTTATGCCAAGACTTAACTTGTCTATAAGAGATCAAACAACTGTATAAAGTACTTTAGCTTTGCTAAATACATCCAATCACTCAACATATAATGGAAAGGATAATACAATAAACATAAATGAAATTGCACAAATATAATTCCCGAACAATACTTTATATGTCCATCACCTCTTCACTGATAGAAGAAAGTTAGAAAAGTGAGTGAACCTCATTCCTCTAAGTAAATAAGTTTAGAATTACAAAGGTAAAACTTTAAAGAGAGTACAAGACTTCTCTCCAACAAAGAATAAGTGAAATGCTACCTACTCTTCGTGTCTGCAAGAGAGCTAGAAAGGTGAGAGAAGTTCACTCCTCTAGATGAAGAAGAAAGCTATACAAAATGAAAGCAAATGAAAACAATATAAAGAAAATAAAAGAAAACTAGCTGATTTGGAGGGGTAATTCCTCTTCCAAAGATTGGTCTCAATATAAGAGCTAATGAAAGGTATTTATAGGCTAATGGAGGGAGACAAAGAATAGCTGATACAAGGTAGCGTGAATAAAGAAACAAGATTAAACAATAGAAGTTATAACCTGTTGATTATTGCAATAATGCTATATTAGAGTCTTCAAAAGTCTTATTGATCACAGAATACCAAGGCAATTGGGAAAAAAAGAGAACTTGTCTCTAGGTTTTATTCAAATCAAAACCAAAATTGTTGAATTAGTTTTTAAAACCATATAAATACAAAACCTTAACTGATCTAAATTAATAGAAAAATCAAGCAAATATTATGAATGATTGACATCAATTAGTTATAAATTAGAAGTATAAAAAAAGTCGAATTAGTAGAATAACCGCACTAAAAAGTAGCAATTAAAGTGAATTAGGGTTAGTGCGAGAATTATTCGTTTTAACAGTTTTTATGTAAAAGTTGCAGGATAAATGCAGAAATAACCAAAGAGGAAGGGAGCAATGTCAAGAAGATGGAAAATCTAGAAGGTTAAAGTGTAATAAAAGAATCAGAGGCCTTGCAACTTGCCAAGCCACTTGCACCACCGTCTGGATGGCACTGCCACCGTCCGGACGATCCTCCAAAGATCGGCCATGCAAATCTCCTTCCTCCTGTTTCCATCTCTGCCTATAAATAGTCATGCTATTCTCCTTCTTCAGCAGGCCGGATCAGCTACAGAATCTCCTCCAGAGACAAAATACTAAGAGCTCCTAAGACACAATCCAAAGAGAGAAAAATAGATACAAAGTGAGACGTTCCGGTCCGTGTTTAGTCCAATTCTTGTACTTTTATTTTATTGTAATGATAACTGCTAACACTCCTTGCTCGTCTATAGCAATGGAGCGTGAGTAATTCCGTATATCCTCCAGTGCGAGAGGAATATATGTATAATATTGGTGTGTTTATGGAATTGCTGATGTCTTATCTATACATTTATTATATATACAAGACATGCCAGCTGGAATAACCCCGGTGATCCTATCGGTATGACTTTGCTTCCACCGGAACGCTGAGGAAGTTCCACTTGTGCATGATATTACTATATATAATAATATTGCCTACTAAAATAACCCCAGTGATCCTATCGGTATGGCTTTGCTTCCACTGGAACGCTGAGGAAATTCTACTGTCAATATATATATTCCAAGATGATCTATTGAATAATTCAAGTATTCCGTTTGAGTGGCTTGACTTTCTGGGTGACATATCTAAATACAGCTAACCTGACAAGTTGCTATATTATGATTAACTACCACCGGCCGACCTGACAAGTTGCTAGAGAATCGTCTATACCACCAGCGGGTTTTACTCGAATTAGTCAATTAGAACATCTATAATCCAGCGTAGCCTAATGAACAGCTGTATTATAATATATTACCTTCATAATAGCCTAATAAGCTATTGTGTGCTGAATTGTGTACATCAGACCTACCAATTGACTTTCGAGTAAAATGGAAGTTGATTGATGTGCGATAGCAATTCCATAACAAGACCAATATAAAACATATGTGATCCTTAAACTGAAGGATATATTTTATATTTCTGTCAATTAATCTGCTTTATCTACGCACTTTATTATAATTGCACTTTAATTCCGTCTGTTGAATGAATTAAAACCAGTTAATTAGACTAAGCTCACACCACAAGCAATCAAACATCAAACTACTCCAAACAAACCACTTTACTGTTTTTTATTTTTATTTTATTTTTTTTCTTTTTTTATATAATTTTTTGCAAGAATTACTTAACTCTTCGTGGGATCGATACTTGGACTTAAAAACCAAGAAAATTATAATTCGACCACCTATACTTGGGTGTAATATTATAATATAATCCAGACACACAAAAAGTGTGAATCAATGAAAATACCCTAAATAACGGAAAAAATAGAAAAGTATAAAGGTATCCTAAACGTCGTTTTTTTGCTTAAAAACAACGGGTTAAATGATGTAACTTCAACTTGCCCAGGTCATCGAGAGCTTTTTAGAATGAGATCTTCTGAAATTTTTTGACACTGTCAGCTAGAATTAGCCCTAATTGGCACCCATTCTGCATTACTTTCAATGGTCTTGATCTGTCATGTAGTCTTCGGTTATATGTACTCATCAATAGCCTTGGAAACTGAAATTACAAGCATGGGGCAAAAAATACAGCTAGAAAATCAAAGCTAAAAACAATCTATCTTTTGTTGGCATTCGAATGTGAGTCCTCCCTTCTGTCTGCATATAAGGCATTTTCTTGAGATACTAGGGCTAAAGCCTATTCGTGGTTGTCATTCGAACTTGTGCTTTAATGCAACTATCAACATTCAACAACCTAGTAATCATTTTTAAATGACGTCGGATGCGTGAAATGTGTTCGAATGTGGACCCAAAGTGCATAAGTGTGTTCGAATGTGGACCCAAAGTCTGTTAGAATGTGGGCCCAAAGTGCGTGAAGTGCGTTCAAATGTGGACCTAAAGTCCACTTTTGTGTGCTTCAACCTCTACAGTTACTCCCTTCCATCAATGCTCGTTCCCACTATCTCTATTTTTGGGGGGGAGGGAGGGAGAGACGAAAAGGGAGTAGGGAACTTGAACCATTGACCTGAAAAAGACAAAGTCTTCACAAGGTAAGGAGTACCATTGGATCAAAAAGAAATTGTGTTCCCACTATCTCTATATCACCCTTTTAAGACCTAGATACATGATATCACGCTCGTGCAAGCCTTACACATCATTCACTATTAAATTATGCAAATTAAACACAATTAAGATGCAATTATCCCTACGAATGCATGGTGAAATGTACTTTTTAGGAGCGAATCATCTCACATACCATATTCAGTAGCTTGCAAAACCCATCGGTTCACCATCACCCAAAATGTCTAAGAAATTACAAGTCACAGCACAGCCTTCAAGAGCTACGTTTTAGCCCTAAACTCAAAGCGCCCCAATTGGCCAAGCTCTCTCTCTCTCTCTCTCTCTATTTCAACACATCAACACTGCAACGAAGAAAGAAATAAAAGCATTACGCGTTGGAAAAATGAGATGATAGGTCGTCTCCTACCAAACCTCCCTCTCTTCTGCAAGGTCTTGATTTTCAATTCGCTCTCCACTCAGAGATCCACACTTACGGATTAGGAGTTGATCCTGGATGAGAAGCCACACAGGATAATATTGTAATATAAAAAAAAAATTTTGACTACAGGACAAAAAAAGTTGAGTTAAGCTGGACTTAATGACCTAAAAAAGTCCATGCCTTGACTTATTGACGAAAAAGGTACAAAAATTATAATTTTTAATTATTTTCACTGAAATTATTGTCACGTGGGTTTTTCATTAGCTTCCGTTGTTTTTTCCTTCAAAACCCACCTTATTGACGTTAACGGAATGAGTAGCAAAATTGGTATATTGTAACACTTTTAATACATTTAGGGTATAATATAAAATATTTAATTTTTGAATGCGCAAAGTAAATTTTTTAAAATATTTCAAGATACAAAATAAAATCTACCATCCTTTCTCAATATAACCACACTGTTGCCTTTAACTGTAGTTTTTGCAAACTAGTACAATGACTACTGTCGATGTTACTAACTTGTTACTAATGGAGATAACATATATTTTCTGAACAAAATTTTCAATAAATTGTCCAAACCCTCTGACTACAAGTCCATGACTCAACGTCTCCAATTGATTTTCAGGAGCCACTATTTCAACATTTGTAAAATCATTGAGTCATAAGTACTTGTCCCTTCGTTGAATTAAAGCTAATATAAAACATTGGCTTCAGCTTTCTGATCAGAACTGAATAAAACCATCTGCCATTTATACTAGTTTCGATCACCATTTCTCTATCTTCTCTCTCCACACTTCTTATATATATTCTAAATTTATATATTCTCAATTTTGAGGGATCTTTTCACTTTAATTTAAAATATTGATGACTGAAGTATAATTTATATGGGGAGTTATCCTGCAGAATATAGTGGATTTTTTTGATATATATGTACAATGATTGAGAAGGGGATTAGATTGTTACATGTAACACTTCATAGGACAAGTCTACGGTGCTTGATAAAAAAAAAAAAAAAGTACTGTAGCTCCAAATTTTACATTTAATATTTCCGATTTGTTTACAACAAAAAAAATATATTACTTTCTTTTTCCTTCTAGCGGGGCAGAGGTGGAGACGAGAGTGGCAGTGCAAAAGCGTCAACATTAAAAAAAAATAATTTGAGAGTTGAAGTGTCTTGAGAGTGTCATATTATATACATATAAGCGCATATTCATTTATGGTTAATTGTTTTTTAAAATTATGCACATTACTCCCTTATAGCTATGTATCAAAGTGAAATTGTTAATTTTATCATCCAAGTTATATTTTATCAATTTTTATGGTCAAGAGTGAGATGAAAAGTCCGATTTTAAAATGTGGGTATTATGGTAATTTTTTAATTTCGTCAACAGAGTCAATTACTTCACTTTGATACATAACTAAAAATGGGTAATATGCATAATTTTAAACATCAAGTAGTTTAATATAACTAACATATAATCCAAAGTTTAATATAACTAAAATGTAAAAAACTAAAATTTTATACACAACTATGAGACATATATTTGATTTTTAAATGTATGTTGATTATAAAGTTCTAAAATTGTAATTACAGATTATAAATATTATTCTAATTTGATATGTATCTTTAAGCCCGAGTTACTACTTCTAAAATAAAATTTTGAGTGATACCTAATAGGGTAATTATCGTTCACACCCCCTCTAGATAGGTATATATTCAATGAGACTCCCTCAGTTATTCAAAACATTATTAACACCCATTTTACCTTATATTTAAAAATCAGTGATACCCTCTACCGTTAAACCACAATTTTTAAGCAAAAAAAAAAATATCTAAAATATTAAAATTACCCATACATAAACCTCAAATAATCTTTATACACAAAATTCGATTAAAATTCTAACCGATTAAAATTTATTTTTATACATATTAAAATTTGACTCAATTAAAATTTGATTCAAGTTGATTAAATTTTATTTTTTTACAAATTAAAATTCAAACCAATTAATTTTTTTTACTTATTAAAATTCGAGCCAATTTGAGTTCAATCTAAACTACTAATGCCAATTAAAATTTGATTCAGGTCGATTAAAATTTATATTTTTTTATATATCAAAATTCATGCAGATTAAAATTCAATGTGAGTTGATTATAATTTAATTTGAGCCGATTAAAAATAACAAAAATATAATTTTTAGTCGACTCAAATTTTAATACGTTAAAAATAAATTTTAATTAGCTCAAATCAAAATTGAATCGACCCGAATTTTAATATCTAAAAAATTTAGAAACTGAAGAAAGTCTTATTGAAGATATGTCTATCTAAAGGGGGTGTGAATAAATTTGTTTCTAAAATATATCAAGGATAATTTAATAAAATTGTATTCTAGTTAACACCATCAATTTGACAAAGGGTTTAAGTGAATATTCAGAAAATAGAGTAGGTATATTCAAAAATATGATAAATTAGAAGGGGTGTGATTAAAATTTTTCCTAACTAATGATAAGTAAGCATATAAATCCTTAAGAGGTATCCAATTCACAAATTGAAAAATTGAATTCATGAATTTTATAAAATAAGAGCACACCATCCCAACGCCAACAAGGCAACTAGATCAACAAGGGGAGGCTGCAAGTGAAAAACTAGAGGCTTAGCATTGTCCAGACAGCGGTGGTGGCGTCTGAATGTTGGATAAACCACCTTAAGCTCGTCTCTTCTTCTATTGCTCCAAAAACACAAGGAAAGAATCTGAGTGGTTATCCTTGGTATCTGCCGCCCTTGACACTAAATTCAAGGAGAATTAGCTCCCAGAGCCCGACAGCATTATGAATTTATAACGATTATATGACTAAGAGGAGACCCATAAACCATATGTAAGAACTAAGCAAAGATCAGGGTGATATATAGTAGCGAGAGACAATGGGTCTAACATTGTACAAGCTCTAAAATAAGCAAAGCCACATAGAACAGTTTATATTACTGCCAACTATCAATCCCATAAACTGGTGAAGAAATGTAACATTGCTGCTGGCTTCTCTACTCTTCTTATACAATTTTCCGATCGGTAAGAGTAGGGCAACGAAGAGTTGCTTTTCAATTCCTTACCGAAAGTTTTTTCAAAACAATGGTGAAGTTCCAATTCAATCACCAGATTCACAATAAAGTTTGGTTCGCAATCGACTCCAATATTTAAAACCCATCCCAATTTATTTAGAGCTGTAATTTAATCTCATTGAACTCATAATCACTTACCACCCTTTTCAAGCTATATTTCCTTTTTTTATTGTGGCAGTGCATCGGTACAACTTTTTTTTTTTGGGAGGAGCAGGCAAAGAAAAAGAGAACTTGAACCTTTGATCTCAAGAATATAAAACCTTCACAAGGTAAGGAGTATCATTGGACCAAAGACTCATTTGTTCTTTTCAAGTTATAATTAGACCTTAAATGAGTCGAAACAAAGCCTTATTTACTTGTAGATCTCGATCGGTATCGAGCTGGATACCACGTTCGTTCTTTTTCAATATGTCTGATATGGAATTACATTACCAGTGCAACTATGCTAAGAAACTCCTGGGATGACAGAAGAGAGGGAGCATTGCATGCTTGAGAGGAAACAGTGGAGATCTTATCTGATCTGGAAATGTTTGTAAGTGGCATTTTCTTGGATGGTTATCCTTCCCCTATCATCAACCTGTCCACAAACAAGGTCCTTCAACTGAGTCCCGGTGCCTGTCCCTTTGCGGCTTGAGGAGCTATCTGCATGAGAATCAGCTGAGGTCTTCCGACGTCGCTCATTGTGTCCGGCCAAACGCCTGCGACAACTTCTCTTGGCTTCATCAAACTCTGAAATCTCATGAAATCTGTACCACAATGTTTCATATCAGTAAGAGTCAAGAAAATTCCAATGTTGCCTCCATTGCAAAGTGCTGCACAAGGTGTCAAGGCTGAATATGACAAATATTCTGCCATACAACAAGAGTAACGCCCCGATTCGAATTGTTATTTTTGTGTTGGATTAGGCCCGTATGACTTTCATATACGTGGCACAATAAAGATCTAAACTCATACTTCTGTACCACTCTACATCCATTTCAACAAGCCTGTGAAATTGGGTCATCATAATCTAACCTCTTGAGTCCAAACGTTCTTTGTTTGGGCATTTCCCCGAACCAGGTAATGAGGGCTTCCAGGAGATTACTCTCATCACTCTAACTTCCACCGCCCCAAGTAACTTGGGTGCTCCAACAGATGCACTACATAGACATAGGAGGCCTCGGCAACACAATGGCATTAATACCAATGATAATACCCCATGCCCACATTATATAGTGTTATCCACTTTGTATTAGTTCCGCACGACTTTAAAAACCAATTGTAATGAAGGCCCAAAGCTCGTCCCCGAGTTACCCCTTCACATTCACTTGATCCAGACGTGAAGTGGATCATCAAAAAAAAGACTAGAATGATATGCTTTCTTGGGGCGGGGTTCAGGAGTGGAGGGGTGTAGGAGTATTAGAGATGGGGTGCATTGCCTAAATGATAACACTAGCACCACATGCTGGATCCAATTTTATGCCTCCAAAATTACAAAAGCAAGTGAAAACAACTTGATTTGATGTCACCTACACGATCACATGCGGTGTACTACTGTTTTGGAGAGGTAAGTGCTAAGCCTGTCTTACCTCCATTGTAAAAAGGCTAATTTCTGAACTCAATTCGCAATGTATTCATCATGAGTAGATACAAAGATGCATGGTGGGTTTCATTACTATGGTACACAATTGTTTAAATTGAGACATTCCGCTAAATTCAAGATATTATATATATGGACAAGATCAGATGAAATCAAGATCATCTTCAATGAAATGCTTAGCCACGACAGGTAAATTTAACATAATCAAAACTTTCATACATATGGTTGTTTCTAAGACTTCTGCATCTTCAGATATAATAGGAATTTTCCTTTCCAACATTAATATTATCCTTTTTATTTGCAGATATCTTTTGTTTATCACTTCCACAAAAACATTCAGAAAGGCTAGCACAGTTTATCAAAGAATTATATGATCAATCGACTCAATTCTGATCAAGTTCTTGCCTTCTTTTTTTATAATAGCAATAATTATCATGACTTTTTGGCATCTAGCAGAATGACTTCCTTGAGCATCAATAAGAATGACACTGACAATGAACCCCTTAAGAAACTGTACAAGTCAAATAATAGATCAATTAAGTCAACTTCATGCCCAAAATGAGCAAATTGATTTTGGGTTTATGCTAGAATTACTTGCCCTACTACATGTATCTGATAGTTAATAGTAGTCAACACTCAACTACAATACTGAAATTTAACAAAGCTATTAAAAGAGAGTATACTGCAAGTAGGAAGTGTAATTAATATAATGGATTCAGAAGCATCAAACCTCTCTTCTTCAAAAGAATCGACTTTGAAATAATATCAAGTCATATTCAATAATAGAAGGATTTGACAAAAATATGCAAAATTGGAGGCATAAAAAATCAGCATACGTAGCAAACGAGTCTGCCCATTCCGAGACCCCGCAGTATCAGAAGCCTCGTGTATTCTATCTCTTTTTGTATGCAACAAAAGGTGTATAAGGAAAGAAGAAGCTAGAAGTTACTCAACCTGCTACATTGTTGACAGAACCGTTGCGGGATTCCGGCGACAACCACAACTTGAGCCTTAGCATGGTGTTCACAGACCTTATGCCGCCTATGGTACTGCTTAGCATCACTAAGATCAGCAGTACACTTCTCCGCCTGGCAACACCTCATCGAACTTGTTCCCCCACCACCACCACTCCCTTTCTTGCCTCCACCACTGCCACCACTTCTCTTCTTCCTATCATCCTCTGAAGCCTCCAAGAACTCATCATCTTCCATGTCCTCAACCTCTGTTGCAGCTTCCTTCTTCACTTTGTCCTTCACACCCTTCTGTTTTAGGTCAGCTCTACTTGCTTCCATGGTTCAGAGAGTGAAAAACAGTGAAGGCAATGGAGGATTTGAGGGAGAAGAAGGGAAGATATTGGTGTGGGTGGATGTGGGGAGTGGGAATTTTGGGAGGAAAAGTGAAAAGCTAGAGAGGGATGTGTGAGGACCACAACCCTCCATTCTTTGATGTGTTTGTTTGTATATGAATGTGCGTGTTTAGAGAGAGGTGAGGAATGTTAAAATCAAAGTGAGTGCATGTATGTATGTGGGGAAGCCAGAAGGGGGAGAAGGAAAATGCTACAATGAGGGCGGCACCATTTAGAGGAGATACACATTTTCTAAACAAATATTAAAATTTTATGATAATCCAATGATTTTATTGAAATCACGTCATTATACTAGTAAATTATATCAAATTTTTAGATATAAATAAGAATACTCTTTGTCAAATCATCGACCATGCCGCTACAATAACCGTCAGGGTTGGTTCAATAATTGAAATTGTTATTTTGTAATTTAAAGGTTTTAAGTTTTAAATTCAATTTATCTTTTAAAAGATATGTTTTAACTTAATTCAAGTTAAAGTGATCAATCCGCTAATTTTGAGAGAATAGTCGGTGGGCTACAATCGTTTAACAATCATAACCGGATCTAAGTCATGCAGCTAACTTTGATCGTTTAATAAACCTAAAAGCATGTACTTGGAGAAGCTAAAATGAGAATGCCCTCATGGGATAGCAGCCCAAGTTGAGAGAGAATGGAGTGGTGGCCCCACAGAGTTAAAGAAAGAAAGAGGGGTTGTTAGGTTTGCACTACTGATAGGACAGACACTGAAAGGGACTATTCCCTATTTGGGTTACGATTGTCTGAGGTCTGGTTGGTTTGAGTTTGCTGACGTTTTTGTCGGTGATTGGTTGGACTGCTATGGTCAATGCGTCAAATTTTCTAAATTTTTGAAACTTCATTGTATCTACCAATGAAAACTTGATACGTGTCCAAGCTCACGCTGTTTATGAACTGTGGCGAATTTGTTCTGTGTCCTTTCGATGCGGAATGGTACGATTCCTATTACGGTGGTGGGGATGGCCATGTCTGGCTCAACAAGCCAACACGAAGCCCCTTATGACAGGGGCGGCCAAGAAAAAATTGGGGGCGCAAAGTGAAAATAATAAATGAGATGTTTTTATTTTAAATATTAATAAAAAATTTAATTTTAAAAATTTTTAAATATAAAAATATTAATTAAAAATTTATATTTAAGTTTTTATTATTATACTTGAACATGATGGTCAAAAAGAGAAAGAATAATTGAAAAAATATATGATGGTAAGTTTAGACTTGATTTTTTGGGGGGTTAAGACAAATATTTTTAATAGTTTTAGTTTTAATGTTAGTTTCTTTTTTTTTTCTTTTTTAAATAAATTTTAATAATTTTTAATTTTACAATTGAAATCTTTTATTTGGACCTAAATTTAAATTTTTTATTTGGACTATTAATACACACTTATGAATTATGGAACCTTCCTCAAAATGAAGCCTTAAATTTTTTTTTATTGGGTTTGTAATTTTATAAGATTTTTTTATAAGGTTTAAATTATTTATGAATTTAATTTTTTTACATGAACTATTTATTATTTTTAAAATTTTGGGGCATTCTTTAAAAATGAGGCCTAACGTCCAAATTTTTTCAACAACACTGTTGAACTGCCCTTATGATCCCATCAGTGAAGCCTTATCGACATGGTCTCTGAGCTCTTTCCTTTACCTCACCCTTTTCAAAACATCAATAAAATAATAAAAATAACATTGTAACTTGTATCTATATAATAAGTAAATTTGAATTTGAATTTTGGAGATAAAGAAAAATCCAGATCGTTTTGAGGCAAAACATAAATACATTCAACAAATAATGTAATTCCAACATAAAAGACGGTTCAGATCATCTCATAAATACTAATCCGACGGTTTATAGTGAGTACTTAATTTTGTTTTCCCGCCCAACAACATTTTCTAACTCACGTCTTTCTCTCTCTTCCAAAATCTGTCAAATCTTCCCCAATCCCATCCAAAACTCAATTCCCGCCCATTTTAGTTGCACACACACGGCACCCCAAGCACTCTAGCCCAAGCCAAACTCTCTCTCTCTTTCCTCTGCAGATAAAGACCCAACTCAAGCCCCTTATCTCTTTCTCTCTCACTCTCTCACCAATTGCTCCTCTGCCATGGCTTAATTAGCAAATGTCACTTAAGTACCTTTATCTCTCTCTCTCTCTCTCCAGTTACACCTTATCTGTCTCACGACACACACACACACACACATCGAATCCCTACAAGTAATCCAATCCTACTCTTTGTTTACCATTTTCTCTCCTCTTTATTTATTGTCTTCTCTCTCAGAGACCCACCCACCGCCACCCTCCCTTTCCGACTATCCATCTTCAGAGAGCCATTTAGACCACCACCATTGACTATCACTCATTCTGTCTATGTATTGTCTTTTCTCTCAAAGACCCACTGCTGCCACCTTTTCTCGCAGACTGTCCATATTCAGAGAGTCATTTAGACCACCACCATGGAATGTCACCTACTCTCTGTAATGCTCACTTTGTCTCTCAGTAATGCAAAAGTAAAAGATAATTTGAACACCAGATGTTTGTAGTATCGCTTCAACGATGTGGAGTTGTCTATCTATTTGATTTTTCACTAATTGTTCATCTCTCTAATTTTTTATTTCCTGTCCATGTTTTTTAGTTTCATTTTTCATCTATCCAGTTTATTTTCCTATTTTCAGTCTTGAGCTTATGTTTTTTTTTTTCATTTTTTCTGTTGTGTGTTTATGCAATTTAAAATTTTCATATTCGTTTTGATTATTCTTTTAGGGTCTATTCCAAAGTTAGTTTTGTTGCGTGTTTATTCATTTGTAGTAATTTCTTCTTCTTCTTTTTTCTTCTTTTAATGTCATTGTCTTTTGAAAGGTTTGGCGCATAAAAACTAATGAAAAGATGAGCAATGAAAGCAGGAACCACCATCTTGACAACGGTAATGTTGTCCCTTCTTGATATTATTTTTGAGCATGTTTATGTGGAGGACTATATCGTTTGAACAACATTAAAAAAATTGAAATTCTTCATTAAATTAGTTCTCCCTTTTTGATATTTGTTTAAGAATTGTTTTGTTGTGTGCTTGGCTACCTATAATAGCATATCAATTACTTTAGTTGTTTATTTGAATTTTTTTCAAATTTGGTGTTAACTTGGGTGTTTTGTAGGAAATTGAATGTTATAGTTTCAAATTGGTTGTTAAGTTTTGAGCAATTGATGCTAGGATTTTTAATTTGGAATTCTCATGAAACCGTGTTTGTCACATTTCAAATTTGGGTTATTTTCATGAAATAGAATTGTAGGATTTTGATTGGATGTTATAGTTGTTTGTGGTATTTTGATTGAATGTTAGAATAGTTATGGAAATGAACTTGAATGTTAGGTTTATTTTGATTGCGATTGGGGTTTTATTTCATAATTTGTTTGTTTTTTTTATGAAATTGGATGTTGGGGTTCTGTTGAGTGTTACTTTAATAACATAAGATTTTGCTATTTTGAATTGTTTTAGTTGAATATGACTCTTTTTTTTTTTTTTGCGGTTAAGATTCTAATGCTTAAAGCTAATTGTCATGATATTAATCTTGGGTCTTTTCGAAGAAATTATCTCATTGGCCTATTATTTGAACTATGCTAGGGATAGAACAAGTAGTATGGAACGACATACCTAAACAAGCTGGCAAACTTGACTAGGCTCAGGGCCTTATGTCTTTAATTTAACAGCTTGAAAGGTATGCAATAAATTTTGAATATAACTTAAGTCTTTGTTTTTATTATATGGTATGATCTTTTTCCATTACATGTTTTTCTTTGCTAGCAATGTGGTTTGCTGTCACCTAATGTTATTAAAATAATAAGGTTGAATATTGTTTTGACAACTTTACAGGCCGTATTCTGAAGAAAATGGGCGTTCTTGAACATATGGAAGAATCAAGTGTACCAAATGTCTCTCTAACATGCTATGTGTAGAATGAGTTGTGGGAAAAAAATTGTAATTACATAAGATAATTTTGGTGATCATTTATTTATTTTCATGTTTACTGCTATTGAATTGTATTGGAAAGATTGTTTTTGTGGGTAATGTGATTGGGATCTTGGAGGGATTAATAAGACCACAAATTGTAGCGGGTTACATGGAGGGATTGATAATAAGAGTTATTGGAAGAGTTGCAATTTCATTATTGGTCAATGCTTCAAAATATGGAATGTTCGAACCAAAGCCTTCTTATTTACGTGGATTTAGTTCTTTGGTTGAGCTTGCATGTATAATTTGTCTATAACTTTCGTTATTATTATATAAATGATATTTTAGCTTCTATTATGTAGTGATTAAATTTTGATGTTGTTTTTGAGTTAGGGTTGAGTAATTTATTCTTGAAATTGGTTATGCAATAGTTTGTGTTGGACAATGATGCAATTGATGTCACTGTAAACAGGTTAAGATTTTTATGGGTTACTATTTACAAAAAATAAAAAAAAAAGGGATTATATTGATTTCAATTTCTTTAGTTAAAAAATGAAGAAAAAAACTATTTTAAATTGAAGGATTTTTTTTAAATTGCAAAGTGTCTTTAGGCACGGGTTATTATTAATATATTTATATAATGAAATAGAGTGAGTTTTGAATTCTAGTGACAAAGAGCGGCTGAGATCGTTTCGGGACAAAAAAAAATCTCATTTGACAGACGACACTATTCCAAACTATCTCAAACTATTAACGCCTCATATCATTTTGATCCGAAAATCACATTAGCTCTTGAAATTTATTTACAGTTCAAAATTTTTAGTTACCAAAATTGATATCCCGAAATTTAAGACCTCCAATTTCTTGACTAAAATCAAGCAAATCCCTCCATACTTGCTGCCCCAACTCCGTCTTTCTTAGGAATGACAATCCAGTCATGTCGTTTCGGGTTCATGCCGGTCATTACGGGCTCGTGTCAAACATTAGTTAACCCAAACACAACTCATTTAACTAATTATGTCGTGTTGAGTCGATCTGTTTATTTTTGTGTCATTTTCGTGTTCGTATTCGGATTAACTCACATAAACTTTGAATAAAAAATTTAATACTAATATTCTATTGTTATTTAATTGAATCCATGCTCATACTTTTTTTACAAACTAAAAATTAACTTAATAAACATAATAATAATAATGAGTAAAACTATCTTTTTTATACAATAATTATGTCAGTGCTTAATAAATAGTTACAAATAATTAACATTTTATTTTTATAATACTAGTTAAACATGTTAATTTTTTGTTATTCGTATTACCATACAAACGAGAAAATAGAGAAAGTGTCCATTCTTAAATAAACGGTTTGATCGTATCAATTTCGGGTTTGGTAAGTTGAACTCGAACATGACCCATTTATATTTCATGTTCGCATGTTGGGTCATTTTTGAGTTTGTGTTAAGTCATAATCGAGTTCGTGTTATAAAATTCGTGATATGTTCGAGTTGTGTTGTCGTATTGAGTAAAAAATGGTTAACCCTAATTTTTATCTCACGCACATAAAAAACATACACACATCTCTTTCTCCCCTAAACCTTTCCTTTATAATTAAAAGATTACTTCCTTGCAAATGGTCTATCTTTCCTTTTTAACGTCCTTTTCAATGGCCAACCCACCATTTTCGAAGCCCTTCCTTCCTTCGCTCTACCTCTGCACACTTTCATTCACTTTCACTTTAGAACCTAACCAGCCTCTCTCCCCCTGTCCTCGCAACCTCTCTCTATCTTTTCATTGCTAGTCAAAGCCGATGCTAGAAACCGCTGAAGTTTTTGACACCATTTTTTCCCTCTCTCTTCCCCCTAGTAATGCCTATTGAAATTCTTAAGAACAAAGTGCAAAAACTTAAAGAGAGAAGATATTAAGAATAGATTCACTCTCATTTATTGCTTTTTTATTGTAAATACATCTATACTTATACTAATTTCAAGTGAGCAAGACATTGCACACCAAACTTATTCATCTAAATGCTTTACATAAGAGGCATTTTCCTAACTAATTACCAGCTTCCATATGCCTCAAGATTTTTCTAGTGGGCTCGGAAAAATCCTTCTAGTGTGCTCTATGTGATCATGCTAAGCTGGAGAAGAGACTGAGCTGGAAATGGTGATCAGTAGAAGCATCAACTGAGTTGGTTGAGTTGGTGGAAACTGAGTTGGGAGGTGTAGCTGAACCAGCTGCTTTCTCTGCAAATTTTAACATCCCCCCACAATATGGAGAGTATATATTGCATACTCCCATCTTGAGAAGCAAAGAGTGAAAGTTGTAGATGTCAAGGCCTTTTTCATGATGTCTGCAATCTGAGAATGTTAAGGTATATAGGCAGTGAAAATCATTTTTTTCTTGTATCTTCTCTTGAATTAGATGACAATTTAATTCAAAGTGCTTTGTTCTCTCATGGAATGCATGATTTGCTGCAATGTGTAGTACTTATTGATTGTCACAATAAAGAATGACCGATGTATCATGAGGTATAGAAAGATCATTGAGCAGATGTTTAATCCAAGTGAGTTCACAACAAGTTGCAGTCATTCATCTATACTTTACTTCAGCTGAACTTCTTGAGATTGTGGTTTGCTTTTTGGATTTCCATGAGACTAGTGACTGACCAATGAAGACATAATAGCCAGCTGTAGATTTTTTGGTATTTAGACATGAAGCCCAGTCAGAATCATAGTAAGTTGTTACGTGCAAGAATGTAGTGGAAGGAAAGAAAAAGACCTAAGTTGGAGCCCTTTTGATGTATTTAAGTATTTTATTCACAACATTAAGATGAGGAACAGGAGGGGCTACCATGAACTGGCTCAACAAATTTAGTGAATAAGAAATGTCAGGTCTTGCGATGGTTAAGTAGAGTAGTCTTCCAATGGCTCTTCTATGGGTCACTCAAAAGTTCTCCATCGTCTTTGGAAAGCTTGCTGCTATGATCCATGGGCACCTTAGCAGGCTTTCACCTAATTAAACTAGAATCTGCAATGATATCCAGTGCATATGTCCTTTGATATACCTATATTCCATGAGAATTTCTAGCTACCTCTAGGCCAAGAAAGTATTTGAGAGTTCCCAAGTCTTTAATCTCGAATTGGGCACTCAAAAACTCCTTTAACTATGAGATGGCATGTTTGTCATTGGAAGAAACTATAATATCATCCACAAAAACTAATAATGCCATGAAATAACTGTTTGTTTTCTTGACAAATAAGTTGTAATCTGAATGAGACTGAGTAAATCCATAACTAAGTAAAGATGATGAAAACTTAGCATACCGTTGTCTGAATGCTTGCTTAAGTCCATATAAACTCTTCTTTAACTTGTAAACCTTTATTTCTCCTTTAACAGAATACATAAGGAGTGACTGCATATACACTTCCTCTTCTAGTTCCCCATGCATAAATGCATTATTCACAATGAATTGATGCAAAAACCAGCCCTTGACTGCAGACAATGCTAGCAAAATTCTGACTGTTCCAAGCTTTACTTCTAGAGAGAAGGTTTTATGATAGTTAAGTCCCTCTTGTTGAGTATACCCTTTTACCACTAATCAATCCTTATACCTCTCCACAGTCCCATCTAAATGATACTTTATTTTGTACACCCATTTTAAGCCAATAAAGTGTTTTCCTTTTGGCAAATCTGTGAGTTTCCAAGTATTGTTATACTCCAAAGCTACAATTTCATTATCCATGTCTTTACGCCATTCCAAAAATTTTACATCCTTCTAATATGAATTGGGCTCATGATGATTTAGGATTTCTATAGTAAAACTAGCATACTCATGTGAAAGTTTATCATATGACAAGAATGATTACAGAGAATGGAGATGACATGAGTCCTTGGAGTTTGTTTGAGAATAGTGAGGCACAATGACTTGATGACAGTAATAATCTTTCAAATTCTCTGGTCTTCTTCTTGTTCTATCTGTCCTATGAAAAAGAGGATTGTTTTGTCTTTCTGCAGGAACAGAAATACTAGGAGAATTGTTGTTGTCTGATGATGAAGAAGAAGATTCTTCTTGCTCAGGTTGTGAATTGGTAGATGATTATGCATGATTGCTGAGAACTCTGATGATACTAATGGGGTCTGGAACAGGCATAGATGCAACCTCTGTTGAGAAATTTTGATCAGATAAGGGTGATAAAGAAACATCATGGAAGTGAGGTAGTGAAGAGTAACTTTGTGAAGGTGACTGATCTGTCTTATAAGGAAAAATATTTTCATGGAATACAACATCCCTTGAATTAAAAATTGAATGAGTTTC
Organism: Ilex asprella; assembly: GCA_023539305.1. Lineage (NCBI taxonomy): Eukaryota > Viridiplantae > Streptophyta > Magnoliopsida > Aquifoliales > Aquifoliaceae > Ilex > Ilex asprella. The sequence continues at coordinate 12,336,638 of CM042197.1, read as the reverse complement.
TAGATCCATTAACTTGTAACCTTTGACTCCAAAAGGATAGCCTAGAAATACACATTTTTGGGCTCTGGCATCAAACTTATGTCTACTCTGTCTCATTGTAGAAGCATAGCATAGGGAACCAAAAACCCTTAGATGTTTATATGTTGGTTTGGTTTTGAAGAGGAGTTGATATGGGGATTGGTTATGCGGGTTGGGTGAAAGAGTTCTGTTTATCAGATAGGATGCAGTCAACTCACAATCATTCCAAAAATCAACAAGAATTGCTGAATGAAACATGAATATGTTGGTGTTTCCTTTCAACAACACCATTCTGTTGAGGGGTTTCTACACAACTTGTTTGATGAATAATTTCTTTTTCCATAAAGAACTCTCCCATGCTAAACTTATTTCCTTTATCAATCATGATTGTCTTGACTTTGGATCGAAATTAGGTCTCTATAAGGGAACAAAAGGATTGTAGAAATGGTCTAGCTTGAGATTTTGCCTTCATTAAGTAGAGCCATGTGCATCTTGTAAAGTCATCAACAATGGTGAGGAAATATCTTGAATTCTCATAGGTTATATGTGTGCTAGGTCCCCATATATCATACTGAATCAAGTTAAAAGGTTTATGTGACTTATGTTCTCTATCAGAAAATGGAAGCCTATGAAATTTGGCCAATGGACAAACTGAACAGGGAATTTTTTCGTTGATGAATTGAACATTTGACAAATCATTTTTCAACAAAGTAAGTCTTGAATCTGAGAGATGGCCTAGTCTACAATGCCACAAATTATTCTCAGACTGAGAAAAAACTGAAGCTAAAATAGGAAACTATTTACAAGAGAAACCAGATAAAGTTGTAAGAAATGTAGAGAAGGTTGGTGTCATCTTGAGCTGGTGTAAGCCATTATGAACCTCACCCTTCCCAATCGTGCTCCAAGTGGAAAGGTTTTGTATAAGGCACTCATTAGCAAAAATAGGAAACAACAATTGAGGTCTTGTGACAACTTTCTAGCTAACAGAAGGTTGAACCTAAAATATGGAATGTATAGCACATTTTTTAGGGTAATGGCATCATTGATTTTTACAATTCCTATGTGTTACCTATGATAAATCACCATTAGGAAATTTAACTTTTCAAAAAATTTTGATAGGTGCAAAAGAATAAATGGAGGTGCTAGAAATCATATATTAAGTTGCACCTATATCTATTAGCCAAGGAATTTTGGTGGTATCTTAAGTGGAGGTTTCAGAATTTGAAAAACAAGAAATAATACCAGTCATAGCAATGGATTGAGTATCAATTTGATTACTTTGAACTTGATTAGTAGAAGGATGCACAACTCTGATTTGAAGTAAGGCCATGAGATGTTGATATTATTCCTGAATGATTGTAGATTGTGATTCAGTTTGGTATTCTTGATTTACTATGCTGGTTTGATTAGCTAATAGAGTAAAACCCTTGTTCTTGTTGTGCATCTTGTAACCTGGTGGATATCCATGAAGCTTGAAGCATTTCTCAATAGAATTGCCAGTGATATTGCAGTGGGTGCAAAATGGCCTTTCTAACTCTAGATTTGGTTTAAAGTATTCCTCTATTGAATGACCAGGGATCTTGCAGTGAGTGCAATAAGGTCTTTCTTTCTTCTGAGGACCAGAATACCTGTTGTTTTCCTTGGTGATGAAATTAGTTATTGCTACTAATGCAAGAGAGTCAATCAAATTGACCCCAGAAGTGAGTTGTTTTCATTTTTCCTCTTGCTGGACTAGAGCGTCAACTTCACTCAATGCATGCAATGGTTTGATTAAAATGATATGTGCTTTCATGTTTGCAAAAGTGTCACTTAATCCCATGAGGAATTTCATAATTCAATAACTCTGTTGGTTTTCAAAACCAGTTTTCATTGCTCCACATGTACAATGTGACAGGGATTCAAAATTTAAGAGTTCATCTTGTAATCCTTTGAGTTTTGAGAAGTATAAACTTATAGAATCTTTTCCTTGGGTGAGAGAATGGATTGCTTGCTTTAGCTCATAAATCATTGGTCCATTGTTTTGAGCAAACCTCTACTCCAATTCCACCCATAACTCAGGTGTAGTCTCAACATATACTACACTATTTTTTATTTCCAAGGTCGTTGCATTTTGAAGCCAAGTAACGACCATGTCCATGTCATTACATTCAAGCCAAGCATCCATTAAAGGATCATTGGGGTCTCTTGGCTTGCAAAGAGTACCATCGATGAAGGCCAATTTTCTTTTGATTCGAAGTGGTCTTTGAGCAGTTCGGGATCAAGAATGATAGTACTCTGCTACGAGGAGATGATTGGTAAGGAGGGTACCTGGTCCATCATTTGGATTGAGGAGGTATAAGTTATCAGGGTCTTTTGGATTGGGATTGGTTGCAACATTATCACTGCTGGAAGAGGAATTGTTGTGATTTTGAGGTGGTGTGGTAGTCATTCCTGCTTTGATACCATAGTAAAATTCTAAAGAACAAAGTGCAGAAACTTAAAGAGATAAGATATGAAGAAGAGATTTATTATAAGAGATGAAGAAGAGATTCATTATCATTCACTGTTTTTTTTTTTTTTTTTTGCTGTACAATGCCCCATCAATAACTTCGATTTCCATTTGTTTCTTTTTTGCATCTGTTATCCACCACGCAAGGACACAAAACACACACACCAATTAGATTTCTGCTTTGAATTGGATTTTCTTTATTTCAGCTTAGAGTTGGAATTTTTGCAGATTTTCATATTTTTACTTAAAGCCACAATATTAGTTTGTTGCTTAAAGCTTTGATTCCCTCTATTGCTTTTTTTTCCCATCCATTTATGCTATTTGTTAATATATCTCTCTACATCACCATTTTCTTCCAACACACAAGTTTTCACATATGCCCCACACACGAACATTTCTTACTTTGTCCCGCTCAGTATCTACAA
>CM042197.1:12309927-12322367 GCA_023539305.1 Ilex asprella | reverse complement strand
ATCTATATCTATATATGTATACTAAATTTTCTAATAAAAAATATCAACTATTTTTTAAAAAAATTAATTTCTTTTTTATCCCTCAGTAGTAAAATTAGGCCATTTCAATCCCTAAATAAATGTGAACACATCAAAAACTTTTCAATTAAATTATTGTGTTACTATACATCAATTCAAGGGTGCACTAAAGAGCAATGCTATTGAGACATAATTTATTGATCTCGTTTGTCAACCTAATTCACTATAGCCTTTGGATTGATTATGGGTTTCATTAAACATTGAAACTTAATGCTAATTCAATGTTTCCAATGAAATTACATCATTAAATCAACAAATTAGGTTAAATTTTTAGATCCAAATAGCATTACTCTACACTAAATATAGATTATAGCTCTATGAACTCTTGGTATTCTCACACACTAAATATCTACATTAGTTCAATTGCCAGAACCTAGAAGAGGTGATTGTGCTTTTTCGAAACACCTCCAACCCCTGAATGTTTTCCTTTTCCGTTTTGCTGGATGATGACGAAGAGAGTTTATCGTTGGCGCGGAGCATCCTATTCGGTAAGAGTTTTCTCCCTTTTATCATTGTTGTGCTATTTCTTTACTTTCTTTCCAAAATTTACCCCGCATGAGGGCTACCTTTGCCGCCATCGCTTAAAAATGTGGTAATATTGCTTTTTTCGACGAAAAACAATTCTCATTCCCACAAAAAATCTTTGATTTCACAATCTATATGGATAGACTAGGGATAACTTGTGTCTGAAGACACGGTGCAACTAAAAAAAATTGAACATTGAATTTAAACGCAAAATAATCAAGCACTAAACTCGGACACGTACTAAATTGAAAGTCTAAACTCGTTCTATATCACATGTTTGAAAGCACCGTACATAGTTTTTAAACATGAAATAATCAAACAATGAATATAAACATGCATTATATAACAAAAATGTCATGACTTTAGTGAAATAAAAAGGGTCAAAAGTTGTTATCAACCAATACTTCGACCCCGGAAAATTTATTTTGAAGTGGTAATGATTTTATCATAGAAGCTCTTAACAATAACCACATCGATTCACAAATTTCATAAAAACAAAAATCTAATTCACACAAATCAAATCTTGACTTCAGCTATGGCAACGACAAGTGGGCGAAGTCATCGACAAACCCAAAAACACATACAATTATTTATATTGCAATGTTCGCAAATAATATAAAAACATTGTAATGTTTGCCATCATATAAAAATACACAAAATCTACTCAAATTTTTTATATTTAAACCATTACAATTATTCCACACCAAGTCGTCCCGAGTAATTACAATGCAATAAATCAACTTAAAACTTAAAAGCATACATGCAGTCACAGAAGCACAAAGAATGGCAAGGTAAAATAATTTCCATATACTATCAGTAATACCAACATGACACCATGACCTACGTCAAACCCATAAAATTCATCAAAGTAATAGCAAGTAGAGGGTGCAAAAAAGATGAGAGAGTGGCCCTTTTGTTGGCAACGACGCGTCTGCAACTCTTTGAAAAATCTCATTGAACATGTGATGAGTGTGTACAAATTCAGTCCAATGTAATGTAAACACAGTCCAATGCTTAGACAAAGAAAGGAAAAAAACCACCAAACCAATGAACTCAACTCCCACTATCAGACTACCAAAATCATATTTTATGAGACCACTCAAATAGAGGTTTAGACTCTTTTTAGGAGGAGTAATTGAGATGAGTAAAAAAATGGAAAAACTCAACTTAATTCACCATCAGGCCACAAACATCTACATTAAAAACGTCCGCCAAAAAAGCTCTATAGAACTCCAGACAACAATAAAAAAGAGCAAAAAAAGTAAGTTAGAGATTTAAAACAGAGCAAATTTTTTTTTTGGGGATAGAAATTAAAACTTCAAAAGTAAATCCAAGAAAAAAAAGTGTGGGATAAAAATTTAAAATTAATGCTACAGTTCGGGGTCATTAATCCATAGTCCATGCTTGATATCTTAAAGGAATGCAACATTGCAGCTGCTCGTGGTTCCACTCACAAAAACATGAGAGAGTCTTTGCTTGCTCTTGTTATCCCCACCATGATCAGAGACCAACTTTTGTCAAAAATATATGAATTCATCAGATCCCACCTAAGCAATTGGGACAATATTCAAAAAAAAAAAACCCAAGAGGTTTGTGTGGAGTAATAAAAAACACATGGTTATATAATTTTAATAGGGTTATAATATTTCAGCTCACATGGTTATATAATAGTGTTACCTATTTTTGTCCAAATGGCATTCCTATCATCTCTCAAGCAAATTGTTGGTATAGAAGATCAATAACTCAGACATTCATGAGTGAATTCTTTAAGTTTGTAGTAGGAACCCTTTTACTGCCTATCAACCTTCCTAGAACAAATTATAATAAGGAGCTGGGGATGGAAGGGGAGTACACAGAGGTGAAGGGAAAGAGTTGTGAATGCATTAGCCTCATGAATATACAAACCAAATAAACTTGGCCCAAGCAAACTAAATCAGAAACAATAAGTACATACATCATAGCCAAGCCAAATTCACCAAAAGAGGGACAGAGACCAAGACATACCAAGAATCAGCTTAATAAGAGCACAAATATAACTATGAACACCACCACCATAGAACAACTGGTTACGACAAACCTAAAAGCAGAAAAACCAATACCACATATAAACTACACATATCAACCAAAAAAAATACACAGATAAACAAAAATAACTATGAACACCAGTTGTTGTGTGAAACAAAATGCATTACAATTTACATACATAAATGTGATCGAGAGAGAAAGAGAGAGAGTTCTATACCTTTCTTCCCGCAAGTCCAAATCTTTCTAACTGGGTTCACAGATTCGAGCTCAAATGATGAGACCCATTTTTCAAAGCAGTACCTAAACCAAAAATTCAATTATAACACCCAAATTCTTTATGTTTGTGTTTGTGTGTGTGAGTGTGTTGTTGCTGCTCTGTGTGTGTGTGGGTGGGTGGGTTAGGAGCAAATTTAATCCAAGTCGAGGAGCAAATCAATCTAAGTTGACTGGTAATTACTCTTGATCCCCCATAAAACTACGTTGTTTGACAAAATGGCATTATAACATGATTGACGAAATCCATAAAGCATTGTATGATTACAATTCAAGGTGAAGCCATAATACAACACAAAAGATTTATATATACCGAGGCAGAGAGATAGGAGAAGGGCATGGAATAATACCTTCTTTGTGTGCAGCTCAAAATAAAAATTTGGGACTTAAGTCGTTCAACCTGAGAGTCCCTTCAAAAAATGAAGTTACCAAGCATCACTTATATGACAAAGGATTTCGGAGCTACCTAGCAATGACAAACATGCCCTGCATAAAAAAAATGACAGCAAATTCGCCAAGAAAATGGAGACTGTTACCGATTTTCAAATGGAATGTATGGAACCCAGTCCATTTTCATCTGCTTCAAGGGTAGAATTTCTTCAATCTCTCTTTGTTCTAATTTGACTCTTGTTCAACAAAATGAAAAATAAACTAGAAAAGGTGATACCACCTATTCAACAAAATGAAAAATAAACTGGAAAAAATCAAAGATGGCTTCAATGATGAAGCATATCCTAGTCTATCTAAAGCTATCCACTAAATGTAAATAAAACCTACTCAACAAAAAATTAATTCAACTGCTAGACTAAGTTAATCAGTGTGTTGATCCTCATATTCCAAAAAACAAAAAACATCAAATACAACACAACTCTGTTAACATAGAATGTAGAAAAAAGTTTTACCCAAACATTCGATAATTTTCTTTTTCTTAATTTTCTCCACAACCATTCGGATAAGGAAAAAACCCAGAAAAGGTTTGAGGAAAAAAACCCAAAAATTGGCAATGTTATAAAGTCCAAACTCTGAGCACAAACCAGAGATCAAAGAATATTGACAACTACACTCAAGCACGTAAGCCCATTCTGGAATCAATCAGAAAATGTAGCTTCTTGGTCACTATACGCACATTTTAAGCTGATCCTACTAAGAGAGAGAGAGAGAGAGAGAGAGACCTTTTGGAAAGTTTTGTCAAACAGTTTATAGGCCATCTTTGATAATGCCATTTTTTAGCGTGAGTGAGAAAGAGAGAGCGACAGAGAGAGAGAGATAGGGAGAGGGAAGCTGTGCGCGGGTGTGAGAAGAGAGAAGGGGAGAAAGAGATACTTGGAAAGCCTAGGGTTGGGTGCTAATGCTCGCGAGAGAGAGAGAGAGAAGAAGTGGTGATTGAGGGCTGCGCGCTGATGCTCGCGGCCTGTTGGCATTGATTTGGGGAAATGAGTGAAGAGACCAAGAGAGAAGAGACTAAATAAAATAGGATAGGGAGCCGTTCTTTTATGTATTGGCAGGGAGCCGTTGTTCTGTGGATTGGATGTGATGGTTGAGTTGGGTTGGGTTGATTTAGTTTTGGGGGGAAAATATAGTGGGGATAAAATTTAACTTCCATCCTGTTTTATTATATAAATTTCTTTTCTGAACAGCTATATAATAGGACGATGAAGTCGACATATGAACCTTGAAGGAGTGAATGAAACTCGAGAAAATTAATTTTTTTAAAAAGCAAGGTTAAGTGGTATTTGTATTGGGTGGAGTAACATTTTGTTTTGTTTCTAACCTTTTTCATACTAATCAACATTTCTTTTTTGTGTTTTATAAATTGAAATCATTTGCTACTTCAAATTTAACTTGTGTGCAATGTATGATACTTTTTCTGATACTACTTTTCCTTGGTTCTTGGTGCAGATTATTATGTATACAGAGTTTTATGTAAATGAATCAAGTTTCTAATTTATCGGTTGCTTGGTTCATATTAGTTTCTCTAGATGAATCCTCATATTTATTTTTCAATAAACTATTTTACTTGGGACTCTATACCCTTCTTTATAAACCATATTACTTAGGGTTAGATTAAATTTCAGTTGCTTTATACTTTATAAACTATAATTCATGTTGTTCTTCACTGTTGTATTGGTTTTTCTTATTTACGCTATCAAATCATTCATAGTTTATCCTTGTTTTTAGTTCTCAGTTAGTAACTAAAATCACGAACTTAATTTGATGATCATTAATGTCTATTCATGTTTCCTTTTCTATCCATAACTACGTTTTTCACCTCTCTCTCCCTCTCTTCACGATTGGATGCACCTTCACTTAAGTCATATACAAACTCATGCGATTAGTTTTTCCCTGACACGATTTCAATTTGGAGATGATTAAAGTCATCCATAAAGCATAAAGATGTTTAGCAATTATGCATGTGGTGCGAAGTACTCAATTCAGTTGATGATCATAATCAAATTACTCTTTACATTGTGGCGGTAACAGGCATGTTGGAGTGCTTAGATTTTTTGTTGGGGGTGAGAAGTGATCTTGATGTTGTAGGCCGCTATAAAGGATAGACTACCCCCTCATTTTTGTTGCAGTTGATGGCCATGTTGAAGCTGTTGAATTATTGTTGAACAATTCAACTTATGTATTGGTTATATATTCTGTTGAGAAAAATTATGCCATATATATTTGTATAAGTACTACAATGTTTATGTTTTTCAATTAAAGAATAGTTTATTCAATGTATTTGTATTACAATCATTGGGTAATCATCATGCATGGCTATTGATTTTTGGTCTTACTAAGAGTATTTGCATTATGATAATCTAAGCAAGACATTAGACACCTACACAAATATATAGCATTAGTCGATAAGAAGCTAAGAGTTTTGGTGTGTTTATGAAAATGTTTTGCCAAACTCAATTCCTATTCATAGTGAATTTTGTCTTGTAGATTGGTATCATAAAAAATTTTATTGTTGTATTATATTATCCGTGGGAACATTTCAATAGGAATCCAAGCTGAACAAATAAACCTACGAGTGCTATAATTTAAATGGTGCACGTGTGACACAGGTGTGAACTTGTGATGCCCTGATTCCCAGAGGTCCTATTTAACCCGTTGATCACTCATCAACCCGCAAAATATCCGTGAATATCGTATAACCCGATACCACGCGTTACGCCCCAATACATAATCTGTGCATTTATACAATATTGACCACACCGTATACATCCATCAATATTCAATCACGTAGCATATAATATTAACTCATAACTATCAATTATGCATATATTCTTTCATAAAATAATAAATATCCAAAAGAGTCACATATACATGCCTTAATTTAAATATAAGTTTTGTCTAAAAAAATTTATACAAAGCCAAAGTAAACGGAAACAAAAATTATGACATAAAATATAAGAGTCATAGTCTGCCTTTGTCGTCATAACAGGTCCAAGTTAGAGCCTCTTGTGGATGTCTGTCTGATACCTGAAATATATTCCCATTAAGGGTGTGTCACGCTCAATAGAGCATCTCCTATAAAGATTACCTCACAACCCAGATACATATGAAATATCATATGCAACATCCTATCATGTATTCATTCAAATATATCTATCATGAATAAATGCAATAAACTATGTCATGTTAGGAGACGAGACTCACGTATGCAATGAACATCTAAGTCCCATCGGCTCCCATAACACATGCATATGCATCCGGGCTATTCAAGCTCCCGTCATTGATGTTGAACATCGAATGACCACTTTATAAAAAGTCTCTTTGTCGGCTAGCAATTTATGGTTTCTCACCAAAGGGACACCACACCTCAGACAGATCTTCAAGACATTTTACCAATAGCTCTATCCTCGCCGCTGCACAATTTTATGGGCTCGTTACACCAACGGAATATACATATCCAAAGGTTTATGGGTCTTGTACCAGAGGGGGAGTCTAGCCCTGCTTACTACACTCCAACACGTTTTTCAATGCAATTTGTGCAACTCAGTCAAACCTAAGTCCAACATCACCAAGCTCATGTATAAAGCCACCAAGAATGGTGTTTGATAAAAAATATGCGCACACACACCTAGACTCGTGTCAAATGCCCATAAATGTTGTGCAACCCTGTGCATATGCAAATGCAATGTGCAAATGCATCTCATATAATCATGCTCATTACATTGTATAGCATATAATAAACATTAAACTTCCATGAACATCGCAAGCATGCTATTTATGATCATAATCCATGAACTTACTTGTTAACACTAAGCATTTATGTCAAAACACTTAAGAGAGCATGAAATGTAAACACATAACATATCTAATCAAAATCACATAAGCCTTCCTACCAGTAGATAATGCCTACCTACCAATAGGTTCCAAACTAAATACCTTCCTACCAGTAGGTTGTGCCTCTCCTATTGGTAGGTCTCAAACATAATACTTTCCTACCTGTAGGTTATGGCTCTCATACCGATAGGTCCCTTACATAATGTTGTCTTCCTGTTAGGTAATGCATGTCCTACCGGTAGATACCCCTTTACAAGCCCTTTTTACACCATTTCATACCTAACCCCAAATCGAATTCTACAAGGTTTTAATTGGTCCTCTTACACCATTTCAAGCCCCTAGATACCCTAGCTGTGATCTAACTTTCAAGATTTCATCTTTTAAGCTAAATCCATTTCATATATCACCATAGGTTGGAATTAAACCTCGATAGAAGGGTACCTTATCTTTTGTAGCATGTACACATTATAGAAAGACCCTTGAAAACGCTAAACGATGCCTTCTTCACTTCCTAGCCAAAACTTTGATTTTTGAAACGTGTCGTAATTGAACGTAGTTGGTACTAGTGCGTAGCCCTTGCCGTTGTGAGCAACTTTAATTCTTGCTATGTGGTGATTGTCGCTTAGATCTTGCTACAAGAAAAAAAAGATGAATAATGGAATGACTTTCCCCCCCCCTCTCTCTCTCTCTCTCTTTTCTCTCTCTATCATCTAAACATGGGTGTGTCGTGGAGAATGGTTTTCCACTTTTTCTTTCTTTCTATTACTTGGCCCAAAATAAGCCACATGTTATCTTTTGATTGGTCTGATTTAATCCATAACCAATTTGGTCCTAACACGTGATATTTAATAGAATTTTATAATATTTACTTTAAATTATATTATGGGTTCTACGATTAAAACCGATGGCCGATTTTAACCACGGGATACCCGATTGCGTTACAACATCTGAAAATCTGACAGTCTCGAAATTCGATCAAAATTGATAGGCTAGCTAGAATTTGTGGGATAAATCCAATAGAGAGGTCCGTTTCATCATTTGAGTTCTAGAAAACTTTGATTTTTTAACTCGTACCTTAACGACTAATTATTATTTTACCCTTTTTAATTAAGTTTTAATTTTCACGACTTTCACAATCTACCCCCCTTAGGGGAATCTCGTCCCTGAAATTACACACATGCAATATGTAACATGAATGCATACGTAACAAGTAATAACTATGTATTGACTACAAGAAATGTACCTCTATCCTCAAATAGGAGTGGATAGTGTCCTTGCGCTTCCATGTCATCTCCTTCATACCATGATGATGCTACAACACCTTCACCAACCTCACAGTTTTGTCACACAAAACCTGATCTCAGCTATCCATGATACGCATCAGTCCCTTCTCGAATGTCCCATTAGTATCAAGCACTAGCTCAACTCAGTCCACCACATGCATAGAGTTTGGGATGTACTTCCGGAGTATAGAGACATGGAGCACTGCGTGAACACTAGATAGATTTAGAGATAAATCCAAACGGTAAGTAACTACACCAACCCTCTTGAGTACCTTAAAGGGTCCAATAGACCTTAGTGACAGCTTTTTCCACTTCTCTAACCTGACCACTCTCCTTCTATGAGTCCACCTTCTCTGAGGTGTCCCTAATCAAATCTGAACCTATAGAAAGTCCCTCCCCAATCTCGGTCCAATAGATCGGAGAATGACACAGTCTCCCATAAAGTGCTTCATAGGGTTTCATCTAGATGCTCGCTTGATAACTATTGGTGTAAGGGGAACTCCACTAGTGGTAGATTGTCTTCCCAATTACCCTTGAGATTTAGTACGCATGCCCGAAGCATGTCCTCTAAAACCTAGATAGTCTTATTTGACTGATCGTCAGCCAAAACTCGTAGTTATTGAACTTGGCAAACAATTGATGGTCTCTTAAAATCTTCAACAAGGTCCTCAAGTGACCCTCTTGCTCCTCCTCATATTTGGAGTAGATCAGTATGTCATCAACAAAGACCATGACAAGCTGATCTAGGTAGTGCAGGAATACCACATGCATGAGATCCATGAATGTTTTTGTGGCATCCAAATGGAATAATTGTAAACTCAAAGTGCCTGTAACTTGTCCATAAAGCCATCTTTTGAATGTAGGCCTCCCTAATCCTTAGCTGATGGTACCCCATTCGTAAATCTATCTTGGAGTAGACTTGTGCCCCTCTCAGTTGGTCAAAAAAACGTCAATCCTTAGTAGTGAGTACTTGTTCTTGATAGTGACCCTATTCAACTGATGATAGTCAATGTAGAGCCTAAGCGCCCGGTCCTTCTTTTATTGCAAATAGAACCGGAGCACCCCAGTGTAAGGTACTCACCCTAATGAAACCTCTATCTAATAGCTTTGTAACTAGAACTTAAGTCATGCAACTCCGCCAATGTCATCTTATATAGTGTCATAAAAATAGGGGATGCACTAGGTTATAACTCAATGGTGAAGTCTATATCTTGATGTGGTGGAAACTTCAATAACTCGTTTGAGAAGATATATGCTTAGTCGCACACAACTCGAGGCAGACCCAACTCCTTTCTCGCTTCGTCCTCCAAAGTAAGGCTAGCAAACCAACCCATCAACTACCCGTGTCATCATGAGTCATATACAGCCTGGGGTAAAACATGATGCTTCTCCCCCAAAAACTTGAAATAGACCTCATATGAAGTATAGGTCGTAACCCTGGCTTAATTCTCTTGCGCTTATAATCAATGCTAACCTTGTGTGTTGCCAACCAATCCATCTCGAGTATGACCTCGAACTTATTATCTCAATGACCCTAAGGTTAACGGTGAGTTGGATCCCTCCGATCTCCAACTCACATTCTTGACAACTCCTGTCTATCCAAACCCTAACTCCTAGAGATTAACTCACGTATAAAGGCTTTTCTAGAGTCTGAACCTCTAATCCCAGGTCATTCACACAAGATGCAACTCTGAATGAATAAAATGCACCCAAATCAAAATAATATTCTAGTCCATAATCTAAAGAGAAGGAAAACACCTTGTATCACTGACTGATTTGCCAACTCAGTCTATGGTATGATGGTGTATACTCACCCCTAGGTCCATGAAGTCCCTACTTATTGTCCCTATCCCCGACCTCGGCCTATTCCCTAACCCATTTGCCGTACTTGGGGTGTCTCCATATGTGTTGTGGTATGAGCCTGTCCCGTGGGCTACTACTAATACTGGCTCCCCTAGCCCGTGGTGGGATATGAAAGAATGAAAATTGCCCAGGGAAGCCCTACTGACGATTGGGACTGAGGTGTCCCTATATTCTATGAATCCTACCTCAACGGACACTTTTTTTTTCAAGTGACCTAGATGATGGCAATAGTAACATATCTATGGGTCTCCCTGTAATGTGCTCCTAGTGTTCTTCCCGCCTTGGGAAGATTGGCTCTAGCCTTGGTCTTGGTAGCCTCAGCCTTGCCCCTATAATCACTATGGAAACGAAGTGCTCTGTTTTTTCCCTGATCTACTAGTGGGGGACTGCCCCTCCTTCTTCTTGTCATTTAATCTGGCCTCCCGGTCAAAGTCTCCTGCTTATATCTTACCAGATCGTGATAAGAAAAAGAAGATAAATAGTGGAATGGATTTTTCCTCTATCTCTCTCTCGGCTGAACATGGGTGTGTGGTGGAGAATGGTTTTCCACTTTTTTTTTTCTGTATATACTTTCCCTAAAATGGGTCATATGTCATCTTTTGATTGGTTCGATTTTAATCCCAACTAATCCTGTTTAGACACATGTGATATTTAATATAAATTTATATTATTTACTTTAAATTATATTATGGTTTCTGCAATTAAATCCGATTGCGAATTTTAACTGCACGATACCTGTTCGCGTTACAACACCTAAAAATCCGACAGTCATAGAATTCGATTAAAATTGACTGGTTAGTTAGAATTCACAAGACAAATCCAATAGTGAGGACCGTTTTGTCATCTGAGTTCTAAAAAATTTGGGTTTTCAATTTGTACCTTAATGACTAATTACAATTTTGCTCTTTTTAATTAAGTTTTAATTATTCCAGGTTTCACAAGGTCCCTTACTTAATTTTCTTATTTAAAATAACTATGTTTCTAACAATATTTAAAAAAATCCCTTATTTGTTCTAAGATTATTCAACTAACAAAAAATCCTACTTTAATATTTATTCTGAAAAATTTTATTTTGTTAGCCAAAATAAATTTCAATTCTCTTTCTCTTTATCTTTAATAACTAACAAGCTTAATTACATATGGTTGTTGGATTCGACTTCGGTCATTTGCATGTATAAATATTGAATTCAAAGATTAAGTTAGCATTATTGTGTCTCAAAAAATAAGAAAAACAAATTTTAAATAAACAAATTTTAATAATTATTTAATACTACTCACATAACTACAATAAATACTAATAGGGCATCTTTTAACATTTTTGCCTCAACCCATACATAAGTCAGGCTTGAGTCACATGATTTGTCTATCGCTACTCACGCTCTCAAGTTACACACGTGAATTCACAAAATTTGTCATAAAATCGTGCTCTCATTTCAATGAATTTGTGATTTCATTTAAGTAAATTTGCGAATTTAATTAATCTAACATAAATATGTAAAACTTGAAAAAATTAAAATTTAATTAAAAGGGTAAAACGATAACTAGCCATTAAAGTGCGAGTTAGAAACCTAATTTTTTTTAGTACCTAGATGACGGAATGTACCTTACCATTGGATTCGTCTGACAAAATCTAGCTAACTAATCAATTTGCATCGAATTCTGAGACAGTCAAATTTTCGGGTGTTTAACGTGATCAAGTATTGGGCAGTTAAAATCTGTGATCGGATTTAATTACGGAACCCATAAAATAATTTAAATTAAGTATTATAAAATTATATTAAATATCACATGTGTCGGGACGAGATTGATTGAGATTAAAATGTGACCAATTAAAAGATGACACGTGACCTATTTTAGGCCAAATATATAAAGAAAGAAAAAGGTGGAGACTTATTTCTTAAATCGTCTCCATCTTCTTCCTTCAATCTAGTAAGTTTCAAGTGACGACTTGCCTAAGAGCAAGAACTAAAGTTGCTCACAACAGTGAGGCTACGCGTGGGTACCATTCATGCTCAATTACGATACATTTCAGAAATTGGAGTTTTGGCTTGGGATTGAACAAAGCATCATTTGGTGTCATGAGGAGTCAATCTACCTCGTGTACACGTT
>CM042197.1:12276259-12295334 GCA_023539305.1 Ilex asprella | reverse complement strand
TAATATTAAGTGCAACATATTATTATAATACTAATTTATTAATTTAAATTGTGTCTTCAAATTAATAAATAATATTATTTCATTAATATTAAAATCATTGTGTACACTATGATTAAAACACATAAATACTTAATTCTAGATATTTAACACAGTACTGTTTCGACATGTTTCGACCGAAATGATCCGACACAGTGACGTTTTAACCTAAACTTTGGAATTTTGGGATTCAACCTATGTTTTGTGTCGGTGTGTTGAAATTCCGAAACGTTTCGAACGTTTTGACACGATATTTTGATCCTTGACCTCAAATCACCAAAGAATACCGATAAATTTGATCACCACCGTGTTAGGAACACCATATACCAATTTCAAAGAATTTGGGATTAAAGTCACCATTTAATTTTGAACCCAAAACTTCCTCATTTTCTCCCTCCTTTTTTATTCTCTCTCTCTTTTCTTCTTTCCTTTCTTTTTTTCTTCGTCCTTTCTTTGGTTTGCTCATTGTCTTCATAGCCAAATTTTGCTTGCCACCCAAGCATCTCATGTCACCATGCCTAGGCGTGCATGGTGACACCAAAGGACACTAGTCCATTTTTTTCTTGTTTCTTGTTTTGTTTTTACAATGACACTTGTCCCTTTGTTATTTATGTTTCTTTTTTTACTCCTTTCAAGTTGCATGGTTATATTTCAATCCCAAATAAAATTTATAGAAATAATTATAATTAAACCCCCATCATATTTAATCTTTAATTTTTTTCGGTTTGGGTTTTCATATGATAGTCCAAGGAATCTTATCCCAAGCAATTAAATTTAAATGTGTTATTTTTTTTTATTTTTTTCCTAGTACTGGATATCATATTCTTCCTTGCTATAAAAACTTTGTCCTAGAAATTTACAATGAGGTTTGCTCTTTAAGTAATTAAATTTCTTCTGTTGCACGTCACCTTTAATGCTCGGCTTAATAGCCTTCACCTGCACCCATATGTACAGCTAGAAGAAAGAAACTGTTTCTTTTGTTACTAAGCTTTGTGTCTAAGAGCCAAACACTTGTATCACCACACTGGTTAATCTTTTGGCGTCTTTTATTTTCCTAAATGATAAGGTTTAACTATTTCTCACACCACTACAATTAGGATTAAAAAGTTCTTAAATGGACAAGTAAATCCAAACTGTTCTGGAAATTTCACATATTGTTGTGTTATATTCCAAAATCACTACCATTAGGCACTTTGATCAAAGAGTAACTTTTGGGTATACTCAGGCTATCAATTGTTCCCAAACTCGCATATCATTATCCTATTCACAAGCTTAAATTCTTCCAAGGAATCCTATCCTTCAAATGTTTCATAACTACCACCAGGTCTTTCCAGCCCAATTTCTACAATGTCATTCAAGATCTAAGCCCCGGTAACATTCTTTGATGCCTCGAACCCAGTCCCCTTAGGTTTTGTGTGCGAACCAAATTACCATCAATATTCTCAAATACAAAGCACTAAAATCCTCTACAATTGATAAATGAAATCTTCAAACATAAAAACAAAGGATTACAACAGTAAAAATACTTAATAATTCTCATCCAACCTCTTCAAATGATCCGATCATTTACCCCAAAATCAAAGTGTGAGTTTGGAAGACCCCATAAGCAATTGAAAAAAACACAATATATGACAACATGCTAAGCGCCACTCAGTTCATTCCACTATCACACACGCCTCTTGAGACCACAACAACATCTCATAATCATAACATGCCACTGAATGCGCCTTACACATGTGCCAATAGGTTATAAAGCAATTAACCAACCAAATTTTTTTCAATACAAACAACCAATATCACATCAAAAGAAAACTTGAAGGAACATCAAAACATCAATCGATTAGAATAAAAGAATGGTAATAATGAAACGACTCTTTGCAAAGAGATTTAGAAACAAATACATATTGTGAGATAAACGACTTACATAATCTGTGCCACCTACACCATTTACCCTATCTACTACCAAATGTCTCAGTCTCTTTCTATCATATGTGACTTCACTGGTACATTTTTCTCACCTTCTTTGAAGAATAACTACTCTACCTCTTTATATGGAATTTGTGAGATTCCTAATCACGGTAGTAAGTCCATAACCTGCTCCCTATAGAAATAAAGCCGGCTAAAATATCTCCATGTAATTAGAATTTAGAAGTTCTAAATACACCTATAAGTCGATGGTGGAGACCTCAAATAAACAGCCTAAAATTTCTTCATTTCTTTTCCATGTCCTTTTAAACTTTTTTTTTGGGGGGGTCATCACAATTTTAATGGAGACTGAAATGATTCAGTGAATGAATATATAATTATAATGTTTCAAGGTGTTTTAGTATGTTTCAACCAATGTTTTGGAATGTTGCATAAACAATTTTCAATTTTTTTCTCCGTTTTTGTTCTTTTTTCGGAATGTGTCCAAAACATTTTTGAAAAGATTGCTTTTCCTAGGCGAGTGGAGCGAAATTTTGATCTTTGGCTATGTAGATGGCACTGGAACAAAAGATGCAGCTCGACAGCTGGAAAATCTAGTTGAAGTTAGCCGCACAATTTTAAATTATAGCAGCATACCCATATTCCAAGACAACAACTTCAGAAAACAGTGCAGAAATGATCAGCTAGCAGATTTCCATCACAAGCAGTGTTTTTTTTTTTTTGGTTTTCCCTTGTATTCCCTTTTCTAGTTGTTTTACTAGAACTTTTTATTTTTTCATCAAAATCGAAAAAATTAATTTCTGAAACTGCAATATGTGAAATAATTCTCTAATTTCGAAACTTTTCGTTTTGTTACAAGGACAAGTGTTAAAAATCACAAATTGAATGCAGGGGGACGAGGCTCAAATTTGTAGATGCGATTTTCACTGTTATTGATAAAAAGAAGTTGGCCTGAAGGGAACTAATTGTATGCAGTTGGCCTTCTATTTAACTTCTTACCCTGGATGACTTTACAGTATGATATTGAGGAGATGGTGCACAATTTGTGCACTCACACCTACACAATTAGAAATGAACATGATATTTGGCTTTCATATTTGTTCACATCAGTTTTATCATTATTGAGCTCTATCTCTTTTGCAGGGAATATGTTATGGACTTGGCCTTTCAGCTACTAAGGTGATTTCTTATTTTGCTGCATATTTATGTTCACTATTCATTTATGAGGATGATATAGTTTTATTTACTATGATATATCAAAAGCAGATAGCTTAAAGGTATGTCTTCATTTTGATTATGGGAAGAAATGATAAACGCTAGTTTTTTTTTTGGGTGGTAACCAAAGAGATTCCTATCATACTTGTGGCCTATTTGAAGTGAGGCAGGGCCGCAGGAGTCGCACTAAATGATTAATGTTGTTCTTTAAAACCAGAAAATTAGATTCTTTGCATCTAATTATATTTCCATTTCTGCAATATACAGTTGTATGCCTTCAGTCTCTAATTCTGATAATCAGGAATCCATTTTTTGACCCCCACGGTCTCTTCTGCATTTCTCGGGTAAAAGCGTGCATATCGAGTGTTATTTTAAGCAGTAGATTATGAGGCTGAACACCAAATGGAGGTGACGGTCGAAGAGCAAATGGAGAACTGCCAACTTTTCATATAATCATGAATGCATCAAGCAAAATAAGGGCTGTGTTTGAAGCAAAGAGTGAATGAGGAGGTAGATGAAACTGTAGCTTTTCAATATTTTGATAGCAGGATTACATCCATAGTTGTCAAATCGCAATTTGTATTGTGAATCGGAATCCTAAATTTGAGAATCATGAATCGTATCAAAATCGTGAATCGGAAGATTCGACCAAAAATAAAAAATACTACATATTTAAAATAGATAAAATATTGAATATTGAACATTCTAAAAATAATCAATTGACATAAGCACGTCATCTAAATGAAAAGACGCTAGCCTTTTGCTTCATTTTCATATTTTGCTTAAGCATTTTCAAATTCAACAACTTGCAAAAAAAAAAAAAAATCATTAAAGAACCATGACTATTCAAGAACAAAAATAGTGACACCCAATATAAATTAGGTTATAATCAAAAAAAAAAGAACAAATAAGAAAATTGATTGGGATAAAACATATGGGCCAATATTTTAAAATAAAAAATTAGAACCTAACAAACTATCCATGAAAGAATTGAGAGCAAAAATCAACTGATGATGCGAGAGTGTTAGCCGTGACCTTGAGCTTTAGATAACGCAAGACGAGCTTTAGACGACGTCAGAGAGAGAACAAGCTAAGAATTTGAGTTTTTATTAGGATGTGAGTTGTTTTACAAACAAAACGACGTCGTTTTATTGTTTAGCGGACAAAATGACGTTTTGCCAAAAAAATTAGGTTTTAAAAAAAAGTGATTGAATTGTACGATTCAGGCAATATGAATCGAATCGTACGAATCGTAAGATTCAGGTGCGACTCAACTCTAAAGTGATTTTCATATAAGATATGAATTGTTTTGTACCTGTATCGAATCGAATCATACGAATCGAATCGCGAATCATGCGATTTTGATAACTATGATTACATCTACTCTAGACATCACCCCATCCTACTCAAAAGACCCCACACACACACGCGTCACCTAAGCCAAATATTTACTTGACATTTTCTCCAGAATGGCAACTGTTGAATCAACAAACTTTAATATTGAAGCTACTGAGCATATTTATCAAATCGTGTATTAGAAGGCATATCGTTTTTTAAAAATAGTGTATCGTAAGATACGGTACAAATTTAAATAAATAATAAAAACATATATATACCTTTGAAAAAAAATCACTCATAAAAACATAATATTTCATTAATACTCCACCAACTATTCAAGTCATCAGCATAATTCACTAATATTATAATGCAACGTTCACAACCATAGTTCACTTTCAAACATAGTTTATGAAAATAGGATACTGGTGATGCCACTATTCGCAAAATTAAAATTAATCAAGATTCAGATTTTTTATACAAATATATATATTTTTGTATAAAACGACGTCGTAAAAAAAAAAGAAGAAGATACATATACTATTTTCAAACATATAATTTTTTATATATATTTTCACAAAAAAATAAGAAGATATGATGTGTTTGAATTGGCATAAAACGACGTAAAAAAAAAAAGCTTTTGCATGTATCGTGTGTATCATACCGATACGTATCGTATCGTAAAAACGTATTTTGTATTGGACGATACAACGCAAAAACGATACATAACTACGATCTGTATCGTTTTAGGCCTGTATCGTACGATACTAACAACTGTGCTACTGAGTGAAAACATTTTAAACCTAATGCAAAGGAAGCCATTAGTATTTGTTACCTTAAGAGCGAGGCATCTTTGTCAAGCTGCAATCACACTCCTCGGATCTAACGGAACACAAAACTACTTGGCCAAACATAGCACTATATTCCACTACTTCATGTTATTCAACATCATCATCAAACATGCATTAGTTGAGCTATAAGAAGGATCAACTCATCAGTTAAAATTCCCCTTTTAATGAAAACAATGGTAACTCTGAACCTATGAAGGAAAATATGGTTGTGCATCTGTGCTGAGGAAATATGAGAAATACAGAGAAGAACCTGCAATCTTCACCTCCTATTCATCTTTAAAAAAGACAGAAGACATTGCACATTGCACATTGTACATTGTAACAAAGGTGTCTCTACGCATATGTCTTCATTACTAGTTTAACCTCCAAGAAATATATATCAGTTTCAAGCCTGCACCTTCGCAAGACGTAATAATAATTACCATGGAGTAGTAAAAAGCAAGCAGTGGTAGTCAGGGTTAGGGCAGAGGCTATGACACATGGAGTTTGCGAGCTTATGTGGCTTCAAATCCTACCGAGTGAGCTCAAAATTCATGGTGATGAGCTTTTGAGACTGTATTGTGATAATAAGGCAGCTATTAATGTTGCACACAATCCAGTTCAACATGATAGGAGAAAACATCTTGAGATTGGACGACACTTCATCAAAGAGAAGTTGAATAATGGTTAATTTGTATGCTTTATGAAATCAAAAGATCAGTCGGCCGATGTTTTTTACAAGAGGGCTTAGTAGCAAGTTTTTTCATCGTATCATTTGCAAGTTGGGCATGAGGGACATTTATGCACCAGCTTGAGGGGAGTGTTATGTTCTGTTATATTAGGATGTAACCCGGTAATTTTGGCATTTGTGTGATTATATATATCTTGAGAGGTAGCTGTGTAACCCTAACAAACTACTCTTCTCTCTTAATTCTTCTCTTTCCTAACCCTAATTACTTCACAATGTAACTCATTTTAAAGTATCCTGCTGATATGCACTACTTTTTCCGCTGTTGATAATGTTGTTCCTGATCACTATATCTGCTTTGGTTAGGTGAATCTCATTGAAAGGATGTCAAGGCTATACACTTTCAGTTGTTTTCTCTTGAATCCGCCAACTGTGCATGACATTATGAATGAGATTGCAGCTGCTTGGGTTGACAATGGAGGGAGTTTTGTACTTGTAGTTTCTAATCACAACAAGGACCTCTTTCTTTTACCAAGAACTAGCGGTTGGCTGACTGTCATTCTAAGTGAGTATTTCTATGTCTTTCTTGAAAGGGTATCTTTGTGCATGTGGGAGAAAGGTGAAATAAGTTCTTTTGTTATATGTTAAAGTATGAAGTGCAAGCCTTGCATTAAGAATCTCAGTTTAAAAGAATAACAACCAATAATATGTCTAGTATTTTTTTTCCACAATAATGAACAATAATTTTGTTTATAATAAGCAAACAAGTGTTACAAAAACTGATCTAATGTAGTCAAGTCGTATAACCCAAAAAATTGTTAAGGACATTGAAGCCAAATTCAATCTGTGTGATGCTGTCCAACTAGCTGTAATGCTGAAAAGTGGAACATTCTCAAAATCCTTAGTCATGGATGCCTAAAAAGAAGCCAAGAAATAAAACATATCCCATAAACATTCAACCTCCTCCAGTTTATCTTCAAGATTCTCGAATTTCTCTCCATTCATAAAACCCAAATACTAGCTAAAAAAGCATGATGCCAAAGGGTCTTTCCTCTTCTATTTTCTCCCAAACCCATCGCATAGAAGGCATGGATATTGGACCTAGTGAAGGCCAACAAAGTCCAACGAAGTCAAAGGGTTTGTTCCATAGTGATAGAGCCACAGGACAATGTAAGAGTGTGGATCACCTATACACATAACACCATTGTGACAAAAGACGTGCTGACTGCCTTCTCTTAAATTCCAAATTTTGTTGACAACAATTGAGTTGATCTTGATTATCTTGATAAAATTAGAGGGTAATGTTTGGATAGTATCAGTTTGATGTTGAATGCATTTCCTGAGTCAGGTGGAATCAGTGCTAGTGATTTTCACATGGTGTATAAGGAGTGACCCGCAATAAGGGTTTTTTCAAGAATTGTATTCTGGTGTGATCATAATCTTTTGGCTGTGCAACATGAATTTTCTCTCTTCACAAGATGCATTATTGCAACCCTATAACTCTTATTGTTTTTTGGATCTTTACAAGAGCTCTTAGCCAATGATCAGCTGATGGTGCGCCACACTACTTTTGATGCTTAAAATGCTCCTTGTCTGCATCATTCCAACCCTTACTGGTTTTCCTATGTGATTCATTAAATCTGTTACCATGCTAGTGTAGGCTATTTTGTTGCATGTAATTTACGGGGATATTTTGACTTTGCCAGCCACGTAATGTTTAATTCTCTGCTAAAAAGTGATTCCTCCTTTCATCTCAGATGTTGAAGGTGGCAGTGCAAGTGAGGATTCAAGCACAGTTTTCATCAATAAGTTAGAAGAGTTGCCCATGATTATCTGCCACTTGAATAGAAAGGTAGCCAGTAATTCTTCTCCCCATCATGCTAATTGTCAGGAAGGCCATATTATTCTGGCCTCATGCACTCAAGAAATTACCTCGTGTTACTGTGATATATAGGACCTCAGTTGCTGGGAGAATTCTAAATGAGGTCTATGCAAGTTCGGCATGTATTGGAGGATTGTGATATACCACTTTTTCATGCTAATACTGTGACAATGCTTAGGAAGTGAAGCAACTCTGTTTTATGGAACGAAATTGAGATAAGAACGAAATTTATGGAGTGATACACGTTGCCATTTTCATTGTGATAAGAATGAAAATTTTCAACCTTATACTCAATTTCATTATCACTTTGCAAATTTTTGACTTTGGTATTAGACTGAGTACTCACCATTTTATGGAAAGATCTAAAACATGAGAAATCTTCACATTTACTGTGAAGTAGGTAAACACAAGTAAGTCAAGAATAACAATTAATAAATGTAACAAATCAACGATAACCAGAAGTAGACATAACATAGAAGGGTCCCCACACATCTGAATGAATAATGATAAAATGTGCAGTACTTCTATCATTAGTACTAGGATAAGATAAATATTTATGCTTGACAAATTTACCAGCATCACAAACAAAAGATTGTTTACTACACTGTTTCACTAAATTAGGAAAAAGATGCTCTAAAACACCAAATGATTGATGCCCCAACTGTCTATGCCACTGGTATAAGAGCTGAAGGGTTGAAACGCCATTTGCCTTGAGAGCTTGACAGATAGACTGAGAAGAAGCTTCAACATCCAAGATGTACAGACCTCCATGTGTTTTACCACTGCCAGTCGTTTTTTCTAGTTCCAATTCCTAAAAGATACAATAAGTACGGAAAAAAGTCACTGAACAATTTAAAGATTTGGTGATTCTGTTAACAGAGAATAAATTTGTAGAAAAATTGGGGATTTGTAGATCAGATGTGAGGGATAAGGTTGATGTGCAACTAATTGAACCTTTTTCTAAAATAAAGAATAAAGTTTCATATGCCACTCTTACCTTATCTCTACCTTAACATGTAGAATATGAAGAGAAAAGACTAGAGGAATTTGTTATGTGACTCATGGCTCTAGAGACGATTATCCAAGGAGTATATGCGGATGAAACACCAAATACACTAGTTTGAGCAAAATTGGAAAAAGAAGAGGAAGCATGATTAGAAGAAACATCTAGCTGAGCCATCACACGTCTAAGAGTTTGAATCTCATCCTAAGAAAAAATGTCTAAGTACTGTCCATGTCCATTGCACCAGAAAAACGCCAAAAATAGCGAAATCATGACCAACGAAATTGCACACAATACCAAGATTCATAACACAATAGCAAGAGGCCTCAAACTAAAGCCTAAAAAATGACTTGGGGTGAAGTAGCCTCAACCAGAGGCTACAAACCCAGATCTGGATACAAACAGCGGCGAAGAACCCTATAGCTTAGCCTTAGGTTTGCCCAAATATGCAATATCCAGTCCTACGCAATACCCAAATAACTCCAACAGTAGCAGAAGATAGACCAAAACGTTGCAACCGTGTAGCCAAACAACGGGTAAAATATTACCAGAGGGCAAAACGCAGCAGCCAAAACAAAATCTAAAGCCAAACAAAGGTCAAAAAAACACAACCAGCAGTAAAGAACTCTAAGTCGGCCCACAAAGTCACCTCAAAACCAGGAAAAAACTAGAAATTTGGACCCCAAAATAAAAATTGCACAACAGTGACCGAATAATAGTCTTCTAATAGCAAAAGTGTCTTTGTAGTAGCCAAACAAAATATATACAGCAGCAGTAGCCTTATAGTAGCAATAGTAGTAGTAGTAGCAAAGCATGAACTACAAGGCTGGAACAGTGGCCCAAACAATAACTGAGGCTGAAAAAGCCAATCGAATCTGGAAAAAGGCCAAAAACCTCTCAAATTTGCTCGAATCGCAACCAATCATAGCTGTTAGTATCGTACAATACGTCATGATACAAGGCTAAAACAATACGGATCGTAGTTCCGTATCGTTTTTTGCGTTGTATCTTCCGATGCACGATACGTGCAAATACTGTTTTTTTTTATTTATTTTATGGAATGACGTCATTTTTGGGCTAGGTAAACTGTCTTTTTTTAAATTTTTTTTATGGAACAATGTCGTTTTGGGCTAGACAAGTACTCCAACAAACATGTGGTCTTGTACAGTGGAAGAAATGATGTTAATTTATTTACAAAGCCAAATTTTTTTTTTAAATTTTTTTGTATCAAAATTTCTGAATCTTGATTAATGTTAATCTTTTAATTTATTTACAAAGCCCAATGGTGTTTCAAGTTTGAATTAATGAACTATGGTTGTGAACTTTGCATTGTAATAATAGTGGACTATGTTGATGACTTGAATAGTTGGTGGAGTATTAATGAAATGCTATGTTTTTGTAAATGTATAATTTTTTTTCAAAGGTATATATATATTTTTATTATTTATTTAAAATTGTACCGTTTCTTATGATACACGATATATTACGTGATACAATACATTATTTTTAAAAAACGATATGCCTTCCATTACACGATTTGATCACTATGCAACCAATCTTCATAGGTGATGTGGATCTACCATTTTTGCATCTCACATAATAGATTCGAAGCCAAAAAAATTGGTGGAATGCCCAAAAATTGGGTCGTTGTCTGATAGACGGAAAAAAATCCAAAAAAAGCTTCAAAAATAGAAAATCTCACCGGATGGATTTAAAAAAATCCAGAAAATCACTATAAATATCAGGACAAAATTTCGAGTCTCCTATGAAAATTTCAAAAAATTCTAACATAGGCGAGTCGTTGACGTCAGGTTGTCAATTGCAGACATCAGTCACCCTGTTTTATGTCTGATAAATTGCAACGCTTTGTGATGACTCTACAACTTTAGATTTGGATTGATGCTTTAATACTAAGTTGAATTATTATGTAATTAGGGTTTATGAAGGCTTGAGGTTTGATGGTACTCCTTAACTTATTAAGGCTTCAGGTTAACGGTTCAAGTTCTCCTCTCCCTTCCCCCCCAAAAAAAAATTATTATGTAATTAGGGTTTATGAGAAGATGAGAAGAAGAAGAAGAAGAGGAGAAGAGAAGAGAAGAAATTGTGGGAATAGAGTAGTGTGTTAGGTTACACATCTATACTTAGCTTTTATATATAATCTCAAATTACAAAACTATCCTCAATTAGAAATAACACATGACATAGCAGGTACCAAATTTTGCACTTCTATATCTATAAACCGTCAATATTATGTTTTGTTAGTGTATAAAATATATAAAAATAAATATGTATCAAGGGCTTGACTGCACCTTGCTTCTAGGCTTACGGAAAAAGGAAAATCCGAGGGCTCTTTACTAATATAATATCATAGGGGACACTTCCTTGAAGAAAGCCGTGCTCCCATCAGCTTTCAAGTAGATAAATAAGTTCACACTAGTGACATCAATGTATCTTTCCATATCCATATCCTATATTTTTAGATTTCAGGGAATCCTTATAGTCATATTGTGTCGTATTGTTTCCCGTATCTGTATCCATCCATTCTAGACTTGCTCTAATACCTCCTGATGTAGCCTGCTGTGAGGAATTGAGGCTTAGCACTCTTCTTTGCTAGCTTGACAACTAGACAACAAGATAAACTCAACCATAGTTATCAAATCGCGATTCGTATCGTGAATCAGAATTTTAAATTTGAGAATAGTGAATCGTAAGATTTGACACAAAATTTGAACGAAAAAAATAAAATAATACTACATATTTAAAATAGACAAAATATTGAATATTGAACATTATTGCGTCTAAAAATAATCAATTGACATAACCACGTCATCTAAATGGAAAGACACTAGTCTTTTGCTTCATTTATATCTTTTGCTTAACCATTTTCAAATTCAACAACTTGAAAAAAAAAATTCATTAAAGAATCATGACTATTCAAGAACCAAAATAGTGACACCCGGTGTAGTTTAAGTTACAAACTTGAATAAAAAAAGAACAAAAAAGAAAATTAATTGGGAGAAAAAATAAAGGCTAACATTTTGAAACAACAAATTAGAATCTAATAAACTACTCACGAAAGAATTGAGAGCAAAAATCAATCGATGATGAGAGAGCGTTAGCCGTGACCTTTAGCCTTAGACAACACAAGACGAACTTTAGACGACGTCAGAGATAGAACGAGTAAAGATGTTGAGTTTTTATTAGGGTTTGAGTTCCTATGCAAACAAAACGACGTCGTTTTATTGTTTAGCGCACAAAACGACGTTGTTTTGCCAAAAAAATTGGGTTTTTAAAAAAAAGTGATTGAATCGTATAATTTGTGAGATACGAATCGAATCGTACAATTCAAGTGCGATTCAACTCTAAAACGATTTTCATATAAGATAGGAATCGTTTTGTATCTGTATCGAACCGAATCGTATGAATTGTACGATTTTGATAACTATGAACTCAACAACCAAATAAGAAAATAACAAAGAATATAGAAATCAGTTAAGAAAGGAGAGAGAAATCAGTTAAGAAACGAGGCAAAAAAACAGAAGGAATATAATTGATAAGAGTACTGCAGAGGCAATGCCTACTCTTTCAAAAGAAGAGATATTGGTGGCCATAATTTCCTCAAACAGCTCTTCATAGGCTGCTGGACAGGTTCTATACCTTATGCTTGAATGGTTGTAATCTTAGCCTTACAAATCTCTACATGCAAAAGGATTCAAACTTAACTAGAGCATAATAATTGTTTATAAGGCATCTAAAAACAAGATTATATAACATAGAGTAGCAGCATGTGAAGCCTAATACACATGCAATATTTCATTTACTAGTCGCTACTGCAGCTGCATTAATCTTTTGACAGTTTGAACTGTGGATCAAGTTGAGAGCCTGAGTTACTGAGGGTATAGTGATTGATGGAGACCCGGTAAGAAATTTCGAGGAGAGAAAGATTCATAGATAATTGGCATTTGCAGTGGAAATAGCAAAAGATGCAGGATGGATATTTGCTCGAAATTAAGGTCAACCCTATATGAGTTGGATATTGCAAAATATGGAAATGAATTTGTTGTAGTATTTGTTTGTGCATATGAACTTTACCAGTTGTCTGTTGTTGGCATCTAAAGTATTTCCAATAATCTCTTTCATATTAGATGATAGTATCATTAAATTACTATCATTTCAACTCCCACATCATTTTTGTAACTAAATCTGTTTTGGTTTATGGCAAACAGGCATTAGGCAAAAACAACGTGATGGTTGGTTACATAATGAAGCCTTCTCGGGAAGAAGATTTTGCTAAGGTCAGTTCTTTCTGTTAAGCAAATGCCGACATCACTCTGTGCTAATAAGGAAGAAAAAAGGTTGATGGTAGTAAAAAACAAATGTACTCACGACTCTTAAGTTTTCACAAACGAATATTGTGTGACACTCATAGATAAAAAGATCTGCATGACTCATTTGGATGTCTATTTGTAGTCCTCCTACATTATTATTTGTGATTGTGCTTAATTGATGCCATACTATCAAGATTGTAATTTACAGCATAGCTTAAGTATTTGATCTGGCTGATTTTGGGAATAACAAATCCTCTAGGTTGGTTTGACAAGACTATTCTAGCTAGTGGATGCTTATTCTTGACTCACTTATGGCATTGTACTTCGAGGTTTACAATCATTGTACATTATATTTTCAATAGAGGTTTAAGTCACATACATTGCACTTTTGATTTTGACAGAGAGGTGCATTCCCCCTTTATCCTACTCAGAACGGGCTGATATTTATGCCACTTTCACTTGAGCTACCCATATCATCTCAGCTAAAACAAGTTGACATAGTTCTCCATAAAGCAACTGATGAGATTCTCTCAGTTGAAATTAGCAATTCTTCAGAATTGCCAAACAAAATTACTTATACCAGGGGCATGCAAGAGTTGCAAAGGTAACTTCCAGATTTCATTAAATTGTTGCTGGTTGATATTGTATGTATGGAAACATTTAAAAGGGTAAACTGTTGTACCTTTTACATGAAATAACCCATGACGTGGCATAGAATTATCTTTGAATTAGTTACTTATCTTTTGGTCAATATGCTATTGCATTTATATGATAATGGTGGCTTCATGGTTTTATTTGCCCGGGAACCAAAATGAGGTGTAATGTCTCCGTAAAGTTTTTACGTCAACATCACTGGAACATTTTTGAAGCACATTAAAAATAATGAAGCTCACAAATTTCAAGTAGTTTCATTTACAAAAAATTAATTTCATAGGTTATGCCATCTAGAAGTATGCAATCAAAATACATGATGGAACATGTAGTCTTAAAGGTGTATGCTGATTTGATAGGTATTTGTACGAATATATGAATTGATTTGAATACATGCAGCCATGCTAAAGTTCATAAATATACGATTGCCTCCCACTTTTAAATCCTGAAACTGCAAGTCTTGCTAGCTTTCAAATTATTTTTATTGGGCATATGAGTGCTGTAATAAAATGGTTGAATTGTTTATTATTAATGCCCTAGTTACCAGTAGGCTAAGATAACCACTCTATTCCTTATTACTGCCCTATCAGAGACTGCTTTTCTTTGTTAGACACAACACCCTTGTCACCTCACATTTGTCTGAATCGAACACCTGTTACCTTTTTCATGACGTTTTGAGAGGTTATGTCATGCCATGTCAGAAAACACAAAGATGCTATAGTTTAATTGTTTGGTGTATGCTGTCATATAAATTACGGTCCAGGACAATTGTAATCTGTACACAGAAATGAGATTTTACTTTTAAAGTTTATACTTTTTGAGATTTTTCATTTTCTATGAGGTACTTCAAATTCCAACTTAATTAGTGAGCGATTTCATTGGCTCACACAACTAAGATCTCTTATATTATGTTATACCTTTTGCCAGGTATATCGAGCACCAGCCGGATTGCTGTGTAATCGATCCATTTAATAAGGTTTATCCTGTGTTGGATCGATTAATAATCCAACAAATTCTACTTAGTTTGGAAAAGTTCAACATAGAAGGTCGTTGTAAAATCAGGGGCCCCCATTTTCTCAAGGTATTTTCTCCAGAATGTTATCTAATTTATGCTTGCATTGATTTCAACAACTTGATGGAAACAACACTAAATCTACTTAGGAATATTATGTTTGATAATCTTGTCTAGTTGGCAGCATTAAAATTTTTTTTTTCAATAATATTATTGTTCATAAAACACGAATGAAAACAATACAACATCAGTCAAAGGTGGACAAGTTGTCCAAACCAATAACTGATCAAAAGTACTGAAAATAAATCAAGACTACATTCGGCATGAAGCTGTCCAACTTGATGTGATCAAAAAAGAGGAACATATTCAAACTACTTAGTCATTGAAGCCAAAAGGAAGCTAAAAAGTAAAGCCGATCCTATAGTCCTTCCACCTCCTCACTTTATCCTAAAAAAAATCTTGCATTCCTTTCTAACCAAACAGCCCATATGGTAGCAAAAGAAGCACAGTCCCGTAGAGTCCTCCATCTTCTATTGCTTCCCCCACCCAAAACATCCAAACAAAACATGCATGACATAGTATTCGGCCTCACCCAACTAATTCCCATATGGTAAAACAACTTGTTCCATAGTGAAGGTTGGGTGAGGCCGAGTACTAGGTTTATCCAGTGCTGGATCAAAGGTGCGGTTGAGTACTAGGTTTATCCTGAGTACTCTGCCTCAACCAACCTATGAATTGTTTTCATGTATTATGTGAAAAGATGAGGGTGTGAATCATTTATTTCTATATTGTCCCATTGCTTTCACTATGCAACAATTTGTCTTACCATGAGGGAATTAGTTGGGTGAGGTCGGGTACTATGTCATCTATCCGGGTGGAAAGCAAATCATAGGTTTATCCTATGTTGGATGGATAGAAATCCAACAAATTAAAAGTTCAACACAGAAGGTCGTTGTAAAATCAGGGGCCCCCTTTTTCTCAAAGTCTTTTCTCACAGAATGTTATATAATTTTTGCTTTCATTAATTTCAACAAATTGATGGAAACGACACTAAATCTAGTCACGAATATTATGTTTAATAATCATGTCTAGTTGGCAGTATTTGTATTTTATCTCTTCTAATTTTGCATTTCTTAAGTGAATATGCTATGCCATGGGCTGCTGTACGAATCAAGCATGCTAAACCAGTGTCTTAGATTTGGGTGTCAGTATCATTATCATTAAACCAAGGTGTACTGTACTGTACCTTTTTTTTTTTCAAAGTTGTTGCTGCCAATGTTCTTCTTTTAATACTTTTGTAAGATTTGATGTATTGATAAGTAAAAACGGATACAAATTAAGTGTAGAGCCCCGGTATTTATAGTCAAACAATAAAGGTACAATAAGGATAAAAAAGATAAAACGAAGACAAAAAGGAAAACCCTAATAACCTAGGAAATCCCTAATAAACTAGGCTATAACTCCAACACTCCCTTTCAAGCTAGGCGCAAAAATATCAACTAAGCCAAGCTTGACAACAGAGTCCCGAAGAATGGATAGAGTGACAGGTTTGGTGAAAACATCCACAACCTGATCAATAGTCTTCACAAACAATGGAGTGACAATACCACAGCTAACCTTCTCCCGAAGAAAGTAAACATCGATCTCTATATGCTTCGTCCTCTCGCGTAGTACAGAGTCAGAAGCGAGTTGAATAGCAGATCGATTATGACAATATAATGCGGATGGACAAGTCACTGAAAATTTCAACTCGCCGAGAATCGATCGTAATCAGATAATCTCACATGTGCCAAGTGCTAGTGCCCGATACTCTGTCTCTGCTGACGAGCAGGAGACAACTGTCTACTTCTTGCTCTTCCAAGAGATAAGATGAGTCCCTCGAAAAGCACTGAAGTCCGTAGCAGATCGATCGTCGCTCGTTCCTCCATAATCTGAATCTGAATATCAAGCTAGAGAATCAGTCTGAGATCCTGATGCATAGAACAACTCAAGTCTAGGACAAGACTTGAGATACCGAAGAATATGATAAACTGCATCAAGATGAGGCTGACATGGCCTGTGCATGAATTGACTAACTTGGCTAATAACGAGTGAAATGTCTGGCCAAGTGTTGGCTAGGTAGATAAGTCTACCTTCCAATCTCTGATAGACAGTCGGATCCCTCGACTCCTCACCTTCAGTAGTAAGCTTCAGGTTTAGAATCATGGGTGATGATGTCGGTTTGCACTCCAGTATCCCAATGTCCGAGAGAAGATCCAAAACATATTTTTTCTGAGAAAGAACAACACCTCTGTTGCTACGGGCAACCTCAATCCCTAGAAAGTATTGCAGAAATCCCAAGTCCTTCACATCGAAGGCCTTCCTAAGGTCTACCTTGACCTGTGCAGTCCCAAAAGCATCATCTCCAGTAATAATAATCTCATCAACATATACCAAAAAGATGACACACTGTCCAGAAGTATTCCGTCGAATAAAACAGGTATGATCAGAATAACATCTGGTGAACCCCAAACGTGAACCCCAAACGTAAACTACATCACTAAAGCGAGAGAACCAGGCTTATGGTGACTGTTTCAATCTATAAAGAGATTTACGTAGTTGACATGCCTTTTCAGCATACTCTCCCACATCACGAAAGCTCGGTGGTACATCCATATAAATAATTTCATCTAGATCACCGTGAAGAAAAGCGTTCTTCACATTTAACTGATGAAGAGGCCAAGAGAACTCCGCAGCTAGAGAAATAGTCAACCGAACAGTAATCAATTTTTTCACGGGGCCAAATGTAGTACCAAAATCACGACCTGGTACCGGAGTAAAGTCCTTCACCACAAGCCTCGTCTTGTAGCAATCAATAGTACCATCCGCAAGAAACTTTAGGGTGTAGTCAACCATCGCCTTGTGGCAACAGCCAACAAGCTTCACCCCTAAAGGTAAAGAGACAAGATCCTATGTATGATTACGCTGAAGAGCGTCCATCTCCGTCTGCATGACAATAACCCACGGGGGCTCGTGCATAGTCTCTGAAATAGAACAAGGAATTGACGTATCTGATAAGGCCATGCTATAAGCTTGAAATGTAGGAGATAAATCACCATAAGAAACATAAGCAGAGATCGGATATAAAATTCTAACGGTCCAACCATAACGATCAACTGGACGACGATCACGCCGCGGATAGCGACACCCTAAATCATTATCCTTCACTGATAATGACTCATCAGGTAAAATAACTGGCTCAGTACCTGCAATTTCATCAGTACTAACAATGGGTGTATCAATATGATCAACGAACTGAGAAATATTACCTGTATCACCTGAGGTAGAGGGGACATCATTATGGGGATGAGAGTGAGGGCGACGAACATAAACCTGCAAAGGAAGAGAGACTGGTGACTCTCTACTGACAGGAATGAGTGGCTCCAGAGAACGAGAGACTGAGGACTCTGTAGTAATTGTCACTAATGGCTTTGGCTCCTGTGGTAGAGGAAAATCAAAGAGAACATCATCAACTGGAAGAGCAGACACAGGATTGGAAGAAAAATAAAAATAAGGAATATGTTCAAGAAATGTAACATCTAAACCGTGATACATATGTCGTCGGACAGGATCATAACACCGATACCCCTTAGACTGATGACAATAGCCCACAAAGACACAACGAATTACTTTATCATCAAGCTTATGACGAGTAAGAGACCGATCCTGAACAAAACATATGAAGCCAAAAACACGAGGGAGAACCCAAAAAAAGTGTCTGCTCAGGGAATAAGACCTGTAAGGGAGCTCTATGTTGAAGAACACGACTCGGTGTACGATAGTACAAAAAGGTAGAAGTTAAAACAACAAAATGCCAATAAGATTTTGGTACTCCTATACCTCTAAGTATACAACGTACCATCCCAATTAAACTCCTATTTTTTCTTTTAGTAACTTCATTTTGCTCAGGAGTATATGGACAAGTGAGCTGCTGAAGGACACCCTGGGAAGAAAGGTGAGACACTAAGGTATTAGACACATATTCTTTAGTATTATCCGAACGAACAGCACGAACAATGACATCGAATTGTGTCTTAATCATTTGGAGAAGCTGAGTGATGACAGGGAGTACATCTGATTTCCTATGCAAAAGGTAGACTTAAGTACAACGGGTATGATCATCGATAAAT
>CM042197.1:12257426-12272756 GCA_023539305.1 Ilex asprella | reverse complement strand
AATACATGATGGAACATGTAGTCTTAAAGGTGTATGCTGATTTGATATGTATTTGTACGAATATATGAATTGATTTGAATACATGCAGCCATGCTAAAGTTCATAAATATACGATTGCCTCCCACTTTTAAATCCTGAAACTGCAAGTCTTGCTAGCTTTCAAATTATTTTTATTGGGCATATGAGTGATGTAATAAAATGGTTGAATTGTTTATTATTAATGCCCTAGTTACCAGTAGGCTAAGATAACCACTCTATTCCTTATTACTGCCCTATCAGAGACTGCTTTTCTTTGTTAGACACAACACCCTTGTCACCTCACATTTGTCTGAATCGAACACCTGTTACCTTTTTCATGACGTATTGAGAGGTTATGTCATGCCATGTCAGAAAACACAAAGATGCTATAGTTTAATTGTTTGGTGTATGCTGTCATATAAATTACGGTCCAGGACAATTGTAATCTGTTCACAGAAATGAGATTTTACTTTTAAAGTTTATACTTTTTGAGATTTTTCATTTTCTATGAGGTACTTCAAATTCCAACTTAATTAGTGAGCGATTTCATTGGCTCACACAACTAAGATCTCTTATATTATGTTATACCTTTTGCCAGGTATATCGAGCACCAGCCGGATTGCTGTGTAATCGATCCATTTAATAAGGTTTATCCTGTGTTGGATCGATTAATAATCCAACAAATTCTACTTAGTTTGGAAAAGTTCAACATAGAAGGTCGTTGTAAAATCAGGGGCCCCCATTTTCTCAAGGTATTTTCTCCAGAATGTTATCTAATTTATGCTTGCATTGATTTCAACAACTTGATGGAAACAACACTAAATCTACTTAGGAATATTATGTTTGATAATCTTGTCTAGTTGGCAGCATTAAAATTTTTTTTTTCAATAATATTATTGTTCATAAAACACGAATGAAAACAATACAACATCAGTCAAAGGTGGACAAGTTGTCCAAACCAATAACTGATCAAAAGTACTGAAAATAAATCAAGACTACATTCGGCATGAAGCTGTCCAACTTGATGTGATCAAAAAAGAGGAACATATTCAAACTACTTAGTCATTGAAGCCAAAAGGAAGCTAAAAAGTAAAGCCGATCCTATAGTCCTTCCACCTCCTCACTTTATCCTAAAAAAAATCTTGCATTCCTTTCTAACCAAACAGCCCATATGGTAGCAAAAGAAGCACAGTCCCGTAGAGTCCTCCATCTTCTATTGCTTCCCCCACCCAAAACATCCAAACAAAACATGCATGACATAGTATTCAGCCTCACCCAACTAATTCCCATATGGTAAAACAACTTGTTCCATAGTGAAGGTTGGGTGAGGCCGAGTACTAGGTTTATCCAGTGCTGGATCAAAGGTGCGGTTGAGTACTAGGTTTATCCTGAGTACTCTGCCTCAACCAACCTATGAATTGTTTTCATGTATTATGTGAAAAGATGAGGGTGTGAATCATTTATTTCTATATTGTCCCATTGCTTTCACTATGCAACAATTTGTTTTACCATGAGGGAATTAGTTGGGTGAGGTCGGGTACTATGTCATCTATCCGGGTGGAAAGCAAATCATAGGTTTATCCTATGTTGGATGGATAGAAATCCAACAAATTAAAAGTTCAACACAGAAGGTCGTTGTAAAATCAGGGGCCCCCTTTTTCTCAAAGTCTTTTCTCACAGAATGTTATATAATTTTTGCTTTCATTAATTTCAACAAATTGATGGAAACGACACTAAATCTAGTCACGAATATTATGTTTAATAATCATGTCTAGTTGGCAGTATTTGTATTTTATCTCTTCTAATTTTGCATTTCTTAAGTGAATATGCTATGCCATGGGCTGCTGTACGAATCAAGCATGCTAAACCAGTGTCTTAGATTTGGGTGTCAGTATCATTATCATTAAACCAAGGTGTACTGTACTGTACCTTTTTTTTTTCAAAGTTGTTGCTGCCAATGTTCTTCTTTTAATACTTTTGTAAGATTTGATGTATTGATAAGTAAAAACGGATACAAATTAAGTGTAGAGCCCCGGTATTTATAGTCAAACAATAAAGGTACAATAAGGATAAAAAAGATAAAACGAAGACAAAAAGGAAAACCCTAATAAGCTAGGAAATCCCTAATAAACTAGGCTATAACTCCAACACTCCCCTTCAAGCTAGGCGCAAAAATATCAACTAAGCCAAGCTTGACAACAGAGTCCCGAAGAATGGATAGAGTGACAGGTTTGGTGAAAACATCCGCAACTTGATCAATAGTCTTCACAAACAATGGAGTGACAATACCACAGCTAACCTTCTCCCGAAGAAAGTAAACATCGATCTCTATATGCTTCGTCCTCTCGCGTAGTACAGAGTCAGAAGCGAGCTGAATAGCAGATCGATTATGACAATATAATGCGGATGGAGAAGTCACTGGAAATTTCAACTCGCCGAGAATCGATCGTAGTCAGATAATCTCACATGTGCCAAGTGCTAGTGCCCGATACTCTGTCTCTGCTGACGAGCAGGAGACAACTGTCTACTTCTTGCTCTTCCAAGAGATAAGATGAGTCCCTCGAAAAGCACTGAAGTCCGTAGCAGATCGATCGTCGCTCGTTCCTCCATAATCTGAATCTGAAAATCAAGCTAGAGAATCAGTCTGAGATCCTGATGCATAAAACAACTCAAGTCTAGGACAAGACTTGAGATACCGAAGAATATGATAAACTGCATCAAGATGAGGCTGACATGGCCTGTGCATGAATTGACTAACTTGGCTAATAACGAGTGAAATGTCTGGCCAAGTGTTGGCTAGGTAGATAAGTCTACCTTCCAATCTCTGATAGACAGTCGGATCCCTCGACTCCTCACCTTCAGTAGTAAGCTTCAGGTTTAGAATCATGGGTGATGATGTCGGTTTGCACTCCAGTATCCCAATGTCCGAGAGAAGATCCAAAACATATTTTTTCTGAGAAAGAACAACACCTCTGTTGCTACAGGCAACCTCAATCCCTAGAAAGTATCGTAGAAATCCCAAGTCCTTCACATCGAAGGCCTTCCTAAGGTCTACCTTGACCTGCGCAGTCCCAAAAGCATCATCTCCAGTAATAATAATCTCATCAACATATACCAAAAAGATGACATACTGTCCAGAAGTATTCCGTCGAATAAAACAGGTATGATCAGAATAACATCTGGTGAACCCCAAACGTAAATTACATCACTAAAGCGAGAGAACCAGGCTTATGGTGTCTGTTTCAATCTATAAAGAGATTTACGCAGTTAACATGCCTTTTCAGCATACTCTCCCACATCACGAAAGCTCGGTGGTACATCCATATAAATAATTTCATCTAGATCACCGTGAAGAAAAGCGTTCTTCACATTTAACTGATGAAGAGGCCAAGAGAACTCCGCAGCTAGAGAAATAATCAACCGAACAGTAATCAATTTTTTCACGGGGCCAAATGTAGCACCAAAATCACGACCTGGTACCGGAGTAAAGTCCGTCACCACAAGCCTCGTCTTGTAGCAATCAATAGTACCATCCGCAAGAAACTTTAGGGTGTAGTCAACCATCGCCTTGTGGCAACAGCCAACAAGCTTCACCCCTAAAGGTAAAGAGACAAGATCCCATGTATGATTACGCTGAAGAGCGTCCATCTCCGTCTGCATGACAATAACCTACGGGGGCTCTTGCATAGTCTCTGAAATAGAACAAGGAATTGACGTATCTGATAAGGCCATGCTATAAGCTTGAAATGTAGGAGATAAATCACCATAAGAAACATAAACAGAGATCGGATATAAAATTCTAACGGTCCAACCATAACGATCAACTGGACGACGATCACGCCGCGGATAGCGACGCCCTAAATCATTATCCTTCACTGATAATGACTCATCAGGTAAAATAACTGGCTCAGTACCTGCAATCTCATCAGTACTAACAATAGGTGTATCAATATGCTCAACGAACTGAGAAATATTACCTGCATCACCTGAGGTAGAGGGGACATCATTATAGGGATGAGAGTGAGGGCGACGAACATAAACCTGCAAAGGAAGAGAGACTGGTGACTCTCTACTGACAGGAATGAGTGGCTCCAGAGAACGAGAGATTGAGGACTCTGTAGTAATTGTCACTAATGGCTTTGGCTCCTGTGGTAGAGGAAAATCAAAGAGAACATCATCAACTAGAAGAGCAGACACAGGATTGGAAGAAAAATAAAAATAAGGAATATGTTCAAGAAATGTAACATCTAAACTGTGATACATATGTCGTCGGACAGGATCATAACACCGATACCCCTTAGACTGATGACAATAGCCCACAAAGACACAACGAATTACTTTATCATCAAGCTTATGACGAGTAAGAGACCGATCCTGAACAAAACATGTGAAGCCAAAAACACGAGGGAGGACCAAAAAAAGTGTCTGCTCAGGGAATAAGACCTGTAAGGGAGCTCTATGTTGAAGAACACGACTCGGTGTACGATAGTACAAAAAGGTAGAAGTTAAAACAACAAAATGCCAATAAGATTTTGGTACTCCCATACCTCTAAGTATACAACGTACCATCCCAATTAAACTCCTATTTTTTCTTTTAGTAACTTCATTTTGCTCAGGAGTATATGGACAAGTGAGCTGCTGAAGGACACCCTGGGAAGAAAGGTGAGACACTAAGGTATTAGACACATATTCTTTAGTATTATCCGAACGAACAGCACGAACAATGACATCGAATTGTGTCTTAATCATTTGGAGAAACTGAGTGATGACAGGGAGTACATCTGATTTCTTATGCAAAAGGTAGACTTAAGTACAACGGGTATGATCATCGATAAATGTCACATAGTATCGAGTACCTGACAAAGTAGTAACAGGAAAGGGTCCCCAAATATCAGAGTGTATTAAGTCAAATGGTTTGGGTGACTGGTGCATGCGAGGAATATAACTGGTTCTAACATGTTTCGATAGAGAACATATAACATAGTCAAGTTTGCCACCAACACAAACATTGCTCAAAACAGGAAACAACATACATAAATATTTAAAATTTGTATGTCCAAAACGGTCATGCTACAACTGAACAGTTTGTGACAAAAAATCATAACGACAAGTACTAGGTAAAATACTAGCATGCAAGTTATGAATAGATAAAGACAAAGCAGGTGCAGGTGATGGAGGTGAAAAAACTGGTGAAACTAGAGGTGTATCGCCGAGATAATAAAATCCATCTCTCTTATGTCCCCTTATAATAATCCTCTTGGTACTTAGGTCTTGCAAATAACATGAATCAGATAAGAACACAACTGCATAGTAAAAATTTATGGCTAATTGATGTACAAATAATAAATTTATGACCAATTTTGGTGTATGAAACACCAAACGTAAAGTAAAGCTATCTGAGAGGTGGACTGTTCCCCTACTTACAATAGGGGCATGTGTCCCATCTGCTAGCTGAACTTGTGTATGTAACTGCTCATCAAAAGTGGTGAAGTGATGACCCTCACCTGTCATGTGACCATTCGCACCCGAGTTCAGTATTCAAAGGGGAGACGGATTGGCGCATTCATAAAAGACACTAGGTATACCTGTAGTGGTGATAGTAGCAGAAGTCGGACCCTGAGAAGTCAGGGCGGACATAAGGATATCCAATCGGGAAGTGATAGCATCCATATCACTCTGCCAAGGAGGAACAGTAGGGGTAACAGTAGGAGCAGTGGCAGCAGATGGTGGTATCTCTGCAAAAGCAGCAGTACGATCGCGAAGAGGTGGCTTAAGCTCCGAATGAAACTTCCAACAAGCAGCCTTGAGATGTCTTGGTCGGCCACAATAATTACATTGACGAGAATCCCCCTATCTACACTGATCTAGGGCACCCTGACGGCGCTGGTCTGGGCGCTGTCCACCCCTGACTGAGAATCCTGAACGAGACTCTGCAGCAGTAGCTGTAAAGGCCATCTGGTCAGCCGAAAAAGTCAAGGCCGCAACTGGAAGCGATGCAATACGAATGCGGCGTTCATGCTGCTCAATCATCACATACACCTCAAAAAGAGAAGGAAACCTCAACATGGACAAGATCTGGGAACGAGGCCCCTCAAACTCATCACGAAGCCCCATAAGGAACTTGTGAATCCTATCCTTCTTCTCTCGAGTATGCAAGAATGCTGCTCCCTCTGGTTCTATCCTCGAAATAGTAGCAAGAGGACGTAGAGTCTCATACTCAAGTCAGCGTTTTCTTAAACATGAACTCCCCATCCATAAACACGAACTCCCCGTCCTAACTGGGAATATATCTCTGATAATGCACTCCATAATTTTGAAACAGAGCTATGAAACTGGTGAATCCTGCAAACAAATGGCTCCATCAAACCAAATAACCATCCAAGAATGACGCAGTTCTCAGATAACCACGCAGAATATCTAGGGTTATCATCAACTGGCTTTGGGTGAGATCCCGTCAGCCAACCAAGCTTCCCTACACGACCTAAGAAAAGCTAAAATGATCGAGACCCCTCAGCGAAGTTACGGCCATTTAACAACTGTGTCGTAACTTTTTGAGAGATCATGCCCGACAGTGCTGGTAATGCAATTGTACCAGTAGGTACAATATACTGATCAAACAAAAAAGTGGAAGTACCAGATATCTCAACGGTAGATGTGTCAATAGTAGGGGTTTCAAAACCCTCAGTAGTAGCCATATCAACAACAATACTAAGGCACCCGTGATAGA
The DNA here is from genome assembly GCA_023539305.1 of Ilex asprella. Classification (NCBI taxonomy): domain Eukaryota; kingdom Viridiplantae; phylum Streptophyta; class Magnoliopsida; order Aquifoliales; family Aquifoliaceae; genus Ilex; species Ilex asprella. The sequence continues at coordinate 12,266,011 of CM042197.1, read as the reverse complement.
AAAATAACTCTAAGATAAATAGAGGGATAAAATAAGGGAGAACAATATACCTCCAGTCAAGCATTAGCGACAGATAAAGAAGGTTTAGAAAGCTCTCAAATAATCAAGTCACGGTGCCCAGAAATCTAGTAAATATAAATAAAAGATCTACTGCATCAAGAGCAGATCAACGAAGAAGTGGATTCAACCCCTCTTAAAAAGGCTTAAATACTGCAACTGGACAACACTGTGACGTCGGGTGCGAAGGACGAAGCTACAACAAAAAATGATCCAACAATGGGCTGATGAGTGGGCTGGACAGTGATCCAGGTTGCTGGGGAGGTGGGGACTGTTATTGGAGTGGGCTGTCGGTGAAGCCGTATTGTGTAGTCGGTTGATAGGGGTGACTGGGTGTGGCCTGGTCAATCAGTGTTGGTGGACTTGGGTTGACTTGGTTTATTTTTTGGTGGAGAGGCGAGGCTGTCGGTATATGGGTAGCTGGTATATGGGGCTGTCGGTGATGAGTTTAATATGGAGGCAGTCGGTGGGGTCTGTTGATGCAGGCAGTCAATTGGGGGCTGTTGATGCAGGCAGTTGGTTGGGGTTTAATATGGAGGCAGTCGGTGGGGGCTGTTGATGCAGGTAGTCGGTTGGGTATGTTTGTGCAGACATTCAGTTGGGGTTTAATATGGAGGCAGTCGATGGGGGCTGTTGATGCAAGCTGTCGGTTGGGTTTAATATAGAGGCAGTCGGTGGGTATGTTTGTGGCCTGTTGTTTTGTCTCCGATAGAGGGCTGGATGGTTGGCTGCTGTGTGGAGGTGGGGGCTGGTGGTTGTGACGTGAAAGAGGGGCTAGGGTTAGGGTTTTGGTTCTGATACTAACTTGATGTATTGATAAGTAAAAAGGGATACAAACTAAGTGTAGAACCCCCGTATTTATAGTCAAACAATAAAAGTACAATTAGGATAAAAAAGGTAAAACGAAGACAAAAAGGAAAACCCTAATAAACTAGGAAATTCCTAATAAACTATGCTATAACTCCAACAGTAAGAAGTTGGAAGTTGAATTAAAGGAATTTTTGCTCTTTCATAGGAAATAGTGGGCTTTGGTTATTTCAAAAAATAGTGAGGAGTATTTTGGTAATTCATTGATTAAGGTATCGGTCTATTTATTTTTCCTTTTGGGTATGCTAGTTAGTGGGCTTTGGTTAATATTCACCCAAAAAGCTTTCTTTTATTTTTTTTGCTAAATTTGGCGTGATCCAAAAAACGCTAAATACAAAAGAAAATAAAGTTATTAGGTTTTATTGGCTGAGAGGGAACAAAATGTTCTTACTAAGGCTTTTTGGTAGCCCTAGTAATTGATAGACACTGAAAACTTATTGCACTTCCTTCATTAAGTGTATTTGTGCGGAAGTATTTAGGGTATGAATTTTAAATCACATAGCTATGTCCTTTTAGTTAAACGTGGTTTTGAATCATAAGTTTATCATTATATGGTAGTTTTAGCTTTTTAGGAATTCAGTTGCTCAAGTTTTAGGTGCCACTGCCTCGACATTATAATTTTCCCATTATCATTTCATTGAAGAGCACTAAGCAAATCATTGGGAACATAAAAGAAACAAGAAAAGAAAGGGAATCTTTTGGATCACAATAACTCATAGCTTTTGGCTACTTTTTCCTAGTTGATTCCGTAAACTTTGATCAACCCAAAAGAGAGAAAGAGAAGAGAAATAGAGAAAGAAAGAATATATTTGCCACACACTTGGTCTATGTTACTTCATTAAAAAGAATACATAATAGAAGTCTTATATGTACTAGGACAACACAAAATTAATAAAGTGACTAAACCACCCCTAACTCTAACACTAAATATTTAAATATACTCTAACACCTTCCTCAAACTCATGATGTGATAACAAAAAAATCAAGAGTTTGCCAAGCAGAAAGCAAAAGCGCAATGGATGGAAGAAAAGGGAGAGCGATAGTGCTCAACTAGATACGAGGATGCACAAAGTGATAGTCAATCTCAGTGTTTTTTGTACACTAATCGAAGACCGAGTTGTGAGCAATCTAAATAGTACTAGTGTTATCACAATACGGAGGGGTAGGAGCAGATAAAGAGATGTCGAGATTAGTGAGCAATGATCGTAACCAAACTCTCTCTATTGTGGTAGATGCTAGTATTCAGCTTCAGTTGAGGAATGAACAACAATAATTTACTTCTTGTTTTTATAAGAAATAAGAGAATAATTAAGAAATTTTTTAAAACTAGTGGTGAACTTGCGATCCATAGAATCACCAGTCCAATCAGCATCCTAGTGAGCCCTAAGTTCCATATTAGAGGAGGAGGGAAATAATAGCCTCTGATACGGAGTACCTTGAAGATATCGAAGAATATAGAGAACAACCCAATGAACAGTAGTAGGTGAGGGCAACAAACTGATCAACCACGTGTACAACATAAGAGATATCTGGCAAGTAATCGTAAGATATATTAGATCCCTAACAATAGTAGGTAGAGAGTAGGATCAGGTAAGAGAGTACCATTAATGGAAGAATAACGAATATTGAGTTCTTTGGGCATCTCAATTGTCCGATTCTTTGATAAACGAGCTCGCAGAATAACATCTGATACATGAATTGACAACGGAGAACTTTTGGGGAGAACTACCCTCAATCCCCAAAACATTTCGGAGCTGACCCAATTCTTTCATCTAAAAAAGATTCTACAACAATTTTTTTAATAACCGTAGAGAACAATGGAGTCTGAGGAAGTGGACCGCAAAAATAGAGCAGATTTATAATCACCAACAAGAAAATCCAAATCATAGATGGCCAAAAAAAACTTGACAAACCATACCCTAGGAGCCTATTTAATACTATATGTTTGCCTTTTGGAGGTTACACACCGAACCAAGACTATGAGGTAATCCAGGAGGAGGAGCCATAAACACTTCTTCAATCAAATCTCCATTGAGAAAGACATTTTTTACATCCATTTGAGAGATACTCTATTGATGAATATAAGCCCCAGCAATCACCACTACGAACAATGATCATCTTAACTAGAGGAGTTAATGTCATTCATTGTCTATGTCAGGCTCTTGAGCAAATTCCTTGACTACTAATCGAGCCTTGTATTGTTTCATACAATCATCAAATTTAGTCTTAATTTTTAAACCAATTTACAACCAACTGTTCGTTAGCTAGAGGGCAAAGGTACTAACTCTTATGTGCCAGTCTTATATAAAGTAGCAATCTCCTCATCCATAGCTTGTTTTCAAAGAGGATCAAGAATAATTTCCTTGTAAGTAATAGGTTACGAAAGAGTGTATAGAAGCTAAGAAAGAACGAAAATCAGTACAATAACAAGAGTTAGAGAAACCAAAGCATTCTGCACAGTTACAAGGTCATTGAGGACAGCGAGAAGCATAATCCGAGATGTGTGACTGGCAAATTAGAAGAGAAAGGCATATCATAAACAGTCACATCACGAACATAAGTGTCAGAGAGAACATCAACCGGAAATGAGGCAATATAAATAAGATCATATTTATGCAAAAATGACAAACTAGATGGAATAGAGAAAGGAATATGCTCTATGAAAACATCATTATGAGAGACGAAGTTTGTGTGCAATAGGATCATAACAATGATAACCTTTTTGACCCTCACCATAACCAAGTAAAACACATTAAACTGAACAAGCAAAGAATTTAGTATGAAGAGTACTAGAAAGTAAGACAAAACAAGTTCATTCAAATATACGCAAAGGGAAATAATCAGGCGACTTGCAACATAGTTTTTCAAAGGGAGAGATTCTAGAGGTGATCATAGTGGGAATGTAGTGAATCAAATGGACTCTGGTAAGTTTACTTTCCCCCTTATTGCACTCTGATACACCGTTCTGTTCAGATATTTCGGTACAAGAAACAGTGTCATCAAATTTTAATAGATCATGAAAAGGATTGAAAGAATATTCTCTTCCTTGGTCACATTGAAAATATTTAATAAATGTAAAATATTGGGCATGTATAATAGCACAAAAAGTAGTGAATACAAAAAAGAATTCAGAACGATGCATCATTATATAGACCCAACAATATCTAATATAGTCATCAATAAAAGAGACATAATATCTTTTGTAGGAATAAGAGTTACTTCCCAAATATCAAAAAGATCCAATTCAAAAGGTGCAAGAGAGCTAGTAGAACTTTCGTTCAAAGATAATGCAGTAAATTTAGTTAACTTGCATCTACTACAATTAGAAATGTTACGGACCTCTTAAGTTACCCAAATTATCAGTAGAGACTAAAAATTTCAAACGAGGGAAATATGTCTAAGAAGAGAATTCCAAAAATAAAAATTAAAAAACTGTGTACTCAAATGAAAATAACACAAATCAACAGTAGAAGCAACAATATCTGGAACATGTAACTCGTTGAACACATACAATCCTCTTTTTTTACTGTCTGTCCAAATCAACTTCTTGGAATGTGGATCCTGTACAATACAACTAGAACAAACCAATCGAAGAAGAGGCTGAGAGAGTATTAGGCCGTTGAAGGAGCTTCTATAACTGATCCGCAATCACAGTCAATCTTAAACTAATGGGCTCATGACAAGTTTCCACTTGTCATAATTGCAAATAACGAGAGTCGAATAACAACACTCAGTTCAACTAAACCAATTTCAAAATACAAAACTCAAGGCCCCAATACAAGGGCTAGCAACTGGCAAAATCCAAATAAATCAAGGCTTTGAAGAAAACAATAACTCAAACCATAATATAAGCATTCAGCAATTAGCGATATCTGTCAAATCCTAGTAGCTTCACCAAAAGTAGGATAAAGATAAATAAGCTCATCAAATCTCCAATTGAAGGCTCAACAAATCAATACCCAAATAACAAAGAAGGGCCCAATAGAATAAAGAAACTGTAGCCCAACAAAACAACCAGCAACAATGCCCACCAAACCAAAATCTAGCACACAGCCAAACAAAGCCCACAACGAGTCAAGGCCCAAGTAAACAACAACCCACGGGTAAATCACAAAATCCAGCCGAAGTCTCCAAGCTGATTCGAATACCTACCTCGGCAAGAAGAAAAAACCAGAGAGAGAGGGAGAAAGAAACCACTACTGAGTTTGCGATTAGGGAACCTACTAGCAATGCAGAGGAGGAAGAAGGCAGAAGAGGAAGAGACCAGCAAGCCAAACCTTCTAGAAGTGTATTGTAACACCAACAATAAGGGGAACCAAGAGCAATAAGAAGAATTGAGGCCCCACAATGAGACGTCAACCAATTTTGCATTAAAAATCAGTTCAAAATGCTTCAAAGCATCCAATTGAACTCCAAGGAGGCAAATTTTCACCTTGCATAAGGAATTTGGAGCAAAACAATCAATCAAAACTTGAAGAACTCTAAGATTGAAAATTTGGGCCTTTTTTCTTGATAAATCTTTGAAAACTCAAAATCCCCATCTGACAAAAACAAAATCAAAAATCAATCACACCATGTCGAAGTCCATGAGTAGTCGAGGATGGTGTGTCTTGCGACCCTCGGGGAACTGACATCTTCATCTGCGTTGATGACATCAACCCTAGTTTAGATTTTAAATTTCCTCCAGACAAACTTGTTGTGTTGTTAATCGTGTTTGGGTCAGGACCTACTCTGATACCGTGTAAACTTTGATCAAAACAAAGAGAGAAATAGAGAAAGAAAGAATATATCTTTCACACACTTTGTGGTTGTTTAGTTTGTGTTGTTGTTTAGTTTTTTTTTTATTTTCACTTTTTTACAAAAAATAAAAATAAAACGTATTTGAGTTTGTGTTTCTATTTTATATACGATAAGTTATTTTGAAAAAAAGGCCCAAAAATAAGAAAAAAAAAGAATGTTCTCAAAAACAAGAAAAAAAAGAAACAACCTGCGTGGGGCTGGAGGAGTTAATGAGATCTAGGCTTTGAGCTTTGTTAGCAACAAAAAAGTCTTTTTTCGTGGAAGTATTTAAACCCATTCCATTCTTTCTTTCCTCTTTGTAACAGAAGAACATCGCCTCTCCCATTCCTCTCTCTCCATCCAACGAAGACCGAATCCATGGCCTCTCTCCATCCAATGAAGATCGAAGGTCTCTCTCGCCTCTGTCTATGCAATGATGATTGATGCCTTCTCTCGAATCTTTTTGGGTAATGAAGACAACTTAGGTCTCTCTCTCGCCAGTAGATCTGAGTTCGATTTGTTAGGTCTGTGTGTGTGTCGATTTCTGGGTGTGTGTGTGTGTTTTTGTGTCGATTCCTGGGTGCGTGTGTTGATTCCTATGTGTGTGTGTGTGTGTGTGTGTATGTTTGTGTGTGTGTCAATTTCTGGTGATTTCTGGGTGTGTGTTTCGATTTCTGGGTGTATGTGAGTTTGTGTGTCAATTGCTGGGAATAGTTAGATTCTTCATAACTTCTTGGGATTATTAGCATTAGGAATTGTGTTTGATTTGTTCAAGCTAATTAAGTCGAGAGAGCGACATCATATTGCTGATGTAATGTGGAGTTGATTGGGTGCTCAAATGATGTAATCTGTTTGTTTACTTCAAACCATGTTATATAATCCTTGTCAAGCACTTGGTTTAATTGATTTGGCATGCTCGATTCAACTAAATTTGAACTAACTATTCATTGCAAAAGTAGATATATGTGTGTGTGTGTGTGTGCCTGCCAATGACTATATTTTGGAACGGAAATTGACTGTCAGAGAGTTACTGTCAGAGAGTTACTATCAACAAACCCAAATTCTTTCAGTTTGTTTGGTTTTGTGGGTAGAGGGTTTCACTTTCTTCCTACACAACAGATCCTTCAATATACAGGAAAAACAGATTGTAGTGAGAGAGAGAGAGAGAATGGGTTCTTTAAGAAATGAAACAGAGAGAGGACTACTACATGAAGAAGAAAAAGAAGAGCCAATATTAATGGAGCAATCACAGAGATTCTCTATGTTTCCCATTAGATACCCACAAATTTGGGAGATGTACAGGAAGGCTCAAGCCAGATTTTGGACTGTTGAGGAGGTCAATCTTTTTCTTGATGTCCAGCACTGGGAAACCTTATCTGAATCTAAGAAGCACTTTGTAAGCCATGTACTGGCATTTTTTGCTGCATCCAATGGGATTGTTTTGGAAAATTTGGCAGCAAGTTTTTTAAATGGTGTTCAAATTCAATGGCCATTAAAACATTCCTTGTGTTGCTCAGAAGGCTAAATGGGCTTTGAATTGGATTCAGAGCTGCACCTTGTTTGCAGAAACACTTGCCTTTGCATGTATTGAAGGAATTTTTTTCTCTGGAAGCTTTTTTGCTATATTTTGGCTGAAGAAGGGGGGAATGATGCCAGGCATGACATTCTCAAATGAGCTTATTTCTAGAGATGAGGGTCTCCACTGCGACTTTGCTTGTCGACTGTACAGTTTACACAGAAGCAGCTGCTATATATGGCAAAAATTTCATCACATTGTGCATGGAGCTGTTGAAATTGAAACCTAGTTTCTGTGATGCCCTCCCATGTGCATTGATTGGCATGAATGCAACTCTCATGAGCCACCCAGTTTGTCTAAGTTAGTCTGTAGAGATTGCTTGTTTAGCTACTTTTGGTCTTCTTTTATTAAGCTGCTTGAAGAAGTTAGGACCTATGGTTACCAAACATGTTTTTTATTTTTGTTTTCATAATTTGTGAAGGATAAATGACTATCAAATATATTTTTTTTTTTCAATTTTTACCACAGAAAAAACAAAAATTGTTTGTGTTTTTTCTTTTTTTGAAAACACAAAAACAAAAGCGTTACCAAACGCACCTTTAATCTGTTTTACTTCATTATTAAAAAGAATACACAATAGAAGTCTTATATGTGCTACTAGGGCAACATAAAATAAATCAAGTGACTAAACCACCCCTAACTCTAACACTAAATATCTAAATATACTCTTAACAGATTCTATGGACATTGTCCATATTTATTGTTTGTCTGGAGCTTATTGGAATTTGATTATTCTATTTTGGTTTCTAGAGGTGGAATTGCGTTTTTTTTTTGTTTTTTTTATGGTCGTCACTTTTGGAGTTTAAATGTGCAGGTCAATAACTTCAGCGAACCCACCTTGGTGCAAAGGCTAGCAGAAGCTAAACTATCTCTTCCAAGCATCGTAAAACCTCAAATTGCTTGTGGTGTAGCTGATGCTCACAGTATGGTACTGTTTCTGTTAATTTCACATGAATTGATATTGTGAAATTTGTGTTGTTGTATTCTTAATTATCACACTAGTTGTACAAATTTAATTGTTTGAGTGCTTCATTTGCTTCAGGCTTGAAGTTTGAAGTTGTACTTCATTATATTCTGATTGAGTCAACATAGGCAACTTATGCCATTAATGTAGTTGGTCATCAGGTCTGTGTACTCGAATGAACTATCTTGCATGATGTTCAAAGGGGATTAGATTAATTTTTTAATAGAAATATTAATCACTGAAATAAGGTGGATTCTTCATTTGCTTCAACTGTGTATTGCTTGGAGTTCCCCCCCCCCCCCTTTTTCTAGATGATCTGATATAATTCTGAGGCAAAAGATG
>CM042197.1:12231209-12252426 GCA_023539305.1 Ilex asprella | reverse complement strand
CATTAGTCACCATCTTGATTGGAATAGAATTTAGAGAATTTTTTTTTGGGTATCAAGAGTACTCTGTGATGAACAGTACCCCCGTGATGAACAGTAATTTATTTTTTCACAAATCGAAATTAGGCTCTGATACCAATTGATATAAATCGGGAAGGATTAGAAATCACAGAATAGAAAGAGAAGAAGAAATAAGAGGGGTGGAAAGGGATTACCTCATCCTCGTAAGGAATCGATAAAGAAACACATAAATCTCCGCAGATAATACTCAATTCTTATTCATAATCACTCTAATTAAAATAGTTGGGATTACACCATTATTTATAGGCAAAGTCCCCTATTAAAATAAAAATTACTTTCCTACTAAAATACTAAAAGAGTTTCATTATCAAACTCTCAAATCCCTATCAAACTCTAATTAATACTCCTAGTCAAACAAATATTCTTTAACTAATAAAATAATACTAAAATAAATATTAAAATTCAATTCTTAAATTTAAACTTATCCAATCCCTTTTCGTTCTCTATCAAAGTGTCAGTCAAGATTAGCAGCCAATGGAATCAATACACGAACAAAAGAAATTTAGGCAATAAGAGAAATGTCTCCTTATAATTAATGTCATAAGTTTGAGTAAAGTCCTTGGCAACAAGTCAGGCTTTGAGGCGCTCACTAGGACCATTGGGATTGAATTTGATGGTTTACACATTGATAACCAAAAATATTTTTACTAGGGGTAAAGGAATAAGATCTCAAGTCTCATTATGATGTAAGACATGCATATCCACTTTCATAATTTTCCTCCAATCTGAATCAGATAGCGCACCTAGTAATGCCTTAGGAATAGAAATAGTGGACAACTAGGATTTAAAGCAACAGAAGATAGGAGATAATCCATTAAGAAACAAAATTAGTAATAGGATGGTTAGTACCACAAGACCGAGTACCTTTGCGAAAAGCAATGGGTATATAGTCAGAAGTAGCTGAGGCACTATGATCAGAAGACAATAAGAAAGCCGGTAGGGGCACCTTAGTCGATGGTCTCAAACGACAAAAGTAAATACGAAATGGGACAGAGGAGAAAGTGGGTAGTAGCACAGTAGGCAGTGGAGTAACAGAGGGTAAAGGAAGATGTGGTGTTGGAGGTGCTGCTCAAAGTCAAGGTCAAGGTCAAGGTCAAGGTCAAGGTCAAGGTCAAGGTCAAGGTCAAGAGCATGAGCTGGAGTAGAAGTTGGGAAATATGGAATCAATTTAGTGAAGGTGACATCAACACTAGTAAAGTGTCTGCAAAGCGTGGAACTATAACAATGATATCCCTTGTTTGTGTGAGAATAACCAAGAAAAACTAATTTTATAGCACGAAGGGCAAGTTTATCAAATTCGGGACTCAAGTTGTGAAACCATACACGCTAAATGACTTTACGAGATGAGGAAAATAAGAGAGAATTGAAAAAAATGACAGAATCTGGTGTTTGCCCATGTAACACAGAAGAAAGCATACGATTAATGATATAACAAACAATAAGAAGAACATCACTCCAAAAACAACGAGGAACATTCATCTAAAATGAAAGTGCGCGATTCACTTCCAACAGATGACAATTCTTCAATTCTTGTGCTCAACTACACAATTTTGTTGGGATGCGTAAGCAAATGAAGTTTGATGAATTATGTTAGTTTTATGAAAATAAGTATAAAAATTGTTGGAGTCATATTTAAAGGCATTATCAGAACCCAAAATATAAATACGACAACTAGAATGGGTTTTTTCCCTACAGAATGTATCAAATATAGAAAACAATTCAGAACGAGCTTTCATAAGAAATAATAAAGTCACGAGATTAATCATCCACAAATAACACAATAAGAAAATTTATTTGATGAAATATTATTTATTAGATCCCATACATAAGAATATACTAACTCAAATGGATAAGATTCATGATTATTGACTATAGACTGAAAGGAAACACTAGAAAGGAGTAACAAAATGACAAGTAGAAAAGACATCAGACGAATCAATCATGTAATCAGAAACACCAGTCTATAATCCAGTGACTGTGTGTACAGGACTGTAAACAAGTGGAAGCTGTTAGTAGTTGAGGAAGATGGTATTGTCTGTTGCTGAGACATGAACTGAGCATACTCCTCTCATGTAATAGTTACTAACAAAGAGTCGGGAGCAATTGAACGTGATGATAGTGTAGGTAATGAGGAAGTATTGTCCTGATAGGAGACCTAATTAGCAGCACCAGATGACTTGCCATGTAAATCCCAATAATAATGAACAGTGAGGTTAGTACGACCACAATGACTACATATACGAGTACTAGTTTGGCCTCTACTATGTCCCCTGTGACCACCACAATTACCACGACCACCTCGAGTATAGTACATTGCCATTAGAGACAACGAGAGTTGAGCTGTCAGTTGAAGAGCCATGATCAATGCCGGAAGTCGAATGGGCATTAGACAAAGTAGCACGCTTAAACGGGAGAATACCCCGGGAAAAGATGGAAGGCTAGGACCATCTAAGATTTGAGCACAATTAGGCTCATACTTAGGCTTCAAACCAGCATCTAAATCCTTACGTTGTTTCTTCAGTAGTGTAACATCAGTAGTGAATGGGTGGTAAATCCGCAATTCCTCACAAACTCCTCTAACTTGAAAATAATAGTTTTTTAAACATGTGTTATCAGAACCGGACCGGTTGAACCGTGAACCGGGGCCTAAAACGGTCCGGTTCTTTAGTTAGACCACTTAAGGAATTGAACTGCAAGAGAACCGAAAAATTGGCCAGTTTTGGCCAAAATCAGTGAATCGAATATTCCTAAAACTTGCCGGTTAAAAGCTTAAATCCAGTCTGTAGCACTTCGTCTTCTCCATCTCGAACAGCGGCAAACATAGATCTCAAACACCACAGATCTAGAACACCACATATCAAGAAAACCTCATAACTAGATCTCCTCCTAAGTTGTGTAGGTCTTTTTTTTCTCCTCTCTCTCTCTCTCCACACCGACACAGTGACAAACCCACAAAAATGAAGAAAAAGTTGCAGGGTCTCCTTGTTCTCTCTCTCACATGCTGGGTTTTCTTTCTCTCTTTGATATGTTGGATCTTCTCTCTCTCTCTCTCTCTCTACACGTGCATACACACATGGTTAATATGAATAGTTGAATATAAGTTAAATAGTTAATATACACTTTTTTTTTACCAAGAAAGCACAGACACATTCAACAATCAAGTTAAGACACTATAATATTTGATTTTTATTGTGACTGTAAATTTTTAGTTAAATTATTATTTTATAATTTTTATTATTTTTTTATTATATGACCGGTTCGACCAGTTAACCCAATGGTGGAACCAGTGAACCATTAACCTGGACTCTCTACCGGTTCAATGTCTGGTTCGGTTTTGATGACATTGTTTTAAACTCAAAGTATCTTGCTCAAGGTAAAAATATTATTTGCATGTCTCATAAGTACGAGTAAAATTATGTGTGCCAGAATACATGATTGCCAAATAATCTCATATTAACTTGGCAATATCAAAATTAAGTAATGTAGAGCTAATACGAGACTCAATACTATTCAACAGTAATGAAATAATCGGTGCATCCTCTTGTTCCCATTTATCAAATCTAGGGTCACTATCCTAGGGTTTCTTACCCACCAAATACTTTTTGAGGCCTTTTCCCATAAGAAATACTTGAACCGATCAGAACCATAAAACATAATTAGTCCTATTAAGCTTGACTAAAGTCATGGAAGCATTAAGAAGAAAAGTTGGGGCAGCAAGGTTGGGGCAAATGCGGGAGTATCATTCTTGTGTTCCATATTAAAACACAATCATAAGTTTAGAGAATGGAATGATTAAAACACAATATGAGAGAGACAAAGAGTAATTTTACTTACACTACCTCTCACTATCAACTTGTATTTATAATTACTTAATTAAACACAAAAGACTAGTATACTTATTACAACCATATTAAATACTAACAATATAATAATAATATTCTCAACACAATCATATAAAATAGTAATAATAACAAGTGTACTACTCATATTCACAAGCATTATTAGAATGTAAAATGTGAATATGACAACCAAACTGAATTTTGATTTCCTTTTGAAATGTTTCAATTATAAAAAATAATTCAAAACGAGCTGTCATGGAAAACAACCAAGTCATACCAGTATAATCATCCACAAAAGTAACAAAGTAAGAAAATTTATTGCACAAAATATTTCTTAATGGATCCTACACATCAAAGTGGACTAATTCAAATGGATTAAACACGTGATATAATTAACTCTACATTGAATTGAAACCCGGTGATGCTTACTAAGTTGATAAGGTTTTCAAGATACAAACGACACATGACTAAGATCAAGTACTAGACAGTTCAAATTCTAGAGCGATGGGTGACCAAGGTGACATTGCCAATGAAATAGAGATGATGAGATTTGAAGAGCTTTAGGGGATAGGTCAAAGTCAAAATAATAGACATCAAAGTTTCATACCCCGTACCAATCTTCATATTTTTCTTAAGGTCTTGAAATACACAATGAAAGGGATAAAAATGACTAAACATTTAAGTGAACGAGTAATCTTGCTAATAGAAAGTAAATTGAAAGAAAATTGGAGAACAAATAATACAAATGATAAAGATATAGAAAGACTTGGTTGAGTGGTTCCCAAATTTGAAACCTTGGATGAGGTACTATTGACAAGAGTGACACTCTGAGAAGGAATGACAATGATAAATAGAGAATACACTAGATGTAATAGTCATGTGATCCGAAACGCTCAGTCTATGATCTAGAGACTTCTGGTGGACGACGGTAAATAGGTGGAAACAGTACCTAATTGGACAAAAGTAGCAGTAGAGGAAGAAGGGACCACCTGTTTCCAAACAAGAACTGAGCATCCTTCTCTCGTGAAATAGTAACTAACTCTGAGTCATAAGGAGCTGAACGGGATGATGGTGCAGTCAACTTTATGACATTATCCTAATAGGGGACATGATTGGCAACCACAGATGACTTGCCATGCAAATCCCAACAATAATCTACAGTGCGATTATTATTGCTACAAGGAGTACAAAGACGACCACCATGGCCTCTACGACATCCCTCTGGAGAATTGTGACCGCCACGGCGACCACGATCACCACCTCTATTGTCTCGGCCACCCTAAGCACTACCACTACTACCATTATAGGTAACTAAGCCTGAGCGATCACTAGTATGGCCACGTTCTGCACATAAAGCAGAATGATCATCTAAGTTAGAAAATGTATCACGATTCACGCCACATTTGACAATGTAGCACGGTCTAAGTGAGAAAACACATTAGGGAGGGAAGGAAGGGCTGGACTCCCCAATTTTTGTGCACGGATAGACTCATACTTAAACTTCAAATAAAAAAAAAACTGGATGACATCAAAATCCTCTCATCGTTGTATACGTGTGATATCATTGGTGATTGGATGATACAACTTTATTTCTTCACAAACACCCATGACCGGGAAAATATTTCTCTAAACTTTGATTACCATGCTCAAGGCTAACATATTTTTACTCACCTCATAAATACGAGTAATATTACCATTGCCCGAATACATATGCATTAAATGATCCCACATCTCTTTGGTAGTATCTAGGTAGAGTAAGGTGGAGCTGATATGAGGCTCAATACTATTTGACATTTGCGAAATGAACTGTGCATCCTCTAGTTCCCAATAAGTATACCCAAAGTCACTTTCTTTTGGTTTATCCTCCACCAGATGCTTACGAAGGCCTTTACCTTTAAGGAATGCGTCAACAGATTGAACCAAAATGACCTAATTAGTTCTATTGAGCTTAACCGAAGTCATGGGAACATTAAGGAACAGCGCAGGTGAAAAGTTGGTGGGAGATTTGGTGAGAGAGCTTCAGTATGTTTTTTAGAGTGCATTTCGATCACGAAAAATAATCAAGACCGCTGAATCGGAAATTGAGTTCAAATATTATGAACCAGTGGTAGAATTGGCCAGAAAGAGACATGAACAGGTTCTGAAGTGGATGAACAAGGGCAGAAATTGATGAAAATTGCCTCAGAATGGCTGAACCGGATCTGAACCTACTAGCAGGTAGCTGAGCCTGAACTGGCACTAAAGCACACTGAACTGGTACAAAAAACACTGAAATGGACTGAAGCTTCACTGTTAGGGACTGAACAGGCCCTGAAATTAATCAATAATAAATGAACTGGCCTGAAAATAACAAAAGGTTGAACCGGTGAAGAAAGACACTAGAGCCAGTCCAAAGCCAGTTTGAAACCAAGGTATAAGGGTTTGAACTGGATCTGAACCGGTCTAGGCTAAACATAGGGATCATCAAAGCACCAAACCATGGGAATCTTTCTCAGATTTATGAGGTGTGTAATGTTTAGCTTAGTTAGGAAGGCAATATTATCAAAGCTCATAACGCGATAAGGAAGAATCCTCGTCCAAAGCGAAAGGAAAGAAAAATGAAGAGGATACGTACGAGACGATGGACATTTGTAGCTGTAAGTTGGAGGTAGGGTACCGATACTGCTGTGACCGCTCAATAGTAGAGGTGGCTACTATTGCCATGCTACATGGCATGGGCATCGTAAAAAGCAAGTCGGGCGAAGAAGGTGGCACCGGTCTAGGCTTAATTGAACGTGGTTGAACCTGTGCAAGTCTTGGACTGTACCTGCTGCACTTGCCTGGATTGGGCTGAATCAGGGTTCAAACAAACAACTAGGATGGACCAGATCATTAAACCCGACGGCTACACCTGATGGAAGATCTCGTCTTCTTTATCAAAATCTGCGACCAAAGACACCGATTGCGACAACCCTACGTCTGGTGGCTCCAACACAGTCCGATTCCTGCGACGGCGAGTAATTCCACAGACGACAACAGTGCATTACACCGGTGAAGGTACAACCAACAATAACACATTAGATTGATCGATTTGGCAACCAAACAACATCGAAGACAGCCGGAGATTCCCGTTAGCCAATCCTCCAATGATTTACAGCCAACAGAGAGCAAATTGAAAGATCTGCATTGGACAGAATGATAACAACTATTGCGGATGATAATCGCACACAGTTTACACCACCAACAGTCTTGACCACTGTTCACTCAGGGCAAACAACTGTTCATTCACAGGTAACCATGAACCCTATCTGATGCGAACCCAAGATTTTGGTCTAATACCTTGTGAAGTTTAGAAGGTAATAATAGAGAACAATTGGGAAAAAGAATTGTGTGAGAAGACGTAGAGAGATTTTATCTAGCCCTACCTCTCACCCTCAGCTTATATCTATAGTTGTCTATGAATATATAAAAGATGGGTATACCTTTAGAGGGGTATACTTATTGGTTATTACAATCATATTAAATAGTTACCTTTCCTTTCAACTGCCTTGGAATTACTAAAATGTTAGATCGTATTTCTGCTTTTTTGCCCTAAGATTGCCTATGACTTTGCAAGAATTTGAAACTATCATGTGGACTCCTATGTTTGTTTTGATGAGGAAATCTTACTTCCTAGAAAAAGCTTATGAAGTGTTAGCTCTTATCACCTTCAGCAATGTCCTTCGTGTCCATCTATATAGATGTCCGCCAAAAAGTTTGGTTTGAAATTGCAATTGGTTCACTAATGAAGGGAAACCACAATCTCTATTAACGAAAATCAGGGAAGAGCTCTCTAAAAAGAAATGAGCAATGGTGTTGGGATATAATTTAGGGACATAATTTGGAGACATAATGCATTGCGACCAATAGATTGATAGTGAAATGCATTTAATGATGACACCCAATCCATTGGTCACAATTCATTATGTCTCTCAATTATATTCCAGTAGCATTAGTGAAAAAAAATTCCATTTTGTGAAATTTATTTGTAAAGATGGCTTCTAAAATGTTTTCTAGTAGTTGTTCAAATAATCAGCAATGATAGTCTAGTTAGTAAACGGGGAAAGATGGGTCTGTGGTAGCCTAAGGAGCAAAATTTCATCTCATTTCCATCAAATTAACCAAAAACTTCTCGGTTTTGGCGGAAATTAAAAATGAATTAGTTATGAAAAATTGAGATTTGTGTGTTTTGGAAAGCTTCAGCTGAAGTTACTGATTTCCATTTTGTATCCAAAACTTTCCAAATTGTTTCCGCTTTCGAGCTAACCGAAATTGTGTATGGAAGAGAAATTTGTACCATTTATTGTAGCATGCATGGTGATAATATTCATCTTTCCCTTTTGCTATGCAAATGCAGAATTATGTTTGGGTGGATGGCATTGTGTTGTGGGACCAAAAAAAAAAACAGCTGGAAAGAAAAATAGACATTTTGCATGATCACATGAATCTGTTATTATATAACAAGGGAGAGCAAGGGGTTTTGTCTCCTTGATCTCTACATACATAGTCTATATTAACTTCTAATAACTACTCACTCACTATCCCCTCACTTGCTCTCCCCCACTCCCTAATCCTCTCACATCCTACTTTTTTTTTTATATATTTTGAGTGTCTTACCTCTAGTATGTTCAAAGGGAGCATCTGTGGTGAAAACCACAGACTGCATTGCTGTTCTTTTTAAGTCTATGATGAAGGATTTTTGAAAACTCAATGTATCTAAGTTATTTATATTTCTTGCCTTTACTACTAATACAAGTTTAAGATTATTTTGCAAACAACTTCATGTTTTCTGTCCATGTACCCTCCTTCTCATTTTTTGTTTTTTTTTTTTGAACATTTTGGGGGCATGCCTTGATCCCTACTTAGCTCAACTTGATCAGTTAGAGGCCTTCTCACTGTGTTCAAGAAAGGGGAGCAAGTTGTCAATTCTGTTCCAGTCCACAACATTCTGTTTTCTCTTTTTAGGTTCAAGTTCTTTGCAAACCCTGTTTATTCATCACTTTCGTGTCATACCTAAACACTATAACTTAGTAATTAACTTGCCTCCCTTTCCTTATGCTTGGACTTGCTATTAATATTCCCTATGGACATAGGTTGATATATTTTCAGACCATATAAGTTGATACTTGATGTTTTTGAGGAAAAGGACCTTGCAAATTTACTCTCCTTGCTAAAAAATGCAAGTTTTCTGATTGCACATTTTCTTTACTCAAGAAGCACCTAGGCAAACAACGGTGTTTATTGCATGGGCTAGCATGAGTTGATGAACTGCATTGGCACTTTAATTTTATGCTTGGACATTGTTTTATTTGTGCAACTTTTGTCCTCTGTAGTTACCCAAGTTTTTAATTTTGCATGTTAATTCTACGTTGTCTGTAATTGCAGGCTATTGTCTTCAGGGTTGATGATTTCAAAGGGTTGAGTGTTCCTCTTCCAGCAGTTGTGCAGGTAAACATCAAACTATTTGTATGATGATGACTTTGCTTACTATACCCTGGCATGTATTAGCCTAGTGTCGGTGAGCCGTGAGGGGATCAATGTTTGGGGGGGTCTAGATTTCAAGGATAGTTCAACATATTTGTCATAGTCATAATATCCGTTTTTGCTAGAACTGTCTTTGATCCCTATTAGGATTGTGAGCTAATTAGCTTTGTTACGTGATGTGTTATTTCTAAAATAACGGTATTTTAGTATTTTATGTCTTTATATATATTTATATAATAAAACAGTTAGGTGTTTAAAATTTTATCTCATACATATTTTTCTCCTAAAATCATCCTATCACTCATTTTTATCACATATTTAATCATTTAATATTTGATTAATTTATAGTTTAACACAATTTTTATTTCATACATTATCCATACACGATAATATACACATGTTAAGAAAATTTGTCGGATTACGTATTTTTGTCGATATTTTTTAAAAAATAATGGGATAAAAGTAAATTTTAAATGATATAATCTATATAATAAAACAACTAGGTGTTTAAAATTTTATCCCATACATATCCCTCCCCCCCCAAAAAAAAAACTATCCTATCATTCATTTCTATCACATGTTTAATCATTTAATTAATTTATAATTTAACATAATTTTTATTTCAAACATTATTCATACATGTTAGTATACACATGTTGAGAAAATTTTGATGAATTACTTATTTTTGTCGATTTTTAAAAAAATAATTGGTAAAAATAAATTTTAAACGGTATAATCAAATAAATGAAGGAAATAAAAATTGTTATTTAATATAGTGGGATCAATTTTTTTGATGCTCTAATTTTATGTTTTATCGTGCTTTCATGCACGGGTTATGATACATAGTTATTGCTAGTATATATGTAAACAGGGTTTAGTTGTGTAACCTAACACACTACTCGATTATGACAATCCTCTCTTCTTCTCCAATAATTCTCTCTCAAAACTCCAACGACTTTACAGCTTAACTTGGTATCATAGCCATGATCCAAATCGAGCATCCCAAAGTTATTTGAACTCGTTAGAATCTAACCTAGTCGTGAATAGTGATTGTCAGACATCGTCTAACGTGCTGATGTCAGCATCTAACAAATTAACGTCAACACCGAAGATGCCTGAATTTTTCCAAAATAGGGTCCCAGATTCACTTCTTCCCCTGAGTATTATGATTATTTTCAGGAATTTTTGATGTCGTTTGAGTTGTCTTTCGAATTTTTGAATTTTTTTGGATATTTGATCATCGACTCTTTGGAAGTGCGATCTGCAATGTTCAAGCAATCTGAAGGTTTTTTTCGACTCGACTTGGCTCTATGGATTGTGATTAGGGTTGATCTACCCATTAGGATTTATGACTTTATTGTTGGTTTTAATATAGAGCATGATTAGATTCAGGTTCAAATTTTAGGTCGTTGTCTCTTTCTTACTTTACAAGAGATTTATGTCCATGTTCAATAGGAGGAGTCAGAGGATTTCCAGGTTTATGCTCTTACCTAGGAACAGCCTGTGTTAGCTGTTATCCCTTAGTGTGACTTAAGTTTAGTATTGCCCAAGTCTACTGAGACAAGTAGCATTGTTGCTAAGGATACTTTAAAGTGTGACTATTGTCGGAGGACTTGACATTTTAGGGAGTTTTATTGGAAGCTGATTGTACATCCTTCACGTGGTTGAGGGGATAACTGTGGTGGTGGCCGAGAGGGGGATAATATGTGATCTCATGCACACATGACTTACTCTTTAGAGACTCCATCTCAAACTGCTTCCTCTAATTTCTCTCCAAATGAGATGCAGACACTTACTACGTTCTCATACATTCTTTGAAACATATTTTGTGGAGCCACTGACCACATGACAGGTTCTAGTGTTTTTTTTTTTCATGCTCTATATGTTTTAAGAGGGATAAAGTCAAAGTGGCAGATGGTTCTTTATCCTTTATTTCGGGAAATGTTTAGTTGATTGCTTATCCACATTTAACCCTTTTCTCTCTTTTTCATGTTCCAAATTTCTCCACTAATATATTGTCTGGTAGTAGCATTACAAAGTTCTTGAATTGTTCAGTAATGATTTTCCCTACTCATTGTAACTTTCAAGAACTGGAATTAGGGAAAAAGATTGGCAGTGGTAAAGCACATGGTGGTCTGTATCTTCTTGATTCTGAAGCTTCTTTTCAGCCTACTTGTCAAGCTCTCCAAGCAAATGGTGTCTTACCTCTTCAGCTCCTACATCAGTGACATAGACGTTTGCAGTATCCCGCATTTGGTATCTTGAGCATCTTTTTTTTAGTCTATTGAAGCAATGTGGTAGATAATTTTGTTTGTGATAGTTGTGAATTTGTCAAGCATAAACGTTCATCTTGTCCAAATGCTAATAATAAGAGCACTGTTTCTTTTGTCATTATTCATTTTGATGTGTAGGGTCCTTTTTGTGTTATGTCTACCTCTGTCTATCGTTGGTTTGTCACCTATATTGATTATTTTTCTTGTCTTACTTGAGTTTACTTACTACGTACTAAAAATAAAGTTTTTTAATGCTTTAGATCTTTCCGTAAAATTGTGAATACTCAGTTTGGTGCGAAAATCAAAATTCTTCGTAGTGACAGTGGAATTGATGGAAAATTTTATTCATACCTCAATGACAATGGTATTTTGTATCAAACTACTTGGGTCAGTACCCTTGAATAAAATGGTGTTACTGAATGAAAAGATTGTCATCTTCTTGAGGTTGTTCGTTTATTATTGGTTACTAGGAATGTTCATCAGTCTTTTGGGGGGGAGGTAGTTCTTACTACAACTTATCTTATTTATCGCCTATCGTCGAGTCGTCTTCAGTTTTAGTCACCCATTGAGTAACTTTCTGAATCTTAATTCATTCCTTTTATTTCCTTCTTTCTGAAATTTTTGGGTATGCTTACTTTGATCCCAGGGCTTTGAAATGCGCCTTTGGTGGTTATTTTGCCATACAAAGGGATATAAATACTATCATCCACAGTCTCAAAAAATGTATGTTAGCATGGATATTATCTATCTTGAATTTGAGTCTTTTTCTCTACTCCTCAACCATCTCTTCAAGGGGAGAGTACCACTTTATGGGAAGAGAAGTTTCAAGGGGAGAGTACCACTTTTTGGGAAGAGCAGTTTTGTCAGGCGCCTCTTGTTTAATTGCTTGTTCAGTGAAATGTCAGTGAGGGGGAACAGTAGCCCTTAGGGGAAAAAAGCGATATCAGTGGTTCACATGCTGTTCACCTTGACAAGGACAATTTGAAGATTTATTCTTGGTGTCAAAAGATACAGATTACCCATGTGCCACTGAATTAGTTGAATTCCTCAATTCTAGTTTCATCTTTTACGGATTTATCATGTAATGAACCTCCACATATTATTCCTGCTATGAATAGTCCAATTTTTTATGACTCTGAGCTTCCTATTGCAGTAAAAAAAAGTGTTCGAGCATGTACTTAACATCCCATCTCTAGCTGTTTCTTATAATTCCTTGTCTCCATCCCATATTGCTTTTGTTTTCTCCCTGTCTTCTATGTTGTTCTTCAAGGTTAGAAAAGGCTCTCACTGATCCTAAGTGGAGAGAAGTTAGGGTAGAGGAAATGAAAGCCTTGAAAAAGCAAGGCAGTAGAGTGAAAATGAGTGTTCACTATTGAACAACAAGTTGATGGGACAATCGACAGATACAAGGCCAGACTTGTTCCTAAAGGATTCACTCAGACATATGGTATTGATTATTAAGAGACTTTTACTCCCGTGACAAGTATGAACTTTATATGTGCTCTTATCTCCTGTGCAGCTAATTTGGGTTGGAATTTGCAACAGTTGGACGTGAAGAATGCCTTTCTTCAAGGAAATCTGGAGGAGGAGGTGTACATGGAGATTTTTCTAGGTTTTTCATCTCAAATAACTGAAGAGAAGTTGCGGCAGTTAAAGTAGTCTTTTTATGAGTTAAATTAATCTCTCAAAGCTTGGTTTGATATGTTCCTTAAAGTTATGCTAAAATTTAGATATAAATAGAATCATGCAAATCATACCATGTTCATCAGACGTCTATAAATTCTTCTATTGATGTCAACCATCTGTGTAATGGTATTGGTGAGGTAGTAGAAAATGAGACATACCAGAGGATGGTGGGGAGATTAATATATCTCTCATATACTCTGTCAGAAATTACATATGCAATGGGGGTTGTTAATCAATTCATGTATGATCCTTGAACTCCTCATCTTGGAGCGGTTTATTGCATATTGAGGTATCTTAAGTTAGCTCTAGGAAAGGGATCAAGTGTTCTCTAATAATGGTTATTTGAAACTGGAAGCATTTAGTGATGTAGGCTCAATGGATGATAGACGATGTACTTTAGACTATTGCACATTGATTGGAATGGAAGAAATCTTGTTACATGACGAAGCAAGAAGCAAGCAATAATGGCCAAGTCTAGTGCGAAAACTGAATATAAAGCAATAGCTCATGGAGTCTCTGAGCTTATGTGGCTCCAAACTAGGGGTGTTAATCAAACCATTGTCGAGCCTAATTTACACATAAACGATCTGGCTCGTTTAACTATTTACTCATAAACGAGCCTAAAATAGTGTTCAAGCTCGGCTTAATTAACCGCCCTACTCCAAACATTACTGGGAGAGCTGGAGATTTATGATGATAGACTTATGAGACTATTGTGACAAAAAAATTCTATCAACATTGTTCAAAATTCAGTTCAACGTTGCAAAGCTAAACATGCTGAAATTGACCGACAATTTATTAAAGAGAAGTTAAACAAATGTTTGATTTGCATGCCTTTTGTGAAGTCTAAAAATTAGTTGGCTGATATTTTCACAAAAAGGGCTCAGTAGAAAAGTTTTTCATCCTGTTGTTTGCAAGTTGGGCATGAGGGATGTCTATGCACCAACTTAAGGGGGAGTATCACATTATGCGTTATTTTCGGAATAAGGGTATAAAAGATGGGGAGATTCGATGTGGATCTTCTTTCACGATTATACATGTGAGAGTGCAAGACACAAGTAAGAGGGAGGTTGAATAGGTTTGTTAAAAAATTTCATTTGAACAATCACCAATTTAAAACCTAGATCACCACAATTACCGGTAAACAAATTAATTCGGCAATTAAGATCGTGAACTTCTATTTAACAACCCCAACACCACGTCATGCAAATTGATGCAAAGATATGCCAATTGATTAGTTTACACTCAAATTCTGATCCTATAACCAAAGCCAATTATTCTAAAAACCCTTTTTGATGAATGAAAAAATAAAAGATCATTCAACCAAACACATAGTGCACATACGACACAAATAATTTGTTGGTGTGGAGACCCAACACGAGAAAACTGCGGAACCATTATCTGGTTCAGCTAGTGTAATCCACTAACTCAAAATCAACTTGAATCTTATACCTCAACCAATATTATGGTTAGATGCTCATTTCCTTTGCAAATCTCTGCTTCAGATATCACCTATCGAAGTTATAAGTAGTTTCACTTGAACACGTCCACCGTGATGGACCGTTTAGGCTCTTCAGGTGATCTTCTATCCTAAGATCCGTGGAACGCATACTTTTTCGAAGTGGGTTTTGAAGGACTCCAAGCTAGATCTCCGTCTTTAATGTGTGATGTTGAATAGAAGATACAAGATGGGTGGTCTTTGGGGATTTAGGGATCTAGGGTTTGTTCTAAGCTCTCTAGATGGTTAAAAGACTGAAAATAAGTTTACCAAAGGCTTCACCCAGCTCAAGAAGGCTTACTCTTTATATAGGTCCATAATAGGGTTTGTCTTGGGAACCAAATAAACACAAATTTGCAAACCACTGCTCGAGCCATCAAAGAGTGGTCAAAGGGCAGTTGTCACTGAAATGAAGTAAGTGTTCAAACTAAATTTGGCAAGCAGGGATTGCTCAAGCCATCTCATGACCGCTCGAGCAGCCTAAGAACGACCTCTGCTGTTCAACTTGGCAACCTTTCTAGATTTTATCTCTTAGTGTTCAGAGATCGCTCTAACCGACGACAAGCAAGTAAAAGGGTATTGCTTAGATAGGGTCCGATAAATGACTCAATCTATATTTTCAAAACATATTTAAAGTTTATAAAATCTTTTTTATAAACATTCGAAGAGTTATTTACAGTTATTCGTAATTCCAATCCCGATAACCTAATCATCGTAAGTCTATAAATAAACATAGGTCTTTAAGTTATTACCTTTGTCCTAAGCTTTGATGGTGCGTCGGAGATCTTCTTGATTTGACTTTGTAATTTGAACTCTGTCCTTCCATGTTTCTTTTGGAGTTTGATCTTTAAAGCCTCTTTACCATGGAATTAGGTTCAGATTTACATCAAACTTCACGACATTAGCCAACCACAATAAAATTCTTAATGGGGTATTTTAGTACTTTGTGTCTAAAGATATATATATATATGTGTGTGTGTGTTTTTCCGTTGATAGGAGTGTTAGACCATTGTGGGGTGAATTCTCATGTTGACGGGTGGATTCCCGTTGTGTTCCCTATAGAAACGATAACGGTAAGTAGGAATGTGAGAAAATCATTATAGCAGGATGAAGCTAACGGTAGGATGTTGGAAAATCATTATAGCAGAATTATCGTAATTATATTCGTTGTCTTAGTACTCTAATAGAATTAAAAGACAAATTATAGTAGCAACTAGAAGGAGGTAATAGTGAAACATATAAGTCAACAGAACACTCTTTGAGATTCCACTATGACTTTAAACCTATTTAAATTTAAATTAAATCATAAAGATGATTATGTTAAAAATATGGAAGAAATAAAATTCTCTGATATTGAAAGTAAATTGCAAAACTGGGATATACCCCAGTGCCCCACTAAGAAAATTTATAATATTGACACTTTTGATTTTAAGTCAAGTTTAACTATTAAAACGATTGAAATGATTGTTCTTTTTGATCAGAATGAAGATATTCTGAACGAGAGATCTTAATGACTCAAGAAAATTATAAGTTTTTGCATATTGGATTAGTTTAGGTTGCTTTTTAAAACATTTAACTCTTCAAGGATTAAATGTCTTTTTTATGTTAACACTAAGAAATGCTAGATGTCTTTGATTTTGATAAATCTTTAGTGGGTGTTATGTAGTCCAGCTTAAGTAATGGTCTAGTTTATTTTAAATCTTTAATGGGTGTCAAACCATTTTAATTGAAACTAATACAATTAAAAATAAACTGGAAATCCCTAAAGCCATGATATGGTCTAATATCCAATTTCTAGAAACCTGACAATTGGAGTCTGTGGTTTCTAAAAAATCAGAGATAAATGAAGAAATAACTCAAATCTCCCTATCAACTCAGGGTGATGTGATCAAATTCTCTAGAAATAATCCTAGAAATTATTTAAATTATTTTGACAAATCAGAAACTTGTTCAGTTTATTACACTTCTTTAAGAATATCTACTTTTTCGGTCAAAAATCGAAGAAGAGATAAAGAACTCATAATTGAAGGTATAAAAACCTCTTGTAATCAAATTCCCATGGAATTTGCAGAAAAGATAAATAAATTTTTAATGAATCAGAGGATTATATAGATTCAACCTTCGGATTTCAACTATAGTCTTTATGGATGTACACCAAAAAGAATTTGTTGTTAATAGAAAAGAAATTAATGCAGAGTTTATTCTTCCTAAATATGAAGAGTTTAGAAATTAGTATTTTAAAATAATGACTCCTGAAGAATTTTAAAATTATAAAAAAATGTTTTACCTTTATATAGAAAGGGTAAAAAGATAATTCCTTTTGTTAATTGGTTTGTAACATATTATCTTCCCCCTATTATGGATCAATTAAATGTTATTGAGTAATTTCAACATAAATGAGAAACTTTAGATGGAAAAGTATAAATAGTCTTTATCTTCCAACCACTGAACCTATAAAGTTAATTTTAAGATATTCTAACGAAATCGTCATTAATGCTTGTTATGTAGGAACTAATATTTTAGTAAGACAATTACTGACAAAATAATTACACAAATGTTTGTTTGCAGGTTATATGACAACATTTGACTAAAATTGAAAATTTGCTAAAAGATCAAACTAAAGATAAATCAGATGTTACATTTTCAAAATTTTTACAAAATGTTGAAATTGCTCAATAACATTTAATTGATCCATACTAGGAGGAACATAATATGTTATATATAAACAGGGTGTATTTGTATAACCTAACACCTATTTTGGCAATCCTCTCTCTTTCTCCTATTTTTCTCTCTCTCAAAACCCTAACAGCTGTACAACTAGCTTATATTTTTTGCTTATAACTTGGTCTTGCAAGGGAGAAGCATATGCATCCCATTGCTCTCAATATTATGGTTGTGATATTTGGTGCACGTCGCACTTGTGTTGCAATTAAGATGGCAAGGTTGACTTCAATAATCAAGTATTACCTTGCCAACGCCATTATGTGGTATTGAAACATATCAGCAGACAAAAACAAATGGTAGGTGAGAATAGTCATTCTACTAGGGCTAACATCTATTCTCGTAGGGTTCTACCTTCTGTCTTAATTTGTTCGAAATAGATCTTGTCTAGGTTGATGAATCTCGGATGTCAAGAGCTTATTTTATTAGAATTGGAGTTTCAACCACTAAGTGGTTATTCAAGCTTTATAGTGGTGAAGTTTAATATGAGTGAAAACATAGGTTGTACAAAAAATTTTTTCATTCATCTTGAGTCTTTTGGCAAATGGCCTCCATATACTTACTTCTCATTCTTAGTATCCCATACTTACTGCTTATCAGATGGGTAATATTCCCGTAGAAATGGTAATATCATGAAACATGGTTATCTCAAAAGGTGGTAATAATTACTAGAACTCATACTGGCATCTCTTAAAATTGGTACGAGGTGTCTGACGATACTGGGCTGAAACAATGAATAGTGCCTTGGTGCAGACAACAGAAATGGGGATTTGGATGCTGACAGTTAATGCTGTCCTGGCTTTGTGTTCAGAAGCTTTATAGCACTATCACCTTGTTTTTCTCCTTTGGACTGAAATATAAGCATAATAACTGTAGGAATACGTGGATCATTCTTCTGCATTGTTCAAATTCTATGTCTTGGGGGAGAAGGTTTTCTATGCAATGAAGAAGTCTACCCCTAATGCGGATACATTGATTAAACTATCTGAAGAAAATGGACTCAAGCCTCTTCTTTTTGACAGGTACCACATGTTCCTTATTTCCTTTCTTTTCTTCTATGTATACTTTTTTTTCCATTTCAAGCTATAGAACAATATGGTTACTCTTTGCAGCTTAAAATCTCTACCCACCTCTAAAGCAAACCAGCATTCTAGAGATGAGGATCCTCACAATGTCAGTGATCAGTGCATAGATCTTGGGCTAGTGACTGATGCCGCAAATTGGCTTAGGAGGATGCTTGACCTCACCGTGTTCGGGTTTGATGTTGTTGTGAGTGCCCAATTTAAACAATCATTTACAGCTGTTTGCAATTTGGCACTATAAATCTGCAGAAGGGCTGAGTGAGGTTTTCAAAATTTAGAGCCTGTTCGTTGTCATATTTGTTTTCTGTTATATGATTACATAATAAACAATGAAACATAAACAAAATATGAAAAAAAAAAAACATTTGATGTTTTCCGTTTTTACATTTTGCATGTATTTTAAAGTAAGTAAACACAATCTGTTTGTTTTTTAATCAAAAAACATCAAGTTTACATGAATATAATGATAATAAAACACTCCAAAACGCACACCACACATACCAGAGGGCACACACATGAATATCCTCTGTGTGTGTATGTGCGCTTATTTATGCAGTTGAAATGATTTGTTTATGCTTTAAAAGCGTACTGCTTCGAACTTTTCTCTCCATGTTATTTTGTACAGATACAAGAAGGCACTGGTGACCATGTCATTGTAGATTTAAACTACCTTCCATCATTCAAGGAAGTGCCTGATGACGTTGCAATACCGGCCTTCTGGGAAGCAATAAAAACGAAGTTTGAGTTCAGGAAGACTAAATAAGCTGCAATAGCTCTTTTTGAGTGATCAATTTGTTGGTGCCGATTCTTCTTGTCCTGGTGCTGAAAGCAGGGTTATCTTGCAACTGACATTTTGGCACTTCAAACTGTAATTATGTGCAAGTTTTCGTTCTAGTCTCTCTCATTTTAAAAGCAAGCATTCATTTTCTTATTCCCAACTTCGGATCTCTTCACACTTGCAGTATACAATCCTGATTAAGTTGCACTTTTTGAACAATTCGCTTGTGGTTGTATCCTCACCAGCTTCTACCTTCTCATAGGGCATTGTTCTTCTCCTTTTTATTTATTATCCTTTTGTCAACATGAATTGTTTTTTAGGATGGTTACTTTTGAATTTATAGTTGCCAGGTGTCTTTGTGATGCAGGTGCAGCATTGTTTTATTCTTAACAAAATTGGGTTTGAAGAAACACGATGGGTGGTGTTATTATCCATGTACAAAAGCTAACCGAAATCACCTTATAGTATTGGTGCCACAGGCAATGAAAAGGAATCCATGTTGAAACTACTTTACTTTACCTAGGGCAGAGCCAGGAATATCTATGAATGGGGTAAAATATAACTAAAAATAATTTACTAATTGATACAGAAAAATTAAGTTCAAGGATGACGAAAAATAAAGACTCAACTAAATTGTGGTGAAATAGTAAATTCGTTTTTTATTTAGCCAAAACAAAATTTGAATAAAAAGACCTAATAAATTTTTTAAAAATTTCTAAAATTTTGTATGTAATTTAAAATTTTGATGAAATGGATTATTAGATATACTGTGTTTACATTGTATACACCCTATAAGTTTGATAAAATGCTTAAGTGAATCAAGCATGCTAATTAAACTAATCAATATGTTTAACATGTGTTGGGTGATATGGGAGAATGTTGTAATGGGCTTTCATGATATAATTATTATGACAAAGTTTATGTGGCTTTCTTGTGGGTATGCGATGCGTTTATATTTCACGTCTCCTAAGTGTTTGATAAAATGCTTAAGTGAATCAAACATCTTAATTGAGCTAGCCAATGTATTTAACATGTGTTGGGTGATATGGTAGAATGTTATATGTTTTCATGATATAATTAACATTATGATGAAGCTTATGTGGTTAAGTGTTTTGATAAAATGTTTAGGTAAGTTCAAGTATATTATTGGATTATAATCACATATGATATTCTTGAGAATGTTTGTGGACATGGACATATTTATTACATACTTTATGATATGATAAGTATGATGATATGAATTACAATTGTACATTATATTTGCATATGGACGGGTAGCATCGCATTCGTGGACATCTGACATGAGTGTGGTTGTGTGTACATGTTTTTAAACAAACATCATTCTTGGTGGGTTGATACAGGGGTTCGGAAAAATTGGACTTAAGTCTAGCTGAGTAGCACAGATTTATAGTGAAAAGAGTGTCAGAGTTAGCAAGAAATGCTTGATTCTCTCTTGAGTGTATGACCTATCAATTTGGATTCACACTTCTGTTGGTATTGAGTTCATTAAGTGTATCAATGTATGCAACACCGTTCGTAGAATTTCATAAATTCCGTGTCTTTTGAGTGACCATTAGTGGAAGTTCATAAAATACCTATCCCAGAAAGACACAAATTTTAATAAAATAGTTATTGGATGTCTAACATTAATGGTGGGTGCTTGGAATGTCTGAATTCATATGCATGACATTGCATGTGAGACTCTTTTCAGCATTTATTCTTTTATTAATGAATGTATGCATAGATAATGGTTATGGGTC
>CM042197.1:12209350-12225516 GCA_023539305.1 Ilex asprella | reverse complement strand
AGCTTGGATGAAAATGCTCTTGGCATGCAATCATTTTATGTCATGTGTTGTTAGGTTTGCGAGGCTACTTAATTAACAAAAAATAGTTGGTAGTGGAGTGGATAATGCAGGGTTGAAAGCAGTTTATTATATTGTGAGAATGATGATATGCTTACCACACTTGGCACAGAGATGTTTGCTAATTTATGTATTGGAATTAGAACTCGATTTGGTCATGAGCCTACAAAGCATATGTTATGGCTTTTCAACGTTCTTGATGACCTTGTTTTATTTATCTTCATACAATTTGAATAGATAAAAATAATCAAGTTAATAATCCATGAATTTTGGTACGTCGTGATGCTCAATTTCTAGACAAGTGAATTGAACTCATGCGAAAAAAGAAAAGCATTTGTTGCAGCCTTGCAACATTAAAGATCAGGATACCTTAGATGTGCTAACAGGGTCATTCAAACCTAGACGACATTGTTCTTTGAATAAAATGTTGATGAGTATACAGTATTGCATGATTTTATATTCAAACCAATCATCTTAGCTTTGCTTGTTAGTTATATGTTTCATTTTGGTTGAGTTTATATTTTATTAGTAAATTATATATTTGTAGATAATCTGGTGTAAGAAAGGTTTATTTAGAATCATTTGGATGCTATGAAAAGCTTTGGAGATGATGGACTTGAACTAGGAGCATTACACCAAAAACGCAGAAAAAGTGAAGTCTACTAGTAGGTCGAAACCTGCTTCCTACCAGTAGATCAAAACAAAACTTCGCTATCAATAGGTCATTTATCACCTACCGGTAGATTAAAACGCCGTTCGTCGCCTAAACTATTTTCCACCTAGAGTTGGGCACCTGGAATGGAATTGAATTGATTTAGGGAAAAATTGCCCAAAAAAGAGGATTTTTTTTAATATGAATTGAAATCCAAACGTCCAGTTTTATCTAAAAACCGACCAGTTTAGCAGCTCCCTAGCTGTTCGATTGCATATACGGTCTGACTCAAGAACTAGACTGATTTAGGTCTATAAACCCCTCATTCTTATCTTTATATAGTAACGTAATTAATTTGAAATACTCATATATGTAATGATGTAAGCATGAAATATATAGATTGTAAAATTAGAAATAAAAATGTTAGACAATGTATTAGGGTATATAGTAGAAGTTAGGAAGTATTCCGGAGTTAAAACACATTTAGATAGAATTCAGGTAGAATTAATTTGACACTTACATAGTATTTGGACTATAACTTTTTACCCTGATTTCCGTTTGATCTGAAATTTTTACATTAAACACTAGCCTTCCAGGGCTACAAAATAATATTTCACGAATATTTTCAAAATCAACCACTAAATAGGCCAAAACTTCATTGGAAATTTAGCTAAAAATGGAAGTTTGTTCGAACGTGAATGGATATTCGAACGACAGTTAGTCCTAGAACTTAATGTCTGAAAGAACTCTGATGGAAAAAAAAGTACTGGGAGCAAGCATCGTTCGAAAGCCAAAATGACGTTTGAACGTTAGGTAGATAGTTCGAACGTGAGGTCGCAATTCTGAGTATCAGTTTTGCGCCAATTGGACTATTTTCTCATACTATAAATACCCAAGGATGTGTTCTCTTGCCCTATTTCATCTGTTCTAACCCTAGAGAGTCTTGTAGAGCAAAAAAGAAAATGAGAAACACGAGATTAAGGAAAAATTTCATGTTGGAACGGATCAAACACGCTAAGTTTTCACACAAAATTACAGAACCGAGGTAGAAGATTCTTCTCAAGTTCTTTCATTGAGACTTAGGGCATATTTATGTATATTTTAAATCTTCTAGATTATTATATATTAAATAATTTTTCATTCTTGGTTTTTTTTTTCAAGTAATATATGTTTTTTAGCGAGATACATGTCTTGTATCCAAGAAACGTTGTTCTTGAATTTTCCAAAACCCTAATTTTCCAAAATGCACGTTCTATTGTGAAATTCATATGGATTCTTGATTTCTAAATTCTTATTCTTAATTTATAAATTCATATTCTTGATTAAATCACGTTTTCATCGAATATTTGTTGTTGTTCTATAAAATCATGATTTTTAGCTAAACCCTAGAATTTGGATATCAAAATTATGAAGGTTTTTTTTTATATGATTTCTTGCATATTTTAATTCCTTTATTACTGTAGCATATTGAGAATTGTACAATTGTGATACTTGAATTGTTAATGAAAATTGTGATTGATTAAGTTTGTGGTTGTTGAAAAAGTTGTGGTTTCATCTTTTGTATAGTTTGTTATGACGGACTTAAATTGCCTTCGAGAGCTGCCGTAGAGTGTTAAATGTTAGTCTATCCTAATTGGGATAAGATGGTTGTCTAACACTTGTAGTGAATTATTTTTTGTGAGAGCAACCACTATTATTCACGTATGTTCGAGGTTGAGGAATGGTATACATTTCCTATGAAAGATTTGTCAATGTCGTGGGAGACGGTATACGCGCTTCCTAAAGTGGTTTCTGATTTGGCCCTGCGTGGAATGATTGAGATTGTGTGGTTGTGATGGGTGAACGAGGTAGAATTGTTGTGTAGATTCTTGAGAAACAACCAACATACATGAGAATATGAGATGATGCTACTGAGTTATTGATTGATAGCCGAGCTACCGAGATGGTGAACCATTATAATTCCTTTGTGCAAACCCCACAGTCCCTAAAGAATTTTCACACAAACCTCACAAGCTTGATATCCACAGTCATCCACATAATGTACACGAGCCTAGTAGCTCTAATCCACATTTGAGTGCACTGTCAATTCATATATTCTGCTCATCCTGATAATTACACCATCAGTTTGGCGTCGTCTGTGCAAAACGATTGTTCTCGTTATAAGTACACTGATCCTTCAGTAACTGATGGTCTCAAATCGCAACATGAGCAGAAGCCAAGTGAATCCCCCATGGGTGCAGAACCAACAAGAGGCCACTAGCGGCAGACAACATTAAGATCCTCGAGATTTCTTCCCCACCATCGAGGCCAATCCTCCTCTGGTGAATCACCCCACGAACAATGAAATGGAGGCCCTTCACCTAGTCAACCAACGTTTGCTATGGGAGAATGAAGAACTCCTAAAACTTTTGCAATGACTGCAGGAGACACGACCAGCCTAAGGAGGCTAGAATGATCCCTTTCATAGTGAGCAACAACACCTCAACCCCCTCAAAGAAGCTAACGAATGAGGATAAAATAGCCAAACTCCTCAACCGCCTCCTAGGAACGGTGACAATGAAGAAGTGCAAAGTCAAAGCAATGAGAATGAGAAGAACACTTTTTGCCCTGTTCTACAGGAAAGAAAAAACCAATATTGGGAGCAGCACTTTCGAGATATCCAACAGGAGCTCAGTCACATAAAGGAGGTCCTAAAGGGTAAAACTCCAGAAACCATGGACGTCTTGGTGCAACAAACTGAGTCCCCATTCACTCCTGGGGTGTTGCATTTCTCCCTCCCACCAAAATTCAGAATGCCACAAGTGGAAGCTTTTGATGGGACAAAAGACCCCATGAACCACCTCAATACTTATAAAAATTAGATGGAGTTGCGCGGATATCATGATCCAGTGCGTTGTCGCGCCTTCACCATTACACTAAAGGAGTCAGCCTTAGCATGGCTCAATAGGCTCCCCCTAGTCTCGATCTCCTCCTTTAAGGAGCTCTCTATTTCTTGTGTCTCATTTCATAAGAGCTCGGACATACAAAAAGTCGAGTTGCCACAAGTTTAATGTGAAACATGGACCACATGAGAACTTGTAGTCTTACGTCCAAAGGTTCAATTCAGAGTCCTTGAAGGTAGATGTCTAGAAGGAAAGTTTGCTATTACAGCTTTCATAACTGGTCTAGGGGTGCAGTCAAAGGATTTGATGTTCTCTATATCCAAGAATCCTCAAGCAAGCATGGCCAAGGTGCTGGCTAAGGCAGAGAAGTATATAAATGATGAGGAAGCTCTCATCTTTAAGGTAGGAAGCTCGTCGTCACAAAAAGAGAAGGAAAAGAGGAAAAGAAGAGGGACCAAAGTACCAAAAAAGAGAGGAAAAGAGATAGGTCGCCAAGAAGAGACATAGAACACTCCCCAAAAAGAAGGGGAAATATCATGGATTGCTTAGGTCCTCCACAACCAGAATTATAGTCGAGGTATGTACCTCAGCAATTCACTCTTCTCACTGCCACTGTGTCCCAAATCTTGTACAAGGTACAAAATGAGAAGTTTCTAAGATGACCCCCTCAAATAAAGGTAGATCTAGCAAAGAAAGCTCCCACAAAGTACTGTGAATACCACAGAGACCATGACCACCACATTGACGACTGCATTCAGCTTAAGAAGGAGATTGAGTTCTTGATTCAACGAGGGCAACTGCGTCGTTTTGTTGCCCATGACAATCAGAACCGACCTCTACCTCCCTCAGCACCTCAGCAGCAATCCCCAGTGCAGCATCAACAACCCCTAGAAAAAATCAGAGTGATATCCAGAGGATTTACAGAAGGGGAGTCCAACTTAGCCAGGAAAGCTCACTTGCGCAGAATCAGAACTGATGAAACACGGGAAGTACATACCATGTCCAAGACACCATGATTGGACACATCTATCACCTTCTCGGATTTAGACCTGGAAGACTGCCAGCATCCCCATGATGATCCTTTGGTGATAAGAGCCATTGTTACCAACAGAACTGTTCATCGAGTTTTGATTGACAACGACAGCTTGGCTGACATCATTTTTGTGTTGACATTCAATAAAATAGACCTTCTGCATACAACATGCTGCTCAAAAGGTCTTCCCTCAACTCCATGATGGCTATTCCTTCTGACTACCATCTTGTATTAAAGTTTCCTACTGAAAATGGAGTCGATGTGGTCCAGGGAGACCAACATGCAGCGCGGGAATGCTACATGACATCTGTGAAAAAGATAGATGTTAAAAATATACAGTTAGATGAGCTCGGCATGAGAGATAAGCTAAATTCTAGACCCATGCCATCAGAAGAACTGGACCCAGTCTAGCTTGATGAAGAGGCAGAACACCTAGTTTACGTGGGATCAAAGTTGAGCAGAGAAATTAAAGACCTCTTGATTCGGTTCCTAAGGAGAAATATGGAAGTCTTTGCCTGAAAGTAAGGAGACATGAAAGGAATTGACCCCTTAGTCATCACTCACAAGCTCAGTGTAAACCCTATCTGCAAACCCATTAAACAGAAAAGGAGGAGTATCACCCCAGAACGCCAAAAAACCATCAATGAGGAGGTCAGCAAACTTCTTCATGCCAAAGCCATCAGAAAAGTAGACTACCCAGCCTGATTACCCAATGTGGTCCTCGTTAAGAAGACCAATGGAAAATGGAGTCTCTGCATCGACTTTGCTGACCTTATCTGTGCTTTCCCTAAAGACAGATTCTTTTTACCTTGGATAGATTTGATTATAGATGCCACTGCTGGACACGAGCTCCTCAGCTTTATGGACGCTTTCTCTAGATACAATCAGATTAAAATGGATACCAATGACCAAGAGAAGAACTCCTTTGTGACGGAGTAAGGGACGTACTACTACCAGGTTATGCCTTTCAGATTGAAGAATGCTAGAGCCACTTACCAGCGCCTGGTGAATCGAATATTTCAAAAGTAGATTGGGCCGACCATGGAGGTCTACATTGATGATATGTTGGTAAAATCATTGAAGCCAGAGCTCCACATCAAACATCTAGCAGAGTCATTCCAGGTTCTTAAAAAATACAAAATGAAGTTCAACCCAACCAAATGTGCATTTGGGGTATTTGCGGAAAAAAATTTGAGCTTCATAGTCAACAGCAGAGAAATTGAAGTTAATTCGGAGAAAGTAAAAGTAGTAATGGATATGCAGCCGCCATCCAATACAAGGGAGATTCAGCATCTAATAGGAAGAATAGCAGCCTTAAGTCGTTTTGTGTCCAAATCAAGTGATAAATGTCAACCCTTCTTTCAAGTCTTAAAGAAGGCATTCTAATGGGATACCCGATGTGAAGAAGCATTCAAAACCTTGAAGGATTATTTGAGCTCTCCCCCTATTCTAGTAAGCCCCTTAGAAGGGGAAATACTTACTCTCTACTTAGTTGTCTTAGATTTCTCGACCAGCACAACACTAGTAAGGAAGCGAGACAAAGCTCAGCAACCAGTCTATTATTGTAGCAAAGCTCTGAGGGGACAAAGGAGAGATATCCTATGATGGAGAAGCTTGTCTTAGCTTTGGTAACAACTGCAAGAATGCTTAGATTATACTTCCAGGCGCACACCATTGAAGTCCCGACAGATCAGCCAATAAAGCAAGTGTTGGATAAACCAGAGTCTTCGAGGAGATTGGTTAAATGGGAAAATAGAGCTCAGCGAGTTCGATATCAAGTACAAACCGAGAGTAGCAATAAAAGGAAAAAATCTGAAAGATTTCATTGCAGAATTCACAACAAGGCACCTATGGAGGCAACACAACTAGTACCTAACCTTCCCACTTGGAAGCTCTCATTAGATGGAGTTGTCAACACTCAAGGAAGCGGTGCAAGCTTAATTCTGACCTCATTTGATGGGGTAGATGTCGAATACGCCCTTAGGTTTGGATTTAGGATTTCAAACAATGAAGCAGAGTACGAAGCAATGATCGCTGGACTCAATCTCGCTCACTCGATGGAGGCAGAACAACTTGAGATTTGCAGTGATTCTCAGCTCGTGGTAAAATAGATGGAGAAGTCTTATGAGGCCAAGAGAGAAAAAAAGGTCATTCACCTCAGAAAGGTGCAGGAGTTGATCAAAAAAATTGTGCAAGTTAGAATCAGGCACATCTTTAGAGCTGAAAACTCGCGAGGAGACGCTTTGGTAAGGCTAGCAACAACCTCGCAAGAAAATTTGAATAGGCTAATTTCAGTAGAGCACCTAGCAGAACCATCAGTAAGCGTTGAGGATGAAGAAGTGCTCCCTGTATTAGTCTCGCCGAGTTGGATGGACTCAATCAGAGAGTATCTTCAGAATGAAAACCTGCCAAAAGATCCTAAAAAGGCTGCAAAGTTAAGAGCCAGATCATCCAAGCTCACGATTTTACAGGGAACCCTGTACAAGCTAGGATTTTTCAGCGCCTCTCCTCAAGTGCATAGGAGATGAGGATACCAACTATATACTGAAGGAAGTCCATGAGAGAATCTGTGGCAACCACATAGGAGCACAAGCTCTAGCTAGAAAAGCACTGAGGCAGGGATATTTTTGGTCTACTATACTCAAAGATGCCACAGATATAGTCTAGAGGTGTAAGGTCTGCCAGATACATGCCAATATCACTCACTGCCCTCCGGAGCTCCTGACGTCAGTGGTAAGCCCTTGACCCTTCCAGCAGTGAGGTCTAGACATACTGGGGCCTCTTCCTAAAAGTATTGGGTAATGTAAGTTTGCTATAATTGGGGTCAACAACTCCACCAAATGGGCAGAGGTGGAATCCCTAGCAACCATCACGAAACAAAAGGTGCAAAACTTCATCTGAAAATCTATAATCTTCAGGTTTGGGGTACCTAGAGCAATCATCTCTGAAAACGGGAAGCAGATTGAAAATCTCAAGTTTAAAAAGTTATGTGCAGAGCTAGGGATAAAGAATTCCTTCTCGACTCTAGCCCATCCACAGTCTAACAGACAAGTAGAGGTGACCATCAGGACCTCAAAGGCAGCCTTAAAGACCAAGCTAGAATCGCTGAAGGAAAAGTGGGTAGAACATATCCCAAAGGTATTATGGGCTTATAGAACAACCGTCAGGTCAACGAATCAAGAAACACCATTTTTCTCTGACTTTTGGAACCGAGGCAGTGGCGTCCGTGGAGATCGGCATACCTTCCCCAAGGACAGATTTCTTGGAGCCCGAGCTCAATGGTGAGTCACTTCTACAAATTCTTGACTTCTTAGATGAAAAAATAGACAAAGCTCTTGACAAGATAAAGAATTATCAAAAGAAGGCAACCAGATACTACAACAGAAGGGTCAGACACAGAAGCTTTAAAGTTGGAGATTTAGTGATGAGAAAACTTCTCCTAGTGAGGAAAGATCCTACTCATGAAAAACTAGGTCCTAACTAGGAAGGTCCTTACATCATTTCAAGGTAGTCAGACCTGAAAACTACGAGTTACAAATAGAATAGGGAAAAATCCTAACTCATTCCTGGAATATAGAGCATCTAAAAAAAATTAGTGAGTTTATTTTGTAAGAAAACTATTTTTAATAAAACAACTAGTTTTTGATTCATCACAACACGATTCCATGGAGTAGCTGAAAAGCTAACGATGAGCTCCTTAACTCATAAAATTGAGATGAACTTTTTAGCTCATAAACAAACGATGAGCTCCTCAGCTCATAAATAAGCGATGAGTTCTTCAGCTCATAAAACAAAGATGGGCTCCTTAGCTCATAAAAATGAAGATGAGCTCTTCAGCTCATAAAATGAATATGAGCTCTTCAGCGCATATTTAAAAGATGAGCTCTTCAGCTCATAAGCACAAAACAAAAAGATGAGCTTGAAAAATCTGAAGTTTATGAACACACACGAAGAACAAACATTCAACAGAAGAAAGTGCAAAGGAAGCATAAAGAGTTCTCTAATTCAAATAGAACAAAGTACAAAAAGGAGTTCCTAACTCTTCCCAAGTTATTTCTTTAGTTCAACAACCTCTTCCCTTAAGCAAGCATTTTCCTCTTTCACTCATCTGTCTCCTTCTCTGCCTTCGAAAACATGTTAAGGAATTTTTCCCCACCAGAGGAGAGAAAAACTGCACCAAAGGAGGAGCCAGACAATGGAGAAGAAGAACCACTACACCCACTCTTCCTGTGCTTCCTTGAAGATGTACCAACATCCTTGTCTTCATCTGCTTTAGTGTTGAATAAGAAAAGGTTTTCAGGAGTCACCAGCTCAAAAAAGGCATGGATTCAACATGGAACATTTTCTCGACCTTCAGCATCTCCACCAAGGTTAGATCAGGCACACTAGCACAACAAAGGCGTAATAAGGACACGTTATCAAAGAATTAAGCCAATAAGCTTCTTAATACTCCTACCTTTATGAGAGAAACCCCTCCAGGAATGAGGAATCTTGTTCACCGAGCAGTGCTCCTTTGTAGACCTCCAAGAATCCCTAGAGGCAAAGAAAAAACGTTGAAACCACCCCTCAGGAGATTGGGATATCAAGCACTAGCCTACGTTCGGAGAAACGTCTCCACCTAAAGCAACCGAAACAAGAGAGCTCATCCTCTTCAAGCTCATGAAAATAAAAAAACTCTGCAACAGTGGGGAACTCACTATTGCCCTAAAGGTTCCAGAAGAGGAAAAAGCTAATCAGCAAGCCCCCACCCTTTGGGAGAGAGACAAAAAAAAGGGAAAACCATAGTAAGTCAAGACCCATCCAATGGAAAGATGGATAGGGAGACGAAGACCCATCTCCAGGGTACCTTCAAAAAAGTAAACTTTCCCTCGAGGAAGGAAGTTACAGGGTTTGACAAAAGTTGGGGCTCGTAGAGACAAGTCCGAAGGCAGGCGAAATTGCCTTCTGATATCATCCAACTCCAAAGAAGTAATCACAGAAGGAGCCAGATAGCGAGATTTCCATCTCAGATCAATTCCAGTGGAGGCACGTTCCTGAAAGAGAGAGGAAAGGGGTAACCATTGGAAACCTTAAAGCAAAGGAATGTGGAAAAGAGAAATCCCGAGAAGCTAAGAAGATGAAACCTCCAAGATTTAAGAAAAGGCTTGAGGATTTGTAAGCAATCAAAGAAGTTTTGGAGGCTTCAAAGAAATACCAGTTTTTAAGAAACCAAGAAGCGCACGGAAAGTTAAGTCGGTGGTCCCTTGAAATTCCAAAATTATGATGGCAGTTATAGTTTTGGAAAGTAGGCGAGCACGTACAATAAAGAAAGAGTCGGTGTTTAACTCTATCAACTTAACTCGTAGAGCTAAGGTCAATACAAGAAGACCTTAGATCATGATCAAAGCATTTTTAGGCGAGCACAAGCTTGGGCTAAAAGATTTTGAGCCCAACCTAAGCAGATCTCAGGCACAGCCTTTTCCTGCTCATAAGTGAGCTTATTTAAGCTAAACCTTTTCTGCTCCTTAGGAGGCTTCTCAAGTTTCCATAGGTTGGGGTCAGCACGCTTGGTTGCATGAACCTACTGGTGCATCTCCTCAAGGCCATCTGCCCTAAGAGTTCTGGCAAAAACAGGACTGCCAATCCTCAGACTTGTCTTCCATCAAAATTCTCATGCAAACAATGACATGACCCTCACAGATACAACTCCAATGAATCTCAGCATCAAGTGGCTTACTATCTCTGCTAGATCTAGCAGAGCTTTTGTCACAGCGAGGGATGTCAAATCCACCATCCAATGCTCCATTTAGGAAAGCAAGCAGCAACAACGAGCTCTTCAAGGGTAAAACCTCAACGATCAAACCCATACTCTGCCTCTTCAGTTCTTTAAAATATCTTTTTAAAAGAGCTAAGACTCCCTTACATAGGACCTCAACTTAACTGTGACACCCAAAATTCGGGGGTCTGTTGATTAGTCATCTACCCGCGGAATGCTCATGGATATCGGGTAACTCGATAATACAACGTTATGCCCAATTTACCGGGGTCCATAATTTAATAAAAATTCGGGCAGAGTCTCATTTATACGGGAAACTCTACCAAAAACCCAACATGTGAATCATAACATAACAAGACCCATCCGAGGTCTAATATTTAACAATGACCACGCCGGGTCCATTTATGAGTAAATATAGACTACACCGGGTCCATTTATTCATACTCATACAAAACATACAAGGCTATATTAAAATTAGTCCATAAGAATTCAATTACAATTCTTTACATACATTACATGCCAAAATTAATTTACAAGCCTACTTTTACAACAAAAATGATTAAAAGCCACAAGTCGGCTTTTCTTCAACCAAGTGGCCCGGATTGTGAGTCGTCCGCCGGTGCATGCCTCGCACTTGAAATGTTTCCCGTATAGGGTGAGCCACACCCAGTAGAGTAATTCTTACAGAGGCTACTCCCCACCTAAGTGCACATGCAATGTTCACATTCGACATTTCATATTCATATCAACATTCCAAGTAAGAATATGCAATTCTATATTAGAATTCACCATGTCAGGCTATGAGATGAGATGGAACTCACTCATGCCACCTTAACCCGAGTCCTCACCGACCCCCACAATAAAATGCAATGCCAATGTGTAATGAATCCATCTTCGACGAAAATACATCCAATGATCACCTTGTTTTTAAAATCATAGGTTTTATAAATCAGATCATTATTGGATGATACTCATTAAATGAGTATTTTCTTGTAAGTCAAAATCTTGTGTCTTGTTGGGAAATGGATTTTGAATTTTATACTGCGGATTCTGTATATCATACTACACTTTTTCGGAATTTCACCACAGGGGAGTGTACAACCAAGTTGTCAAGTCTTGCACCCGATGGGGGAATCTACCCTTTCTTGCTATACACAACACAAGTTTTGTTTTTATGCAACATGCAGCTCATTGAGATCTTCGATCCCATTTTTCCGAGTCCACCCTTCAATCACCAAGAATGATGCTTGAATGAACCATGCCCAACCAACACACACACACTCCCATACTCATGCCTAAGCCCATGAATGGGATGCCTCTATGCACAACTACACAATGTTCAATATGCTATGAATGACATATGAACAACCTCAACCAATCCATGGTAAGTTATGTTCTAAACATATAGATACCATATTTGTCACAAAGTTAATATAACACACGCATGCATATACATTGACAATTTTTTATAAAATAATTCGAAGCATGTTATCACAATCTTTATGTCAATAACACACTTAATCACAAAGGCAAAATACAACACATAACAACCCATGTAATAGCCCACACAACAACCCACTTAACGACCAAAAATAATCCACAAAACAGCCCCTAATTGGAGCACAAAACAGCCCATAAAGTGGGCTAAAAATAGTCCATGAATTGCCCTAAAAACAGTCCACTTTTTCATCCCAAAAATAGTCACAATTTCAGTCCATATTAGACCATAAAAATAGCCCTTAACAGGCCATAAAAACAGTCTGTAAATAGCCCCATAATTGTCCCAAAAATAGTCCATGTATAAACCAATTTAATCCACCAAAACATGTCCAAAAACAATCCATTTGGACAACCCACATACTAACCAATTTTAGCCACTAAAAGCTCACTTAAGGCAAGAATAAAATCAAAGTTGGAAGATCCTTACCTCTTGTAGCGTGAAGGAAGTGGTAGAACTTCCAAAAATTTTAACTAAAGCCCAAAACCTTTGATTTTTGGATCTTTAGTGAAATCCCTTGTTTTTGGTGTGGTTGCGTAGGTCTCGTCACAGTGATCAGTTTCTTCTCTTGGTTCGACGGAATCCGAGCGATGGAACTCCGAAAATCGAAGAAAAATCTTGAAGAATCAAGTTTTTTTCTCTTCTCTCTCTTTTCTCTTTATGGCCGGCCAAGGGGCTAAAGAAATCAGATATTTTTGCTGAAATATCTCATTTAAGTCCTCATTTATATTTTTAGAGACTTGGCTCACAGCGCGCCACGCGCCCCCTCTTTTTCGGGGCCGTTTTCGGCCCGAAACGATTTATTACATTACTTGTTTAGTCTAAAATAATTTTATTGGTACTCTAGTCCAATCATACTTAAATTTTAAAATATTTATTTTTGGGGACCACTGAGAGGTCATCCGCCACCTAGTCGTTTTGAACGACGTGCAAAAAGTTTAACTATCTCAGAATTCAATGAAATTCAACAAGGTGACTAGATTTACCGACACGAGTCCAACGGAGAACTCCGTTTTCTCATCCGAAGTCTAGAACATGAGTATTTTTTTTGAAAAAATTTAAATTTACCCCGGTTTCACATTAACGCATCATTAGCTCTTCAGCTCTTCCAAGTTCAATAATTTTGCTTTAAGGAGAACTGAGGCACTCTTCCAAGCAAGGGGCAAGGGGAATATAAAGCAAAGTAATATATACAGAAATTACTTTTAACACAGTAAACAGTGCATATGTACATTCCTCAACAAAAGTTGCATTTCTCTATAGAGGAAGTTAAAAAAAACCTCAGTTCCTGTATCAGGAGCCTGGCAGCTCGATACATGAAGTTTCTGGAGGAGTGGGACATAGCAGATCACCATCATAAGTTTTTGGAAGTTTAGGAACTGGCAGAGAAGCAGGGACCTCAACTCTAATTGTTGGCAAACTTGACTCTAAAGCCATAACTACTAGGTCAGCGGAGAATGGGGCAACAATCGAGGTGACATAAAGGGTAGCAGGGAACTCGGAAGTGGTAGAAACAGGAATAATTTCAGAATCAAGAGCTACAGGAACGTCTGTGGAAGGGAGAACATTCTAAGCTGAGACCCTAGTTGGCAGGATAGGAATCTAAACACCTTCGGGAGCTATCTCAGAAGCAGAAAGGTCCTTGGCTTTAGCCCCAGCATTAGGTGCCTCAGCTTCTTCTTCAGGGGGGATCTCAAAGTCAAAATTCAGACTAGGGTAAGTTTGCTTAGCTTTTTCTTGGAAAACGAGTCATCTGGTAGACCACTGAGTGGTGACATCATCAGCTAACTTAACAATTAGAACATCCTTCTTTTGAGCAGCAGCCCTCTACACCTCAAGCTCATTTCAGATGGCGTCACTCGTCTTTAAAAAATGTCATATTATCTTTTCATGCCCCTGTAAGGACTTAAGGCCTCAAGAGCCTCTTGGCTAGCCTTGATCTAGTCGTCTGTCTTCATCCTGAGCTCCTCCTTGATTTTTCTTAGCCCTTCTTTGGTGTGCTTGCCCTCACCCTCAATTCTCTCTTTCTCAGCCTCTAAGTCCTTTATAAGGGAGGTTTGTCTCTCCACCTGCATCTGTAAGTCTTGGACCTGGGTTTTAAGGTCGTTATTGGCAAAGAATAGCTTAACAACCATGAACTTAAAAGCCTTGGAAGCTTTAGCAGAGTCCTCCAGAGCCTAGATCCTATTCCACAAACCATTTACACGAATGGCCATCTAAGAGTAAGCACGATCCAAAAATTAAAGTCAGAATGAGAAAATGACGCAAGGTAGGGAAGGAATTTGAGGAACCAGAAACCTATCAAAATGGCACCGAACAAAGCAATAGAAATAGAAGTTC
This sequence comes from Ilex asprella, assembly GCA_023539305.1. Taxonomy (NCBI): domain Eukaryota; kingdom Viridiplantae; phylum Streptophyta; class Magnoliopsida; order Aquifoliales; family Aquifoliaceae; genus Ilex; species Ilex asprella. The sequence continues at coordinate 12,211,299 of CM042197.1, read as the reverse complement.
CTAGTAGCATAGTTGCAGCCCTCTGGATATCAGACTTTGGGATAATGGAGGCAATGACATTTGAAGCACGCTTTACATTATCGATGAGAGAGTTCTCTTATGTTTTAGCCTTGGGAAACTTTCCTTTCTCATCCTTGGAGCTCTTCAGAGGTGACTGAGAGGATTTCGTGGCTAAACTAGGGGAGATAGACCCAGGCATAATATGGGAGACCATTTCAAAAGCCCTCTCAACCTCTGTAGAAGAGCGTGAGTTCGGGGCTACACTCTGATCAGGAGCCCCTCCAAAAGATGAAAGAATGATCTCTTAAGAAAAAAAGGTTTGTGCAATCTCCAGGAAGTTCGGTGGTGGGAGGAGGATCATCTAAGAGGAAGGAGGAAGAGTACGGGCACATCTAACCTTGGCACCTTGGCAGAGGAAGTAGCACTGCTTCCAATCCCAATCTCTACCTTACGTTTCCTCCACTCCTGCTCTTCTTCAGCTGGTTCACTTTAGCCTGACGATCCTTAGCAATGGGTTCCATCGAATAAGAGCTTAAGAATCCAAGAAGAACAGATAAATAAAGGAAAAGATGCAAGGGGGAAGAAAGGTCAAAAGATGTAAAAGTAGAAAACAAAAAATATTATTTGCAACCTCCTCAGCACCGACAACAAAGATGGGAATAAGGGTCTTTATCCTCACCTCTAGAGGGCTAAAGCCTAACCTAGTGAGCTCAAAAGGATCGATCAAAGCAAAATATTCTTTCGAGCCCTAATTTCTGAAAGTGGTCAAAGCAAGCCTATAATCTACCCCCAGCTCCGGGCGAATACCTTGGGAACTAAAGAAAAGAGGTCAGCTTGTAAAAAAAAAGGAAGCAAAGGGGAACTTGCCCAAGATGAGAACTCACCCAAGTTGTCAGGACCTGCCCAAGAACGAAGGACTGGAAGAGTGTCAGTGGCATCATTTGGGTTAAATTGCCACGTTTTCCCCGACACGAAGAAGAATTGTTTCTTCAGTTCTTGTGGGAGCTAGGAAGGTCAGTAATCAAGGCAGCGGTTTTCACCCGTTTAGAAATTTACAAAAAACCATCAGGCTGGAGCTTGACATTGAAAAATTTCATGAGTAAAGGAATAGAATGGGTCCCAATTTCTTTTCTCCTGAAAAAGACGAGGAGGCCAACCAAGACACCCTAGAAATTAGGGAAAATTTGAGCAGGGGGCAGACATTGAAGAGTTGGAGGACAAACTTAATAAAGGGATGTATTGGGAACCTAAGCCCATTTTCAAAAGAAACTATGAAGAAGTAGGTTTTCTCAGGGACCTCAAAGTCATACCTAATGTCAGTTGAGGGAATCCAATAGCGTATACCCGCGGGAAAGCCAAACTTGGCAGATAGGACCTTCATAAGAGAGGGAGAGACCTCACTATGGCCAATGAGGTTAGATGAACGAGGAATAGGACTAGAGACCTCACCACTACAAGAGCCCACCTTAGCTTTCCCTTTTTGAGTTCGCTTAGGATTGGAAGGGGATCCAAATGAAGCCAAATGAACCTCAGTCATCTCCATAGCCTCAACCCCGGGGAAGTTATCTATTTCATCACCAACCTCTCCCAGTTCGTTTTCCTCCATTTCTGGGGTTTTGTCTCTAAAAAGGGAAATCGATGAACCTGTGGCTTTAGAGGAGGTAGACATGACTGGAAAGGGATGGGAAGTTTGAAGGTGCTATAAAGAGGGGGAATGTTGGCTAAGCAGTCCCTAAGAATCCCAGGGTTGACACAACAACACCCAATAAGGAAGATTCGTGTAGTAGAGTAAGGGTCCAAGAAGAGGGGAAGAAGAAATAGAGAGTAACCCTTATTCCTAAAATAAAGAATCTAAAAGTCTAGAAATGCAGTAACCACCTCAAATTCGAGGGATCCATAACAAAGAACCAATTAAGAGCAGAGAAGCATACCTAGTCAAGAACGAGCAA
>CM042197.1:12178948-12193691 GCA_023539305.1 Ilex asprella | reverse complement strand
CAGCAGAATGTTGAGTTTTAACAAGAGCTCGAAATGTTGTATATATTCCAAAGAATTCAAAACGATGTTTCATTAAATAAATTCAACAATAACGAGTATAATCATCAATAAAAGAAACATAATATCGAGACCCTCCTTTTGTGGCAACAGGAGAAGGTCCCCATACATCAGAGTGAATCAAATCAAATGGAGAAGAAGAAACAAAAATACTTCGATTAAAAGGTAAAGCTGAAAATTTTGTCAGTTTACATCCACTACAATCAGAAATATCACAAGTTTGCAAATTTTTTAAGGCCCCTGTGGATGCCAAAAATCTCAAACGAGAAGACGAAACATGACCTAAATAAGAATGCCATAAATAAAAACTAGAAGAAGAAGAACTCAAACGAAAAGAAGATAAATCAACACTAGTAGCAGCAGCAACTGACACGTTTAACTTATCCAAAATATATAGTCCCCCGTTCCTACGGCCTGTCCCAATCAGCTTTTGAGACTTCAGATCCTACACATAACAAGAAGAAGAGGAAAAGGTGACTAAATTACCAGAATCACATAACTGACCAACAGAAGCAAGATTTAATGTGAGTTTTGGAATATGATAAACATTAGGGAGATACAAGTGAGGTGTGACAACAGAACCAACACCTGCTAAAGGAATAGGAGTTCCATCAGCAGTCATAACAGGAATAGAAGACGAATGAGACACAGAAACAAAAGATGAAGAATCTGGAGACATATGATGTGAAGCACCAGAATCCAAGACCCATACAGAATGTGACATACCTGAAGAACTCTGAGGCAACTGACCTACCGAAGAAGAGACAGACATAGCTTGTGGTTGTAAGGAGAGAAACTTTTAAAATTGCTAAGCCATAGTACTAAGATCGGTGAAAGGAGCTGATGAAACTACTGCTGCAGTATTAGACTGTGGTGGTCTATAATCCTAAGGTGGTCTATGAGCATTAGACTGTGACTGGTTGCCAGACTTTCAAGCTTGAGATTGCTGTTGTGATTGATTCTGCTGTCTCAACTTAGGACATTGAGCCTTCCAATGACCTTTCTGTTTACAGAAATTGCACTCATCGAAGGCAACCCTTGTGTAAGGATTATTCTGATTATTAGAGAATGGCTTAGAAGGTACTGCTAACACAGAAGGATTCACAGTAGAAAGAGTTCCCTTTTCAGAATAAGATTTAAGACGTATTTCTTTAGCCAATAACTCACTGACAACTGAGTCAACAGAAGGAAGTGGAGAACGATGCAGAATTGAACCTCTAAGTCCTTCAAAATTACTACGAAGTATTGTTAAAAATTGTACCAACCGTTGCTGCTCTCTACGATCAATATAGGCACCACATGCCTTTAATTCTGTCGATTCTGTAAGAGCCAATTGATCCCAAAGATCTGTCATAGCAAAATAGAATTCCTGAATACTCATATTCTTCTGCTGAAGAGCTCGTATATCATTCTCCAATTGATACTGCTTTGCAAAATTTGATTGAGTGAATAACCTTTGCAGATGATCCCAAACCTCCTTTGCTGTCTCATACTTTGCCAACTGTGTACCTATAGAATGCTCAACAGAATTGTTAATCCAAGTAACAATTTTTGCGTTGTTTGCTTCCCAGGAATCTATCAACGTAGCATAATTTTCATCAGTATTCTTAGGTTTCACAGAAGTTCCACTAACATATCCCCACATATGTTTACCCTTAAGAAAATTTCTCATCACATAACTCCAATACGAATAATTCTTTCCATCCAACCTCACACTCACAGACTGAAGTGAATCATCTTTTTTAGTAGCCATAATCAAACAAACAAAGAAAACCAGATTGCAAAAGAAGGAAAAACGAAATACCAGATTGCCAAAAGGGAAAAAGAAATATCAGATTGCCAAATCAGAATGAAATACCAGATTGTCGAATATCCTCCAAAAAAAATTGGTTGCCAGATTGCGCGCTGCCCCCTGTAAACCCCCAGCCAACTCACCGCGGAGTTGGATCCGCGAAAGTTGTGTTTGAGATTAAGTCTCGTCCCATGAAACTTAGCTCTAATACCATGTTAAACAATCAAGAGATATACAAGAAATAGGAAAAGAGAAGGCTAGAGTTTTATTGATACTGCACAATTGAATTGAATACAAAGTAGTGTTTTAACCTAAATACAAAGAGACTATATATAGGCTAAACAAATAAAATAAAAGACTATTCTACCCTTAATAATTAAAATAACCCTATATTTATTAACAGGTCATTGAGGATACAAAGAATGGAGATGTGAGTAAAGGAATTAACCCTCAAGATGTCTCTGGTTTTGCTTATTGGACGAGTGGTGTTGTGTGTACTAGGGAGCATTTTCATTCAATGGTGGACAAGACTATATTTTTTGATGAGAATAAGATTGATTCATATGACATTTGCAAAGAGGAAGAAATTTTTCCATAGAAGACGGACATAGTGTGATTATCCAAATAGACTCCTGAAACAAATGCGGGAAGAGATATGATTTCTTTTTTGGGCATGGGGATTGGTATTGAAGGTTTACCCTTTCATTTGGGGAAAGAAGATAAGGTTGATCAAAACACTTGGTCTCTACAAAACGTGTTCCAATCCAAAATAAGGCTAGGTAGATGCAAAAAATGGTTTCATTCCAGCATTATTCAATGTTGAATTCCAAAGACCGTGTTATCAGATTAGAGTCAGAACTATTTCGAGGCTTGGAGTGGCGGTAATCAATAGACAGAGACTTCGAAGGCTATATGGTAGCACGAGAAATCGAAATACCAGGAGGGACGTAGAAGATGATGACGTGGTTAGGGCTACATCGTGTGGTGAGGAAAAAGGTGGCACATGATTTCTATGCAATTCAAGGTAGACGGGGGGAAGTAGGGTGGAAAAATCATGTTATTGTTCCAGAAATTGGGCCAATTACTAAGGAAGGGGAGGCAGTAATTCTGGGAGCAGTTGACACAAATCAAGATTTTGTTAGTGGTTAATTTAAAATTTGAAAATGATGAGATAAAAGTCTTGCAAGCTAAAAAGCTAGCCTTAGAAAATTTGCCTCTTAAGGAAAAAGACAAAGAAGATGATAAAACATCAACATCACACTACACTAATATTAAAAATTTAAATGAATTAGAAAAGATAAACTTATCATAAATGGTATGTTAAAATTATTTTAGTTATAAATTTTGAATTTACTGTTGAAACTATTGTTTTAATTGATAGTTGAACAGATATGAACTGTATAAAAACAGGATTAATTCCAACCAAATATTTTGAAAAAATTACTCAGTCAGTAAGTGCGGCTGACGGTTCAAAATTAAAAATAAATTTTAAACTTTCTAATATTTTGGTGTGTAACCAGGGTATTTGTATTCCTACAACTTTTATGCTTATTGATAATTTAAATCAACTGGTTATTTTAGGTACACCATTTTTATCCTTAATCGAACTTATTGAAAGAATTGATTCTAAAGGAATTTTAACTACTATAAATGGTCAACCAATATTATTTGAATTTCTAACTCCACCCCAAACACATTTGATAAATCAAATAAAAGAAAATTTAATTTATAGAGAAAATCAATTGAACTTTTTAAAAGAAGAAATAAAAGTCTTAAATCTATCTGCTAAACTTAATTCACCTAAAATCATCCAACAAATAAAACAAATTGAAACCATGATAACTATGGAAATTTGTGATACTCTTCCTACTGCTTTTTGGAATAGAAAAAAACATGTGGTAACGTTACCTTATATCAAGGAATTTAATGAAAAGGATATTCCCACTAAGACTAGACCAACCCAAATGAATAAAGAATATTTGGAACTATGTCAAAAAATAATAATTCCTTAATAGAAAAATCATAAATTAGAAAAAAACTATTCTTCATAGAGTTGTGTAGCTTTTTATGTTAATAATACATCAGAAAAGGAGCGAGGAGTTCATAGACTTGTGATAAATTATAAACCTTTGAATAAAATTTTGCAGTGGATTAAATATCTTATTCCTAATAAAAATGATTTATTATCTCGATTATATAACGCTAAGATTTTCTCTAAGTTTGACTTAAAGTCAGGTTATTGGCAGATCCAAATTGCTAAGGAAAACAGGTATAAAACTGCTTTCACAATACCTTTTGGACATTATGAATGGAATGTTATGCCATTTGGACTTAAAAATGCCCCCTATAAATTTCAAAATATAATGAATGACATTTTTAATCCTTATTATACATTTTGCATTGTTTATATTGATGACATACTAATCTTTTCTGATTCTATTGATCAACATTTTAAACATCTGAATAAACTCATTCAAATTGTTAAAAACAATGGTCTTGTTTTTTGTGCTATAAAGATGAAATTATTTCAGTTAAAAGTCAGATTTTTGGGACATTATATTGAACAAGAGAATATAGTCTCAATTGAACGAAATATTGAATTTGCTCTGATGAAATTAAAGAAAAACAGCAACTACAGAGATTTTTGGGCAGTTTAAACTATTTAGCCGACTTTTATCAAAATCTTGCACAGGATACTGCTATTTTGTATGATAGACTTAAAAAGAATCCGTCTCAGTGGACACATTTTCATACATAAGCTGTTAAAAAGATAAAACTTAAAGCTAAATATTTACCATGTCTTTCTTTGATAAATCCTACATGGTATAAAATTGTTGAAACTGACGCCTCTGATATAGGCTATGGAGGCATTTTAAAACAAAGAAACCCTATTTCTAATAAAGAATTTCTGGTCAGATTTACTTCTGAAAAATGGGGATCTACAAAATTCAATTATTCTACTATTAAAAAAGAAATTTTATCCATTGTTAAATATATTAGTAAATTTCAAGATGATTTGTTGAATCAAGAATTTTTACTAAAAATTGACTGTAGTGCTGCTAAAAATGTTCTTGAATAGGATGTAAAAAATATTGCTTTTAAACAAATTTTTGTAAGATGACGGACAATTTTATCCGTTTTTTATTTTAAAATTAAACATGTTAAAGGAGAATTAAATTCTCTTCCAGACTTTCTAACTAGGAAATTTTTTATAGGGTTCTTATGAATCGAGGCCAGAGTAATGCCCGTGGTAGAGGCCGCAGAAGAGGAAGGCCTGGCGGAAGAGCCAGGTCAATGCCTATTATCCCCCTTTAACTGAATCACAAAAGCTTAAAATTGTTAACAATCAAATTTTTAAAGAAGGATCTTCAACTTCACATAAAAGTGAATCTTCATCTTCACATAAAAGTGATGATAAGGATGATGACGGTTATACTGTCATTCGATCTAAAAAATTTATTAAAGAAGTGTTGGTTGCTAAACCCTAACTAAATTACACATAGTTAAATACTCTAACTGCTTATAGCAGTATAATAACTCTTGATTATGAGTATATTAATTGGATAACTGATCCATATTATATTGCAGAAAAATTTATGACTTTGGATAATTTTTTTTATTTTCTGGACCTAAAAACAGAGAATACTATGAAAATATTCTCGTTGAAACTGACTCTGTTAAGTTCCAGAGATTCTATAATTATGGTGATCGTAAAGATCATCAATATAGTAAAACTCTCATAGTAAAGGTGATATCTGCTAAAGACAGGGGTCTCGATCTTGTTCTCCCCAGAACACTAAGAACTTCTCCATATACGGAGTATAACTATTTTGATTAAATTGACGCTTGAAATAATGCTTTCTTATATGAAGCTATTAATCTAAGACATACATGGTTCTTCCAATTCACTGAATCCTGTTCGAAAATTCCTAACTGGTTTTATGATTGGTGGAAAATTTATGGTGCTACTGACAGGATATACCCTGCACGAATGAAAAAATATTTTGACTCATATAAAGAAAAAAGTCAATCCTTAAAGGATAATGATATTTTGTACAAGCCAATTATCAAATTTTCAATCTAATTCTTTGTTCCATGAGTTTGGTCTTGGTCTTTGGCTTGTGATTTTAATCATAACAGACATCCCAGATTAATTCGGGAATACCAAGTTCGTTATTGGAATAATTACCCAGCTGAATCTAAATGTCAGATTATTGAAGAATGTCTTAAAGACATGGATAAAGAAGAAGATAAAACTTCTACAGATAACGCTTCACTTTCTATTGCTATGGTTCCCACCAGTATAAGTATTGAAACTAATCTTAACCCCGTTGAAGTTTTTAAAGAACTAATTAAATAAGCCACCACTATAGAAACCACAACAGTAAAGACCGTTAGGAGCTCTAGCCCTCGGTAGTGCCAATCAAGGGAGAGTTTTTTCTCTGATTCAACTGGAGGAAGACATTTTCAATGCAGTGGTGGAAGGTACTGTTCTTCTTTAAAATTCTTGGGCATGTGTTTTTCTTGATCATAGTTCGACTAATTCCTTCATACGCACCACATAGGCAATTAACTTGGGAATCTAGAACATGCCTTGAGTATAGACACACCTATGGAAAAATGGTGGGATACTAAGAGGATGTGTAGAGGTTGTGTCCTTCGAATTGGGGTGCACGAATTGATTGTAAATTTGGTTGCTTTAAACATAGAGGGGTATGACGTCATCTTTGGGATGAATTTGTTATCCACATTCCGAGCGGTAATGGATTTTTTCCACAAACGGATTTCCTTTCAATTGCAGGGAGGAGTAGTTTTCAATTTCATGAACAACCGAGGTTTTTCTCATCCAATTCCTACTACGGGTAGTAGATTTTTTAAAAGCTAAAGCGGGGAGCCATTTGAGTTTCTTAGCTAGCTTGATGGGAGATGATCGGGATAAATTCCCTACGGATGTGGTGTTGATAGTATCAAATTTTTCAAATGTCTTCCTAGACGAATTACCAGGGTTACCCCCAGAAAGAGAGATTGAGTTCAAGATTGATCTCTATCCGGGAATCGAACCCATATCCATTGCTCCCTACCGGATGACACCTTTGGAGTTAAAGGAGCTAAGGAAGCAGTTGGACCACCTCTTGACCATTGGGTTTATCCGTTTGAGCATTTTTCCTTGGGGAGCCCCAGTCCTGTTTATGAAGAAGCATGATGAAACACTTCGGTTATGCAAGGACTACCGAAGGTTGAATCGGGTGACAGTGAAGAATAAGTATCCGTTGCCACGAATAGATGACTTATTTCATCAGTTGAGGGGTTCTAAGTATTAAACCAAGATTGACTTTCATATAGGGTACCATTAATTGCGGATCACAGATGAGGATATTCCTAAGACTACTTTTCGTACCCGGTGTGGTCATTTCGAGTACACGGTAATGCCGTTCGGATTGACTAATGCACCCGCAACCTTCATGGATTTGATGCACAGGGTATTTCAATCGTATCTAGATCAGTTTGTCATTGTGTTCATTGATGACATACTAATTTATTCACGAACACATGAGGAACATGAACGCCATCTCACGATTGTGCTCCAAACTTTGAGAGAGCATAAGTTATATGCTAAGATGAGTAAATGTGAGTTTTGGATGAAGGAGGTAAAATTCCTTGGCCATGTGGTGTCGGAACAGGGTGTAGCTGTTGACCTCGCAAAAATTGAGGCAGTGATGAAGTGGGAATCACCAAAGAACGTGACCAAAGTACGTAGTTTTATGGGCTTAGTAGGTTACTACCGGAGATTTGTAGAAGGGTTCTCAAAGCTAGCAATGCCGATGACGCACCTTACAAAAAAAAAATTCATGTGGACTCAAGAGTGTGAACTAGCCTTTCGCACCTTGAAAGAGAAGTTGACAACGACACCTGTCCTCATTATTCCGAGTAGTGGGGAGAGATACGATGTGTACACCGATGCTTCGTTACGAGGCATGGAATGTGTGCTAATGCAGGGAGATAAGGTAGTTGCTTATGGTTCGAGACAATTAAAGGTGCATGAGCAGAATTATCCCACCCATAACTTGGAGCTTGCCGCTGTGATTTTTGCTTTCAAGCTGTGGAGGTGTTACTTGTATGGAGAAAAGTTTCAAGTGTTTTCTAATCACAAGAGCCTCAAATATATTTTCACACAGAAAGACTTGAATCTCCGACAAATAAGGTGGATTGAGTACCTAGAGGACTACGATTTCACACTCAACTACCATCCGGGGAAGGCGAATGTAGTTGCCGATGCACTTTGCAGGAAGTCTCGGGGTGAACGGAATGGAAGTTAATGGATGCCCTTGGAGATTGTGATCTATGGGTTGGTGAAGATGAATTCCGACCATGCGTGTTCAACCTTGTGCCTCAACCTCCTTTCCAACGTAGAGTGGTGGACTTGCAATGCTTGGATCCGGAACTAGAGTCGATTCGAACTCGATTGAGAAATGGGAAAACAATCGAAGGATGGTATCTGAAGAATGAAAAATTGAGATATAAGGAAAAACTATGTGTACCCGATGATTCGTCTTTAAAGGAGGAGATACTTGGAGAGTGTCATCGCTCTAAGTTTGCTATCCACCTCGGAAGCACAAAATGTATAGAGACATGAAACGTCAATATTGGGTAGAAGCGAGCGAAAATAGCTTGTTTGGACCAAAAATTATTTGAGAAACTACAGAGAAGATTCAACTTATTCGGGAGACACTACGCACAATACAAAGTAGACAGAAAAACTATGCAAATAGAAGACGAAGACCATTGGAGTTTCAAGAAGGGGACTATGTTTTCCTCAAAGTGTTGCCTAAGAAGGGAGTTTTGAGAATCAGTAAGAAAGAAAAATTAGCTCCAAGGTACACCAGACCATTTGAGGTGATCAAAACAGTGGGCAATGCGACGTATCAACTTCGGTTACCGGATCAATTGTTAGGGGTGCACGACGTGTTTCATGTGTCGATGTTGAGGAAGTGTCAGTCGGAGACCACTCATGTTATAGATTTGGAAGATATTGAAGTTTAAGATATAGCAGCATATGAAGAACAACCGGTGAAGATTCTTGTTACTGATTGGTACTCAATTATGACATTTCATTGTGCTTCTTTTGGACTAATTATACTTTGATGGAGTTTAAATGGTGATGTTTCAGGTGCTAAAGTGAGAAAAAGGATCAAGGATAACAAATACAACATTTAAGTGTAACTACAACATTTGATCAACAAAAGGAAAAAGCTTGAGGACAACAAGACCGTTCGAACGGTGATCAACGTTCGAACGTTTCCCCTGAACCAGGCAGATGAGGCAAAGGCATGTTGCAGAAAGACCCTGGAGATTAAAGCCTAACGTTCGAACACCATGCTACGTTCGAACGCAACATCACGTTCGAATGCTGGCCCACGTTCGAACGCCACTGGCAGCACTGACATGATCTGGTTGACTGAAATACATAACGTGTGAAGACCTCTATTGCCAGAAGAAGGACCCTCGGCACATGGGTGCCATGATCGACTGCATTGGGGTTATTTGTGGACCCTAAGTGCTGCAGAGAGTGGGTGAATGGCCTGACAGAAGACTGCAACCCACGTGAAGCCTAAAAATCAACACAGATATACAAGCAAAAACAGCCTTCACGTTCGAACGGAAGATACCGTTCGAACGAATTCCACAGACAGACTGCAGATCGCCTGATTCTCACCTTGACTTAGGTGTCCAGCACTGCTCTTTCACCCCCTCCCTTGCTCTTTCCTGCCTATAAATACTCCCTTTTTGGGAGCTTTGAGGACACACTTGGGGAGAGAGATCAAGAGATCTCCTCTTGAAGAATACCTAGTCTTTATATGTATTTTAGTGTTTCACTTTAATTCAAGTGTTTACTTTTAGTTCTTTAATTCAAGTCTTTTACATTTATGCTCCTTTCAATTACTACAAGTCTTTACTATGGTTGGGAAGTTAATTCCCTACTTGTCTTTATTTCTATTGAGTTGGGAAGATAAATTCCCTACTTTTGTTATTAAATTCATGTACTTTATGTTCTTGCCCTTACATTAATGCTCTTACTTTCTTGCTTCCTTCATTATTTGAACTCATCTTCTTCTTAGAAGAGTGAAACTCTTCCACTTTTTTAGAGCTTTACCAAAGCCAAGAAGGGTGGAAAGTGATTCACTCATTCTTTGTTGAAGATCTAGCTTTCTTTTATTTTCTTTCACTTCCATTGCTTGAACATCTTCTTCTTAGAGGAGTGAAACTCTTCCACTTTTCTAGAGCTTTCCCAAAGCCAAGAAGGGTGGAACGTGATTCACTCATTCGTCGTTGAAGATCAACTTCGGAGTTTCTCAACTTGGAGAGATGAGTACCATTGTTTACCCAAGCCATGAAGAGTGAGTAGTCCTCATTTACTCTTTAGAGAGAGGTGATAGATATGTAATGACTATCCGGATATTATACTTGTGCATTCCTTTCACACATCAATGCTTTATTTATTTGCTTAGCGGGAGACTGGATGAGTTAAGCAGAGTTTGGGTAACTTGCACAACCAAAGAATATTTCTATGATCCAGATAACTCCTAAATAGAAAGATCCGTTGGTTCAAGACAAGTACCCTAGCTAGTTCTTTGTGTAATCAATGGGTATTTCTATGGTAAATGGATGACTTCTTCTAGAAAGATTCATTGATTCAAAGCAAAGAACCCCGACTAGTATTTTGTATAACCAAGGGATCTTTTCTATGGTAAATGGATGACTCCTTCTAGAAAGATCCGTTGTGTGAGACAAACTTTCCGGGATAGAACTTTAAAGATAAACTCCTCAATCTCCACCACCATTGCACTTCATAAAAAGGTTGGAGCTTTAACCCAGTCTATCCTTATCTTCCAATTAACTCATTGTTGACACGGGAGTTAGTTGAGTTATAAAGCACACGTATAATACACTAGATAATTCATTACATATCCTAAACCTCGAACTAAAGAGTGACTTTAATTATATTGGAATCTTATATTTTGTCTAGAAAAAAAAACCTCTTGAAAAGAATTTAATATTCTGTTCAAGAAACCATCCACTTCTCACAAAACTCAAAAAGGTTACAAACAATCGATCTTCATCACAGCTTACTTTGAAAACACCAAAACATATTCCCTATGGATTCGACTCCGGATTCAAACCGGATTATTACTACAGCTTGACCGCCTGCACTTGGGTGTACTGATTTCGGATCAAGTCAAGTTTTTGGCGCCGTTGCCGGGGAATATTTGTTAAAAGTGTTGAAAAGGTAAAAAGTGGTAAGACTTTTCCTTTCTGTATATATTCTTGATTGCTGTAAATAATTTGTTTCTCTTTACTTTATTTTATGTCTGAGGACGCTCCTAACCCTAACTATTTGCCAGGAAAATCTTCTGGGTCTGTGAACCAATCTGAACCCAATTCACCTAGATCAATAGTAGACTCATGTGAGAGTAACATGACAAATAATGATAGAAATGGAGACGTGCCTCCACGAGAGGAAGAAGTGCCTAACACTCGAACTTTGAGGGATTACTTGAATCCCACAAGAAATAGTGCACCCTCGTGTTCTGTATTCCCTCCTGATGCTCCCCCCTTTACTGTAAAGCCGGGGACAGCTCAGTTACTACCTGAATTTCATGGATTAGAGACAGAGAATCCATACTTGCATATGAAAGATTTTGAGGAAGTGTGTGGAATATTCCAAGATAATTCTGAACTGGCCAAGATGAAATTTTTTCCTTTCTCGGTGAAGGATAAAGCTAACCAATGGCTAAATTCTTTAAAAGCTTCTTCCATGCCTAACTGGCAAACCTTCTAAAATGAATTTTTCAGAAAATTTTTCCCCTTACATAAGACTAATACACTCAAAAGGCAAATCATGAATTTTTCGGTCAAAGAAGGAGAAACTTTTTATCAAAGTTGGGAGAGATTCAAAAAACTATTCCAAGCCTGCCCTCATCACTCTTTTGAAAATTGGACCTTAGTGGAATTTTTCTATGACTCCTTGCCAACTAGACTGCATCAATTTGTTGAAATGATGGCACAAGGAGCATTCATGAGTAAAAGTCCGGAGGAGGCATTCAATTTTTTTGATACCATATCTGATAGTTCTCAGATGTGGGACTCAGCCTCCCCAACCAGTGTTGAATCCAAACCATCCACTTCCCAAGGGGGAAAGTATGTCTTGAGAGCAAAAATGTCATCCTTGTCTCGAAAGCTTGAAGCTTTAGAGATGAAAAAAATTCATCAGGTAGATATCATCTCTCCCACAGAACAAGTATGTGGAATCTGTGCATTGACAGGACATCCTACTGGGGACTGTCCTACTATCCCTGCATTCAAAGAAGTCTTGTTGGAACAAACAAATGCAATCTCTAATTTCAACAAGCCTTACTCCAACCCATACTCTGAAACATACAATCCAGGGTGGCGAAATCACCCGAATTTCAGTTGGAGGAACACACAACCAATTCCCATGAATCAACCTCAAAATGCACAGCCACCACCTCAAGGACCTCCTGCATATCAACCATACCAACCACCACACAAGAGGAACCTTGAAGATACACTGAACCAGTTCATGCAAACCCAAATGTACTTCAATACCCATTCCACTCAGTCTTTCACTGATTTCAAGTCACAAACCACTCAATCCTTCGAAGATCTCAAAAGCCACATTTAGAAGTTGACTCAATCCATGGTTACACATGAGAAGGGCAAATTCCCTGCCCAACCAAAACCCCCACAAGATCAATCTCAACCTGTCACTACACTAATAAGTGGCAAGGTGATTGACAAAACCGTAAGAGACATGCTAATTCCAAAGCCAAGATCTGAGTCAATCCAAATTGACTCACCAGTTGAGCCTGAACCAATTGAGTCTGACCTTGTGATTGAACCCATGAGTGAACAAGAACCAGAGCCATCAAAGGAAGAAGAACCCTCATATTCTATTCCTGCTCCTTTCCCTCATAGACTAAAACCCAAACAGAAGGTGAATAATCAAGATGAAATTTACGAGCTTTTCAAGCAAGTAAAAATCAATATCCCTCTTCTGGAAGCAATTCAACAAGTTCCATCATATGCCAAGTTTTTAAAAAACTTGTGCACAGTCAAGAGAAGCCAGAATGCCCAAAAAAGTGCATTCCTGACAGAACAAGCCAGTGCCCTGCTTCAATGCAAAACCCCTCCAAAATTCAAAGACCCTGGATGTCCAACTATTTCTTGTGTCATCGGAGACTTCAAAATTGAACAAGCACTTCTAGATCTCGGAGCCAGTGTCAATCTATTGCCCTTCTCTGTCTATCAACAATTGGGTCAGGGTGAACTCAAACCCACTTGTGTCACACTCCAGTTGGCCGATAGATCTGTCAAAATCCCTAGGGACATTATTGAAGATGTACTTGTCCAAGTAAATAGTTTTGTCTTCCCTGTTGACTTCATTGTTCTAGATACTCAGCCAACACTACATCCTGATGATCAAATTCTCATTATTCTTGGCCGACCCTTCCTAGCAACTTCTAATGCTCTGATCAATTGCAGGAACGGAGTAATGAAATTAACTTTTGGGAATATGACTCTTGAGCTGAATATTTTCAAGATTGCCAAACATCCAGGAGAAGATAAAGAATTGGAAGAATTGAATTCCATTGAATCATTAATCCATGAACATCTGAGTGACACATTATGTGAAAATCTGACTGAAACATCTCTGATAGATCCCGACTCATCTAAGTCACATCCACAAAGCTGCCATACTCATACTGTTGAGAAATGGACACCCAAATTCGAGGAACTATCATCAACTACCACAAAGCCAATCTCATCAAGAGATAAGTCACCAAAGCCTGAATTGAAACCTCTCACATCTGATCTCAAATATTCATTCTTAGGGGAGGACGAATCATACCCAGTGGTAATTTCATCCAAGCTAACAATCTTGCAAGAGTCCAAACTGATCACAGTTCTAAAAAAACATCAAAAAACCATGGGATGGACCATCGCTGACTTGAAAGGTATAAGTCCATTACTCTGCAATCATGCTATATATCTTGAAGAGGACTCAAAACCCTGTCGTCAAATGCAGCGACGGCTGAATCCACATATGAAGGAAGTTGTGAGAACTGAGGTGCTCAAACTTTTAGATGCAGGAATCATCTTTCCCATCTCCAATAGCAAATGGATAAGTCCAACTCAGGTTGTGCCCAAAAAGTCTGGAGTCACAGTGGTAAAAAATGATGCAAATGAATTAGTACCAACTCGAGTCGTCACTGGATGGGGAATGTGTATTGACTATCGAAAACTCAATTTGGTGACTAGGAAAGACCATTTTCCCCTTCCTTTTCTTGATTAGGTTCTAGAAAGAATTGCAGGTCATGACTTTTATTGTTTCCTGGATGAATATTCTGGATATAATCAAATTGAGATTGCCATAGATGATCAGGAGAAAACCACATTTACATGCCCCTTTGGCACGTTTGCATTCAAAAGAATGCCTTTTGGACTTTGTAACGCTCCTGCAACATTCCAGAGATGCATGTTAAGCTTATTCAGTGACATGGTTGAGAAATTATTGGATGTCTTCATGGATGATTTTTCCGTATATGGTGACTCTTTTGACTTATGTTTGGCTAATTTAGAAAAAGTCCTGATAAGGTGTGAGGAAGCCAATCTGGTGCTTAACTGGGAAAAATACCATTTAATGGTAACACAAGGCATTGTCCTAGGTCACATTGTGTCGTTTGAGGGCATGAAAGTTGATAAGGCCAAAATAGATTTAATTAGAAATTTGCCTGCCCCTAAGACTGTAAAGGATGTCCGGTCATTCCTAGGACATGCAGGTTTTTACAGGAGATTCATTAAAGATTTCAGTGC
>CM042197.1:12148022-12164667 GCA_023539305.1 Ilex asprella | reverse complement strand
AACCCATAAAAACACCCAGGCAAATACACCAATTTTTGTCAGGCTCAATACGCATGAAATTGTGAGGACAACCAAAGACGTATAGCGGAATTGCTAGCCGAGTGACAGTCATTCCTATGATGTAATGAGGATGCAACGGCTTTCTTGAGTCCCGAACAACATTAGTTATGATTTGAGGCATCCAAAAGGAGTGCATAAGGAGAAGAATGCCGAAATTTATGGAACTCATACATGACCAAAATTCCACCTAAAAGGATCCCATCTGCAAAACAATTACAAGTTTTTGTGCATTTAAATTTTATAAGAGGGTCCCCAAATCTAATCACTGTAACTGATGCACAAACAGATTAGTCATTTATAACTAATAAGAATTTCAAAGAAAAATCCAGGGTAAATATGGAAAACATGATGAACATACAAACACACAGTAATGTCTGAAATGATTACCCTGAATATTAGTGTACCAATAAGCCCATTGGTAGATCAAGTCATAATCAAGAAAGAGATAAAGTTGTAAACACATCAAATGAAGAAATGATAATTTCATTGTAATTATCGGCAGCTTCCAGTTCAAACTACCGAAATCTCAAACAAAAAAAAAATGTAAAATCAGATTTATCTCACCACACAACCAAAGTAGAATTCCTCTGTCTTGGTAGTTTTTTTGGGCGAGGGTGTGAATTAGAACTCGTCCAACATTAATAAAATAATACCTCCTAAAGTAGTATAGAGCCTTGTGAGACCCCTACACCTATTGCCAATTGGTTTTGAAGTAAACTACGGTAGCATAATCCAATGATGGGTGCAGATAAAAAAGGAGAGATAAACAGGTCACTTCACCTCTGGCAGACATTACGAGGAAATTAACAGGGCTGCAGCACTTTCTATATGAGATTGACTTCCAATTGTTTTATGATAATCAAAAACACTTCACATCGCTACTCATTCATTTTTCCATGAGCGGATAAAGCATATCAGGGGTGACTATCAATTCAGTTCAGGACAAGATACTAAGTAGAAATATTCTCACACAATTTGTGAAGTGTAGGATCAGGTCGCTGACGTGTTCACCAAGGCATTGAGTCGTGATCCTCTAACAGCAATTTACTCCGAAGCTGGATTATAATATATATATATATATATATATTGAGGGGACGTGTTGAGAGTATTATTATTATTCTATCACATACTCATCTTTTCCATTTCATAATATGATTACAAATTGAGTTGAGAATGAGAGGTGTAATAATCCATTTCCTGCTCTGACATAGTTCCTCCATAATCTTCCCTATTCTATAAACCCTAAACTTTACACCCATCAGTACAAGAGATATGGTTCCAACTCCCTATCAATACTTAATAAATGATTTTCTGATGCTTAAAAAGGGCAGAAGTTTTCTCTAGTTAATCTTAAAGCAAAGCACCATAAACCACTCAACTAGCTGGTATTTTCGACAATGAATGCTTTTTTTTTACAAAAGAGAACGTAGAGAAACGAGAATAGACGTACAATATAGAGAACAAGACATCCTCAAGAAAAAAGAAAAACCAATGCTAATCCACAATGCATGGCATCTAACACAAGTCAAAATCACATGCAATTAAAAACAAATAAATTTGGAAGAAATGCGATTTCTTCTTTCCAAAGCAATCCACACACAAATGCAACACAAAAGCAACTAAACCCAGATGGACGAAATGCAATTCTTGTTTCCTTCAGTTGTTTTTTTTTTATTTTTGATAATTAGAAGAACTTAAATATAAGCCCCAAGAAAGACCCAGTAGCTATTTCCACCGTTCTCTTTCTTAAGCACTTCACATTATACTGGGGTTTAAAGGAATATCTTATCCACTCATAACACTAATGTTGACACGTAGAATCATCTTGTTTCGGCGCATTGTTTTGGTCACTTAGGAAATGGAAACATTTTGAAAACAGAATGGAAATGAATGAAAAATGTGGGAATTTCTTTCCAAAAAGTCCAAAACATTAGTCAACATATATCGAAACATCTTGAAATATTGGTAGAAACATGCCAAAATACCTCGAAACTTTCTGAAAAATCTCAAAGCAATAGAATTTTGATTTAATCAATTGATTCGTTTCAATCTCCTTTGAAACCAAAAAGTTTCGCCCGTTTTAACCATTTTGAAACGAAATTTTGTTTCTTGAGCACATCAAACGGGAAGGTTTTAGATTTTGACATGACACCAGCCCACACCTCCTCTAGGCCAGGAAAAAAAAAACAAATCTTATTCTGATAATAAATCCCTCTGTTCCATTATGAGGTGATGGCAAGTTTAAACTCCAAAAAAACAATTCAGCAGCAGCAGAATATATTATCCATAAATGAGATAAGAACATCTTTTTGACGTAGTCTAACCCAAGATTATAAATAATGGGTTTGATAGATACAACAAGATATGTTGTATCTAATAATGTTCCCAAAACACTAAGGTGGCGTGAAAAGAAGGTGAGATGAACTAAGATGATTTGCAATAGGAGCATGTTTAATTAAGATACAAGATGAACATATTGTCATAAAAGTACCCACACCAAGTTAAATTTTGTATTAATCTTCGGTCACAATTTCTATATTGTACTTGAGAACAGAGGTCTCTGTTCAGCAAGATCAGCAATACTCACAGAAGCGGCTGTAAAGAACTGAAAGTTCACGCCTCATTGCTTCCCAACCCTCTCCACTGTTCATGGGTCTGCTCGCCTTCCATATAGCAAGAAGATACCTCATCTCAAAGATCGAGAAGACAACGAACTTGAAAAATGCAGCAGTTGCAAAGGCATTAAATAGGGATTCTGTAAACAAAAAAGTAACCCTCTACTTAGTAGAGATATGCACAAAGAAAAAAGATAATATAAGGCTACAAACAAAAGAGGACAGTATTATACTGGTGAAGCTGCAAGTATTATACACAGACAGCAGCACAAATGAAGGCATGCAAGAATGAATTCATAGTCAGGACAATTCTCACAAATTGCAAATACTAGCTTCATAAGAAGCAATCAAATTGAAGGTACAGCATCATCCTTCTCCGGAATCGGAATATCTGCAAGATCAGGATCACAATTTGCATTCTTTTGGACAAATTAATTAGCAAACAAGCCTTGATCCTTAAGTCACATTGACTATCCCAAGCCCTTTTACTTCTTAGGCATGCAAATTCTAACCCACCTGACCGATTGATCTTTCTTCCCTTCCACCCTACCTATGCCACAATACATCCAGTATGGATCCCTCAATAATAAGAACATGAAAATGTATGGCTGTTAGTCAGAACAGACATTGCTCAACCTAATCAGACAGAATATTGTACCAAACATTCAAGGGGTTGGGAGCTTTTTAACAAGAATATCCCAAAATTTAGATCTTTAGATTTACATTTAAGAAATAGAGATTCAGCACCCTGTAACAAGTTCTACTAACGTGAACAACAAAAATGAAACTCTTCCATGAGTGATTGTGAGGCCAGACATAGTCTCACTGGTTGAGAGGATCACTTTAAGGTAGAGGATATGCTCTCTTGAGGCCACCAAAGTGAGACTTGTGTCATCTGCGAGCAATTTCCCTTCATTCCAAGCAATATGGAAAATCTAACGTTCCCTACTGCCCTATTTACTGTTTATGAGAACACCGCTAACCCTATCCAAAAGAAGTAATGACAACCACACCTTGAATCACCTAAAACCATCATACTGGAGGAGTGAGGGAGAAGCTTTAAGCTTACCAATTGAAGAAGACGTAATGCTATCCTTGCAGAGTTTTAAATAAATACACGTTTTGTGCCAGATGGGATTTCATAAATATTTGTATTATCACGAACTCATTGTGGTTCAGCAAGAAAGGATTCCACATCTTGAGCATTTCCTAGAAAAACTTCTAAAAAAAATTATTTTGTGTTTGTGATCACTATGTGTAACAAAATTAGAGAAGTACCAATGTATTCTAGGCCCCATAACAACTCCTACCTCATATGAATGTTCACAGGACACTACAAACTATCTTAGAATACCATGGTTATGACTATGTTACAAACAATGAAACAGACACACTAGGTAAATGCCAAAAAAATTAAAATTCACATTAAAACTTACCAACTAGTATCCCTGCAGTCAAATGTAAAAGACAAAGATAAGCATCCATGATAGCCTGTTGTCCAATCATCAAAATTGAAACTTTGGCAGCTCCCTAGCAAAAAAATATCAATTTCCTCATTGATTTGTTTTCAAAAAATCAGGAGTCCCTCTGTGTGTGTGTGCATCAACTATATAAATTATCGAGAATGTAATTGTTAAGTATCAAATATGATCAAGGCAGATAGTCTTACCGACTGTGTATTGCTGTGTTCCATTTGGCGAATTAACAGAAGAACTTGAAGAAAAGAAACCTAATGTGTCAAAAAGTTAAAGAATCCAACAAAAAGAAGTTGAAAACAATGTGATGAGATCACAAGAATTACAAATAGTGAAGGATACAAATGTGACCATCAAGGTGTAGTTAACTGCTTTGTTGTAGTAAACCTCAATATTGACAGAAGAAGCATTTAATAGCATGGGTGAGAAGCAATCTCCTTCATCATCCACTGATGGGCTTTCCATTAATCCTTCAATATGATAACGATCACGATCTCCATCTAGAATGAAGCAAATAGTAAGTCCAGATAAATTAAATGATTTCCAAAAAAATATCACGTCAGAAAAATGGATGCATGCAACAGGACTGACACAATAATACCCACAATGCATGCCAATTCATCTGCAACCAAAAATCCATGAAAGGTCTGAATTCAAACTGGATACATAGCCAATACCAGCATTTCTCACGTACTCCCTCATATATATCAAACAGCTCCACACTAACCCGTAACTTATTAAGCTGTATCGAGTTGAGTGACAGATTAAAGCTTTGAAAGGGTCACTTGGACGATTTTCCAAAGAAAAATAAGTGAACCCGGATGGTTTTCCAAAGTCTGATCCCAACATCATGACTCCAATAAAACGATCTCTATCATAGTGTTCATCTATTTATCTTAGAGTTTGATGACATTTATGTGGGCGAATATTATTTTTGTTTCACTAAAGTTTGATATAAAAACATATGGACACGAAAAATGACGTGCCAACAGAAACATCATTACCACTGTTTAAGTTTTCCTAGAATGCCAGAAAATGGGGTCCCAAATAAACGGATAATCAAAGAGCCAATTTCTAATACACAACACAGACACTTTATTTTACGCAATGCTTGAGAAAGAAAAGTTGGACACCAGCAACTGAGCTGTGCCCTCATCTCCTTTATTTCAGTTTTGTTCGTGAATTGACTTCTGAACATGTTAATGGCTCTCACGCATACCCAAATCCACGTAAGACAAAGACTGATTACATGATTTTACTTTTTTTGCAATTTAGCACGCTTATTAGGTTGCAGATTCTTATACAGATGTCCCAAACTAAGAGTGACATCCCACAACCAACTGTTTCCAATTTAATATAGCAAACAGTATCATCAGCAGGGCATGCCCCAAATATTTTTGCATGCAGATAGACAAGAAAAAAATTTGGGTATATGCTCATTAACATACATCGGTGGGAAAGAGGAAGAAACAAAAGGAGTAGATATGCTTCAGAGAACTCAAGTACCCGTTTGAGCAGGAGAGACATGTGAAATTTGAGCTGCAATCTCAATATTACAACGTTTCTCCATGTCATACATTGGTGCTGCAATAAGAAATATAAATGGTCAACTTAACGTCAGAAGAAAGAACACAATAATTAACATTACAGTTTTTTCCTTTTTGTTTTTTTTTTTTTTTGGTTACAACATCAGAGTGAAGTAGGCAAAATTACAATGCTTCCGCTTCCAATGCTTGTCTCGAGGAGACTCCTGGAACACCTGGGATGAGAAAACTCCAAGCTGTTGAAAAAGATAATATAGAGAAGTTAGCACAGAAACTCATCACAACTACAAGTATATCAGAAATTGAAAACACTCATATCGTAAGCAATGTCTGTCCCAAATGCAAGTGCAAGTCAATAGGCTGAAGCAGTTAGGCAGCGCACGACTTGGTTCTGCATGCAACATTAGGACAATTAACCAGAGCGCATCCACAGACCAGATTCAGAAATGAGAACAGAATTATACGCCCCAAATCTCTGTTGGTGTACATGCATGTCTAACAGTTTCACAATGTTCCAATGGTCAATAAAATAGTTTTTTCCCACTGAAAAAAAAAAGAGGAGGTACACTATGGTGCATTATGTTAGCAGAGATCATTATAGATATTGTTCATTTTTAAAGACACAGCTCCAATTTTTTTAATCCTTGTACTTTCCTTAATGTTTTATGGATCATAATACAGTCTAGGTATTCCAGACATTTCAATCATCTTTAATCTTCAACTCCTTAGGAGTCGCCCTAGAAAATCTTGTCAGGTGCGGCGCAGACAGGTAGTTTAGCTCATGTCAATTATTTATATGAACGTCTCCTTCTCAAGTCACTAGTATTTAAATTTTATATTTTCCTATAGCTTACTAGAAAAGTACAATTTGAAATAAATCCCAATTGCCATCAACCACCAATCCATTTACCTTTATCCAATCAAAGAATGTGATAGAGAAATTATGAAAAGAGGATGGGATAACTAAAAAAGGGAAACAGAGGCAGCAGGGAATGATAAAAGGTTGGCTTGCCTGCCTGACTACGATGACAGAGGACAGAAAAAGAAAACGAAAAGAAAAGAAAAAAATTATGGGATGGCAAGAACCTAAGGGCTTAAGTATTCCTTATGGACCCATTGTCCTGCCTGTGACCCAAAAGCAAGTATTCCACCATACCATGTGACCTAGCCCCATTTTCCAGAACAAATGTCAGGATCCATACCTTTGGCCTCCCAAACATCATAGGTAACATGCGATCCACCAATTGGCTATATTTTGTCCATCGGATTGACAACTAGCATGGCTAAGCTTGTTTATCATCTTTTACCAGCCATTTTCATAAGAATAAAGTCCAAGGAACCTCTTAGATGGCACGGGATTTTTGTCTTTCTTGTTTCACTTATTGGGTTGAGGCATGGATCTTCAACGCTGCAGTGAAGTATCATGAGGCATCTTCATTTTTGTCATGAAATTAATAACCGAATTTGAAGCCAAGTGTTGAAACAGTTAGATATCCGAGATGTTTGCCGCCCAACGTGGCGCAATTCATCATCTAGTAATGACAAAAAATGGGATGAATGTACTAAATATATGCCTGACTCAGGAAAACAAATATTTGGATTCCATTGACACTTAACAATCTACTACAAAGTCTACACTATTGAACTAGTTTTGGGTTGCTTCACACAACATACCCTAAAATTTTCCATTCCTTTCACTCTTTGACTGTCCCAACCCTATCTTGGTGTTAAGTGTAAAAACCAACCCAATTAAAATGGTAGATTGGCATGTGGTATGCAAATAATCAAGTAAGCACATCGAACCCCAAGTCAGAACTTAATTACTTGTGCGACCTCATATGCAGGCTCAGTATGCATTGCATATTCTGAACTGGTCGATGTAAATCAACATCAGTTACTAACTTTGGTATAACTTAAAGTAGGGCTCTTCAAAAGACAAAACAAAAAATACAAAAGTGAGGGGAATAAAAAATGTTTCAGGTCTGACTTGTGAGAGTAGAAAAATAATTTTTTAAACTCTTGATTGTGCATGTGTGTGTGTGTGTGTGTGTGGAGAGAGAGAGAGACGGAATAAGTGAAAAGAGAAGAATGAGATGACAGAAAGAGAGAACTCAAAACTCAATTTTCAATCTTCCCAAGGGGCCATTTAGAGGCATTACCAAAAAATAAAAAATAAACATGCAAAACTTTCACATCAATCCTAAGTCCAAAAATTTTAACCAAATGTGGGAACTTCTATTTTCTTCCTAAAAGCATCAAAATCACAAATGCAGCATGATTTCATGAGATCCCAGAATATTCACGAGATTCCATATCATACTTATATTGCAATGGGTACCACATCAAACAGGGTACACAAGTCCTTCCATAATCTTGGGCTCAAGGGGATTACCATGAACTTATATTGTTAACAATCATCAACTAAAATTCATAAGGCATTTAATCTCACAAGGTAGCATTTGCATCATTGAACCACGTCCCTGAAGCTATTACTAAAAGGCTGCGTAAATTTCTATTTTCTGCCAAAAAACCATCAAAATCACAAAATATAATAAATGCAGCATGATTTCATGAGATCCTAGAACTACAAATTTTCACCAACGACCCATCCATACTAAAGACTGTCATAGAGACATGCATCAAATGGGGTACAAAAGTCCTTAGATAATATTGGGCTCAGGGGATTACCATGAACTTGTATCGTTAAAAATCATCAACTAAACCTCAGAAGGCATTTAATCTTGCGAGATATCATTGGCATCATTGAGCCTTGTCCCCGAAACTATTACTAAAAGGCTTTCTCTACCAGGCATAATTTTTTAGGACTCTTGCAGTAATGCCAAAACTGTTACAACTTGGGCCACTGTTCTATATACTACAAATGGAGAATGAGGTAGAAGGAGCATTTGGGAAAAGGACAAGAATAAATTTCCAAGCTTCACAGTTGTTAGTGTAGAGAAGTAGGAGAAGAAAAGAAACACGTACACATACACACACACATACAAAAAGATAGAGACAGAGGCAGAGAGAGATCAAAACTTCTCTAGACCTGATGATATTAAACCCTTCTCCAAACTTCTATCGCTTTTTTCACTAATGAGGCAATCCAACATAGTAAGTTTTTCCACAAAATCATCATCAAGATTCAAGAACATATCAATCAATGAGCGATAATGATTACCAAGTGATACGGATTGGATAATATATAATCATCTTCCTGGCTTAACTCTCCCTCTTTTCCACTGCAAATTAGCAATGTATAATATCAGATTTGTATTTTATTGATGTTAAAATAAGACAGCATGATGAACTTAATCAATTATCAATCAACTCTCCGACAATATTAGTATGGGAATCAGCAAAGTGGATCAATATTCTGACAAACTCACTTTTATTTTTATTGGGTTGGGGAGGAAGTATATTAGGCACCGAATATGGATACTAAACGGGTTGATACATACATCTAAAATCATCAAGCAAACTAAACAGATTATATGGAACTTAGTTAACAGAAATGAGAACGGTTGAGATTGTATTTATATTTATGCTAATTTACTATTAGAGGTATTCTAGTCTTTCTCTTGTGGTAGGATTTTATATATAACGTCTCTTGTAGCAAGTTATTACTATTAAGGAATCTTGGAGTAGCAATCTTCTTTTCTTTTCTTTGCAAGTTTATGTAAGTTTTCCAGAGCCAACTCCCATTAGTCCATCATTCTTTGGATTTGAAATCACCGTAGCATGAACAGTGTCATGAACAGAGATTTGAATAGTGTCTCCTCTCGTATGCACAGCTCTCTTGTCTTTGTGTGGTTTGACTATTATATGGATGCTAGGGTTCCATCTGCTGGTTGAAGAAGATTTGTGTGGTTGCTATAGTGTTATTTTCTTTAAAGTTTCTAAAATTGCAGAGAAGGCTTAAATTTTCAGAACGGTATAAATTTCAGAAACAATCCAGCAAAATTGTAGAATTTCAGATTTTGCTCTATTACAGTGCAGAAATTGCAGATTCTACCCTAGAATAGTGCAGAAATTACGGATTTTGCCCCTGAAACAATGCAGAAAATGAAAATTCTGTCACAGAACAGTGACCAGAACAATGAAGAAATTGCAGATTCTGCCCAAAGCAGTGCAGAAATTGCAGGATCAGCCTACTTCTACTTCTATCCTTGATTAAGGTTTTGAAAAATTAGGGTTTGGTGTTGAAGCAAGAGTTGCGGAAGGAAAGGAGGAAGAGTTTTCAGAACTCGAACTATAGAAAATGGAAGTAATGTTGTATATGTTTCATCTCCTATAGGTTTGTATTTATCAACACCGTCGTGTATATCATACTCTAAGTGCTACACAGCATATGATTAATGATTCATTTTTGTTTCCTTCTACCAGTATTCTAGTTGCCAATGGGACTTTCATGTCGGTGATAGTGGTAGGATCTGTTATGACTTCACTTCTCTCTCCTCTTGATGTTTACTGTATCCCTCAACTATCTCTGAATTTTATTTCTTTTAGTCAACTTTGTGATCTTGGTTAAATTGTTTAATTTTTATCCACTAGTTGTATTGTGCAAGATCCTTATTCTAAGAAGATGATTAAAACAGATCGTAGGTTGGAGAATTACATGTGTTAGAAAAATTGCATGTTCCAGTTGTGGTTGCTTCTTCCATTGATTTGCCTTCCACATTTGAACTGTAAGTCTTCTAAGTTTTATTTATAGCATTCTAGTCTTGGACACTTTTCTAATTCTCGTTTCATTGCATGCTCACTTCTGACATTCATTGTTCGCCTCAGTCTTCCTCTTTCTCAGTTGCACCATCTCCGATTATCCACACTTGTTCTCAGAGGAACAAGTCAAACTCCTCAGTAAGTACAACGCATCCACTTCTTTCGGCTATGTCTCCATTGGTTTCTAATGATGTGGATCTTGATTGCCTTGGTTTTTCTCAAACTTGTTACTCCTCTGGTTTTTGTTCATTTCTATCTTCTATTCACTTTGTCCAAACCTACCTCCTATAAAAAGGCTTCTCTAGGTCCTATTTAGGAACAGGGTATGAATGAAAAACTTTCTGCACTACATAAAACTAGAACATGGGATCAAGTGTTTTTACCTACTGATAAGTATGTTGCTTGTTGTCAGTTGTTGGTGGGTATACAAAATTAAAACTAAGTTAATGGTTCTGTCAGAAGATATAACCAAGGTTTTTGTACATGAATATGGCATTGAATATGAAAACATTTGCTCATGCAGCAAAGAGAACCACTGTTCTTACAATAACTATCGTTGCAACTTTTCCCCAATGAAAACTATCTCAAATATCAAGAATGTTTTATTGAATGATGATTTACGTGAACAGGTTTTTATGGTTCCTCCCCTTGGTCTATCTCACACTCCTGGTGCGGTGTGGAAACTCATAAAACCATTTTATAGTCTCAAATAGGCTCGTCAAGCTTAGTTTGATAAGTTCTCTACTGCGATTTATGACTTGGGTTTCATTCAAGTAATCATGATTCTGCTCTCTTTTTTCGTTCTACTTCCACTGGTCAGATTGTTCTTCTGCTATATTTTGTGCTATTATTATTACCGGAGATGATTATGGTATTATCTCAATTTTGAAGGCTCATTTACAACAGTAGATTAAGATGAAGGATCTTCTATCCTTTGCTATTTTTTGGGCATTGAAGTGACTTCGTCACCTAAGAGTTATCTTCTTTTTCAATCAAAGTATACAACTGATGTTATCCACATGACTCAATTAACAGATTTTTGGACTGTTAAGACTCCTCTCGAGCTCAATACCCATTACACTTCTACTAGTGGTATCCCTTTGGTTGATCCTACTTTATACCAGATTATTGTTGGTAGCTTGGTCTATCTCACTATTACACGACTTAATATTGCTTATGTTGCTAATGTTATAAGTTTGTTTGTCCCTTTCCTAACTACAGTTCATTAGGTTGCAGTTCTCCATATTTTGTGTTATCTTCGAGACACTGTATATCAAAGTTTGTTGTTCTCTTCCACTTCTTCTCTAGAGCATCATGCCTTTTGTGGTGCTGACTGGGCAAGTGATGTCATAGATCATAAATTTACAAGTGGTTTTTGTGTCTTTCAACGTGATTCCCTAATTTCCTAGAGAAGTAAGAATTAGACCGTTGTCACTATCGTGCTATGACTATTAATACGTCAGTGATAGTATCGGTTACTTGCCAATCTAGACGTGTCTTTTTCTACTCTTAACTTCTATGCATTGTGATAATAAGAGTGTTGTTCATATTGCACACAATTATGTTTTTCATGAGCGGACCAAGTATATCGAGATTGACTGTCATTTTGTGCACAACATCTTCAACTTGGGACTATTCTCTTGCCTTTTATTTCTTCTACTATGCAATTGGTCGACTTTGTTACGAAGTCGCACACTACATTGCGTTTTCGTCTTCTTCTTGACAAATGCTTGAAGTTTTCCTACTGTCACATCATGAGTTTAGGGGTGTTAAGATTATATTATATTTATACTTATTTACTATTAGGGGTATTCTATTCTTTCTCTTGTGGTAAGGTATTATATACAGTCTCTCTTGTACCTAGTTATTACTATTATGGAATCTTGGAGTAAGAGACTTTTTTTCTATCTTACTCTTCTTCGTATGTATTTTCCTACTTGCAAGTTTATGTAAGTATCCAACCCAAAATCAATTGGCAATGGGTGGAGTGACCCTCAAGTATATAAGTCAACCTTGGTTATACAAGTTTTCTCAGCACACTCCCTCATGGGGCTAACAAACAAACAACCACGCATTATGGGAAATTCAAATGGGCAAGAGATTTGGCCCACTAACTGCCCAAAGCCCAATTCTGATACCATGAAAACTTATATAAACTTACAAAGAAGAAAATGCACATGAAGAAGAGTAAGAGAGAAAAGAAGACTACTAGTCCAAGATTCCCTAATAGTAATGACTTGGGACAAGAGACACTATAAATAAAACCCTATCACAAGAGAAAGCCTAGACTGCCCTTAATAGTAAATAAGCATAAATATAAATACAATCTTACCAGGAACAATAATCAAAACTAATTGATCAGCCAAATATGACAGAGTACATGGTCTAAGTTTTTCCATCCTACAGAGAGAAAATTACTGATGCACATATCAAGTTTATGCAAGATTTCCCATCGTTAAAAAAAGGGGTTCATTGCTTAGTTCAATGGAAAGGAACTCTGTCAAGCTTCAGAACATTTTGAACCTAAAAGCATTGTGCAAATATGCCAAAACTCGTGTTGTATCCAACCTACCTAAGCTGAAAGATGACCTCTATGTTCTTTTATATATCTGGCTAAAACCAAATTCATTCAAGGTGTACGGTGTAACAGCATTTGTAAAGCACAATACATGACTATTACAGCATCCTTTAACTGTAATTTTTGTATATTGCATTTCATATGTCAGGAAGCTACATTCATTTCTAGAATTTTCCAACAAAACAACAATGCAACCATTTCAAATCACCACAATCCAAGAGCAGCATTCTAATTTTAGCCAACACTATCATGATGCAAGCTTTACATCGAGAATTTGTCTATTCCCATCATTATAATTTCATCTTAAACATCATAAATGTCATGGTAGTAACTCCTCCAATGTATGAACAAATTTCAGAAAGTATGGAACCAGCAGTTTTATCCTGTGATAAATTTCAACCATTGTGGGTGTCTAACCAATATGGTCACAGCCAAAGATGAACATTTGATATTAAATGCATCACCTAACCATCACATCATGCGGACAAAAAAAATTAAAATTTCACAATTTATAAGATAGAGAAAATCAATCTTAATATACCCAGCATTGTATTTGTGCTATAATTTGCATATAGGATCTGCAGTATAAACCTTCATCAAGAAAAAGCTCATGCTTCTACGATAGAGAAGGTTAAAAGATTCCACTCTCCCAAATAATAAAATTACAAATCTGAAACGAGTACGTGAATAGAGAATGCAAAATCAGAAAAAATAAGACCAGAAGAAACTTGAGATGAACAGTCAATTCAAAGGACCCAGAAGATATACCTGTTGGCTACCATTCGAAGTTGCCTAAAAGGCCATATGTACACACCTTCTACCCTTATTTTAGCACCGCCAAATTCATGTTCATTGTCAAACACATCATGAAAAATGATTACTCCCTGTAATACACAGGGCACAAATGATACAATACCACTTGCATAAATAAATGCAGCGATCACATTGGGAATATTCAATAGTAAAGAAGAGTAGCATTCTGATTTTGACTAAAATTAAAACAAACATAGCCCATAAATCATGCATTTATATAAAGTGAGCACATTAACAGCATCAGTTACCTTCTTAGGAAAAGTTAAAGGTTGTTTGATAAAGCTCTGAACACTGAAAACTGAACATATTCCAATTTTAGTGTGTTTGATAACAAAATTCACTATAACTTAATACATTAATTACCACTGGAAAAGGGTTTAAAATTTTTAGTAACCGCCCACCTACTTAATGCTAAAAGTGGAACGGAACGCAGTGTTACGCTCAGCAGAGTGGAGGTTATGTGGAGGTTTTATAACTTATCATAATTTACCAATTTCGCCCTCATGGTTTTTATCGCCAACTCTACAAACTTTGCACAAAACGTATCTTTCTACTACTCGCCCTATCGGCAAAAACATCTCTCTCAATCTCGGGTACTCTCCTGACAATCTATTTTAATCGCCTCTCTCAATCTCGGGCAAATCGATTTGATATTCTACTCGTTTCTCTTCCATCTCTGTCAAGAAATTCTGCAAAGTATATTCTCTCCATCTTTGTTTCTGTATTTGATACGGTATTTGCACCATGCATATGTGTGTTTTGATTTGCGTATTCGTCTGTGTTGTTAACTTTGTTGAGAAGCCATGGCAGCAACTATAGATATCTTGAAAAGATCAATCAGAACCACAGCGTGATACATGATTTATGAAAAATTAAGCTCCATGATGGCCTTCCCTGTAGGCAATGTCTAGAATCCATCCTATTATTTGGACTTTTATACCGAAAAAAAAAGGGAAAACAATGCCATGGTGTGAATACCAGAAAGCATGAAAGAATTATTGCTTATTGGATGCATATGCCTAAACTATTTATATGTACACATAATGGGAGTTATGTAAAGCATTTGAAGCAACAGTGCCACATATATTAAGTTCAAAAGCATCTCCCCAGTGGTGTGAATACCAGAAAGTATGAAAGAATTATTGCCTATTGGGCAGACACGTGGGTGCACATGTTTTGAGAGAACAAGAGACCCAAGCAGAGGTAGCATGGCGCAAACAAAGGCCAAAGACAACCTTAAATGAGACCTAGTTAATATTTTGAATAATAATACAAACAAATTAAATAATTACCGAATTATCAGGTCAATTCATTTAAAAATCATTTTTCTTCCTTTTTTAGGAGCAAATATATTAATTAAGTTTTCGTACTCAAGCTTTGAGCATGGAAACTGCATTCATCAAAGTCGAATTTGGAGAACCAATCTAATTAAACTTGTTATGGGCTGAAGATACAGAGAGAGACTTGAAACTTTGTTTCATAAGCAAAATTGAATCCTATGGGAGAAGAGGACATAGGAATTTGTGCGTGTGGAATTGTCCACAGGCAGCCACCAAAGTGGCCCGGGTCCAGAGCGGGCCCTAGACCCAAGTTAGGCACCTCACTCTTTTAAGAGGATTCTCACCATGTCAATCCCTGGCAAGATATATCATTGAGACTACAGCAACCGATGTGTCCATCCTCCCCTGCCCCTCCCAAAAATAAATTAACTCCCAATCAACAAAAACAACCACACACTATCCTTTTGGATGGCCATAATCATTTTTAGACATACAGACAACACTGAAATAGGAGAATAAAAAGAGGAGACATATATAGCTTACATCTTATTTGCGTAGTTTATCAAGAACAAAACAGAAAAATCACAGAACTGCCCCTATTTTATAACAATATTCATTCTTTAGTCAAACGACTCAAACCAAATACAATGAAGACGGTTAAACTACAGCTTAAATACTAATTATGCAACCATCATCAAAGAGTAGAATGGTCACCATACCTGAACATAATGTACACCAGTTATTTTTGTTGGAGTAGTAATCAATTCCAAGATAGAATTGCCATTGGATTTCCTAAAATCTGGAAACCTGGAAGAGCTATTTGTGGAATCTAGGAACCTCCAAGACCCTGCATCTCACATGCACAGATAAATTTACAATCAGTTCCAACATGAATACCAAACCACTGAAATTTACTACTTTGAAACTGGAAATTGTTTTTTGTAATATATTTAGCAGAGTTTATCACCCAACAAATGATACATGAGGATAAGTTTCAAAGCCAATCAAGTCAACAACTGAACTTTTTTTTTTTTTTTTTGGTTTTGTTTTGGTCATCAGGAGGCAAGATAAAATTATAAGGCATGTAACCCAAGTGCAGTCCCTGCTAGGGAAGTGTGTAGTTAGTTTAAGCAGCAAGAGAGGAGAAGGAAGAGAGGAAGATCCAGTAAAGTATTAGTGCATATCCAGAAATTTTTATGTGCTCTGCCCAAGGATCGAAATATCGTTTCGAAGTACCGTTTTGGTCAGCTCAAAAACGGAAACGTTTCGGAAACACAGTGGAAACGCAGAAAAAATATGCAAACACGTAGAAACATGTAGAAATACAAATACAATCCATTTATTTATAAAGATAAGCTAAATAGTTGATTAATTTAACATATTTATTTGGTTAACATCCATTTATATAAGAATAAATTTAAATTGGAGGGAAAAAAGGTTTGACATGAGGCGAAAATCATTTAAATTAGAATATTATCAAATTAATAATACAATTTTATTATAATACTAATTAATAATTAATAATACTAAGTGCAACATATTATTATAATACTAATTT
>CM042197.1:12132062-12147622 GCA_023539305.1 Ilex asprella | reverse complement strand
TTTAAATTGTGTCTTCAAATTAATAAATAATATTATTTCATTAATATTAAAATCATTGTGTACACTATGATTAAAACACATAAATTTTTAGTTCTAGATACTGTTTCAACCTGTTTCGACCGAAACGGTCCGACACAATAACGTTTCGACCGAAACTTTGGAATTTTAGAATTCAACCTATGTTTCGTGTCGGTGTGTTGAAATTCCGAAACGTTTCTGACGTTTCGACACGACATTTTGATCCTTGGCTCTGCCTTACTTTAGTGCATATCCAGAATTTTTAATGTGCTCTGCCTTTTACGTGCTGCATCACAGCTGATAATCCCGAGGCCATTTACACAAATTTGAAGCAAGAAAGGAATGCTCTCTGGATTATTCTACAGGACAGTCTCCACTATTTTGAATCTTTTGTAGACATGTAAATTAAAATATGTGAAGAATTAAAAGCAGTAAGATTATGCAATATTAAGATCAGGTATCTGCAAATACAGAGTCAGATGTATGTCTCAACTCTTCTGCTGTTATCCTTAGTATTGCAACTAGTATGTCTGTTCCAACTTATTTTATAAATTTCATACAGTTGAATCTTGTGTGTTAGAAGCCTATATTCCAAGAAGTCTTGTCATATTCCAAGAAGTAAAAATATTCTTTATCCCCTTACACAACTAGCAATCAATATAGTGCCTTCACTTACTTACATTGATGCATTTAAGGCATAAAGCAAAGTAGGTCTTATGGTCATTCTTCAGAACTTTTGCTTAAAGGGGTATACATCTATTACAATAAACCGGATGCATTCCTCCACTTAGTCTAGCCTACTTTAATTCAATGAGTTAGACTCTTAATATTTAAAGAGTTCACTCTTCAGTATCTCTTAATCTTCAATTTTTACTATTTCTCGGTTTAGATTCCTTCTTTTACTATAGTTACAATCCATCTATTCAATTTTAATCCTACTTATCTTAAATCCTTTTGATTCTAGAGCTTCTCAGCGTATCTCTAGTTTAGGACTAGTTCCTTCTTTACGTTCGTCAACTATACAATATCCTCAAATATCATACACCATGGGAGTTCATCATGAATATGCCCAATCAATTGATTTATAAGCAATGGAATAATATATGGACTCAAAGCAGAGTCTTGAGAATTCATTAGTCTCTCTTGTCGTTGTTCTCACTTAAGTCACCACATTTACATACATATACTTAATCATATCAATATACCTAATAATAACATTTGTTTTCTCTAGAACCCTTTAAAATATATATCTATGGACTTCATCACATGCGTTCGCTAAGTCAATAAAAACCATGTGATGGTCCTTATTTTTCTCCATATACCTCTCTATTGATCTCCGAAGTAAGTATATAACTTTCATTGTTGATCTCCCAATCATAATTTCAAACTGATTTCTCAAATATCGTCGTTTCAAACCTTGATTTTTGCTCAATCACTCTCTTCCAAAATTTTATTGTACGACTCACTAATTTAATACCTTGATAGTTTATGCAACTTTGTACATCTCGCTTATTCTATAGGCACTAAAATGCTCTTCCTCCACTCATCGAACATTTTTTTAGTCATTATAATTTTTTTGAATGATTTAATTAATCATGATACCCCAACATTCCTTAGACATTATAATTAATAGAGTCTAACACTCTTAAGTGCTAATTCCAACTTCAGCAAACCCAAAAACTCCCAGTTCCAAAATAAAAACATGTTCCACCAAATTCTCTAGCACCAACGCATACAGCCCTTCAGTTCACACACAAAGAGAGAAAGTGAGAATAAGAATTGAGAGGGAGTTGGTGGATAATGACCAAAGCTCCAATACAAGTTGAGGAGTCGCGAGCACACCAGCTGGTGAGGGCTACAACAGAATAAGAAGAGAGAGGTAGCCTTGTTTCATAATGGCTTGATTTTACAGGTTTGCTTTCAATTTCTTCTTATTTTTTGTTTTTCGCTATTTTATTCAATTCAGTAGGAGCCCCATCATATCGGACTTGACCAATACTCAGGAAGCCTAATTTAGACCACATATTATGATTTTCAATTTTTCTGTACACCCTAGTAACATATAACACCTACAAAAACATGCTTTATTGTCGCTAGATATGCCTATGATGGGCATTGCATATCCTTAGGTTGATAGTTACCATTAAAGCATTCCTTATTGTCTGGATTGAAGGTTTGTATGAAACTCCTAATCAAAGAGCTAAGGTATAAATGAGAAGCAAGAAAAAAGCAAAAAAGATTTCCTAGGTTGATCAGATATGCGTAGATTGACAGTATATCTTGGAAGCAATGCATAAGACTTGAAGAAATTAAATAAGAAACAAAAGTGTAGGAATTCCCCTTTCTTTGCAATAACTCAAAAATCCAATTCACAACTAGAGAACTTACAAACCTCTATAAGTTCCTGTTATGTTCCAAGCAGAAAATGGACCCAAATCATTCTCATCTTTCCTTACAAAAAGCCACTGCAAGAAGGTACCAAAGAAAAAATTACAAATGAAATAATAGCAAAAGTGGTTTCACTCAAATGCAGCCAAACAATTTGTAACATGGATATATCATTACAAGTTTAAAACCAAATGTTGAAAATGTACATAAAGCAAGTAAGCGAGAACTTGAGAAAAAAGGTATGCTCTCTCTTCTCCTTAAGTTGATAAGAAGTAAGAAAGAATATAGAAAAACTTAAAACCTCGGATTCCATAGGTGACAAAATAAATGTGACCTAAACAAATAGTGATAAGTGAAAAAAAAAATAAGTTAGTAAACTGCCACAAGATATATGCCATCTGGGGATGTAACAACATGTGTACATCTGAAGAGAAATGAGAAGTAAGTTTCAATGCATAGCAAAAGCTATTTTCCGCTTGGAATAAAAACAATACAAGGTGCACATCATTTTTTGGGACTATTTATCCTCTAATGAAAAACATGGAGTTCATATGACTGACCTTCTGAATATCCAAGACACATACACTGTTAAAGAAAATGGCCAGATGAACTTGTTCATTGATTCAACAAACAGACACTTGTCAAGAAATTAGATTAAGCATGATCAGAATCAATGTCTGACGTAAAAGAAGGCTTTGGCCACCAAATCGCCATTAATTAGCTCCATCTCATTAAACTAGTATGGAGTTTAAATATGTTGTTTTACTCATTTGCATTCAAGAGAAAGTGGAGATTGAGAGAACCATCCAAACAATCAGATATGCGTTTGCATCTTAAAGCAATGGCTTTGAAGTGGCATCTAATACTGAAAGCAACATCTGTTACCCACAACACAGAACATATGTGGATGCTTATTCTAAATTCACTTTGTTTTGTAATGAAATCGGCTGAACCATTATTCTATATGATTTGCACTTCTGTCTTCTGAAATGACGATCGTTAGTTGGATTGAGAAATCAGAAGAGACACGAAGTAAAATCCTCCAAACCAAGCAAAGCAATATCCAGATCTCCGAAAATATCTACTAGTGAAACAACATGCAGGAATGGGAGAACTGTTTAAAGTCCTCAATCCCTAATAAGGCTAATATATTAATGTGGTCCTCCTAGAGGTTTCTTTTTTTGGTAAAAATGCAATTCTTGAACTAAAAATCCAAGGGCTCAGTATTCAAGTTGTTGAAATAAAATTGATAAATAAGTCAAATCGAATTTAATTTAAAATCTCCTTCTTTCCAGTAACTGGCAATCTAACTCACATACAATTCGAAGACTTATCAACTGAAGGCAAGTTTTTAAGAGTTGTGTTATCAAATATACTTTATAGTTTAAACACTAAGAAACTCCCAATCTTGTTCTCCCCATTATTTCAGTAATTCCTAATATGGTTCATCAAACATCCCTTAAAATATTAATATATAAAAGATTAAAAGAATTTACTCCAAACCAGTAATCTATTTTCGATATTCTCAATTTAACACCATAAGTATACTAGAGCCCCGGTCTTCAAACCGAACCATTGTTCCTACAGAGTTGAAAACCCCAAAGTTATAAGCCATTAATTAACAACTTGATGCAGATCTTTAACCATGACATCCATAACTTCTCAAAAACTTTATATCTTTAAATTCATTACTTCTATTCCTAATTTATCGTTTAACAGTACGAAGAACAGTAAAGTACAACATAATTAAGCAAAGCAAACTACAAAAACAAAAACAAAAAAATTATATACCAAATTGGACACGTCGCACTTTCAAATTACATAATCTTGGTCCAAAGTCCAAAAGATAGTAGTATTGAACATAATCAAACAAAAGACTACACCACAAATAAGTACAAAGAAATTAGTATAACTCAATACTAACCTCATCGCCCCAAGAACGAGCTCTCTCCCGCAGAGGCCTCAGCCCATTTACCGACTGAAAAATCGCAAACCAAAACCATAAACTTAATAAAACTCTTGGCAAAATACCCAATTCTTTCTCCTCCAACCGCGAAAACTTCCAACATCTCTTCACACCCATTTCAAAATCAAACCTTTCCCGCATACCCATTCAACTCCAATTCTTCACCGCGAAGTTATTCAGGCAATTTAGCGAAGACCCAGAACAAGAAAACAAACGCATGATTCTACAGAGATAGAGATAGACGGCTGTGGGTGTTGCTTAAAGTGAAGTCAACAAAATGAACTAATCAAACGACCCAACTTGATCAAAAAAAAAACGACGATGACGGCACCGATCGACAAACTAACGGAAAATGAAAGTCCAGCGACCGCCGATTAATACTTAATATAGTTGAATTGTTTCAAGAAGAAGCAAGACCTTCACCGGTCAAATCTGAACCAGAACTTCCGTAATAAATATAGAGTAATTATTTAAACTTAAGTATTACATCAGTATTTGAACACCTTTTTTTCTTTGGTTGGTTTGGGGGTGGCTCGCTCTCAACTCTAGCTTAGAGAAAATATTGTTTGTTCGCTAAGTTTTGGAAGATCGACTAATCCCTATTCCAGTTGAATTTCAGTTGGGTTCGAGTAATTTAATTCGATTATCGGTCTTTAGTGTTATGTACATTATTAACAAAAAGTTATACATGTTGAATAAATAATAATCACCTATCATTTCATCATAGTTTTTTTTTTATAAAAAACCCAACTTATTGCCCCATAATCTATTTGTGTGATAAATTCTCATTGGGTGTAAACACCAAATGATACCACCGTTGGTGCCTTATAAACACTAAATATTTTTTCCGACTAATATTATACTGATCAAATTTTAGGACCAAATTTAGAATACAAATAATGTGGCAGTATTTTATTTGAAGTTTTTATTAGAACCCAAATGATATGACACCAAATAAAAAAACCCAACTCAACTGCCATATCATTTGAACTCTAAATTTGATCCAAAAATCTGATGAGTATAGTATTACTCATTTTTTCCTAAGCTTAAGGTGCGAGCAAGGATTCTAGTAGGTGGTCATGTGTGTTTCCACCATGATAAATACAACATCTGGGAAGCGAAAAGAGTATGTTGTATTAAATAAGCTAAAAAAGATAGGTCGATGATACTGTTGGTTTTCTTAGGTTCTTGTGATTGTAGTATGATATTTGATAAAAAAAAAATATTCAAAATAAGTATATTTTTTTTTGCAGGGCGGGCCCATACATTTGTCATAGTGAGGAAAAAAAATTTGCAACAACAATACTATATATACTTAATTTAGATATCAAATTCAGAGATTTAATGCATTGTTATTATTGGATTAGCAAATAAACTCACTGATGACAATACGTAAGATTCTCAAATTATATTTTAATAACTTCTCTCTTATAACAATGGTAAAATTAAAAATTTAGATAAATTCATAGTTGGTTCCTAAATTTTATATCGAGTTTTAATTTGGTCCTTGAACTTTTAATTGTCTCAATTTAGCCACTCAATTATCAATTTTGTCTCAATTATGTCATTCCGCCAATTTTCACTAGTACAATTGGGCTATTTTCTAGTTGATCTAACGATAAGACTTGATGAAATGACTTAATTAAGGTGAAGTCTATAATTGAAAAACTAAAATTGAGACAATTAAAATTTTATGGACCAAAAATAAAGTTCAAAGACTAACTACGGTTTTTACCCTAAAAATTTTGAACTAATGATAAATAAATAAATAAGGAGTGCCCCAGTGGGCAAGCTCCCCCTACTCCAATCTTACCCTGCACGTGAGAAGATGGTTTCACGATTGAATTTTTGACACCTATATTATAATAGAACAATGTCACATTGACGATTGTTACCGGCTAATTTTCATACGATAAAAATAGAAAGAAGTGATTGCAAGTCCACAAGTTGTGTCTTTTCAGTTATTAAATCCAAGTTATTCACTTTTGGGTCCAAAATAACAAATACAAATAGAAGGATCAGCTTGCCCTAAAAAGACGAACGAGCTAATGGTCTATCATAAATAGTTAGCGAACTTTGTTGTAATACTTTCTTTTCAATGGTCTAAGTCTATGACAGTGGAACGTTTGTAGCTGTTGGTCCACCTAGTGTGACTGTATTACCTATAGGCAAGTTGCTTGTATTTTAAATATGGTCAGGTGCATCTTTGACTGTGAAAATAGGACTAACTTCACACTAATTAAAATATGAAATATGTCACACTTTATTGTTTAACAAACACTAAATTTTATCTAATTATAATGTCTCAAATAATAAAAAATTCAACATATTTTATTGTTTTGGTCATTAAAATTGGGACTTAATATTACCTAATTTACCTAGTGTTGAAATATGTAAAATTTTAAACAGTGACTTTTATCTAATTTTATGATTTTTATTACAGATAAAATAGTTTTGAAAATTTATGTTTTTTTTAAAATAAATAAATTCACCTAAAAAATATTGAAAACAAAGTTTATAAGATAAAATCATATTACATGTAATGGAAAACAAAGATTTATTAACACAGATAAATTGATGTAAATTTTTTTTGAAAATCTAAGATTTATTAAAATAGATAAATTCACCAAAAAATTATGAAAAATAAGTTCATGATACAGATAAAATCATGTTCTAAAAAAGATAAATTCATGTTACATATAATAAAAATTATTTTTTTAATACAGATAAATTGATTTCTAATAATTTTAAAAATCTAAGATTTATTAAAACATATAAATTAAAAAAAATAATCGTGAAAAATAAAATTTATAAAAAAAGATAAATTCATGTTCCGAAAAGTCAAAGTTTTAGTAATATAGGTAAATTGTCCTAAAGTTTATAATACGGGTAAAATCATGTTACATATAATAAAAATTAAAGTTTATTAATACAGATAAATTAACCTAATATTTATTCAAATAGATAAATTCAAAACAAAAGAATCATGAAAAATAAAGTCTGTAATACAGATAAATTCATTAAATCAGAACGTCTTTTTGTTGTAATTAAAAATATATTGAATAGATGAGAATTAAAATATTCTCATCTATTCAATATATTTATATATACCTCAAGTAATAACGATTGAAAATACATACATATATATATCAATTTCAAAATCAATTGAAACAAAAACTTTTCAAATTGAGCAATAAAGAGTGTTGCTCAAAATAAGGTCCGATTAATGTGTCAATTCTATATTTTCAAAACACTGTAGGGTTTAGAAAAACTTTTATTTGAATAATACCTAGAACTCATAACAGATTAATCACCGATTCTATTTTACCATAATCATCCTAATTTTAGAATTGAACCAAGGGTGTTTAAGGTATCTAAGATCATTACATTTGTCCTAAGCATAAAGATGCATGAAGCAGAGTCTTTAATGTGTCATTGTAGCTTGAACTCATCCTTTCATGTGATTCTTTTGAATTTTGAACTTTGTAACATATGACCATGAAATAGATTAAGATTTACAAAAAAACTTCACAAAATTAGTCAATTACAAACATGTTCCTAACAGTTTTCAATAAGGTTTTATACTTTTTTAAAATTAGTTGATTGCTTATCAATAAGATTGAGTTCTTGGTATAATCAATGCTTACAATTCTTGCAGGTATTTTAAGCTAATTTTTCAAATTTACTTTCAGATCAATCAAATTAATTATATATTTAAAGAAATATTTTCTGGTTGCTTACACTGATTTTGGAAATTAACTGCGTTATTTACAATTGCATAATCATATCATTTGATAAATAGGAGGAAATCCAGATCCCGAAACTAAAGAATCGGTTTTCAATAATTGTTTTTCAAAATTTACTTTTATAATTGTTTCCCTATTGTAAAACTAAGAGACATAGAAACTACAAAGATAATATAAAGAATATAGATATGTTAGAGAAAGAGATTTTCAACTTGTATTTCTCAATGTACCCGAGACTTCCTTCTA
The DNA here is from genome assembly GCA_023539305.1 of Ilex asprella. Taxonomy (NCBI): domain Eukaryota; kingdom Viridiplantae; phylum Streptophyta; class Magnoliopsida; order Aquifoliales; family Aquifoliaceae; genus Ilex; species Ilex asprella. The sequence continues at coordinate 12,139,258 of CM042197.1, read as the reverse complement.
CAGGGCTCCATATATAATGATCATCAAATACAATATTAAAGGTGTATATCAATAGGTAGGGGTTATAGGTTAATGCATTAACACCTACTAATTCCTATTTATTTAGGATACTAATTGGATGGTTAAGGATCATCCATTTTATATACAATGTATATACAATATTTACAACACTCTACCTTGGATGACCACCATGCCAACATAATATGTATCATTTCTTAGAATAACGATGGACGCACTAATACTGTCTCATTAAAACATTGTTAGGAAAACTAAATGGGTCAAAACCTAGACGAAGGAAAAATAGTACAACGTGCATATTGTCCTGTACCTTGATATGGATACTCCCCCTAATGAAATTCTCCCCCTGATAAGAAATCAACTTGATTGGCACAAACGCAACACATTCCAATGATGTACACAAATTTATTGAACAATTATTACCAATTTATTGAACGATGATGATAGTAATGCTTTAGTGAATAGATCTATAAGATTATCACTAGATCATATTTGCTTTACTTCAATTTCATGGCTTTGTTGGAGTTCATGAGTGTATAAGAACTTCGATATAATATGTTTGGTTATGTCATCTTTGATAAACCCTCTTTTAATTTGTGCAATACAAGCAATGGTATCTTCAAATAAGGTTGTTGGTGAATCTGTAATCAAAGGGAGTCTGCAAGTATCTCGGATGTGATGGACTACAAACCCTAGCCACACACATTCACGACTCGCTTCATGGAGTGCAAGTATCTCAGAATGAATCAAAGATGTAATAATCAAAGTCTGCTTGGTAGATCACCATGAGATCGGTGTGTCACCACATGTGAAAACATACCTAGTTTATGGACAAACCTTATGGGGATCTGATAAGTATCCAAAATTTTCATAACCGACGAAATGTGAAACATTGGTTGATTGTTTTGAGTGCGACAAACACAAATCTGTAGTTCCATGAAGGTAGTGTAGGGCATGTTTTACGTCATTCAAATGTTGTCGAGTTGGTGCAGAACTAAATCTTGCCAACAAGTTGACTACAAATGTTATATCAGACCTACTACATTGTGTTAAGTATGTCAAAGCATCAATTGTACTTGGGTATGGTCCTTTAGGACCAAAAAGCATTTTATTTTTCTCTTTAGGACGAAAGGGATCTTTATTGACACCAAGAGATCAAATGACTATTGGAGTACTTAACGGATATACTTTATCCATGTTAAACAGTTTTAGGACTTTTTCAGTATAGGTTGTTTGATAGATAAGAATTTTGTTTATGCTCGATCTGTAGGCTAAGACATCACTTTTATTTTTCCAAGATCTTTCATCTTAAATTCATTTTTCAAATATTCAGTAGCTTTTATCAACTATTCAAATATTTCATTTAGATTCATATCATCAACATATACTATAATGATGACAAATTCAGATTCTGATTTTTTTTAATAAATACACATGGACATATGAGATTGCTAACATACTCTTCATTTACTCACTGAGACGGTTATATCATATTCTTCCAGATTGTTTCAATCCATCTAAAGATCATCTCAACTTAATTGAGTACATGTTCTGTGATTTTGATATGTTTGCTTAAGACAATTGCAATCTTTCAGAGACTTTCATTCAAATATTAGTATCTAACTTTTCATACAAATATGCAGTAACAAGATCCATAACACGAATGTTGAGTCCTTCTGAGACTATTATACTAATAAGATATCAAAAAGTAATTGCATCTATTATGGTTGAGGATGTTTCTTCATAATCAATCACGGGTCTGTACAGGAACCTTTTTATTACTAGATGTACTCTATGTTGCACAGTTACTCTTTATTTTCATATAAATACTCACTTATATTCAGTTGGCTTTATATCTTAAAATGTTAGATTATGGGTCCAATTTAACAACTTTCGATATTTTAGAACTATAGGACTACATTTACATCTTCAAGTATATTAGACAGTGGGTCTAAATATATCGTAAGTCTCTTTCTTCTTGGGCTAATCATTTCTACATCAACATTCATTTATTATGAATGGTTCAATATAATCATCTTCTCATTATTTTTAGGTACATTTGTCTCTATATGAGATTTTTCTACAGGAGACTCATCTTTTGGGGATGTTAATACAAATTGATTGATTATTTTATCTATTTTGTGGGTGTGGCCTAATCAGGAGTACTAATTTTTTTTATACAACTTTCATCTTTTTCTTTGATCTCTTCAAGAGTGCCAATTTTCAAAGTATTTTTCATTGCTTCTTCCTCTTCTGTAGAATTTTGGCTATTACTATGACAAGTCTTTGACGTATCTAGCGTAATTGTAACACCCCACATTTTCTTTTATAAATGTATATAGTTATAGGATAGATAATTATTGTGAAAATGAGGATATGTATAATGAAGAAAGAATGAATCACATAGGTTAAAACATTAGAGATGAATAATTGGGAGACAACTGAATTTGGAAAGTTTAAGTTTCAAAGACATTTGAGATTGGAATTAGTTATTAGATAAGTTTCTAAATGTTTCTAGGTCAAGATAATGTTTCCATTGAATCCGGAAGGTCGAAAAACCTTGGGAAAGGTAAAATGAAGTGCATTGAAAACTTGGAAGACGGAGGAAGAATCTATCTGCTGAGTAGTACCGGTACCGGGTACCGGTACCAAATGGTACCGGTACTGAGTACCGGTACCCCGATTCCAGAAGGTTTTTGGTACCGGTACCAGGTACCGGTACACCCGATAAAAATCTGAATGTTTTAAATCGCGACGTTGGTCCGACTTTTGAGCATATAAATACTTTAGGCCGCCTCCTTAGTCATCCATACCTCATTCTAAACCCTAGATAACTTGAGAGAGAAGGAGAGAACTCAAGATCAAAGGAAAATTACAAGAGATTACGGGTATATTCAAGAATCCAAGCCCTAGTTCTTCAAGATTCAAGGTAGGGGTTTTCTTCCATTTTCATCCAATGATGTTAGGGTTATTATACATGTACATTTTGACTCTAAATAGTATGTATTTGTTATGAGTTCATTGTTTATTAGTCTTTGTACAAACATACACATGATTTGAACAAAATAATGGTTGGAAATTCATCAAACCCTAGTTTTTGGGGGAAATATGAATTTTTCTCTATATCTTCACTTCCTCTTGATTTCTAAAATGCTAGAGCTTTGTGTTGAGTATTAAAATGGTAGTATGGATGATCTCATGCCTATTTCCTTTAAACTTGTCTTTTGTACCATGATTTACGAAATGAGTGTATTTCCTGAAATTGTTGTATTATGTACAATGCTTGTGAAAGTTGGAAAAGTTGTGGAATTGATTATATATGAAGTTTTGAGTATATTGTTGGTATGTCACTCTTGGGTATGGTGTTGTGAGGGACTTGGATTACCTTCGAAAACTGCCGTAGAGCGTTAGAGGTTAGTCTATCCCAATGGGGGATGAGATGGTTGCCTATTGCTCGTAGTGGATCATTGTGGTGGCAATGACCACTATTGTTCACGGATACCGGGGAAAAGGGTTAGTATACTAGACACCTTGGAAGGATTTCGTCAATGCCGTATGAGACGGTACACGCCCTTCCTAAATTGGCCTGTGATTGTGATTATATATGGGTGAACGAGGTAGAATCGTTGGGTAGATTCATGAGAAGCGACAGCCTACTTGAGTGGTACCAAATAGAAATTATTGTTCATTGTACCAAATATTATTTCCCCAAGAGTATCGGGTAGTATGGGATGCCGCGATAACTTGTGAAAATGGTGTATGGTGGATTGGATTATGTTAGAAATGGTTTGCCAATTAAAGTTGATTTTATTCTCTTTCAATTCCTTATTAGTGTACAAACTTGAGATCTCTTTTAAAATGTCATTATTTTCTTTCAAATTTCATTGATATGTATGTTCGAAATGAGACCTACCTGTTTTGCTTGATTTCAAAACCTTGAATGGGTTTGGAAGGATTTTCCTACAGAGTCTTGTACTCACCCCCCTCTACCTACAAACATTTCAGATTGTACTCTTGAGGAGGAGTTAGGACTCGAGGAGCTCGTACCCTGGGAGATTCAGCAAGACGGGAGTGTGAATCCCGGGGAGGACTCTTAGCTGGACCCTATATTTTGTTCTAGACTAGGGTATTATTTTGAAACAATGTAAAGCTTAGCCATATTTTGTAATTCCGCTGCATTAGCATAGTTATTTGATTATGGGGATGTAAAGGCCATAGCTTGGCCTATTCTTTTGGGATAACTTGTAAGTTTGGTGAATTAATTTTTATGGTAAGCAAATGGACCCGGTGTGGTCATTATAGTAGAATTGCACAGGTTGAGTTTTTGTGGTAGAGCTCCCCGCACAAGGGAGACTCTACCCGAATTTTGTTACAATATAAATGGTTGATGGATTACTTAGTGCTCTCATGCTTAAATGGTTACTAGAATGTAATGCCGTCCAGGGTGTTTTTTGGGGTGTTACAGTAATCTATATAAATTATTTCACTATATTTTATAAACAAAAGAAAGAGATATTTATCTCATATATTCATATACGATAAAAGAATAATAATCTTGATCATTTAATAAGATCTAATGCATTGCAAATACTCTATTAAATATTGAAGGTTAGAAATTGTCAAATTAAAAGTACACCTGAAATGTAACACTAGCATAAATTTCACACAATTTAGACTTAATTTTCAAATAAATTTTTTTAAATAAGTTACCTTTTGTAACTTTTATTTGCTAATAGTTTTAACTTAAGTTACTAAGGTAGTGCTTGGTAATAGGGTGTTTGTGTTTTTTTTTTTTTCATTTTTTGTTAAAAAAAAACAATAGCACGTTTGGGATTGGTTTTCATTTTTTTTTACTCTCATGTTTTGAAAACAATGCCAAAATATGAAAACATCAAAAAAAAAAAAAAACAAAAACACGTGCGCCTCAATTAATGAGGTCTTGCCTTTGAATCTTGTTAACACCAAAATTTAGGACTTTTTGTTGGAAGTATAAAAGCCCTTTTCTTTTTTTTTTCTTCCCTATTTCACTCATCTCTCTCTCTCTCTTGATGTCTCTCTTCTGAAGCTGAAGAAACCGAAGCCAATGACGCTCAAGAATCAGGAATGGAAAATGAAATCGAAGACGAAGACGAAACCCACTTTGTCTCTCTCGCTCGTGGTCAGTGTTTTTCCTTAATTTTATACCATATATACATGTAACGCCCCAAATACCCCCTTGGATGACATTACATGCTAATCACCATTCACATCATGAGAGCACTAAATAAATTCATCAATAAAAAATTTTCCATTCATCATATATAAAAGTAACAATATCATTCCAAAAGAATAATCCATGCTATGACATTTACATCTCAAAAGGATCAAAAGTAACTTAGCAGCGGAATAACAAAAGAAACTACACTTCACATGATTTCGAATACATTCTCAAATGTAGTACAAAAGAAGCTATGTCTCTACATGTTCACCTCGGGATCTAGATTCCCTCGGGTGTGGCCTCCCAATACTCCTGCTCGTCAACTCCAAGATTCTCCTCTAGAACCAGATCTGAAAAACGTTTAACTATAGGGGATGAGCCCGAAGCTCTGTAGCAAAATCCTCTCAAACTCAAACAAGGTTTAGAAAAATGTAAAGACGGTCTCATTTTATAAATATCATATATCAGTTTTTAAAGAAAACAGGGACATTTAAATAGATCTCAAGTTTACACAACTGTGATAATTAAATGAAAACTATAAAAAAATATTTTTCAACAAGAACCCATTTCCAAATGGTTAGGAAGGGCGTCTGCCGTTGCATTGTCCTATACCAATGGCAGTGACTTGAAATCCAATCCATGTTCTCATATATATATATATATATATATATATATATATATATATATTGATTGGTTCATTCCCGTGTCATGTACGTTGATTGTTTTTCAGGAATCTACCCAACGATTATACCTAGTCCACTCATCACAACCACAACTCACAATCACTTCGGAAAAGAGCGTCTACCATACCTATGGCAGTGATGAGTCCCTTCCCAAGAAAGGTATACCGACCCTAGTTCGAACTCCAGTGAACGATAGTGGTTACATTACCAAATGTTAACTCACTACAAGTGTTAGGAAACCATCTTACCCCCACTGAGATAGACTAACCTCTAATATTCTACGGCATCTCTCGATGGCAATTCAAGTCTATTACAACAACCATATAATTGAAAAACTAACATATTCTCAATTGCAAGCATATTTTAAAAATCCCCAAATTCATCATGTGACAATTCTAATGACCAACTATGAAAAATACAAGAGATCACAACCAAATCATTTATTACCCACACAAAGTTCTATGGTTCCAATATCAATAATAAAGGAAGGATTTAAGAAGAAAATTCATCACTCTCCAAAAATCTAGGGTTTTGAAATACAAAAAGAGATTTCATGGGTATTCAACCCTAACTTTGTTAAAAATATGTAATCATTGCCCAAAAGTCTAAGAGATGATGATTTCCTATCATATATATAACATTTAGAGCAAAACATACATATATACATAAACCCTAACTTCAATGTAAGAGAAAGAGAAGAAATCCCCTAGCTTGTGTTCTTCAAAAGCTAGGTTTTGATTTACTCCAAGGTGCAAATCCCCTCAAATCTTGTGTTTTTCTCTTCCTTTCTTCCTCTCTAGGGTTTTCTAAGGTTAGAAAGGCCGAAATAAAGGCTAAGGAGGCGTCTCTAGGTATTTATAAGCCGAAAATGGACCACAAATCGCGACATTAAACTGTCAGACCTCTTTCAGCCGTACCGGTACACAATACCAGTACCGGTACGGTTCAGTACCGGTACACAGTACCAGTATGGCGTTGCCCAGTTTTGCCCATTTCCTCCGTTTTTCATTTCTAATCCATTCTAAACCCTTTCAATGTCAACCCAAACTTACATAACATACATTTGCACCTCAAACATAGTTGATAGAAGTTCTTTTACCACTATTCCATATATTCAAGAGCTAAAATCAAGTTTTGACTAATATTTATAATTTAACATTTTCTATTGTTATAACCCATGTGGTTAATTCCTACGCCATTTAATATATTTAAATACTAATCAATCAATCATTACATCACTTTTAAACATGTGGGGGTTTACAATGCATAGATATATGTATATATATACACATATATAT
>CM042197.1:12097170-12117062 GCA_023539305.1 Ilex asprella | reverse complement strand
GATTCATGAGAAGCAATCAACATACATAGTACGGGGATGAACCAATACACAAGGGATTGTGAGTGGGTCGTTCTTGCCGGTGCATTGGTATGGGACAATGCATCGGAAGGCGCCCTTCTTAAATGACTAAAAGTTTGAAATGGTTATTATTGCGAAATTTATTTTATTCTTTCCCGTTGATTATTGCTACCGATTAAACTTGAGATCTATTTAAAATGTCATGTTTTCTTTCAAAAAGTTATATATGATATTTGCGAAATGAGACCGACCGAATTTTAAATATTTTCTAAACTTTGTTTGGGTTTGGGAGAAATTTTCTACAGAGCTTCGTGCTCACCCCTACTGCTAACCTTTTTCAGATTATGTATTTGAGGAGGAATTAGGAGCCGAGGAGGCCGTCCAGTAGGAGACTCCAATTGATAGGAGTGTGGATACCGAGGTGGACGCATAGAGCGACCCCTTTTCTTTTGAACTAGACTAGGATACTCTTTTGTACACTGAGACGTCTAGTTTATTTTATATTCCGCTGCAAGATTTACTCTGATATTCTTTTGGAGATGTAAATGTCATTGTTGGGCATATTTTTTTGGATGTTATTGTATATGCTTGAATGATGAGGTAAATTCTTTTTGGATATGAAGTTATGTAGTTGCTCTCATGATTGTAAATGGTCTTTAGAATGTAATGCCGTCCAAGGGGGTATTTGGGGTGTTACATTTATTTATGTCACATGTTACATATAAGAATGCTTGAGTTATACGAATGTGTATTACCATCATATGTAATATTGGGTTGGGAGGCGTACTTCTTAGAAGATACTCTACCGGGCTTTGGCTCACCCTCATTGTGGAAAAATATTTCCAGGTACATTGCACACTTTCGTAGATGGCCCTAGGCCCAGCTAGAAGACGGAGCCGAAGTCTGGCCTTTTATTTTGATGTATAGATACTAAGTCCCAATTGTAATTACTTAGATAGCCTTGTATTTTTGAATTATACAACACATGTATAGTCTTTTGTAAAGACATGTAATATGAGACATTTGTATCTATTCTTTTGACAAATGAATGATTTATACATTTGTAGTTGGTTAATGTTTAAGACATGAGAATTGTTTAAATGTTTATATTGGAACTTGAAGGTCATTATAATTGCCTTGAGATAGATTGTATTTTGGATGGATCTCTCTGTACAAATGAGACTCTACCAAAATTTTGTTGAAATTGGTCCACTGGGACCAAGGCCTTAAGTAAATTAATAAGGCTTAACGAGTAAAAAGGACCCCCAGGATTAGGACATCACAACATTACTTATGGGAATGGATTCATTATGGTTCTGGCAGTGAATAATTGTTGCTTTTGACAACTAATTTATTATGTTTTTGCCAATATACATAATTTTCAAAATTCATAGGATCAAGGTGGATCTTTTCAAGGATCCAAGAAAATCTAACTTGAAATATAAAATATAAAAATTCCATTGGAATTATACAAATACAATAAACAACAATCTATTCATTCTAAATGGTAATGCAAATTACAAAACCACCAAGTATAAACAACACCTACTTGGTTGTATATGTAATTGTTAGAAATAATATAGAAAGTAGTAGCACCCATCTTCTTGGGATTAAGATATCATTAGGCATGTGGACTCATGAATTATGAAAATCCAATTCATGCATATTCCATCATGGAACAAAAAAATAGAGCAAAAATTTGTCTCTGCCGTCAATTGCGAGAAGTTTATGAGAGAAGCAAACTACAAATACAGTGCATGTAGATACTTGCCTTATACTTTGCTTAAGTAACGATTATGGAACCAAATGATAAATAAAAGAGGAAGACTCTTTTCTGTTTTCAAATTGGATAGAGGCTCGCAATGATAACGTATTGTAAAACTAAGAGATATAGAGACTGCAAAGATAACATAAATAATATAGATATGATAGGGAAATACTTTTCAACTTGTATTTCTCAATGTACCCAATACCTCCCTTAAAGGCATTTATACATAATGACAATCAAATACAATATTAAAGGTGATATATCAATGGGTAAGAGGTTACACGATAATACATTAATGATTGAGACCCAATATTTATATTTATTAATGGAAAATGTAACACCCCACATTTTTCTTTTATATATGCATATAAATATATGGTAAATGAGTGTAGTAAAAAGGTGGATATGTGTAGTGATGTGTCTTTAAATCTTGGTAGATTTGAAAAATAGAGATTTAAAAGGTTAATGAAAATAATAGTTGAATTTTTGTTTTAATAGGTGAAAACATTAAACTTAAGGTCCTAGAACTTGTACTAAATAGGTTTGGTGTAGAAATAGGTGTTGGAGATGTATGAGATGAATTTGGAAGGGTTTAAGATGGACTGGGAATGAAAAATGGAGGAAATAGGAAAAACTGGACAAAAACCGTATCAATACGACCGAAAGATTTCAGAAACTTAAATGTCGCGATCTTGGTCCGATTTTCACCCTATAAATACATTATTTCGCCTCGTTTGGCTCCATTTCCGCCCCTCCAACCTTAGAAACCCTAAGAGAGAAAGGAAGGAAGAGAAGAGAGGAAGAAAGAAAGAGAAAAAATAAGAGTTTAAAGGAGTTATTCAAGATCAAAACCTAGCTTTCAAGAATACACAGTAGGGGTTTTCTCTCATTCACTAGCATTGAGGCTAGGGTTTACTTATATGTACTTTTTCCACTCTAAATCTTATATGTATGATATAGATCATTGATTCTTGAAATCCTTATGAATATTACCATTCTTGAAACAATATTAATGGTGGGGTAACCATTAAATCCTTATTCTTGGCAAAAAACCCTAGATTTCAAGAGAGATTAACTTATCTCTAAATTTTGCTTTATTCTTGATTTCAAAACCTTTGTTTTTCACATTGAACCATAAAATGATGCTATTGTGATCTCAAGTACTTTACTTAGTTAGCTGTGGAATTGTTGTATGATATATTTTGGAAATTTTGGATAGATGCTTGTGAATTGAGATAAATGTGAAAATTGTATGCTTGGTTGGGTTGTTTGTGATGCACATGAGTGAGATGTTCCTTGTAAGGATGCTCACCCATTCTAAAGAGGTTCCTTGTAAGGATGCTTGAGAAACCTAGTCTTAAGGGTGAGAGGTTTCTTGTAAGAATGTTCATGCCAAAAGAGGACAGTATGTGATTTTTTCAAGAGGTTCCTTGTAAGAATGCTTGAGAAACCAAACCTTGAGGGTGAGAGGTTCCTTGTAAGGATGCTCACCCATTCTCAAGAGGTTCTCGGTAAGGATGCTTGAGAATCAAAGGTGACCTAAAAAGGGGGTGGAGGTTACCCTAAAGTATGTCACCTACCAAAAAAAGTGTTGGGAATTGTTTATGACCATTAATGACTATTTTTTGTATGTGGTGCTCGTTTATTCATTTTAGTAACATTTTTACATAAACTTGAGATCCTTTTTCAATGTCACTGCTTTATTTCAAATTATGTATCTGTGTTATGTTAAAAATGAGACCGACTGTTTTAAATGCTTTTACAAACCTTGTATGGGTTTGGGAGAATTTTTCTATAGAACTTCGTGCTCACCCCCAATCGCCTACATTTTTCAAATTACCCGCTAGAGGAGGACGTAAGGGTCGAGGAGCCCGCTATTTAGGAGACTCCACTTGACGGGAGTGTGGATCCCGACGTAGTCGCATAGAGCGACCTCCTTTCCTTTTGTACTAGACTAGAATATTCTTTTGGAACATTGTGTAGTCTAGCTTCTTTTGTGAATTCCGCTGCATTTGTTTAATTAATTTTTGAGATGTAATAGCCATGACTTGGGCTTATTCTTTTGGATAACGTTGTAATTATTTGGGGATGACAAATGAAGTCTTGTTTCTTAAGGAATTTTATTAGTGCTCTCATGATATGAATGATTTTAGAATGTAATGTCGTCCAGAGTGTGTTTTGAGGTGTTACAGAAAATATTGGTTATTCTGTTATGAAAGTGTGATAAATATAATAATTTATTCAAGAACTGATGTTATGCTAATAAAAGATGAGTTGTGTTTATTTTGCAAGATAATAGCACAAAATTGGAGATAAATTAAGGAAAGATGAAGCATAATTCAAGAGAAAGCACACTGGAATGCGCATCCAGACGTATGAAAAGTATGCATCCGGACGCGAGTGGTTGAAAGGTGAGGAACAGAAAAAGGAGCATTCTGGAAGTCGCGTCCGGACAGTTTAAGAACACGCGTCCGGACGCGTGTCAAGGTTTAGCCAACGCCAAATTAGGAGTTTTAATAGAAATCAATCTTCTCTCCAATGTAGATATAAATACAAATTGAAGACTTTGTAAAGTGGACCTTTTTTTGCTTACAAATTCTCTTATATTATCTTTAATTTTTAATCATGTCTGGCTAGAAGGCTAAGCTAGGGCTAGGGGAAACCTCTCGAGGAAGTACGATATTGTTATAGACTCTGTGTTTAATGACTTATGATGTTTTGATAAGTTCTGATTTTTTTTAGTAAAATTTTTATTCTGTAAAAATTTTTGAGTTGTTGTGCCATGTACATCGATTGCTTGAATTTCCCTGCGAATAAATAACTAGTTTTTCCACTCTTGAGTTAATTATCAATATTTCATAAAATAATATAATTGGTTGATTATTCAGGTTCCTAAATAATCTTAGATTATAACTTTAGATTTTTTTACTTGATTTGTTACTCGAATCAACTAACATCTGATTCATGTTTGTAATTATGAGTCTTTAATCAATATCGTACGGAATTGAGAGGGATTACCTGATGTTCTAGTATTTTTATTATTGTTTTAATTCTTAATATTAATTTTCTCTGAATAACAACTCTTCAAAAAAATCATTTTCTTTAAGTTTATTTTGGTATTTGTGTGATCATTTCTTTGTTATAATTCCTTGAGGGTTCGACCTCGGTCTTCCGAGAATATACTACTTTGCTCAACCTGCACTTAGGTTTACAATAATAAAGTTCGAGCAAGTTTTTGGCATTGTTGTCGGGTAATTAAAAGATAAGGAGCCATCACATCTTTTGAGGTTTTCGGTATTTGTGATTCCTTGTAATTTATTTTCTTTTTGTTACTTAATGTAGATTCCTTTTCTATTTAGTTTTGTTTATATGTTTTATGAGTTCCTGGCATCGTGACTTGAGTTGTCGTTTACTAAGAGAAGATTTAGACATTCTATTTGAAAATTTAGTTGGTTCGTCTAAGTCATATCATTTTTCTGCATGCAATGGTTGCTAATCTTAACAATAATAGGCAAAATGAACTTCCCGAACATTAGGATCATATTGAAAGAGTAAGCAATCCTGATGAGAATGATGTGGATAATTTAAATGTTAATTATAGTAGGACTTTGCGTGAATATCTACAACCTATACGTCTCATTGAATCCTCATGCATTATTTTTCCATTGAATGCCACTAATTTTGTTTTAAACGTGGCATGATTCAATTACTTCCAAAGTTTTTTGGTATAGAGTCAGAAAATCCATATTTGCACATTAGAGAAATTGAGGATGTATATGCTACATTCCATGACCAGAATGTTTTAGTGAATATAGTCAGATTAAAGATGTTTCCTTTTTCATTAAAGGAAAAATCTAAAACTTGGTTATATTCATTGAGATCTAGGAAAAATAATTGGTTATATGCAATTATAACTTCTATTCATTGGTTATATGCAAAAATAATTTCTGAAAGTTTTTTTCCTACACATCGCACAAACTCTTTAAAAAGACAAATAATGATTTTTTCTCAAAAAGAGTTTGAAATTTTTTTAACAAAGTTGGGAAAGATTTAAAGACCTTTTTGCATCCTGTCCACATCACGGTTATGAGAGCTGACGTGTAATAAGTTTCTTTTATGAGGGTTTAAGCTCACAATTGCGTCAATTTGTTGAGATGATGTGCAATGGTGACTTCATGAATAAGGAACCAGATGAGGCTTTTGACAATTTAGATCAGTTAACTAAGAGTGCACAATCTTAGAATACCACATCTCAAGAACCTCTCAAAGGTAAAATTGCACAATCATCATTAAGTAGGGGTAAATACCAGTTGACAGAAGAAGATGACCTAGGAGCTAGGATTGCCACCTTAGCTAAGAGGGTAGATGCCATGGAATACAATAGGGATAATGAGGTTGACACAATACCGGTTGAGGAGGTTTGTAGTATTTGTGAGATCCATGGACACCCTATGAAGGAATGTCCAACATTGCCTGTTTTAAAAGAAGTCTTGCATGATCAAACAAATGTTGTGGACACTTTTTCAAAACCTTATAACAATCCTTATTCGAATACTTACAATCTAGGGTGGAAAAGTCATCTCAATTTTAGTTGGAGGAATGATAATCATGCATCACAGCCACCTCAACAAAATTCCTCCAATGTTGCACCATATGTTCCACCTCCTAAGAGGAATATTGAGGATGTGTTGTCACAATTCATGCAAATTTAGAATAATTGCAACAAACAAACTACTCAGGCTATTGAAGATATTAGGAATGCAATTACTAAATTGACTATTAACCCTTGCCATCAGGAAAAAGGTAAATTTCTAGCACAACCAAAACCAAATCCACAGGGTCAATTTAATGTGAATGAAACTAGCACTTTTGATACTATGCATGAACAGGTAAAGTTTATTACCACACTCCGTAGTATTACCACACTCCATAGATACTATGCATAATTCTTTCCCTACGGAGTGTGGTAATAATACTATGCATGGCGAAAGAATTATGCATTGTTAAAAGAAAATTAAATGTACAAAAGAATGCATTTTTGACTGAATAGGTATCCGCCATCATACAACATATGACTCTACTAAAGTATAAAGACCTAGGTTGCCTTACTATTTCTTGTGTTATAGGCAACCACAAAATTGAACAAGCTTTACTGGATTTAGGAGCTTTTGTGAACTTGCTCCTTTATTTAGTATATGAACAATTAGGGTTAGGTGAGTTAAAACCCACTTCGGTCACACTACAATTAACTGATCGATCAGTAAAAATACCATGGCATATGGTGGAGGATTTTTGAGTACAGGTTGACAAGTTTTACTTTCCCGTGAATTTTATAATTTTGGATAATCAACCTGTATTAAATGATAATGCTCAAATTCCTGTTATTTTAAGCAGACTATTCATAGATACTTCAAATGCTTCAACTAATTGTAGGAATGGTGTGATGAAATAATTTTTGAGAATATGACATTAGAGCTCAACATTTTTAATGTGTGCAAACAACCAAAAAATATTGATGAGGATATACATGAGGTTAACATGATTGAATCTCTTTTTCCAAGTAGAGTATATAATTCTTCTTTATTCGATCCACTTGAGGCATGCTTGCTAGAACAATCTCCGCTGTTAGAGATAGATGAGAATAGTTCTAAATTTTTTGTTTTGACTGACTTGTTAAATTCTTCACAGGTACTTGAAATGAGAGAGTTGAGACAGAAATTTGAGAAGCTTCCACCAAGAACAAATCCGTCAATCCCATCTAGTGATAAAGCTCTCTATCTTGATCTAAAGCAATTACCGATGAAATTGAAGGATGCCTTTTTGGGAGATAATGAGACATATCCGGTAATAATTTCTTCTCAATTAGATTCAGCACAGGAAGATATGTTACTACAACTTCTTAGAGAGCAAAAAAATGCAATTGGTTGGACATTGGCTAGTATAAAAGGAATTAGTCCATTGATTTGCACTCATAAGATTTATTTGGAGGATAATGCTAAAACATCTAGGGAGATACAACGAAGACTAAATCCACATATGAAAGAAGTTGTAAGGAAGGAGGTACTGAAATTGTTAGATGTAGGAATTATTTACCCTATTGTAGCTAGTAAATGAGTAAGCCCTACACAAGTAGTTCCAAAGAAATCTGGTGTCACTATATTTGCCAATGAAAATAATGAGCTTGTGCCAACTAGGACAGTAACTGGGTGAAAAATGTGCATTGACTACAGAAAAATAAATTCTATGACTAGGAAAGATCATTTCTCTTTGCTTTTTATGGATCAAATTTTAGAAAGGGTAGCATCACATATGTACTATTATTTTTTAGATGGTTATTAGGGATATAAAATTGAAATTACCCTAGAGGACCAAGAGGAGACCACATTTACTTGTCCTTTTGGCACTTTTGTTTATAGAAGGATGCCCTTTGAAAGTTTTCTGGAAGTCTTTATGGATGATTTTACTGTTTTTGGTAATTCCTATTATGACTATCTGTCTAATCTTGAGAAAGCACTTATACGATGTGAAGAAAATAACATTATACTTAATTGGAAAAAATGTCTCTTCATGGTTCGAAAGAGAATTGTTTTTGGTCATATTTAGTAGGATCCCTTATTATTATCTTCACAGATCTTGCAGCTCTCAAATATTTATTAACCAAGAAGGAGGCTAAACCTAGACTGCCTGGGTGGATTCTCTTACTCCAAGAATTTGACATCACAATTAAAGACAAAAAAGGAGTGAAGAATGTAGTGGTTGGCCATTTGTCTAGACTTGTGAGTGACGTGCCAATTGAGACAGTGTCGATCAAGGACACCTTCCCTGAAGAACAGTTGTTAGCAATTTCTTCATTACCTTGGTTCGCTGATATTGAGAATTTTATTGTTATAGATAATATGCCACCAGTTTGGACTAATTTGGATAAGAAGAAATTTTTAGTTGAAGTATAAAAAAAAATCTGGGATGACCTATATCTTTTCAAATACTGTTTAGATTAGATTATCCGGAGATGTATGCATGAGAATGAGGTAACTAGCATTTTATCATTCTGTTATTTGGGAACATGTGGAGGCCATTTTTCTATGAAAAAGACCATTGTAAAGGTTTTGCAGTGTGGATTTTATTGGCCAACAATTTTTTGAGATGCTTATAATTACTGTAAGATTTGTGAGTGTTGTCAAAAACTGGGAGAGCTAACCCAAAGAAATATATGCCTTTTGATAATATAAATTTTTGACTATTGGGGCATAGATTTCATGGGACCCTTTCCCCCATCCTTTGGATAAATGTACATTTTAGTGGGAGTGAATTATGTCTCTAAGTGGGTCGAGGCTACACCATGTCGGACAAATGATAATAAGGTTGTTATGAAGTTTTTAAAAGAAAATATTTTATCCAAATTTAGTATACTTCGAGCAATTATTAGTGATGGAGGCTTGCACTTTTGCAATAAACCTTTTGAAGCATTAATGAAAAAATATGGAATGACATATAAGGTTGCAACCCCCTATCACCCACAGACAAGTGGTCAAACAGAGCTAGCTAATCGGCAGATTTCTTACATTTTGAAAAACATGATTAATCCTGATTGTAAAGATTGGTCGTTATGACTAATTGATACATTATAGGCCTATCGTACTGCCTACAAAATCCCGATTGACATGTCTCCGTATAGATTGGTGTATGAAAAAGCTTGCCACTTACGTGTAGAACATAAGGCATACTGGGCCATTAAGATGTTCAACTTTAGTTTTGACAATGCTGGTCCCTTATGAAAATTACAATTAAATGAGCTTGAGGAGATCTAGAATGAGGCCTATGAGAATTCTAGGATTAGTAAAGAACTAACGATGGTGTTTCATGATAAGAATATTGTGCATAAAACCTTTACACCTGCAAAGAAAGTTTTGTTATATAATTTTAGGCTACATATCTTCAAAGGAAAGCTTCAAACTAGATGGAGTGGCCCATACATTGTTAGGGAGGTATTTCCCTATGGAACAGTAGAGATTGAAAATCTCAATATTGGGAACACCTTTAAAGTCAATGGACAGAGACTGAAACCATTCTTGGAGGAAGGTATTGTTGAAGTGGAATCCATCGAATTGGTGGATCCACACTATGAATGATCCATCTCTAACAATTTTGTGTACTCTTTTGTATATTAGTGTATATTGTTTCTTTTGTTTTTTATTGCAGATACATGTGTACGTTATACGTGTCTTCGGTATGTTCTTTCTTACTCTTATTTGGTTTTACACTGCGTATTATTACATTGAGAACAATTTAATTTTTTGAGTTGGGGGTGGAACATATTTTATTGATTGATATGAGTTATTGTGCACATGCATTTGTTTTTCTTTTAAAAATAATTTAAAAATTTCCTAAGTATGGAGTACCTAATTCACTGTTCATCGCGTCCAAACGCAAGAACATAGAGCCAAACTTACTGGAAATCACGTTCGGATGTATACATATAGGCTGAACTCTCTGGAACACACGTCCGGACGAGAGTTCATCACGCGTTCGAACGCAAATCTAAACCATTTCAAATTCCATAGATGCGTCCAGACGGGGCCTGAACATGCGTCTGGACGTGTGCCATTCAAAGTTATTAATGCGGTGGTTGAGGCGCATCTGGACGGCTACATCCGATGCATCCGGACGTGGGTGGAAAATTATAAATTAACAAGGCCTGGACGTTTTTTATTCTGCTCTTCTTAACTGTAATACAAACTTCTACTGCCTTGATTATACTTTTTCTTCCCTATTATGACCACACTATGGCATCACCACGAACCTGCACTTCAAAAGACCCCGAACAAGCACCGAAGAGCCTTAGGAGGAGAAGGACACCACGTTCGACCCAATTCGTTTTCAGACCTTAGATGAACGGGTAAGGTTTTTTAAATACTACGCCACTAAGCCCAATGGGTGTGAGAGAAAGATAAAATATGTGGACTTCGCTCGGTTGGGAGTCCGAGATATAATCACTTCGAGGCAGTGGGCCGATTTTATGGGGAAGCAATGGCTGTGCATCCCCTTTTTAGCGAGAAATTTCTGCAACAATGCCGAAGACTGTGGGAACGGTTTAATCCGTACCTACGTTCCTAACAAAGCCATTTGGGTAGATGCTACAACTATTGCTAGGCTGATTGGAATGACTCAGGCTCGGGTTGCCAACCCTGATTATCCACAAAATTATTCTGGAGATGAGAATGGTCGAGAGTTGCTTGGGGACCAAGACTTTGTATGGACTGACAATGTGTGATTTCTTCAGCAAGGAGATTTGACCAACAAATATAAAATTCTTAATTTAATTTCAATATCTAATATTTTCCCCCTGTTGAGGAATAATCACATTTATCTCGACCGGGCCAGGCTCCTCTATGCCATAGGTACATGCAAGACCATAGACCTCCCTTCACTTTTTTTTTTTAGATGCAAAGAGCCATTGTTGTCCCTAAAAAGACATCTCTTCCTTTTACTAGTTTGGCCACGACACTGTGTGAGCAGGGCGGGGTGGTAGTTGATGCCACCATGGAGCGAGCTAAGAAGGTTGTTGTGCTCAATTCTGGCTCTCTTCTGAAGAGTCTGAGTGTGGTGAGGCCAGTAGCAGGTGAGAGAGGCCAGGCATCTGAGTAGCAGGAGGAGGTTGAGCCGGAGGGTGATGTACCAGGGGAGGAGTAATGGGATCAGTTCTTCAATTTCGATGAGGATTTTGATTTGCCAGTGGATGAGGACACTGATCCTAGGACTGACAGGCAAATAATTTTTGAGCTATTGAGAGGTCAGAGGAAGAAGAGGAAGGAGATCAGAGGGTTGAGGGCTCAGATGAGAGGGTTAGGGCAGAGTTCTCAGGATCAGGCAGGCCCCTCATCTTAGCGTGTTTCTTCTATGTCCCGGAGTTTGATAATCCTTTCTTTGCTTTCATTCTAGTTGTTTTTAGAAATAAAGGCCTATAGTGGATAGATTTTTGTTTAGGCTTGATTTCTGTCATCTTTTGAATATGCACTGTACAAAAATTCTAAATATTATACGAAATGCTTATTTTGTTCAATGTGCTATCAAATGTCTAAATAATATTTTTATGCATAATCTGACACCACAATATATAAGTAATTTGTGTAGCTTTAAATTTACAACTGTTTAAGCATAACATAGAACTTTATTCTATATTTTTGTATCTCATATAATATTCTTATAAAAACTCACAATTTGTGCACCTTAGACTTTAACAAGTTGAATTTTTTTTAGGTAATTTACCTAGATAACTTGAAACATATAGTGGAGATGCATAAAAACTCTGGTGAGTTTTGATTCAATCTTCTTTGGAGAGTTATTTACATTTACTCAATAAAGAATATTTTTATTTAGCTAATCTCCTTCAATAGTCTTATTATTTTTGTTTTGGTCAACACCAATATTATGATTGATTGCTTGACTTTAAAATTATTTGCATGGGAAGTGTGTTATCAAAAGCTCTAGAGATATGATTTTAGGCAATCTTTAATATTATTATGCCTAGAAGCCGTGATTAAGCCTTTAAAGCAAAATTTCTTTCTTATACCCAACATATAATAACCAAGCTGGAAAAAAAATATCATTTACCCTTGGTTATCCCGAGATTGATCTTTTTATTGTTTGTATAATTTGGGAGATGTTGGTTGAGAAAAGATGATCAAAGAAAGAAAAAAAAAAAGAGTTTTGCGTACTTGTGAATATTAGCATTAGATGTCTTGCTGAAAAAAAAAAAAGGAGTATATAGATTCAGTTGTCTTGCTTTAAAAAAAAAACAATATGTTACTTGAAAAAAATAGAGAGAAAAAAATAGCAAGCATGAGTTTAAAAAGAAAAAATATATATAAGCAAGTATTGTAAATTGTGTTTCTACAAGATGGAGAGTGAAAAGCTATGGAAAGAAATTTAGTTGTGTAATGTACATGCTCTTTGGGGATAGTCTTTTGAATTCCTGAATATTATTCGTTTCAAAACTCTAATCCCAATGCCCCATTACAACCTTAAATAAAGACCTATCTAATCTCTAGAGTGTATTGATAGATGCATAACTTATGTGAGTAAGGAAAAGAATGGTGATTATTTATTTATTGTGTTAATTTCCTTTCATGAGACTATGTCAAATCTTTTTCTTTAGGATGACAAATTTTTTTTTTCAAATAAGACATGTGAGTATTATTTTGATTTGATTTAAATATCTTTTTTTTCACATGTGATATTAGAGGGAATAGTCATTATAATCTGAGAGAATCATTTATGAGTGAATTATCTAGTAAGTTTTGACATTGAGATGAATAGTTGATAGTTGTAGAGGTGATTACCGGATAAATTATTGACTTAGTATAGTTAATCCACACTACACACAAGTTTGTATGGGAATATGATAAGTGTATACATTTATATAGCATATAAGTTCTATATTTTGTTTTGCTTGTGCTTATGAAAAGGCTTGTAGCTAATTTTTATATTGTGGTAGCAATTTGTGTTAAAAAATTATTATTCACATATTTGATCACAGAGTGATGTTTGTTGGTATCATCTCTGGAAATCTTCATGAGACTATACTCGTCTATTAGGTGGAACTTAGGGGTTTAAAGGCTTGTTACATATGTTAAATGCAATCATGAAGCCTACGAAAGTGGTTTTGCTTTGTGTTATTTTTAGTTAATGATTTTATTTTTTTTGTTGTTGTTCGCCTTTCTAGGAACTGGCAAGGTTTGAGTTGGGTGTTGTGATTGAGGCCCAATATTTATATTTATTATTGGAAAATATTGGTTATTCAATTATGAAAGTGTGATAAATAAGTTCCATAAACTTAGCCACGTATTCCATCACCGTCCTTGTACCTGGCCTCAAGTCTAATGACTCTCGGGCCTTTGTATGTCGGGCGACCACCGGGAAGTACTTACCCATGAAGAGTTCCTTGAACTCTGCCCATGTCATTATCCCTAAGTTCCTTGAGGTCTTTATCCAATCCTACCACACTTGGGATTCTCCCTCTAGCTAAAAAGTAGCTAGTGTTATCTTCGTAGCATCGGAGGTAATCTCCATTGCCCCTAAGACCTTATCCACTTGCGGCAATCAATGGTCAGCCACCATCGGATCAGACCTTCCCAGAAAGATTGAAGGATTGTGTGCCTTGAACTTTTGGAGGTTACTTGATCCTCCTTAGCCCCCACTCGTACTACCCTGTGCAATGGTAGCTGCAGTAGCACTAGCCTGTGCGATAGTAGCAGTCGCAGTACCAATAGCCTTCATGAAGGCTCGTTGGTCAAAGGCCGGTGGTGGTTGGTTGTTGTTCCGTCCATCCCGACATTCCCTTCCTCTAGTTGCCATCTATACACAACTAAGATAACAATGGAACACTCACAATGTATCCCAAGATAGGGACCAAAGTTGAATATTTGAGTTTTTCCTCATTGTCTCCCTAGTGGTGCTTGTGTCATCCACTAGTAGACATTCATACATTGAACTATCTCGTTCATCCCCTTTTTCCGAACCCAAGATTATGTTTTCTAAACACTAGGGTTAAAATACCTTTCACCATTCACATTCATTAGGCATATAATTCACATAACACTTAGCACATAATCATGTAACAATTTTAACACATAACATGACATGCACATGGAATGCAATGGTCTAGACCCAATGCCTATCAAGCCCAAGGTAAATCGTATACCTATGCTTTGATACCAAGCTGTGACACCCCAAAATCCGAGAGTCCATTGATTACCCATCAACCCGTGGAATGCTCGTGGATATCGAGTAACTTAACATCGTGTCATTATGCCCCTCTTATCGGGGTCCATAATTGAACAAAAATCGGGCAGAGTCTCCTTTGTACGGAAAACTCTACCCAAAATACAACATGTGTATCATATAATAACAAGACCCATCTGAGGTCCAATATTCAACTATGACCACACCGGGTCCATTTATGAGTAAATATAGACCACACCTGGTCCATGTATCCATACTCAGATAAAAACATACACAGTTATGTTAAAACAGTCATATAAACTCTGTTACAATTCCTTTACACATTAAATGCCAAAATTTAATTACAAGTCTAATTTTATAAAAAGATTGGATTGAAAGCCACAAGTCGGCTTTTCTTCCTCCTTAAGTGCCCGAGTGAGTGCCGTCCATTGGCATATAACCCGTACCTGAAATTTTTTCCCATATAGGGTGAGCCAACATCCAGTAGAGTAATTCCTACAGAGGCTACTCCCCACCTAAGTGCACATGCAATGTTCACTTTCAACATTTCATATTCACATCAACGTTCCAAGTAAGAATATACAACTCTATATTGGAATTTATCCTACCATGCTATGAAATGAGATAAAACTCACTCATGCATCATGACCCGAGTCCTCACCGACTTCTACAACACAATGCAATGCACTCGTGATCCACCCAATGATCGTTTGAAAATAACAGTTGTTTTATTATAAACCAAATCATTGGTGGGTGTTCCTCATTGAATGAGTACTTTTATAAATCAAAATCTTGTGTCATGTTGAGCAACGGATTTTGAATTTTATACCGCCGGTTCCGTATACCAAACCACACTTTTTTAGAATTTTACCACAGGGGAGTGTATAACCAAGTCACCGGGTCTTGCACCCGAGGGAGAATCTATCCCTTCTTGCTATACCCGACACAAGTTCTTTTTTCATGCATGCAACCGTGCGACACAAGTTCCCGAGCCCACCCATCATTCACCAAGAATGGTGTTTGATTAACCATATATATACACACCCACACTCATAACTCATGTCCATGAATGTGATGTCAAATGCCTATCCATATTGCAATGCATGCCAAATGAACAATTTCTACATATCAATGTGTGTCATGAAAATTTATATCATATTCATATAATCATCATAATCCACAATGTCAAATAATACAAGTATGTATATACATTGGCAATTTCCATAACACAAATCCAAGCATGTTATCAAAATTATTATGCCAATAACACACTTAATCCCAAAGGCAAAATATAACACAAGTATGGATATACATTGACCATGCAAAACATACTTAATTTCTCACCTAGGCATTTAATCAAACACCTTCAAGGCACTCAAGTCATGTAATTACATAACACATTCCAAGTCACCACAAAGCCCAAGAAATCACATTAAGTGATTTCTAGTCAACATTTCCACATAATACCAAGTCTCAAGAAAATTAAATAGGTAACTTCCATATACCAAACTTAAACTAGAAATTGGTCTAGGTCAAATTCCATACCCATTCCATAATACATCTTAGGTAAGAAATAAACCCAAGTAGGAGAAACCCTAATTAATAGAAGTGTAAGATGAGTGTAGAAATCCTCAAGAACCCTTCCTCTCTTGTTGAGTTTTAATGTCACATGTAGGGTTCTTTTCCAACTAAGCGTAGGAGTTTAGCATCTTTGAACATTCTGCAGGTAACCTTCATGAGTTAAAACAATTCTAACTCTAGTTATTAAAATTCAATTCTAACAAAATATTTTGGAGATGAACATAGGCTCATAGGAATTATCTTTCACAAAAAATCACTATTTTTGAACACTAAATACATGTTCCAAGTAACTCCTAAACTAAGTGTAAGTTACAGAATTTCCAGGTTCGAGCAGGTCATAATCATCTTTAGAAATTCACCAAAAATCAAGTTTTCATTCTTTTGGCACGAGACCAAATCCAAAATAACCATTTATGAATATATTTCAAACCCTCAAATTTTAAGATTCATAAACGAATTCTAAATCATAAAACCAATTACGAAACTACATGTAGTCCAGATTTTTCAGATTAGTTTCTATAGGTTGGGGCTAACTTTCAAAACTCACCAAAAATTGTATTTGTCTCCATTTTACTTGAAACCAAAACCAAAAGAACCCCGTTTCAGTCTATATTATAACCTCAAAATTCCAGAATTATTAAATAATCGTAGCTTATGAAATGAATAAGAAACTCACCTACTGTCCAGGATTGACAGCACCACTTCTTATTCTTCCTTTCGGTTTGAGCTCAAGAAAAATACCCATCAAGACATCATTTTCCCAAAATATCCCCTTTACATCTTCAGGGAAATCCCTTGTTCTTGGTACGTACGCGTATCCCTCGTTGAGGAGATGAATTTTAACTCTTGGCTCGACGGATTTCGACCGACGGAACTCCGGGAATCGAAGAAATAAGCCTTGAAGATAAAGTTTTCTTCTCTTTTCTCTCTTATCTCTCTATGTCCGGCCAAAGAGGGCTGAAATGAAGATATTTGTGCTGAAAATCTGATTTTAGCTCATATTTATAATTTTAAATACTTGGCTCTAATCGCGCCATACGCTCCCTCTTTCTCGGGTCCGTTTTCGCCCTAAAATGATTTATTACATTGCAGGTTAAGTTCAAATTAATCTTATTTGAAATTTTAATCAATTATAATTAAATTTTAAGTTTTTCACTTTTAGGGGCCTTGGTGAGGTCATCCATCACCCAGTCACCTCGAACTACGTGTAAAAAATTTGACTTACTCGAAGTTTGACAAAGTGACTATATTCCGTGATACGAGTCCAACGGCGAAGTCCGTTGTGTCATACGAGGTCTAGTGAACGTGTATTTTAATTTTCACATTATAGTAACAAATTACCATTTTACCCTTTTTGAAAAAAAAATTCAAATTTTCCTAAGTTTTACAATTAACGCTTACTAATTTCTATTTACTTAGGGTACTAATTGGAAGGTTAAGGATCATCTACTTTATATACAATATTTACAACATTTCCAGCTATACATTCCAACTTTTACAATTTTAGCCTAGTTCTTCTTTCACATCAATCTTCAAATTCTCTCATCTCTATGATTCGGCCTCGGACTTACCAAGTATTTACTACTTTTAGACCATCTGCACTTTGGTGCATCTTAGCAGATCAAACAAGATTTTGACGACGTTGCTAAGGATCAAATGGCAATTTGAAGAAGAAGAAAAAGGAGGAGGAACCAACCTTCATCAAACATAGCTATGTGAAGATATCTTTTTCAGCTAACTACGTTCGCTCTCTGTAATTGTATTTATTCTTTGCCAGCCAATTTTAATTTTGTTTTAGGTTATAATTTCATAATTATTTTTTTCATGAAGGATTATTTGTATCCCGTTTGCAATAGTGTTCCATCGTCCTTATTCGTCCTGCGAATACACAAAATTTCATTGTTAAACCAGGTACAATCAAAATTACTAACCCAGTTCCATGAGCTCGAATATGAAAATTCATATTTGCTCATTAAGGAATTCGATGAGGTATGTGGAACCTTCCAGGAGAATTTTGAAGCAGCTCAACTTAATGATCTAGTCCCTAGAGGTTGTCAAGATTTGAACTTAGGACATTTACCTTTACAACTCGTCTTTGTTATCAATTGAGCTACCCCTCGGAATTTTCCTAATGTTTTTATGTCTATATGAAAACACAAGTGATGATCACATGAACCATAAAAATTAAGTTAAATCTTATTTCGAATTTTATTTTATATCAGTATAGTGCAGATTAAATAAAATCTCATTTCCCAGCCTTACACATCCTTGTGTTGGACTCACTCAAGCACTTTAAACTCTTCGAGCAGGTTCCATTCAAGCATTTCCTCATCTAGAATCCGATCTAAATTTGTACCCATGTAGAATCCATCCAAACCCATCTCCATTTGGGATGCATCAAAGCAAATCTCCTTTTTGTCCCGACCTAGAGTATTTGTGCTTTTAGGTGACCCCTAAGCCTAAAGGGACGACGCAGGTTCATGGACTAAACACCACACGAATCTCTAATTATCTCACCCTTATCCAAGGACCTGTTGGGGCTGTTGATCTTTGTCACAAGAATTATGAGAGTGAATGAAACTTTGTCCCTTTTATTTTACAATTCTCAATTTGCCTATTAAGCTTTGCCCAGGTGGGATTTAAGTGAGAGCTAATTAGTAAGTGATGATTCAAATGAGTTCACTAAGTTGATTAGCCCACATAAGGTAAAAGTTTGCAATCTACTAAGATCTCTTAGTTGTTGAGAAGGTTGTCTAAAAGCGGTATGTAAGGCGTACCCCATAAAACTTAGAAGTAAACCAGATATAAAGATGGTGACTAGAGTTACAGTTTCTATTACTGTATAATTTCAAGACCACAGTGGATCTATGATAAGATCGTTTATTTACAACAGAATAATATACAAAGTCAACAGATCTCAATGAATAGAATAGGATTTATGACTACACAAACTGTTGAAAACGTTGCTAAATTTGGTCCAAGACGAACTACTGTAGGGAATTCATTTAGTTGATTAGTCCGCATAAGTTAGAAGTTTGCAATCTACTAGTCTCTATGTTTAATTAGTCATAAGAGGACATGTCTATTTGCATACCAAAATAAGATTTACAATGGTTTTAATTTGATACTTGAGAAAATATATTAAACGTTTTTCGAAATAAGTGTTCTTTAGTAAAACTTGTACCATGCATGCTCCACGTAAATAAATTTAAATAATTAAAACTAGGTCATTAAATTAAGTTCAAATTATATTACTCAACGAAACATTTTTACAAGAATCCATAATAAAAATACATATGTGGAATTAAGTTAAACAAAAAAACAAAATCTTTATATAATCAAAGTAGTTATTTTAAGATAAATAAAATAATAAGAAAAAAAAATATTTCATATTTCAATTCCGAACCACAGTCTTGTCTCAATGTAGCAGCCAATGCAACCTTAATACTGGGTGGAAATGAATTTCATCTCCAGGAGTTCAGTTTAAAAATTAAAACTGGGTAGTTGGTAACATATATTGCATGAACAATGGCTTCAGTTTGTTGTTGAATATAATAAAAGTATAGCTATGCATGCACTCATGGAAAAGAAATGATGTCCATAAGTTTTATATGAAACTAGGGATAACCCGTGCCTGAAGGCACGGTGTAACGAAAAAAAAATCAAACATTAAATTTGAACGCAAAAATAATCAAGCACAGAACTCGAACACGTACTAAACTGAAAGCCTAAATTCATCCTATATCACATGTCTGAAGGTATTGTATATAATTCTTAAACACAA
>CM042197.1:12023891-12082170 GCA_023539305.1 Ilex asprella | reverse complement strand
AATACATTATCCAATATGTCCTCAAATGCCCAACAATTTCATAAGTCTCCAATTTATAAGCAAAATTCCCAAATTTATCATGCAATAATTTCAATAACTAAGTATGTAAAATACAAGAGATCACAAGAACATCATTTTATTTTTCAATATGAAACACTAAGGTTTTGAAGTCAAGGGTAAATCAAAATTTAGAAAAGAAAGTTCATCTCTCTTGAAAACTAGGGTTTAATGGTTGACCCACTATTTATATTGTTTAAAGCATGTCAATATTCATGAGGATATCAAGAATCAATGATTTATAGCATACATATAAAATTTAGAGTGTAAAGAATACATATAAGTAAACCTAGCCTCAATGTAAGAGAAAGAGAAGAAATCTCCTACCTTGTGTTCTTGGAAACTAGGTTTTTGATCTTGGATAACCCTTTTTGACTCTTGTTTTTCTCTTCGTTCCTTCCTCTTTTCTCTTCCTTTCTTTCTCTCTTAGGGTTTCGAATGTTGGAGTGGCCGAAATAGGGCCAAAATAGACGACCTTGGGTATTTATAAGGCTAAAATTGGACCAAGGTCGCGACATTAAATGTCCAGATTTTTATCGGGTGTACCGGTACCCGGTACCGGTACCAAAAACCTTCTGGAATCGGGGTACCGGTACCCGGTACCGGTACTACTCAGCAGACAGATTCTTCCTCCGTCTTCCAAGTTTCCAATGCACTTCATATTACCTTTCACAAGGTTTTTCGACCTTCCGGATTCAATGGAAACATTATCTTGACCTAAAAGTATTTAGAAATTCATCTAATCCCCATTTTCATGTTTCAACGTCTTTGAAACTCAAACTTCTCAAATCCATTTGTCTCCCAATTATTCATTTCTAATGTTTTAACCTATGTGATTCATTCTTTCATCATCCTACATATCCTCATTTTCACAATAATTATCTATCCCATAACTATATACATTTATATAAAAAAAAATGCGGGGTGTTACAGTTATTGTATTTGTTTTAGGTTTTAGTGTTATTGGTTTTTTTGTGTTGTTAAATTGGTGCATGTTATTTAATTGAATTGTTAAAATGATCCAAAAATTAATAATTACAAAAGTATTCACCCGACTTCCTATCGGATTAATTTGGTCGGAAGTCAGGTAGGAATACCAAACTTGATCAGGTAAGCTAGATCAAGAAAAAATTATTCCGCAAAGTATTGGATAAGAAGACGAAATATCATATTTTCTATCCGTATGATAAGGTGAACACCCCTACACACACAAACACGAATAAATAGAGAGATGAGAGGAGTTATGATGTACCGTCTTTTTTTAATCTTTATTAATGATTAGA
The DNA here is from genome assembly GCA_023539305.1 of Ilex asprella. Lineage (NCBI taxonomy): Eukaryota > Viridiplantae > Streptophyta > Magnoliopsida > Aquifoliales > Aquifoliaceae > Ilex > Ilex asprella. The sequence continues at coordinate 12,080,830 of CM042197.1, read as the reverse complement.
AGTGTTATTGATATTAACAATCCACATAAAAGAGTTGTATAGTCCAATATCATTATACTTACGTGCATAATTAATTATTAGGATTGGAAAGTGGGTACCAATATTGTGGATACATTTATTTCAGTTAATAATACACTTGAAGTACCAAAGTCTTGGGTAAAATAACACTTGGTGTAGTTATTGTGCTTAAATAGTTTTTTTTTTTTTTTTTGATATACAGAGCAACTTTTCCTCCCGAATTTGAGATTGATTATTCAGATAGATGGAGGTAAGCTAATAAGTTTAGATATTAATGAACTCTATAGAAGAGTTATCTTTCGGAATAATACTCTTACTGATCTATTAACAAGAAGTAGATTTGCGTCAAGAGAATTAGTAATGTGTCAGGATAAATTGGTACAAGAAACCAGGGATACACTTCTTGATAATGGAATCCGCGGACAACTAATGAGGGAAGATCATAATAAAATTTACATGTCATTTTCAGATGTAATTGAAGGCAAAGAGGGAAGATTTCGCGAGATTCTTCTTGGCAAATGAGTCGATTATTGATGACAAAATTCCAAACACATCATAAGATTCTCGTTTTTAAAACTCCACACTTCTCCAAACCTAGAAAACATACAGAATTCTAGGATTATGTGGATTCAACAAATTTGTTGTGGATCTATTAAATACACTTTCATTGAGAAAACGGGATCAATAAATCTGCTTTCATTTATAAACAAATTCACTTTTAAATGACATTTGGGAAGGAGGATAGAAAATAAACTATAATTAAAAACAGAGTTAAGTATTCCACTTTTCTTAAAAATCGGGATTGCCCAGCCGCTTTCTTGAGTCCTTGAATCTGCTTTTATATGTAAGCGAATTCAACATACATGTTTTCATTCTTACTTATATATACATTTTTTTGCTTATCATACAATCAGTAATCTCGTTTTTTACGAACTCAAAGTCACAAAAAAAAAAATTGGAATAAAAAAATTTCCTTTTTCCAAATTAACATTGCCATAACAATTTTTTGTTGCCCCAAACATTTCGCATCATTTTTTAAATAAGAATCAAGTTTTTACCTAAATCTCTCAGGTGGTTTTGAAAATAATTCTCAAACCCAACTAACATAAAAATTTTAGTTGGACTATACGTCTCTAAAATAATGTAGCATAAAATTTTAATTTTTTTGAAGCTTACAAAACTAATGCTAATATTCATTTTTTTATCAAATACATCGTAGTGACAACTAAGTTTTTTTTAGTTTTGTTTTTGTTTTTGTTTTTGCAATTGTTGAAATGTGTAGTGCGTTTAAAATATTTGATGCAAATGTTCATAATTATCTGTAAGGCAAATGTTAATAAAATAAAAGTTCTTTTATTTATATGAAATAGAAATACAAATAATCATCTTCATAAGACATGAAACAAAAATTGAACAAAATTTGTTTTTTAAATCTAACCATGTTCCCAACAATATAGTGGTTTGTCACTTGCGCACAAACTAGCAAGGAATTTTTTTTCAAAATCATCATCACTTAAATCGTCGAAGTCAGAAAGTTCATGGTCAGAAGCTAGTAATTGATCAACTATCTCAGTAGGATCTAAATGTTATGTCTTTGATTTTTTGATAAAGTGGAATTGATCTAGACGTCGTTACATCTAATCATTCTCAAGTTCAAGTCTCTCCACGATGTCATCATAGTTGTTTGTGCACCGGTCCATGTACATACCAACAAAACGTGTATGTGACACTCGTAATTCATGTCAACAATAGTATACTTCAAGCTCACAACGCTTGAAATAAGATTTCAGCTACATAGGTCCCCATAGGTGGTAATAGAACTCTAGAGGCAAAACGTTGATTGAAGGCCTAATAATCACATGTCCAACGTCTATGAAAGGATTAAGAATGTGGATCAGCTCATTGCTAAAGTCACAGAAGTTTCTATACCACGTTACACCACAGGGATCTGTGTAGTTATCAAGTTCTGATCACTAAATATATAAATTTCTAGGGTGTATTCGTGTGTGTCACTATTTATGCAGATATTGTAAAACCCGGGTAAATTTAAACTTTTTGTGAATAAGGGCAAAATGGTAATTTTTTACCATAATGAGAAAACTATAATACGTGTTCTCTAGACCTCGTATGACAAAACGGAGTTCACCATTGGATTCATATCGTGAAATCTAGTTACCACTGTAAATTTCGTCGAATTCCGAGATAGTCGAATTTTTGCACGTCGTTTAAGGCGACTGCGTGGCGAATGACATTTTAAAGGTCCCCAAAAATAAATTTTTGAAAATTTCCTTAAAATTAAATTAAAGTTCAAATAAAATTAATTTGAACTTAATCCGAGGTATAATGAATCATTTCGGGACGAAAAACGGACTCGAAAGTCGAAAATATGCGGTGCGATGTAGACCGCTCATTTACGCCTATAAATATCCTCTTAAATCAGCTTTTTGGGGATAAAAATATCTCCCCATTAGCTGTAAGCAGCCGTCCAAGACAAGAGAAAAAAAATTCATCTTCAAGCTTCCCGCTCCGATTCCGGGAGTTCCGTCGATCGGAATTCGTCAAACCAAAAGGCAAAGTTCATCTCCTCGACGACGGCTACGCGTACGTACCAAGAACAAAGGATTTTACCGAAGATCCAAAGATTTAATTTTGGATAAATCAAGGATCTTGAGGTGTTCTTGGTGTTCTTGAGGTGTTCTTGGTATTCTTGAGGTGTTCTTGAAGTTTTGAAGCTCTAGTCTTCATCTCACGCTCCAAGAGGTAGTGTTCCCTCCTACCTTGGTTCATTTCTAACCTATGGTGTCATAAGTAATGGTTAGATGTATAGAGTTGTTATGAATTTTCTATAGTCCTGGGAATCATGAAAGGAATATAGAAATGGCCTAGATAAATTCCTTGTTAAATTTGGTCTAGGGAAGTTACTTGTGAAATTTTCTTGTAACTTGTTATTATGTGATTGATATATGTAACTTATGTATTGATATATATATATGTATGTTTATGTTATAGAAATGGAAAAGTGAGCATACAAATGGCTTAAACTAATTGCTAGCTTGATTTTGGTATATGAAAGTTACATGTGATTTATTATGTAATTTAGCATAGAAATGGCTTAAGCTAATTGCTAGCTTGATTTTGGTATATGGAAGTTACATGTGATTTATTATGTAACTTAGTGAAAGTGAAGGCATGCTATGTGTTATATAAATTATTCCTTGAAGGTGTTTGGTGAAATGTCTTGAGTATTTGAAAATTGTTGTTTTGATTGAATTAAAATAACATGCTTAAGTTATGTGATAACTTGTGGAATCATATGCTTATGATATGATTTATGATTGAATGTGCTTGTTGATATATGCATGTGTAGATATATTAACATTGAGATGAATATGGTATTTATATGCTTAGGATATAAATTTACCATGGATGTGTTGAAATTGTTCATGTGTTGTTCTTGGCATATTGAGCATTATGTTGTGTGCAATGGGACATAGCATTGCATATGAACGGAAGTATCTCATCACATGGGTGTGTGCATGGTTGATGTCAACACCACACTTGGTGATTGACGGCATGGCTTGGAAAAAGTTCGGTCGAAGACCTAGCTAAGCCGTTTGGTTGCATAATAAATTGGGTTGGGGTTAGCAAGAAGAGGCATGACGACCTCTCATGTGCAACACCCGGTGATTTGGGAAATGCACTCCATTAGTGTAAGAGTTCATAAAGTGTGTGGGTTTGGATGACCCTTGGTGTAAGTCCATGAACATCCATCCCGAAGAAAGACCCTAATTTAGAAAATGTCATTTGATATGTACATAAATAATGGAATGAAACACTTTGATATTGCATCGTGTAGTGGGAGTCGGTGAGGACTCGGGTTAAAGTGCATGAGTGAGTGTCATCTCATTTCATGGCATGGTATTGTTGCATTCCAATTTAGAATGCATATCCTTATAAGGAATGATTGCTTGTATGATGTAAATGAATGTTGCATGAGCATCAATGGGGGAGTAGCCTCTGTAAGAAATACTCTACTAAGCATGACTCACCTTATACAGGAAAACATTTCAGGTGCGGGATTCACTCCGATGGATGGCTCTCATTCGGGGCCGCAAGGGTGAAGAAAGTTGATTCGTAGCTTTATAACTCATTTTGTAAAAATTTTTGAGAAAACTACGTTTTTGGACATGTATATGCAAAAGAATTGTAATCAAACTGTTATGGACTATTTTTGATACAACATTGCATGTTTTGATATAAGTATGGATAGTTGAACCCGGTGTGGCCAATGTTTACTTATAAATGGACCCGGTGTGGTCAATGTTTTATATTGAGTCTCGGATAGGTCATGTGAAATTTATTGTACAGACTGGGTTTTGAGGTAGAGTTCCCCATACAAAGGAAACTCTGCCCAAATTTTTATTGAATTATGGACCCCAGTAATTGGATACAACAGCGTGATGTCGAGTTATACGATGTCCACAGATATTTCGCAGGTTGATGGGTGATTAACAGACACCCGGATTTTGGGGTGTCACAGATATTTTCTCCTTTGTTTTGTGGAGTGTGTTGGAATGTACGTGGGTGTCAAAAGTGGTTTACCCTAAAAATTATGAAAGTGCAAAAGTTGATCCCCCAAGCGCAGGGAGACTTATATGTCATTTATTAACTCGAAAAAAGTTCTGAGGTCGTCTCCTCTAGAAAGGTCAAAACTAAGTATTTCAAAAGTATTTTGAAAATAAAAGTAAAAATTAGTTCTTCGAAAGTGTTAGTGAATTGTGAGATTCAGGGTTTGAAACTCTATAAATAAAAAAAGGTTCGCCAATCCTCAGAATTCATTCTACCGGGTATGGTTAATCAATCCTACTTATAACTCAATTGAATTCATAAGTGTTTTTGTTCAATTGAAACCACTGTGTGGCAGAAGCACTTTTGCTAAACGTTGTCGTGCTAAAAGACTTGGTGTTTGTAAACAATGTAGTTAGGTCTTTCACATGAAAGAATATAATCAGTGTTCTGCACCAATTTTCAGTCTCGCACTCGATCGATTAAATTGGATAGTGAATGGATGGAGTAAGGATTATCCTAACACGTCATCCTATTCCGGCACTTTGCTTAACCAGTTTGTACAACAGAAAATTAAAAGAGTCATTGGTGATTCAAATGGCACAGAGACAGAGGAAGACTCGGATTAGACTTTTTTCTAACAAAACTGTGGAAAATTGTGTTGTTGGGATGAAAGCCAAGGGTCCGAATTTTTATAAAAAGTATAAAAATCTTTTTGTACAAACTCTTTTAACTGAAACGAAAATATGAGCCGATTAAGGAATGTCCCAGAATACCAACCTAAAGTGTGGGTAGGGACTTATCTTGAGACGCCATGAATTTTGGTTCATTTTTGTGTGTATAACCCTCTTTTATCATAAATATTACTATGCATACAAATTTTTAATTTCTAATCTAGTGTTCGAACGTCAGATGACGTTCGAATGTCACATGCTTATAGTACTCATCCTTTGATGAAGCCTCTAATAAGAACTCAAAAGTACTTGGAGCTTACCACGTTCGACTGCCAATAGAACATTCGAACAAGAAGAACTTACAGTACTTTGGTCTCTAACAGAACTCAAAAGTACTGGGAGCTCACCACATTCGAATGATACTTTTAAAATCCTTCTCAACTTGTTTGAACATCACTGACGTTTGAACGTTAACTCTCAGGCTATAAATACCTAGTTTATCTTCCTCAGTTCAAAAACCCCCAAAACCCTTGAAAAACCTCAAAACCTAGGTTAACCCTTCACTACCCAAACCTTAAAACTCCACCCATTTCAATTTCCACCCAAAATCAAGCACCCCAAAGCCATTCTCACCTCATAAATCATCATTCTCACAAAAAAATCAAACTTTCAAAGCCCTAAACACCCCAAATTCGAGAACAATGACTCTAAGAATAAAGCTTCCTACCAAGCATCAAGATATCAATCAAGAGCCAAACATGGTGGAAGAATTCGTCGAGGAAAAAGGTTGTGCAAAGGTACGGTCGAACTCGTTTAACGCCCTCGAGGCAGACATATATGAAAATTTCTACAGAGAACAAGTTGTGGTTTGTGAGCCGGATATGGTGTTGATTGATTTTGCGGAGTTAGGGATTTTTTTAGAATTTTGAGAGGAGGGGATGGATGTTATACTTGAGAACGACAGATAGGCCGTGATTTACTTGGTACGGGAATTCTACTCCAACGCCGAGATCATCAATGGGGCAATCAAAAAGTATGTAAGGGGGAACCATATTGATGTACATGAGAAGTACATCCGAAGTTGTGACAAGAGGTGCCTCGGGTACCAAGGCCTACTTACCCCCCGAGGAAGAACGTGGCGATGAACATTGTAGGGGCAGAACTAACGAGGATGGCTACTTTTTCTTGGGCAGGGCTGATATTTCTTCGACAAGGGGTTGACTGATAAATATAAAATGTTGAATGAGATGGAGATCAGCATTTATGACTCATGGTTCGATCCAGTTGTTTCAAGTTTGCCCGACCTTACACCTGATGGTTTTATTTATCTTAGAGCAAGCCCTAATACATCTCACAAGCGATTATTGCTACGGAAAAGAGCAGAGGAAGGTGGAGTAATGCTGGAGTATCTGCGTGACTTGTATGAAAAGCATGAAACTTGGATTTTCCCATTCCAAAGTGGAAATCATGGGATTTTATCTGTCAATAAGCTTCCCTCAGAAGCGGATTGCTCATTACATCCTCATATAAGGGATCGTGTGTTCTACTTGGAGGGTAACCATATGCATTCAAGCATTCAAAATGTACTTTTCGATATATTTACTCCATATAACTGAATTTTCCGTGGAAGTTTAAAATTTTACTTAGGGATGTTTAACCTTTGGTTCTTGATTCTGTCATTGCCTTTATTTTTGTGTAAATTTATTTTGTGGTGAGGGATGTAAGTGGATTTCTAATGGCTTTTATCCAGTGGTTGTAGAATCTTTTGGAGGATATAGAGGGATGCAATCACATGGAACACGTTGATCTCATGCTACACATATAGTGGCCATTCTCATTGGGGGTTTGAGATAGGATCCCTTTGTTACATAAACCTTGTTTGTAATTTTTTCCCCATAAGGAGATCTAATAAGTGATCTTCTTTTATTGTTTTACATTTATTCAGCACTTTGCCAAAAACCATTCTGGATTTTGTATGCACATGCTATTTGCAAGCTGCTGGGACAAGGCAGTACGCTGTTTGCAAGCTTTGCACTCTATGAATTTGTTGTATTGACCCAAAGGGTCTGTGGTATTCCATATGTGATAAGATTAATATATTTTGGGTCATCTTTTAAACTCCTAAATTTTAAGATTATAATTGCACTGGTGGACATCCTGATAGAACCCAAAAACATACAAATTCCCTTTACATATGTGAGTTTTCCTCTCTTGCTTGGGTACTCATATAGTCATATGACCAATGTTGTAGTTGAGTTATGAAGGAAACTCTCATGTAAAAGGGAAAGCTCCCTTGGTAAAGAAGACCCAGCTATGCTCTATTTGTTATTTTTGGTTAAATAATTTTATTTAACCCGGAGCTTTTTGGTGATTTAATGGTCTCCAATGACTATTTTCAATGTCACTTTCGAACTTGATATTTTTTTATTTGCATATCTGCCTGTTTACACAGATCTAACTGTGCACATAATTGAGAATATTTAAGCATGTAGCTTTAAAATAATCATTTGCAATGTCCAAGCATTTGATTTATTTGGCATTTAAAAATACAATTATAACTGTTACTATTGATAAAAATTATGTTATGGTTGGTATTGGGTTCTACAAGACCATTTCTTTTTATGTGCAAGTTAGAATCTTTCTTTCATTGAGTATACTTGGTTGTGATATGTGGTTTATTCTTGTATGACATTGGCAGATATTTGGGCGAGTTATTGGCAGAGAGGCAAAAATTGGGACCTTTCATGCAGATTCTGCCAATATGTAGCAGGCTTCTAAATCAAGGTTGTTTACTTTCCATCTATCTTTTCCCTGGTTGCATGGTAAACTTTGGAAAATGATAGATTTACGGGGAGAGGTGGGCAGTCAAGGTTTTTGAGAAATCCCTTAGTTTGACACACAGTTAATGAGGTGATCCTCACCATTTTCAAGAGTCTGTCTGTGAATTTCTTCCTATATTCCTAAATTCCCCCAAAGACCTTGGAAAGAATTCACCAAAAGCCCCTCAAAGCCCAAATCCAGGATCTGTCCCTAACTCCCTGGATTTGGATTTAATTAAGTCACACAGTTTGTCTTCTCTACTTGTTGAGCAAAGAGCAAGGTGTTTGAAAGTAGACATCCCTTTTCCTTGCTTATTATTTTTTAGTTTGCATCAATATTGATTGATTATTTTACCAATGATTGCACAGAGAAAAAAAGTGAACGTATTAACCCTTTTGTAGACTAGCATGAATTATGAACATGCTTGCACTACCATCCAAAAAATGAAAATGAGGAAAAATATTGCGTCACCCTTGAATTTTGTTGCGTATTGTGACATTCAAAATTGGTTCATCATTGGACCCTATAAAAGTAGAAGATGATTATTAAAAGGTATCTACTACCTATATTTCTCACATTAAGTTAATGTTTGATACAGTTCACAACAGAAAAAGTTAATGTTTAATAAATATTTTTTATGCTCATTTCCCAGAAACTGGCTATTTTTGAATTTATACAATGCACTGTGGTTCAAGCTTTATGTGTGGACGTCAGAATCGCCATAAAAGTGAACTTATCCATTACCATTATTTCTGCACACACACCTAAAGAAAGTCTGTGTTTTTTTGTCAATTGTTGTCTCTTGCGTATGCAAATACAAAAGTCTAGCTCTTGGTTCTTAGGCTCAACTGCACTGTTATTGAGAGAAACATTAAGATCATATGTCCAAGCTATTGTGCCTACAGGAGCATCATGTGCATTTCCTGTGGAGTTGAAGGAATTGGTATTAATAAGTCGTTAGGCAATGAGGTATAACATGTGTTTCATGCTCCTCAACTTTCACAATAGTATGAAAAGTACTTGAATTGCACATTTTTAAAGCTGGATTTTTTTAAACTCTCAAAAAATTATCGTCTTTCCTTCCATCATTTTAAATGTGATTTCAGTTGTTTATCCATAGTATTTTAGTGTTAGGAATGTGTTCATTCTTAACGCTCGAGCAAAATCCTTGGAGTATCTTTTTTCCATTGAATTTTATTTTCTTCTGGTTTCTTGTTTTGTCTTTGCCCTAACTAAGGATGACTTCATTACAAATGAATACTTGGTGTAAATTTGAAAATTAACGAGAGAAATATTATCAATATCCTCTTGATCAGTGTCCTAAAATCTTGCTTCTTGGCATGACCTACATCGATGTGCTCTTCTCTTATTTTAATGTGTAATGCTCTACTTCATTTTCTTTTCCATAAATTATTTTGCTGGATAATAATGTCACTATACTTGAAGAGGGCTTATAATCTCCTTCAATATGAAGTGTCTACTATTGTTTTCTCCATGGTACTTAAGAATGCCTTCTTACACTTTGCTTAGTCTGCATCTACAATGTTTTAGTTCAATCTTTCCCTTCAGTTGTAATTCCAATTCTTCCTATCAATAAAACACAATTCTAGTTACCAAAAAAAATAAAAAATCTATTATAGGGCACACTCAAAATGGTCCACGTGCAACGCACGTGTGCACCAACTAATATATAGAAAAGAAAGTAAATTCATAGGGAAGAAAGAAAGGTGTCTGCTTTGAAATGAAAAAGGTTGAATATTCATTATTCATTAAAGCTAATTAATGAGAGAATGAGTTCACCTAAAAGAGGGAAACATGTCTGTTTTGAAAAGCAAAAGTTTAAGACTCGTTATTTATTAAAGCTACTTAATGTTTATTTATTTAAATATAAATAATTAGCTAAAATTAAATTAAATGAAAACTAAAGGACATGTTGGATGTGATGGACATTATAAGAATAATTAAGGGAAAATTTGGTACTTAAAAGTTTTTTACTTTAACTTGTTTTTATAAGTAGTATAGATATAGATACGTATGTGTATGTATGGATGGTGACAGTGGTGATAGTGGTGGTAGAGAGAAGGGGAGGTTGTGTTTGCATGATGGTGGGGTTGTTGTGGTTCAAGATGTTGGACACCCAAATTCGATTGCATCAACTTATTTAATTGATATTATTCAAATCACTTACCATATTTACAACCAATAAAAATGAACCAGGTACTCAATTCTTTAATTTGTGGGTGGCTTGGTAAATTTAGGTTGCCCCCTCTGCTAAGAATTATCTTCTTTTGTAAAAACGAAAGATCAACTTTAGGAATTTGACTTAAAGAACTAGTGGCAATATTTTTGTTGCTTCTAACCTATAAAACCTATTGGGAATTAAAGACGCTAATTGTTTTATGGTTTTATGGATTACTCTAATGAATATTTGATGATGTTATAGTGATTTGATAATTTTCATCTCCTAATTCAACTTCCGCCCTATCTTTTGTTGCACTGTGGTTAAAAATTTAACATTTAAATGAGTTACTGTAGTTAAAAGGTTAAAATATTATATCATAATATAAACCGTTGGATCTAAATGATCTAGCTGTTGTTGTGCTTTTCTAAGTAAAGCATGGAAGTTTTGTTTTATTATTACTAACAATGCATCACGTACGTTGCACGTGAATAATTTTCATACATAAAAATTAATAAAACATATTATGTATGTGTGTATCTAAATTAAATATCATCTTAATTTTTCATTACTCATTCTATTATACGATTACAAAAAATTTGTATATTTCTAAAATTATTTGTTCATATTATAAAAAAAAAGATAAAAAAAATAGTTAAAGTTCTATTTTTTTAGAATTGTGTAATTGAAATTGATTTTTAGTGATGCTTGAGAAATTAATTATTTTTTAAATTTATTTGATTAAAATTTCACTTATAATTTCTTGAATAAAATAAAAGTAATTGTCCATATACTAATCACATTGGAATCTTACTCTAATTAAGAATTAGTTATGTCAATTGAGATAGTATTTAATATACTACTCTATAAGTTATATCATCAAACGTATTAAAATTCTAAAAAAAATCAAGTTTTACTTAAAAATACACTATAATATATATTTTTACATAAAATCTTATTACAACTTATAACAATTATTGTGACTAGAGAATTATATTGGTCTAACATAAATTGATTTTAAAATACTATATATATGATTATTTTTTATCTTAGAAAAGATTAAACTTTTGATGAAACATAAAATACACATTGATGATGCATAAATTAGTCTTCGTATAAGATTAATAGTCAAGTATATAAACAGGTGTAATTAATGAGCAGTAAGTAGACAATCAAATGACAAAATAGTAAATAAGAGCAAACACATAGATTTATTGTAGTTCGTTCTGAGTGACCCATTCCACTTTCAAGAATAACAGCGGTGGCCGGAGATCTTTATTGATGAATAAGAGTCAGTGGGAGAATACACTTTAGGAGAATCACAATACTTTTGGAAAGAGAGAGCAATGTGTGTAGAGAAGTGTAGTATGTGTAAAGATCTCAAAAATGTGATGATCATGGCCTCTATGTGGAGAGGGCTTACATTATATAGGTGTAGTGAGGCGGTGACGTGAGAGAGAGGGCTCTACTTTTTGGTAAGTGCAATTGAGGTAGCATTCGATCTTCTTCAATACCTATCCCGATATTCTCTCTCCCACGTGTTCTTATCTTCCCAAACTCTTTGGATCCTCAACTGAGTCAGATCAATAAAGTGGATCTGACTCGATTCAATAAAGTGGGCATGGAGCGCATTTTAGCTTACTTGGGCCTTCTTGGTTTATTAGGCCTAGCCTAATTGATTTTGGGCCCACCACACATATATAGGTATAATGTTATTTTTACATATAAGATGATTAATATTAGATTAATGAATTTTGTTAAGGTTTTTTTTAATACTTTATTAACAATATAATGATATATATATTTTTAAGGGTAATATAGTCAATCAATTTTTTTTATAAAAACTGATATCTATACATATAGAAAAGATAATTAAAAGAGATGTTACAGATAATTTGAAATTTTAAAGATATAAGAATATGATGGTAATTTAAATATTTAATTATAAAAAGATAGAGTGATGTTTGTAATATTTTATAAAAGTTAAATGGAGATTTCAAAAAAATTTATATCAAGGTATTTTATTAGTAGTATAGATGTAGATATAAATAGATTACTATTGAAAGGGTTAATCTCAAATTACACCTTAAAAGATTGAAGGGGCTAACCGAATTTTAATTGTACCTTCAAAAATAAAAAATCTTAATTTACATCACCAAAGATAAAAATCAGTATCAAAATTAATAGTCATGAGTTTGCTGTCTAAAATTAAATGAATAAATTATATCTAGACTCACTAATGTTTGTCACTTAATCATTTAGACCCCACACGTTTGAAATATTACACCTACATCCCTTTAGAATTCAAATAAAATAACATGTTTCTCAATTAGACATCCAAATAATTCTATATAAGTGATGTATTAAATTGGCTATAAAGAACATTATATAAATATATGCATTATATTGGACATTCAAATGATAAGTTTGATTTTAAGCTTTACATCATAAAAGGGTCCACAAAATAAATAATAGTATAAAAATTATAATTTTTTATTAGAATTAAAACATATTTTTTAACGATTATATTAACATATTAACGGCAATGAATTATGTGTTACACATGCACAAATGTTAGGAGATGTAAGAATAATATTTTAAATATAAGGGGGTTCAAATGTTTAAGTGACAAGTATGAGAAGATTTAAGTATAATTATGCATTTAATTTTAGATGACAAACTGACGACGGTTATTTTAGGTGCATATTGATATAAATTTATATGGTATAAATTAAAACTTTTTTTCATTAAGAATACAAATTAAAATTCAAACCATATGATAGAATTTACGATTAACCTTTATTTTCATGATAAAAAAGAGAGATTATTATTGGCTAATCGCTACACCCAATATTTACTGCAAAACTTCCCCTTCCATGCGAGAAAATATTGCACCTGCACCGCCCGCTCTGAGCCAGACACACCCTCAGGGGCGTTCTATCTTTCTCTCTCCATCTGTGCGTTACCTCCTGCTCCCGCTCCCCGCTCTCCGCTCTCCACTCTCCCTATTTTTTTTTCTCTCTCACCAAATCTCATCACTCTCCTCTTTATTCACCTTCAACAGCAACCCCTCAAAACATCAATCACAGCTAGCCACCGGCAGCAAGCGACCCCACACCCAGGTATGTCTCCCCCTCTCTTTGTTCCTGTCCTTCATCTCTCCCTATCTTTGTCAGATCTCATCCCACCATAAACACCACCTTATGCTAACTCTGTCAGATCTCCTCCACCACAACCCCAATCACACCCCCACCGAACAACCCCAACCTTTCCCAAAAGTCTTTGCAACTTCTCACACACATACACAACAGATTCACGCACGCACACTCGGACTCACCCTCACACGCACACACCGCGGTTCTGCAATTCACAAAACACAATGCTCGCACACATACACACTCTGCAAAGTGACCGGGACCCTTTCGTCTTTTTCAATTCGTGACAATCTTTTCTTTGAAATTTTGTGCTTGTTAATTTGTGTATTGGGTTGCAATTTTTGTTAGGATATATTGATCTATTTTGATTGCTGGTGCAAATTGACCTAGCAAATAGAAAATCAGCATCAATGAGTAATAGAATTCCAAAGATGGATTCTTTAGTTAATTCCAAAGAGCTTAACCTACTCGCCAATTCCCTTTTGAGAAGAAAGTCTCATTCTGAAGCTCTTGCTTAGGGAGTAGAGCAATTTAGTAACTTTAGGAGCCCTAAAGTTAGCTCTAGCTATTAGTTAGCTTTAGTTAGCTATTTTCATGATGTAGTGTAGTGAAATAGTTTTGCTTTGGTGCGTGAGAAATAGTAAAATAAGTCAAATGCTTTGTTAATGTAGCAATTTGGCAATACTTTGGTGGTTATTGTTGGAAAGGAATGCAAGAATGATAAATTTGAAGAAGAGGCTGAATTGTGGAAAATATTTTTTTTTTGCTGCCTTTTGGGTGCCAGTATCACCACAAACTTTTTCCATTTGTGATGCTTGAGGGACTTGTGTTTTGGTTCCTTGCTTCATTGCATTTAACTATTTTCTCTTTCTATTTCAGTTGTATTTTTTCTGTTTCTTTCTGATATAATTTGAAGGATCTCTCATCCTTGCTGTATTTACTTATAGTTTTTTGCTAATAAATTTTTCTTTGCTGTTGAAAAACAAAGTAGCCTTTCTTTAGTAGTTGTGCTAATAAAAGCTGAACAGTGGCAGATAATTTTTTATTTATAAAAGTAAAAGGCTTTGAGTCCGAAAAGGTGAGCCAAGTAGTTGTGGATACAAAATTACTTCTACTAAAAAAAGAGTTTGTACAATGTGCACAAGGCCCCTTCTTATTGATTTGCTTCATAAAAAAACTACGCCTAAGCCCAGTAATGACATAATTTGAAGCTAGCTTAGATTGTCTCACCTAATCTAACGCTAGCTTAGGTTACCTATCTATACATGCTTGTGCACTATTCTATGTTTACAACTAGAACATTACTCAATATCCTTGTCACAGAATTTTGTACTATATTCAATACCCTTTTTTTTTCTTTGCTGAAGAAATTCAATAGTCATAAATAGAATGGATATATGTGGAGGCTGTAAATTTCATCACAAGGCTATCTTTGCCATGTCCTCCTTTTAACCACTTAACCCACAACTCATAAATTGCATCACCCTCTATTGATACACTTGTTATCATTAAACAAATAAGCAAAAGATTGAATAACACAAAGAATCCATTCACTCTAAGTTTGCATAAATTACATGACAAAGAACTAGAGAATATTGCTGGCATACACCGTTCGTATCCCTAAATGAATTAGAGGGTTGAGATGAGGACACTTCGTCTTTATTTAGGGCAGCAGGGAGTGCCTCAACTTCTTGCCCATAATGCACAATTTCATCCCGTAAGTTTATCAATTCTAAAATATTTAGTATTTTTACCATCCAACAAATTTTCCTTTTCTACAAACCCAAACAGTCTATATATATACTTTACGCTTGTGTGTTTCTTCATTTGAGAGAACCTCATCCTCTTCAAGGACCATTATGGTGGAACTGTCCATTTATTAGTTTTTTGGGCGCATTAGTGTATGAAGTGTCACCACCTGTGGTTGGCTTGATTTTGCATGAATGGTTCATTATATTTTAAAGTAAATAGTCAAGTTTAAGATTCCTCTTGCAGGAGGTTCGATGAAAGAAAAGATAATTCATTGCCTTGAGTGCCCTTGGCTTTTATAGAAGCATGATGATTTATTAATTTATTTATTTTTGGATAAATCCCAATCCAGCGTTAGCCAGTTCTTTTATTTTCATCCTCCTCTGTTGCATTTTCTTTTTTCTTTTGTACAATTCAATTTTGTAGCCATCAATGTTGAGAAAATTTCACTTTGCATCCTTAATTTAGAATTTCACTCTGTCCCCTAAACTATGAAATTGCTTATTTACTCCCTCTGATTTTTAGTTGTCTCAATTTTGTCCTACTATTAGCTGCCTAGGGATCTGGACTGAAGTTGGACATGTAACCGGCATGTAACTTCAATAAATGACGATTCACCAAAATAACCACACCACCACGGTCATTTCAAATCACGTTTCCCCATTATTTTCTTATGAAGTTTATTTTGGGTTTTGTAGTTGGAGAAGTGTGATGGATGGTGCGATAGTACTCTCCAATTTTCAATTTAATGGATCATTCCATCATGAAGCTCCTTGAAGAGGATGAGGTTTTCTCTCTCTCTCTCACACTCACACACACACACATGTGATGTAGGTATATATTGTTAAGGGTGATTTATTGGGTGGGAAAGAAGATTGAATGTTTTAATATTTTGATATATTAACAGGATGAAACTATGCATTCTGGGGCAGATGTTGAGGCATTCACAGCTGCCCTAAATAGGGACATTGAAGGCAACGCATCCACATCTCAGCCCTTTGGTTCTGATAGTGGTATGTGTTGATGTGTGTCCTAAGATTCTATGTGGTTCTATTTTGTAGTTTATAATATGAACTTTCGTAAATTTCGAGTGAATGGATTCTCTTTGTTCTTCAATCTTTGCATATTGGTAGTAAACTAGTACGTAATAGGAACATGGACAGAGGTTGATGAAAATTATAACAAGAATGAATACACATTTGGAAAAAAAAATGGTGCCCTTTTAGGAATTGATGAGCTGTATTTGGGGGACAGAGCTAGAAATTTTTTTTTGGGTGGATATATTAGTACGCTTTAATTTTTTTTTTTAATTGACCGGAAAAATTCTTAAATTCATATTTATTGAAATTATAGTTAATACTTAAAAGTTCAATAGACATAGAAGATTAAAAATCTATATACATAATATGAACAAAAAGTTAAAACTTCTTATCAAGAATACGGCTAATTATTATCACTTATAATTGACACTGATATGTTTTTATTATTTGAAAGTGTTACAAATCAATTTTATCAACAATATTTCTTATATATATAAAATCATAGTAACAATCTTCCATTTATAATTATATAGTTTACTACATAACGACACACATTTTTATTCAATAACGAAATAACCCTAAAATTTTTAAAAATTTATAAAATAACCTCAACATGTTCAAAAAATATTCGAACATGGCTAAAGTGTGTCTAAAAGCTAACAATAATATTAGTTTGATCTAATTTGAGATTTAATTGGTGGAGACATAATGGTTTGTGACCATTGAATAAATAGTAAAGTTTATTAAATATTAAGACTCAGTGTTAAACTTAATATCACAATGTATTAGGTCTTACTAATATTGTTTGAAAAGTTAACAATCATTTAGTTAGAGATCTATTCAAACCATCACACAATATTAGGGTGAGGACAATTAACTATATCTAAATTTTATTTCAAAAAATACATGTCTAATAAGAAGGAAAAAAAAATTGAGAGGGGGCATGTGCCCACCCTAGCCCAAGGGTGGCTCCGCCATTGGCTGTATTGTTGTTAAAAGGGGGATATGAAAACCCCAAAACTTTAGCAACACCAAAAAGATAGAAAGTACAAAATGGATAGCCTAATGAAGAATAGTATAGCATTAACGAGTGCTTGTTCCATTGTCCAATTTTTAATTTCTTCCATTGAGAATACAACTTTATTAAAAAACAATACCAAATTCAAGAGCAAGGACATATAACTAACTATGCCTAGTCTAGTTGATCACCTGTGATATTCCTAACCAGGAGGTGAGGGGTTAATCCCTGCCAAAGGCAATAATTGATCGCTTATGCCCCTTTTTTGGGGTTATATTTTACTCTTCTTTGTCTTTCTCTTTGGTGAATGTATTCTGCTCTCCTTCCAGGTATATGAAACTTTCAGACTTCACTGTAATAAGGATTATTGTACTTGTAACAATAATCCATGGTTGCGTATCAAAAAAAAAAAAAAAAAAAGAAAGGATAAGGATATGGAGTTATGTTACTTATCTAATTTTAAACATAAATAACACACTGAAAGGTTTATGATCCTTTGTAGTTTATAAGTTGTGATGAGGCTTTGGTTTTAGCTTTACTATTGTTTGCAGTTGTAAAAGCAATCTATGGGTTCGTGAGTACTAAATAATGTAAGACAGAATATAGTTTGAGAGGTTGAGCATTTCTTCACCACTTGCTTGCAGATGATTTGTTCTGGTGATTTTTTTTGTTTGGCGTTGCCACAACAAGGGTGATATTCATTAAGAAATAAGGATGCTATGCTTTGGAGGTTTTTCATTATATCGAATAAGAAATAATGATGCTCTGTTTGGGAGGTTTTTCCCTTAAGCTGTCTGTTACAATGTGGATAATACTGGAATCCTAGTGGGCATGAGTATGCCGGATTATTATGCTTCATGAAGCTATTTCGAATCCTTTTTTGATAAGATCTTTATCGAAATCATTATTGGATTTTGCTTATAATAGCGTACATCAAATTTAGGTAGCGTATGGAGAACGGTGTTTGGACTGGCAATGTGGATTCCCATTGATTGTGCTCAAAATTTGCATATTTGAAATACAATAATAGTAGAATCATTGTTCTACTTAACATGGGATTAGCTTTCACTTGGCCTTCTCTGGTTCCATTGCGTGTGTATGCATTTAGGAGTTTTATGGGTTTTGGATGGCTAAGTGGATCAATTGAAAGCTCAGAACTTTCATAATCTTGTTTGATGAATCTTAATCAGAGTGAGATTGAGAAATTACGAATCTGGAGTTGTCTTACAGCCAAGAAATTATAAACAAATAAATAACTCAGAATCGGTTTTGAAGATTATACAAAATGGGGAAAACTTGAAAAAAATTTGCCAGAGAGAGATCAAGTCAGTGAGAAGGTTTTTCAAGTTATATATTTTTTCTGTCAATTCTACAGGGGGTGAGGCATGATGGAAGCCCAGCTTGCACCACACCCAAAACACGATATAAGAATTATTGAAAGAAAGAAAAAAGAGGGAGAAAGAAGATAGCCATCCAAAGGAAAAGAAACTTTAATGAGATATATGGGCAAGGAAAATCTATTTTACTTTGATATAAATATATAGCACAGGTATATTCATATTTATTGATTGAGAGAGAAAGAAAAGATGAACATGGTTGAGAGAGAGGAGCTGGAGCAGATAAATTCTTATCTCTACTAAGTTTCATGAATCAAAATATTGGTAAAATTTGAAGTCTTTAAGGATATAGGAACATCAAACTCCTGGGATTCCTGGCTCTTAAATCCATTTAAATGTTTTTTATGGATTCCTTTTTCAATCTGCAATCCCAAGTGCAACTATAGCATGAGCAGGAACAATAATCTCATTTTGTAGAGTCAGATAGATTGTGTAATATGATTTTGAAGATTAAAGGGAAATCTGAACATTGAAATTTACTCGCACCCCTCCATTCCTCTTTTTGACAAATTACTGATTCACGTTGTGTGATATATTTTGATATAATGTCACTTCCCTTTCATTTTTCTGTATTGTTTTATAGGTCCTTCATTACTCATCAAAGCCTTTTTTTTTTTAATCATTTGGCTTCTTGGAGACTTCTTGATTCCTAATCTGTGCAACTCAAAAATATGTAGCAGCTTTATCTCAAATAAACAATCATACTTCAAGTCAGTTGCTTCCATAGTGGCAAACTTCCAGCCATAGTGAAAATTCAAATAGTCAAAGTCAACAAATATTGAAGGATTTACAGCAACAAGAGCAACATCATCTGAAATGGAGCTGCAGCAACATGGCTTCGACTCTGATAATCAGCATCGAATTGACCCCTTGCCGGAGCTGAATGGCCTCCCTTCGCAGCATAAACAATCGCAAGATGATTGTCAACTGCCGCAAATTGAACAGAACACAGTTCATATTTCTCAAGCAATGGGTATGCAGAATTCTGAAAAGAACCTTGTCCACGTCCAAGAGCCAGACAGTGTGCGCAATCTAGATAGTGAATCTCAATTCCTGACATTACAAAAGATGAGTAATCAACACGCGATGTCAACAGAATGAGTAATCAATAGACGATGTCCACAGGAATGAGTAGTCCACAGGCGATGTCAACAGGATTGAGTAATCTACAGGCGATGACAACAGGAATGACTAATCAACAGACTATGGCAACAGGTCAAGCAATTAATGCAATGAATCGTGGCAAACAAGTACCATTTGCCCTGTTGCTTCCAGTCATAACGCCTCAACTTGATAAAGACAGAGCCATGCAACTTCAGACTCTTTATCAAAAACTAAAAGTGGGTCTTAGATGCTGATTTCTTTATCTACCATTTGCCTTGTATAAAATGAAGTATTTTATAATTTTCATCCTAACGATCATTTGCCTTGCTATTTTCAGGAAAATGAAATCTCCAAAGAAGGATTTGTCCGGCTCATGAGAAGTATTGGAGGCGACCAGATGCTTAAGATGGCGGTATATAAGTTGCACTCACAGGTGACTAGTGAATAGTTTTATATATCCATAATAAACTTAAAAACCCTGTAAATTGGTTGTGTATTGATAATTAAACTGAACTGGAAACCAGGGTGCTCAAAACCCACTGACTGGACCCAATCAATTTCCACTGCAGTCTCAGGCTTCATTGCAGCAACAAAATCTACAAATCCCATCTCTTGGTGCCAAGCAGTACTCAAAATCCCAATCATTCACACAACTTCAGCAGAAGGGTCCCAGCTCTACCACAGATCCTTCTAATGTTTCCTCTTCAGGAGCACAAGTGACAATGGATAGTAATTCACAAAAATCATGAGGGGTAGAACATCAATCGGATGTGCATGGAATGCGAGTAGGTCAAATTTCTTCTTCCATGGGTGCTGTAAATCAAGAGAGGGAGAGACCCAATTTCCCAGTACAGGGACTTAGTAAGCCACAACAACAGCAATTCACACAGGCATCTTTTCCATCGTATGGTAGTGTGGGCGGCAATTATCACTCTTATCCTGCAACAAATGTTAATACTTCAGCAACGTCTCTCAAACAGCAATCTCATGATTCACAAATGAGGTAAGTTTCACTACATCAAACCATGGGTGCAACTCAATTAGGAACAACTCGAGCCATGAATATGATGAGTGTGCCTAAATTTGAAAGGCAGAATTCTTTTAGTGAACCAAAGAGAATGCAGGGTGGGAATCTTACTCACTTCACAAATGATTCAACGTTGCCACAGAATTCAGTTCATTGGCAATCATCAGCCTCTAAAGAACCAAAAAGTGGTGCTTTATCATCGATGGCTTTTGTCAAACAGGAACCAGCTGATCAGTCAAATGACCAACCTCACAAATCACAATTGTCTGCCCTGCAGGGGTTACCTTTTTTCTCTCCTTTACAGGTTGAAGAAGGAAATGTTGTTCCAGGAACTTTCAAGGATGAATCTTTTGATGTGCAATCATCCAGAATGGGTTTCTCAACTACAACAAGCATGCTACCCTCAAGTTCGGTGTCATCTTCCATGCCAATCCAGATGGATCCTAATATCTCAGTAATCTTTCTCAGCACCAGCAGGATTTATGTTTTCTGCTTCTTTTACTTTGTGTGGCGTGTGGATTATGAACTTCAATAAGGATATATGGGATCCCCTATCCTCCCTTCCTCCTCTCTTAGAGGCCCCTAAAAAAAAGGCAGGGAAAGAGCACAGTAGCATTGCTGCATGCAAGAGTACAGAGAACTTAGAAAATTTATGGGTATGTTTATCACCATCTCTTGGTTGATTACAGACATCCTTCTTAAGGATATAGGTTACTAACATTTAGCTCGATATTGGCATAAATCCCAGTTGCTTGTGATCACTACTATTTGTGTTTAGCCTGGCTAGTTATGCTTCATTACTAACTTCCTAATGAGTGAAGATAACTTATGGTTCATAAGTCTTGGCTAGAATTTTTTTGACGAGCAGCATTGACTAGAAATAATTCTCCCAAAATGGAAAAAAAGGAATGCTTATCTTTAACATCAGAAAAATTATTTATAAGATAAAGATGGAAGAAGCAAAGTGTATACTTTTGGGGCATTTGGCGGAAGGTGCATCTGATTAGCAAATTGTGCAGTATAGGCAACCGAGGCCCCTGAAAATATCTCAATAGTTGGAAGTCTTCAAGCTTTGAAGAGCTTTGGGTTGCATGCACTGTTGAACTATAAAAGTGATGAGCTTCAACTTGAAGTTCTTAGCAAGAGGGGTGCTATAAAAGGATTTTTTTTTATATTGAATCATTGGAGAGCTTTGGGTTGCATGCATTGTTGAACCATACAATTGGTGAGCTTCAACTTGAATTTGTTAGCAAGAGGGGTTCTATAAAGGATGAGGTCTAAAGGATTTGTTTGTTATGTTGAATCATTTGTTCTCTTCCATGTTTTGTTTACACATCTACGTCTTATTAGTTAAGCTCTCGGATACCACCTGTAACTTCTTCAGTTGGGCCTGGGAGTAATGCAAAGACTCCATTGAAAAAGCCCTCAGTTGGCCAGAAGAAACCCCTTGAAGCACTTGGTTCTTCTCCACCTATGCCAAGGTAATTTAGGAAGTTGTGTCTTAGTGCTGCTTGAAGATGAATTATAAATGGCTGTTGAACTCAACTTTGTTCCCCCTTAATATGACCCTTGCTTTATGTAATAATTTTTTGATCTGCCTTTATCTTATTCATTATTTCTGGCACTTCCCACAGTAAGAAGCAAAAAGTATCTGGGGCCTTTTCGGATCAAAGCATCGAACAACTTAATGATGTCACTGCTGTCAGTGGAGTTAATCTCAGAGTTAGTATTCTCTTTACCCAATTAGCCATCTATATAATGACTAGGTTTTGCACGTAAGCAGAGAAAAGTATCCAAGTCAGGCACTTCACCTTTTGCAATGTGCCTAATATAGGAAGAGGAAGAGCAACTATTTTCCAGGCCCAAGGAAGACAGGCGAGTTTCAGAAGCATCACGAAGAGTGGTGCAAGAAGAAGAAGAAAGACTGATTTGGCAGAAAATTCCACTTCAGAAAAAAGTGGTTGAAATCAGTAAAATGCTTTATTTTATGATAAGAATCTTTTAATATGTTGAATATATGCATTTTTCTGGAATCAAGAGCAATTTTAATAGCACATAGGTTGACAATTTTGTGTGTGTTTGTGGGTGTACTGTGTGTGACAGTGGCAAAATGCGGTTTGAAGAGTCTAAGTAATGATGTGGAACGATGCTTGTCATTGGTGAGTTTCTAATTACTTCATGCTTCAATTACGGTTTGTTTGCACCATTCTCATGCTACTGAATGTTCAGTGCATAGAGGAAAGAATGCGTGGGCTGATAAGCAACTTGATCAGACTCTCAAAACAGGTCTGTTTTTTGTCCATATTTTTCTTGTGGAAAGCTTGGGGGTGTGTGGAATTGAGTGACTCACTTACTAGATGAACCTGTGTTCCTGTAGCGGGTGGATTTTGAGAGACCAAGACACAGAACTATCATCACCTCGGATGTTAGGCATCAAATAACGCTAATGAACCGCAAAGCCCTGGAGGAATGGGAGAAGAAACAGGCAGAAGCAGAAAAGCTCCAAAGACTGAATGAAGCGAGTATCTCTTGCATTCATTTAGAGGCTAAATTTTAATTTGTTTCATTGGTATGTATTCTGAAGTTCTATATATTCAACCTCTTGTGAATGAAGCCTGAATGTATTCCTGGAATTGATGGTGATAAGGAAAAGGATGAAGGTCGTGTAAAATCACTTAAGGTAGCTAGAATATAAATATATTTTGAACTAGATATATATTTTATTCTGCTGAAAAGTACAATTGTAGGCTTCTAAATTTCCGTGAAATACAGGTAAATAAAGAAGACGATGACAAGATGCGAACAACAGCTGCGAATGTTGCTGCCCGAGCTGCTGTTGGAGATGACATGTTGTCGAAATGGCAACTAATGGCCGAGCAGGCCCGGCAGAAACGTGAAGGAGGAGTTGATGCGGCATCTGGTTCTCAGCCAGGTAACGATGTGAGCCACAAGCCAGCCTTAACCCCTGAACAGAATGCTAGGGATATTCAAGAAGCAGAAAAAAGAAGCCACTCAGCTGCTGCCACACCTGGTAGGTTTGATTTCAATTATAACACTGGTCTAAGTATAATATTAGAATCATATGCCACACAAACCAAAGGATATATTACCGCTACACCAAACAGGTGCCAACTAGAGCCTTTGGTTTTCTAATGTTACAATAGTAATAACTTCAATTCTTCACTCATTAAACAACACAGATAAATAATTTTGACTGATATTTGCTTCTATTTTTTTTTTTGATAGGAAACAAAATTATTGTATTAAAATAGAAAGTGACAGGACATCAAGAGAGACGATAAGAAATCCAACCAATATAAGAATAATACAGTAAGAAAAATTCAAAAGAACAATGAAGCCTATAAATCACATGGAGTTCTCCATCTCGGTAAAATAGCAAAAGAGCGGAATTCCTTTGAAAGCCTTTGAAACCGAAGCCCAAAACAATGCTAAAAATTGAATGCAATCCCATAGTCCATTTGCATTATCGTTCTGCTCTTCAAAAATTCTTGTATTCTACTCCTTCTAAATAGCCCAAAAAAGTATCAATGATAGAACAATTCCAAAGAGTGACACATTTATCAAGTCTCTCAAACCCTTTAACATCTATAAACAAGGAAGAGGATGTTGCAGGGATTACCCAACTCAAACCCGCCCCTCGATACAAATTATACCACATTCAAAACAACATGGCAATGTAAAAATAGATGATCAACACTCTCAACATCACTTTTGCACACCTCACACCATTGAGGGGAAGTATAAGTATGAGACTTTTTCTGAAGCATGTCATTTGTGTTAATCTTACCATGTGCAACCGTTCATGCAAACACTTGCAACTTTAAAGGCATGTTAGCAGGTCTGCTCATCAAAGCTGGAACAAAAGTAGGATAATTTTTTTTGTCCCAACAAAGAATCAAAGAAAGATCTACATGAAAGGATTCCTGAAGACTCCAACATCCATCTTCTTTTATCACCGAACTTTATATTCATAACAGTGTTGTTAATAATAGCATGCATTGAAATCAAATTGGTAGTGTCTCTATCATATAAATTTTTACAAAAACCAAAATCTAAAAAATATAGAGAATCATACAATCAAATGATAGACACAATGAAGCAACTATGAAAACGAGATAAATTATAGAGATGAGGAAACAAATATGAAAGACAATATTCGCCTACCCAAATATTCTCCCAAAAAAGAATTCCCTTCCCATTACCCACCACAGACCTACCATCTTTGGAAAGCCTCGTCAAACCCTAAGAAATGTCATAAGGGATTTATTTCCAAAGAAAACTTCCAACGTCACTCACCTACTAATGCAATATATGATGCCTTCAAATTACCAACTAAAAGACCTCCTTTATTCGAGATTTAGACAACACCCTCCCAAACTAATTAAGTGATCCTTTCTCCCTTCATCGCTACTTTCCCACAAAAAATCCATCATCATTTTTTCAATTGTCACAGCTATTCTCATTGGTAACTTGAATAAAGATAAAAAGTAAGTGGGAATACTAGCTAGAACTGACTACACAAGAGTTAGTCTCCCTCTTTTGATATATGAGTTTTCTTCCACCTTTCCAGTAAATTCCTCATTTTTTCCACAACCGGATCACAAAAGGATAATAATATTGGATTCCCACCACGGTAATCGAAGTACTTCAAAGACTCTTCTCCTATGGGGTTCAAAGTATCAGACTCGGCCCCTTCCGAACTGATAACAATATTCGTTACGTCAAATGCCCAAGTTACACGTGAATCGGTCTTGACTAGGATACAACTTGGTTGAATCTGTACAACTCTGACTTAACTAGACCAAATTGGATCAACTTGTAATCGAGTCAAATTATTCGTGATGCAATCATAGCGGTTAGTCAAAAACACAAAAAAGAAGAAGAAGAAAAAAATTCAAAGCAAAGCTTACAAATCAAGCCACTAGGAACGATTTCCCCTCTCTTCTTTTTCTTCTTCTTCACCATTTGTTAGATTGTGAGTCATGACTCCACAACTTTGATCGTGAGCTTTTATTCTTCTTCTTCGATTTTCTTTCTTTGTCGCTCAGTCTCTGTCTCTTTCTCCCTCAGTGAACCGACGATGATTTAAGTTTGCTTTGGTGAGTCTGTAAAAGGATCTTTTATTGAGAGGTGAGCCGATAACTATTGGGGTCTTTAATTTTTTTAGGTTTTATATTTTTGAAAATATGCTTTAACATATTAAATGCATTCAATTGACATATTTTACTAACTCATAATGATATGTGGACCTAATTTATTATTGTCCTTGGATTAGTAGTAAACTTGTAGCAATTAGGACCCATAGGAAAACAATGGATTAGGACCCAAAATTAGATCCCCAACATAAGTTCAATTAGAATTACTCTTTATTAATATATTTTTCGATAATGGTCTTACATCATTTTACTAACTTTAACATGCCATATGATGTATTTTGCACACACAAAGAATGAATTTTGTTTCTTCATATTTTTGCAATTATTTCGTGATTTTTTAAAAAAATTTGGTCTTTCTAACTAGCATTTCGTGCATATTGGACGATACCATGCTACGACACCTTAACCTTGAACCATGCTCATAATTTTTTTCTAATTTGAACTAATGACCATAACTACACTTTGATCCATATTCACCTCCTCTCCTGAGATTGTATTAAGCACCTCTACAATATTTTCTTAAAATTTAAAGGGTACATTACACTTTGATGCCCTCAACTGTGACCTTTTTTCACTTTGTCCCTTCAACTATTGAATTTTTCACATTGTTTCCTCAAATACTTTTATTATTTCACATTGCCTCAATCGGAAATGTTTGTTAATCTTTTTTGGATGGAAATTTTTTTACGTGTCGAGGCAAAGTGAAAAAAATTATATATTGTTTAAGGGGCAAAATGAAATAATTTGTCGTTGAATATTTTACGAGCGTTAATAATTGGGGCATGTGAAACTAATTTCATAGTTAAGGGTCTAATGTGAAAAACATGGTAGGTTAGGGGGCAAAATGAAGTAACTTTGGTCATAGTTTAAGGCGTCGAAGTGTAATTTACCTAAATTTAAAGTTTTTTCTTGCTCTCCCTTAGAAAAAAATAGTGTCATTAGCAAACTGCGAATGAAAAACCAAAATTCTCTCCCTCTCCAAATTAAAATCCTCCACCAAATTATAACTCTCAACTTTCCTCACTAATCTACTTTAACTAATTGACAACTAGAATAAAGAGAAAAGAAGGATCGTCCTACCTTAATGCTCCAGATGCCTAAAATCTACCCCTTTATCCTCTAATCATCATAACTGAGAAATTCATTTAGTGCAAACATCCAAGAATTCATTTTCTCTACCTCTCTTTACATCCTTTCATCCCTGTAACCTATTACAAAGAGCCTCAATCCACATAATCATATGTTTTCTCAAAATCAATTCTAAAACAAAACCTTCTTAATCTTGTATCTTTATAATCTTTCACAACCTAATTTGCCGCTAGAATAACATTAAGAATTTGTCTATCTTTAACAAAAGTCCCCTAACACTCAGAAATAGTACCACTTAATGTTTCTTTTAATATTAAATATTAAGGAGGATGTTTGCAATGATTATAAGACTAGACACCAAACTAATCGATCTAAAATCTCTCATCTTCATGGACTTGTCTTTCTTTGGAATCAAACAAATAAAAGTCACATTAGTGATTGCATTTGATCACACCATTCCAAAAAAATTCATGGGAAACTTCCATTAAATTTGCTTTCACTATATCCTAACAAGCCAAAATTATTGAATATCTAGAGTCATATAAGTTAAGATTCATTCAATGAACATCCTTTATTTTATAGAAATTGGGAACAATAGAATTTTCTTGCGTAGGGAGGGCCAACCGATCCAACTTTCAGGCATCAAGATAAGTTTCAAGCATGGATGAAACTCATAAGAGATTCCCATTTTTGAAAATTTGCACTTTTCAAAATCCCAAAAACAAGAAAAGGGACGGGATTTCAGGATTCAATGAAACAACGTAGAATTATTATCCCTCTCTGTAATCCATTTCATTCTCACCTTTGTCTAAACTTCTTCCTTGAATATCACCTCTTCAAATATATTTCTTAACTCCTAACGTTATTTCCTCAGATTCTCCTCTAACCCCCCATTCTCCTCAATATTATCAATCTCTACAATTTTGTTCAAGATATGATTTTTTGTGATTCTAATATCCCTAAACACTAGGGGTGCAACTTGGGCAAGCCAACCCGAGTTCAACCCAAAAAAAAGAGAACTTGGATTGAGGTTTTTAAATTTTGGGTTGGTCCTGGGTTCAAAAACTCTAACCCGAATTGAATTCGGGTAACACCCGAGTTGAGGTCTCGCGTTCAACCCGAACCCGACAAATTAAAATATATATATGTGTGTGTGTAAAGCACATAACAAGACAATTGGGGTTCCTTCATGCGCCTCTACCTCTACCTTTCTCTCTCTCGTTCTCTCAGCCTCACTCTCTCACTTCGTCCCTTGGCCTCTCTCAGCCTCTCCCTCAAATTTGCGAAGACCTCAACGAATACCTCAGAGAAACTTCATTGATCTGCACCTCTCGTTCTTGTGGTTATTGTGCCGTGGTGTAGTGGTAGTGGACAGTGTTGTGCTGTGGTGTTTTGGACCTTTTGGTTTAATTTCTTGTGTTGTGTTATGAATTAAATAACCCGAGTTCAAACCCAAAATTAGCTCAAATTAAGTAATCCGAATTCAACTCGAGTCCGCCCGAATTCAACTTGGGCAGTACTCGGATTGAGTACCTCGGGTTAAGGTTAGGTTGAGGATTATGACTAATAATTATATACTTAGAGCTGAGTTAGAGTTGACCACTCAACCCGCCTAGCTCACCTGGGTTACACCCCTACCAGACACTTACCTTAGTCCAACTCTTCATTCTCTTTTTCACATTTTTCAAAATTTTCATGAATTTAAAACCTTCACATCCCTGAAAACTTTCTTGTTCCCACTCCATAAGTAGTCTCTAAATGTATGGTGTTGTAGTCACATATTTTCAAACTTAAAGGAGACGACTTCCTCCTCACCTTTGTTTCTTTTTTTTTTTTGAACAACTACCTCACTTAGCTAAATGAAGTAGAATGAGCTTGTACAACTCTCAAAAGAGTCTCTTGCCTTACTCGTGAGAAATATTCCTCCCACTCTGTAGAAAATAAAAATCTTTCTAGTTTATTACAGACTAGGTTTTCTCTAAAATTTGACCAAGTAAAAGTATCATTTCCTAACAGTGGATTCTCAAGGCCCATTTCCCTAATAAAAGAATCAAAGTCACTCATACTCCTAGTCACCCTTGTATCGTTCAGTTTTTCAGACAAGTAGCTTATAACTTTAAAATCACCTCCTAAGACCAACAAGGATTGCAAAGCCCATATTAACCCGTGAATTCCTCCCACAATCTCGTTCTTACTCTAGGACTGTTTGGACCATACACTCTAGTGAACCACCAATCACACCCATCGCTATGCATAATTCTTATTGGAAAATTCACCCTCAACATATTCCTTCATTTTAATAGTTCTCTCATCTCACACTATCACAATACCACCAGATCTACCAATAGAAGACACCCAAATCTAGTTTCTATATCTAGCTTCCAATGCACTTTTTATCAATATCCTAACAATTTTTTCTTTTTTCGTTTCTTTCAAAATAACCACATTCTCCCTCTAAGCAATAATTCTCTTATTGATCTTCTCTTTTCCCTAGAATCCATCCCGCTCACATTTCAACTAATAATTTTCGTAATGATTTCTTTACACCCTCATCACTCTTCATTGACAAAGTACCATTATAATTAACCCCACAATGTAGACTTCTAAGTTCCCTCATTCCTTTATTTTTTTTATCTTAGTTTTTCCTCCCTCTTTTTTCTTACCTCTTCTTTTATTATGGACTAAAGACAAATCCATTTTTTCCCAAAAAATGCTTCAAAATGGACCATTTCTCCTAATTTTATCCTTCCCATTGGTATCATCCTCCCACACCTCTAGAATAGAAGGTACTCTTTCTTGGTGAAGGCAATCACTATTCTCAATAGGCTGGGCTCCAGGATCTTTAACAACTAAACTCCTTGAAGCACCTTTGTTCCCAATACACACCAATTGATTGCATTCCTTCTGTTCCACTAACAGGTGTGAATAGGCTAATTTATCCATCCATTAAAGCCATTATCAGCAGAAAGATATGAAGAATTCCCCTCTTAACTACCTATAATAGCAATATTCTCCCCCGGGAAAAAAAGGTAGAACAAAATCACTAATCTCACACCCCCTGTTAGTTTCAGTTCCCACTTTCCACTTCCCCGGAATGATGTTGTGACTAAGTAGAGCATTGGACAATAGTTCAGGAAGACTTGC
Organism: Ilex asprella; assembly: GCA_023539305.1. Lineage (NCBI taxonomy): Eukaryota > Viridiplantae > Streptophyta > Magnoliopsida > Aquifoliales > Aquifoliaceae > Ilex > Ilex asprella. The sequence continues at coordinate 12,050,673 of CM042197.1, read as the reverse complement.
TAACATGCCTCAGAATTAGAAATCTCACCCTGACCAAGTACCCCTTTGTTTTTGTATTGAGCATCTTACTCTACAACTTAAGAATAACCCTCCAATTTGACAGTTACATTCAATGCCTTTGGAATTGTTCTCCAAAACCAAATCATCACTATGTAAACTTTTTTATGAGCTATCTTCTCTATCTGGACATTCTTCACAACCCACTTTAAACATGCTGTCTTCATTGAAGTAGGTATCCCCATATGCAATCGATATCCATGTCAAATGTCATCTAGCATTTCAAGCCCTTCAATTGTCTCACACAGTGATTGAATTTCATCCCTTTTTGTTGCATTCAGAACCCTCTCTCAACCTCTTCTTCTCGTCTCCTCCCTTCATCGTCTCCTACTCCTCCTCCTCATCGAAGACCCAAGATGCCCTGTCATCTTTGTCAAGCACCAGATTTACCCTAAACCTCCTTAAGTCACATTTCGGGTCATTAGGCACTTGGACTTGGATCGGAGCCTCCTTGATTTTAAAAGGGTAAATTGTAAAGGGTACACCAAATTAGACTTAATTGTAAAAAAGTACACAGAAAAAAATGTTGGGTAATTAAGTCCACAACATTTGATACTTATTTGTATCTAAGTACACTATTTGAATTTGACTTATTTTATTGTGACATTTTTGCCCTCCATTGATCCATGTGTATTTTCTTTGAAAAGTGGTGCATTAAACATCTCCTAGTTTTATGAGAGAACTTTAATATTTAATGCACCTTGATTCATGCGCGCGCGCACACACACACACACATATATATAAACTTGAATTAAAATACATATATATAAGAATTTATATATAATATAAATTCAAATATATATATATATATATATATTTGAATTTATTTGAATTTTTGTCCTCCATTGATCCATCTGTATTTTCTTTAGAAAGTGGTGCATTAAACATCTCCTAATTTTATGAGAGAAGTTTAATATTTAATGCACCTTGATTCATAGATATATACGAATTTATATATATACATATACGATATATATATACGAATTTATATATATATATATATACTTGTTTGAATTAAATGTATTTATATGTATTAACAAATACACATAAATATTTACTATTAGTGTAAGATGAGACAATATAAAGTGTAAAGTGTAACATTGAAAGTGTAAAGTGTTATCTTATGTTTCACCTTAATTAATGGAAAGTGTAAAGTGTTGCAGAATAACATTGAAAGTGTAACACTTTTATACTTTCTCAATTAATGAACATTTAGTGTAAGATGAGACATGTATACTCTGTTTGTGTTACACTTTAGGTAATGTCTCACCTTACCTAAATGAAAGTGTAAAGTGTAACATTGTGAACTAATGTCTCACCTTACATTTTATATTGTGTTACATTCAACATTACACACAGGGTTATTTAACAAAGAATAAAATTTTTATCTTTGTCACTGAAATTAGGCACGACATAATATTTTGTGTAAATAACTTGTTACACTGTTATTGTTATATTGTTATTATTACACTATTCGGATATTAAATTACTTTGAAAATAAAACCACTTTTAAAAAAAAAAAGACGCGTGAATCAAGATGCATTAAATATAATTTGAAAATAAAATTACTTTTCAAAAAAAAAATTCGCATGAATCAAGGTGTATTAAAGATAATTCAAAATTTAAATAAGAGATTTAATAAGTATATAGATATATATTCAAACAAGTATATATATACGTATATATAAATTTAAATATATATATATACGAATTTATATATATATATAAATTTGTATATATATTCAAACAAGTATATATAAATTCATAGGTTTAAAAGGATATATCCTTTTAAACCTGGATCTAGAAGAAATTCAGAAGAAAAAAATTGATAAGAGAATCTTGTCACCTAATTTATCTCAATCGTATTCTTTAAAAGAAATATTTAATAGGTCTGAAAGTGACTTGAAGGATAACCCCTTCCATATAAAAGATGTATCCACTTCTATAATTCAAGATTTGCAGGAGGAAGTTCATAACGTAAAAGAAGACATAAAAGTCTTACAATCTAGAGTTCTAGCCTTAGAAAAATTGCCTCTTAAAGACAAAGATAATAATGAAGATAAAACATCCCTCTGATGACTCGGGCATAGAATCATAGAAAGTGCAGAACAAGAACATAAATATTATAAAACAACTCAACCAACAAATAGAGGTTCAGTGAACAATCATTATAACAAGACTACAAATAACAATAGAATGTTCAAAGAATTGTTATTATAACAAAATTAAAGTAACAATTTCATAGTGGTAGTAATACAACAAAATTAAATCACCATTACAAAAGCAACAATAATAGATCTGCATATAAATCAACAGAATAGACTTATTTGGTAAGTTATCTTTTCTAATTCATTTAAATTATTAGTATAGGCAAATTTCATTTAAGTTATCTTTCCCTTAAGAGGCAAATTTTCTAAGGCTAGCATTTTAGCTTGCAAGACTTTTATGTCTTTTTTAACTTTAAAAGTTTCTTTCTTCAAGTCTTGAACCGTAGATGCAGTTTCTCTTTTTAAAAGAGGAAGTATCTATTGGTGGTTTTATATTTACCTTTTCAATTTCAACCTCTTTTAAAGAAGTAGTTACATATTTATTCTGATTCGTTAGCAAATTTTCAATTTTAGTCAAATGTTGTCCTATAACTTATAAACAAATATTTGTATAATTATTTTGTCTAACAGAGACATTAGTTCATACATAGCAAGCAATCATGACTATTTTGTCAAGAGTTTTTTAAAGTCAATTTTATAGGTTCAGTAGTTGGAGGATAAAAACTATATATAGGTTCAGTAACATTTGTCCTTGTCTATGCCCGAGTCACCGGAGAGATGTTTTATCATCATTATTGTCTTTGTCTTTAAGAGGCAAATTTTCTAAGGCTAAAATTCTAGATTGCAAGACTTTTATGTCTTATTTTATGTTATGAACTTCTTTCTGCAAATCTTGAATTGTAGAAGTGGAGACATCTTTTATATGGAAGGGGTTATCCTTCAAGTCACTTTCAGACCTATTAAATATTTCTTTCGAGGAATACGGTTGAGACAAATTAGGTGATAAGGTTCATTTATCAATTTTTTCTTCTGGATTTATCTACAAATATTGTTCAATAACTTTTCGTTTAGAGTTTGAATCTTGAATTGTATCAATAAGATCAAGAATAAAATTTTGTGACTTAGTCAAAGTATTTATACTTAATTCATTTGTAGCTAAAATAGCTTTGTAATAATTATTTTCTGTTTTATAATGTGAAGAACAAGTTTTATCTTGTTTGGAAAATTCGTTATCGGGAGATGAATTATTAATTTCATTAACATTATAATTTTCTTCAGAAGAGGAATTAGAAAATTCTTCTAGTTCACTTTCTGAGTTTAAGACAATTTTTAAAATTTTTTCTTTAAGATCCTCATCATTGATTAATTCATTAATCTGTTGTTTAGTAAAACATTTTGAAGCAATATGACCTTCTTTTCCACATTTAAAACATTTAAGAATAGGTTTTCTTATCCTTTTCTTTAGGTTTTCTAGTGGGTTGATAAACTTTTTTTTTTATCATAATTCTTTTTATAGAATTTTTTATTTCTTTTATAATGCTTAGTGTAAGATTGTTTCTTAGTAAAAGATTTATCTTTTGGAATGTCAAGATTATAAGCGAATTGATTACAAAATTTTCAAGCTCTTCTATATCGGTTAATCTCTGTCTCTTAAGTTGAGTTTTAAGATTTAAAACTGGACTGCATAACACCCATTAAAGATTGATTAAAATCAAGACAGCGAGCATCTCTTAGTGCTTACATAAAAGAGACGTTTAATCCTTGAAGAGTTAAAGGTTTCAAAGCAATTTGAACTAATTCAATATGTAAAAACTTATAATTTTCTTGAGCCTTTAAGATCTCACGTTCAGTTAACAGTTGTAAAATATCTCCATTTTGATCTAAATGAATAGTCATATCAATTGTTTTGATAGTTAAACTTGACTTAAAATCAAAAGTCCCAATATTATAAATTTTCTTAGTAGGGTACTGGGGTATATACGAGTTCTACAATTTATTTTCAATATCAGAAAATTCTATTTCTTCCATATTTTTAACATAATCATCTTTATGATTTAATTTAAATTTAAGTAGGTTTAAAACTATAGTGGTATTTCAAAGGGAGTTTTGTTGACTTATATGTTTCACTATTACCTACTTCCAGTTATTACTGTAATTCGTCCTTTAATTCTGTTGTAGTACTATTACCATGACTTTTACTTTCATAACTCGGCTATAATAATTTTCTCACCACCTAGTTGTTGACTAAATCATGTTATAATACTCTAGTCATCTTCCCATATTCTACTCTTGCCTCACTACGGGAATAAAACGGCCTGACACCTCCCTCCGGTGACTCGGGCATAGAATCATAGAAAGCTCAAAACAAGAACATTATAACGTAACTCAACAAACAAATAGAGGTTCAGAGAAATATCTTTATAACAAAATTAATCTAGTGAATTCATAGAAACAGTAGTACAACAAGAATTAAATCACAATTACAAAAGCAACAAGTATCAGCAATAGATCTGCATATAAATCAACAGAATAGACTTAAGCTACAATTATACTTATATATAATGACTAGTTCTATGAATTCTACATAACTAGTCATGTCAATATAAAGTTTGATTATATTGACGCTTGGAATAATGCTTTCTTATATGAAGTTATTAATCTAAGACGTACATGGTTCTTCCAATTCACTGTATCCTATTTGGAAATTCTTAACTGGTTCTATGATTGGTGGGAAACTCATAGTGCTATTGACAGGATATACCCTGCACGAATGAAAAAACGTTTGGACTCATATAAAGAAAAGAGTCTATCCTTAAAGGATAATGATATTTTGTACAAGCCAATTATCAATTTTTCAATCGAATTCTTTGTTCCATGGATTTGATCTTGGTTTTTGACTTATGATTTTAATCATAGCGGACATCCCAGATTAATCTGGGAATACCAAGTTCGTTATTGGAATAATTACCCAACTGACTCTAAATGTCAGATTATTGAAGGATGTCTTAAATACATGGAAAAAGAAGAAGATAAAGCTTCTACAGATAAAGCTTCACTTTCTACTGCTATGGTTCCTACCAGTATAAATACTGGAACTAATCTTAACCACGTTGAAGTTCTTAAGGAACTAATTGAATAAGAAAAACCACATTTAAACAATGAGCAGCTTAAAGCAGCAGTTATGGAGGAATTCCGTCTTCAGGTGATGTCTACATTTGGTATGGGCAAAACTGAAAAGATGGATTTCGTTAATACTCCAACAGTTGCCATAAAAAGTAAAGAGAAAGATAAAGTCGAGGAAGAAAATAGGAAATTTCCTACTCTTATTAACTCTGATGACGACTTTATGGATTCTCAGGGATATACCCCTCTGAAATGTGACATTGAAATTAATGAAGACTTACTAAATAATTATGATATGGAGATAAATCTTCGTGATAATAATGATGGCAATATCCCATATAATTTATTTCACAGAAAATAATCAGATAAATCTGAAGTTTTGGATAAAACCGATCCTATGTGAGTAAATGATCAGAGAAATCTGAAATTTCGGATAAAACCGACCCTACGGGAGTGACGCACGTCCTGACGTCACAATGTGAATAGTAATGTATAGTTTTGCTGACGTATGCATAGACGTCAACAATGTAAAATTGTGAATAGTATTTTTTGTTTTGAAATCCAGAATTCATATTCGGCTCTTTATAAAGAGATGCAGGTCCGACCTGTGGAGCACCGCATCTCTGACCCCCACTCATACCTACCCTCTTTTTCTTTCTTGCACCCTCTCTGAACTTTTCTCTTGTACATTAAACTTTCATCTTCAACCTTCCACCTAATTCTGTAAGTAAAGTCTTGTGAATCTTTCGTATTAAATAAAAACTAAAGCTTCTCTTGTATAGTTTTGTCTTCTTTATAGTTTATAGTAGTTTAATATAACTACTGCGATCCTGCACATATCTGTAAATAAAAGTTAAAGCTTCTCTTGTATAGTTTGTCTTTTTTATAGTAGTTTAATATAACTACTGCGATCCTGCACATATCTGATATCAGAGCCAAGTAAAAGTGGATATAGTTATATAAGTATTATGATATCTAAAGTCTATTGTGTTGATTTATACGCAAATCTATTACTGATTCTTGTTGCTTTTTAATTGTGATTTAATTCTGTTGTACTACTGTTCCTATGAATTCACTAGATTAATTTTGTTATAAAGATATTTCTCCGAACCTCTATTTGTTTGCTGAGTTGTGTTATAATGTTCTTGTTTTGAGTTTTCTATGATTCTACGCCCGATCACCGGAGGGATGTGTTTGGCCGTTTTATTCCCGTAGTGAGGCAAGTGTAGAATATGGGAAGATGACTAGAGTATTATAATATGATTTAGTCAACAACTAGGTGGTGAGAAAATTATTATAGCCGAGTTATAAAAGTAAAAGTCATGGTAATAGTATTACAACAAAATTAAAAGACGAATTACAGTAGCAACTGAAAGTAGGTAATAGTGAAACATATAAGTCAACAAAACTCCCTTTGAAATACCACTATGGTTTTAAACCTACTTAAATTTAAATTAAATCAATAAGATGATTATGTTAAAAATATGGAAGAAATAGAATTCTCTAATATTGAAAATAAATTGCAGAATTGGGATATACTCTAGTACCCTACTAAGAAAATTTATAATATTGGTACTTTTGATTTTAAGTCAAGTTTAACTATCAAAACGATTGAAATGACTATTCCTTTTGATCAAAATGGAGATATTTTACAACTGTTAACTGAACGTGAGATCTTAAAGGCTCAAGAAAATTATAAGTTTTTACATATTGGATTAGTTCAAATTGCTTTGAAACCTTTAACTCTTCAAGGATTAAACGTCTCTTTTATGTAAGCACTAAGAGATGCTCGCTGTCTTGATTTTAATCAATCTTTAATGGGTGTTATGCAGTCCAGCTTAAGTACTGATCTAGTTTATTTTAATTGTTTTCCTAATTTTTTTATATCTTTGACTGATAAAAATATTTTGGGTGTTTTAACATGTAACATAAAACTTATGGTTATAATATAATTATGCTTGGTTATAGAGTTTAATATAAGATTATGAATATTCTTCATAATAAATCAGAAACCCATCCATAATTGGATTTCAACCAAAGCCTTTATGGATATACATAAAAAAGAATTAGTTGTTAATAGAAAAAAAATTAATGCAAAGTTTAATCTTCTTAAATATGAAGAATTTTAAAATTAGTATTTTAAAACAATGATTCCTGATGAACTCCAAAAATATAAAGAAATGTTTTACCTTTATATAGAAAGGGAAAAAAAGATAATTCATTTTGTTAGCTGGTTTTTAAATTATTATGTTTCTTTAAACAAAAATAATTTTACTAAAATTAAACATATTATTTCTGCTATGGAAAAATCTAAGTTTATAAATGAACTCCAGAGAATATTAAATAATCTTCCTCAATTCACAAATAGGGAGACTAAATCTAAAGATAAATAAATTAATACATTAACTAAAGAGCCTTTACATAACAATGCTAACCTAGAAAAGGAATCTTTACAAGAAAGTTCAATCTCACTTTTCCATAAAAGTGAAGAAAATAAAGACAAAGTGGTACCTATTCAAAATAATAACCTTCTACATAACCATTTGGGCAAGTCTTTCCATATAAAGACTTTACATAGAGATAAAGGCTATAAATCTACTCAAGAGAGTACTCCTACTAAGTCTTCAAACTCACTAAAAGAAAATGACCAAAAGGCTTATTAAATGTTTTAAGTGTGGTAAAAGAGAACATGTTGCCTCTACATGTTATTTTTATAAAGGTAAAAAAGCTATTAAAAAAATTAGCATAAATATGGATGAATTAAGTATAAATACTTTGACTCAGTCACAAATTTTTTTTTTGATCTTATTGATAAAATTCAAGATCCATGTTCTAAAAAAAAGTTATTGAACAATATTTGCAGATAAATCATGTAGAAAATATAACTAAGACACCTAATTTGTCTCAATCATATTTAGAAAATGACATCACTTACAAGTCACTTTCAATAAAAAGAGAAAGTACCTCTACGGTTCAAGACTTAAAGAAAGTGTGACACCCCAAAATTCGGGAGTCCTTTACTAACCGTTGACCAACCGTCAACCTGCGAAAATAACCTTGCTTGTCGCAATTTCCACATCATGTCAACGAATCCCCTTAATCGGTATTATAATCCACGCATGTAACTCGTGTTTCTTAAATCATTTAATTTATCCGAGGTTCAATATGCCTCAACATATCTCATTTAGGGTTCATTTGTACCCTTTGAACCAAAGAAATCAAAGTCTAGAAGTATAGGAAAACAGTGTTAAAATTTCAGAAATTTGGAGACAGTACCGGTACACAACAGTACCGGTATGGTGAACCTACTGGACCATATCGTACTGGTAGGGGTGTCAAACGTGTCGGGTTGGGTCAATTTTGTATCGTGTCACTTTTTGCCGTGTTTTTTTCGTGTTGTGTCATTTCGGCATGTGTCGGGTTTGGGTCAATATTCGTGTTAATAAAAAATTATTTAATTTGACAACAACTAATATAATATTATTTAAAAATTATAAAATTCTTATTTAAGAATATAATACTCGTTAAATAATTATTTTTTATTTGCAGTACCCATTAATTGTGTTATTCGTGTCGAACCTGAATTTGACCCATTTATTACCGTGTCAACTAATCGTGTTTTTTTCGAATTCGTGTTGGGTTCGGTTCGAGTCGGGTTCGTGTTTCAGGTTAAAAATTGACAGCCTTACGTACCGGTACACAGTATTGATACTCTTTGCCCAGTTTTGCTCGTTTCACCTGTTTTTTTATCTCCAGTCCATCCCAAACCTTTCCACAATTACCCAATACATGTTTAATAAGGTTTTTCATACAAAACATGACTTGTACAAGTTACATTACAATCAATTCCATAAATTTATACATAAAATGAAATTTTTACACAAAAGCTTAAAATAATAAACATAAAAGTCACAAGTCGACTTTTTTCATCCTTGGGGCTCGAAATAGGAGCCGTCCGCCGGTGTAAACCGTGCACCTGAAATATTTGTCCCATAAAGAGTGAGTCACGCTCAGTAGAATATTTCCTATAGAGGCTACTCTCCAACCTAAATGCATATGAAATGTTCACATGCAACATTCAACAACTCATAACATTTCAATCAAGATTATGCATCCAATATTAGAATTTACCATGTCATGCCATGAAATGAGATGAGATTCACCAATGCAATTCAACCCGAGCCCTTTCTGGCTCTCCAACATATCATGAAATGAGATAAGACTCCCTCATGCAAGTCAACCCGAACCCTTCCCGGCTCCACAACACATGCAATTGTCAGTAAGTATGGGTCCGTCATTTATGTTACACATCAAATGACATCTTCCATTTCAGAGTTTTTTATGGGGTGGACATTTATAGACTTACACCAACGGCACCCAACCGACACGGAATTTATGGACTTCCACCAACGCTTCCGGGTACACCGACACACTTTATGGACTTGTACCAACGGAAGTGCATATCCAAATCACCGAGTCTCGCACCTGAGGGATCTTCTAGCCCTTCTTGCTAACCCCAACCCTCTTTACCTTGCAAACCGTGCGACTCAGCCAAGTCATCGACTTAGCTTACTCGAGCCCATTCGCCATCCACCCATGTGGTGTTGACTACAACTTTTATGCTTATTCATAATTTAAATCAACTGGTTATTTTGGGTATACCATTTTTATCCTTAATCAAACCTATTGAAAGAATTGATTCTAAAGGAATTTTGACTACTATAAATGGTCATCCAATATTATTTGAATTTCTAACTCCACCCCAGACACATTTGATAAATCAAATAAAAGAAAATTTAATTTATAGAGAGAATCAATTGAACTTTTTAAAAGAAGAAATAAAAGTCTTAAATCTATCTGCTAAACTTAATTCACTTAAAATCATCCAACAAATAAAACAAATTGAAACCAAGATAACTATGAAAATTTGTGATACTCTTCCTATTGTTTTTTGGACTAGAAAAAAACATGTTATAACATGACTTTATATCAAGGAATTTAATGAAGAGGATATTCCCACTAAGATTAGACCAACCCAAATGAATAAAGAATATTTGGAACTATGTAAAAAAGAAATTGATTCCTTAATAGAAAAATCATTAATTAGGAAAGGCTATTCTCTATGGAGTTGTGCAGCTTTTTATGTTAATAATGCAGCAAAAAAGGAACAAGGAGTTCCTAGACTTGTGATAAATTATAAACATTTGAATAAAATTTTGCAGTGGATTAGATATCTTATTCCTAATAAAAAGGATTTATTATCTCGATTATATAACGCTAAAATTTTCTCTAAGTTTGACTTAAAGTCAGGTTATTGGCAAATCTAAATTGCTGAGGAAGACATGTATAATACTGCTTTCACAGAACTTTTTGGACATTATGAATGAAATGTTATGCCATTTGGACTTAAAAATGGCCCCTCTGAATTTCAAAATATAATGAATGACATTTTTAATCCTTGTTATACATTTTGCATTGTTTATATTGATGACATACTAATCTTTTCTGATTCTATTGATCAGCATTTTAAACATATGAATAAACTCATTCAAATTGTTAAAAACAATGGTCTTGTTCTTTATGCTATAAAGATGAAATTACTTCAGTTAAAAGTCAGATTTTTGGAACATTATATTAAAAAAGGGAGTATAGTCTCAATTGAACGAAATATTGAATTTGCTTCCAAATTTCCTGATGAAATTAAAGAAAAACATCAACTACAGAGATTTTTGGGCAGTTTAAACTATTTAGCCGACTTTTGTCAAAATCTTGCACAGGATACTGCTATTTTGTATGATAGACTTAAAAAGAATGTCTCCCTAGACACATTTTCATACAAAAGCTGTTAAAAAAGATAAAACTTACAACTAAATATTTATCATGTCTTTCTTTGATAAATCTTACATGATATAAAATTGTTGAAACTGACGCCTCTGATATAGGCTATGGAGGCACTTTAAAACAAAGAAACCCTATTTCTAATAAAAAAAAATTGGTCAAATTTACTTCTGAAAAATGGGGATCCAGTCAATTAAATTATTCTACTATTAAAAAAGAAATTTTATCCATTGTTAAATATATTAGTAAATTTCAAGATGATTTATTGAATTAAGAATTTTTACTAAGAATTGATTGTAATGCTGCTAAAAATGTTCTTGAACAAGATGTAAAAAATATTACTTTTATACAAATTTATGCAAGATGGCAGGCTATTTTATCCGTTTTTTATTTTAAAATTGAACATGTTAAAGGAGAATTAAATTTTCTTCCCGACTTTCTAACTAGGGAATTTTTTTCAGGGTTCTTATGAATCGAGGCCAGAGTAATGCCAGTGGAAGAGGTCGCGGAAGAGCCCAGGTTAATGTTTATTATCCCCCTTTAACTGAATCACAAAAGCTTAAAGTTGTAAACAAGCAACTTTTTAAAGAAAGATCTTCAACTTCACATAAAAGTGAATCTTTATCTTCACATAAAAGTGATGATAAGGATATTGATGGTTATACTGTTATTCGATCTAAAAACTCTATTAAAGAAGCGTTGGTTGTTAAACCCCAACTAAATTACACAGAGTTAAATACTCTAACTGTTTATAACAGTATAATAACTTTTGATTATGAGTATATTAATTGGATGACTAATCCATATTATATTGCAGAAAAATTTATGACTTTGGATAATGTTTTTTTATTTTCTGGACCTAAAAACAGATAATACTATGAAAATATTCTCGTTGAAACTGACTCTGTTAAGTTCCAGAAATTCTATAATTATGGTGATTGTAAAGATCCTCAATATAGTAAAGCTCTCATACTAAAGGTGATATCTGCTAAAGCTGGGGTCTCGATCTTGTTCTCCCCAGAACACTTAGAACTTCTTCATATATGGAATATAACTATTTTGATTATATTGACGTTTGAAATAATGTTTTCTTATATGAAGTTATTATTCTAAGACATACATTGCAGATAAATCCAGAAGAAAAAATTGATAAAGGAACCTTATCACTTAATTTGTCTCAACTGTATTCCTTGAGAGGAATATTTAATAGGTCTGAAAGTGAGTTGAATGATAACTCATTTCATATAAAAGATGTCTCCACTTCTACAATTCAAGATTTGCCGAAAGAAGTTCATAACGTAAAAGAAGACATAAAAGTCTTGCAATCTAGAATTCTAGCCTTAGAAAATTTGCCTCTTAAAGACAAAGGCAATAATAATAATAAAACATCAACATCTCACTCTTCTAATAATGAATACTTAAATATATTGAAAAACATAACTTATCAAAAATGGTATATTAAAATTATTTTAGTTATAAATTTGAATTTACTATTGAAACTATTGCTTTAATTGATATTAGAGCAGATATGAATTGCATAAAAGCAGGATTAATTTCAACTAAATATTTTGAAAAAAATACTCAATCAGTAAGTGTGGCTGACGGATCAAAATTTTCTAATATTTTAATATGTAACCAGTGTATTTGTATTCCTATAACTTTTATGATTATTGATAATTTAAATCAACTCGTTATTTTAGGTACACCATTTTTATCCTTAATCGAACCTATTGAAAGAATTGATTTTAAAGGAATTTTGACTACTATAAATGGTCAACAAATATTATTCGAATTTATAGCTTCACTTCAAATAAAATTAAGCAATCAAATTAAAGAAAATTTGACTAAAAAATATAATCAATTAACCCTTTTTTTTTCCTGATAAACTCAATACTTTATGCTCCAACTCTCTTGAATGTTTTACTGCAGATTCTCAGCAGGAAGTTGCAGAAATGAATCCTAACCAAGATTCATTTTCTTTGATTCCTATATTTAATTCACCCGAACTTCTTGACTGTATTTGTAATCATGCAAGAGAAGATATATTTAGTTTTGCCTCTACTCGGCAAAAGAACTATTGCAAGGTATTACTTTGGTGCCTTTATTGCTATACTATAGAAGATCAGTTAACTAACGATGTCTCAATTTTCCTTCTAGGAATTGCAAGAGTTCAAATAAACTCTCCTAATTTTTGTATTATTCTCGAGATAAAGGAATGTTATTATGATTGGAAGTATAACAATGGTTGAAGAATATGGTTCTTGAAGAATTTTGTTAGGATATGCTAACTAAACTTAGTGGTATAACTGTCAAAACACAAATTTTTGCTTACATAAATGCAAACTATTATCAGAATATATATTATTTTGTTCAATATAAAAATACTTTTTATGCATATAAAAGTGCATACTATTTTAATCCAAATAAAAAGGTACATTATACCAATGCATATAAAAATGCAACTTATCCTTCAAAAGAATTATCACATAAAGGTGGTATAAAGAAGGTTGATTCGTAAAAACAACTTAAAGATGTTTCAACCCTCTTGTCAGATAAAGCTGACAATAATGGTGTGTTGTCTGAAGATAAATTTGTCTCTATAATTCTCACGCTTTTATCTTTATCTCCATATAAAAATGAGAATATTTTAATGTTTCTTATCATTATTCAAAGGATATATCCTTTTAAACCTATGAAAAAATTATTTGACTTATATAAAAATAAAAGCCTATCCTTAAAGGATAAAAATAATTTGGCCAATTCAATTAATAATTTCTTCCAATGTCTTATAGACATGGGAAAAGAGGAAGAGAATTTTGAGGAATTTCTCGAAGAAAAAATTTCTACCTCTAATTCTATTGTTCCAATTACTAGTATAAATATTGGATTTAATCCCATTAAAGTTCATAAATAACGGATAAAGAAAAACAACCCCTATTTAAATTCTAAGCAGCTTAAAGTTGCAGTTCTGAAGAAATTTCGTCTTCGGGTTTTGTCAACATTTGGATTTGGTAGAATCATGAAGAGGGTTATCACTAATACTTCAACAGTTGCCATAAAAGGCAAAGAAAAAACGAAAGTCGAGGAAGAAGATAGGAAAAATCTTACTCCTATTAACTCTGATGACGACTTTCTAAATCCCCAGGGATATATCCCTGATAAAGGTGACTTTAATTTTTTTGAAGATTTGTTAAATTATAATATGGAGATAAACATCCATGATAATACTAATAAAAATGATCAGATAAATCTGAAGTCTCGGATAAAGTTGATCTTATGTGAGGAAATGATCAGATAAATCTGAAGTTTTGGATAAAACCGACCCTACGGGAGTGACGCACGTCTTGATGTCACAATGCGAATAATAATGTACAGTTTTGTTGACGTATGCACTGACGTCAATATACAGTAGTGAACAGTATAAAGTTGTGAATAGTATTTTTTATTTTTGAAATCCGGAATTCACGCCCGGCTCTATATAAAGAGATGCATGCCCGACTTGTGGAGCACCGCATCTCTGACCCCCTCTCATACTTACTCCTTTTCTCTTTCTCCTTTTTTAAACTCTCTCTGACCCACTCTCTTGTCATATAGCCTTCATCTTCCACCTTCTATCCTACGCCTGTAAATAAAGTCTTGTATGTATATAATCCTTTAATAAATAAAAGTTTCTTAAAGTTTCTTTCTTTTGTATAGTTTTTCTCTTGTATAGTTTTGTTTAATAGTAGTTTAATATAACTACTGCAATCCTGCACATATCTGGTATCAGAACCAAGTAAAAGTGGATATAGTTATATAAGTATTATGGTAGCTTAAGTCTATTCTGTTGATTTATATGCAGATCTATTATTGATTCTTGTTGCTTTTATAATTGTGATTTAATTCTGTTGTACTACTGTTTCTATGAATTCACTAGATTAATTCTGTTATAATGATATTTCTCTGAACCTCTATTTGTTTGTTGAATTGTGTTATAATGTTCTTGTTTTGAGCTTTCTATGATTCTACGCCCGAGTAACCGGAGGGATGTGTTTGGCCGTTTTCCGTGGATAGGTGTTAGGCCGTTTTATTCTTGTAGTGAGGCAAGTGTTGTAACACCCCAAAATCTGGGGGTTCGTTGATTACCCATCAACTCGCTGATTACCTGTGAATATCGAGTAACTCGATATCACGTCGTTATGCCTCATTTACCGGAATCTTTAATTTAACAAAAATTGGGCAGAGTCTCCTTTGTGCGATGAACTCTACCTAAAATGCAACATTTGCAATTATATAATCATATGACTCATCTAAGGCCCAATATAAAACCATGACCACACCGGTCCATTTACGCATTAACCATAGTTTTAAGTTCAATTTACAACTCTTTTGCACATATTACATGCCCCAAAAACTAATTTACAAGTCTAGTTTTACAACAAAATTGGTTAAAAGTCACAAGTTGACTTCTCTTCAACCATGGGGCTCTGATTGTAAGCCGTCCGCAGACGCATGACCCGCGCCTGAAATGTTTTCCGTATAGGGTGAGTCAACGCCCAGTAGAGTATATCCTACAAATGCTATTCCCCACCTTAGATGTATATGCAAAATGTATATGCAACAAACAATATTTAACAATCATTCCATACAAGAATATGCATTCAATATTGGCAACAGATCTCCGGAATTACACCGCCGGCTCCGTGGGCGTTACACTTTTTGCAGAATTTCACCTCAGGAAGTGTATGAACCAAGAGGTCAGGTCTTGCACCCGAGGGAGAGTCTAGCTCTACTTGTTATACCCAGCACAAGTTTTCTTCCATGCAATCATGCGACTCAAAGAGGATCTTCGATCCACTTTTTTCTGAGCCCACATACCAACTACCAAACAAGGTGTTTGATCAACCATGTATCTCACACACCCACACTCATGACTTATGCCCATGAATGTGATGTCTCTATGCACAACGATACAATGTTTGATATGCTATGAATGACATATGAACAATCTCAACATTTCATGGTAAGTTATGTTCTAAGCATATAGATATCATATTTGTCACAATGTCAATATATCATAACATGCATATACCAACAATTACATTTTCAATCATAAATTATGTCATAAGCCCATGATTTCACTTCACCACACCATCCAAGCATGTTATAGCATAATCTCATGCAATTGACACACTTTATTTCACATATGCATTTTTTTAAACACATTAAAGGCACTCAAGTTGTATAATCACATAACACATTCCAAGTCACCACATAGCTCAAGAAATCACATTAAGTGATTTTTACACAACCATTTCCACATAATACAAAGTCTCAAGAAAATTATATAAGTAACTTCCACATACAAAACTTAAACTAGAAATTTGTTCATGCAAATTCTATTCCCAAGTATTCACTTTCATAATCATAGGCAAGTGATATCACAATTTTTAGGCCAATAACACGCTTAATTAGAAAGGCACAATATAATACATGAAAGCCCATGTAGTAGCCCATATAACGGCCCAAAAATAGTCCGCACAAATAGTCCACTTTTTGGTCCTAAAACAGTCCACTTTTCTATCCAAAAACAATTCACTTTTCCGTCCAAAATCATTTACAATTTTAGCCTAAAAACAGTCACAATTTCAGTCCAAAAACATCCCACAATTTAGGCACTAAACAACCCCCCTAAAACAGCCCAAAATTAGCCCCTTAACAGCCCCTTAAGATAGAAATAAAACCAACGTAGGAAAAATCCTACCTCTTGTAGCGTAGAATGAATGCTAGAGCTTCAAGAACACCTCCAAAACTTTCAAAACTCTTAATTTCTCCAAAGTCTCCTCTTGGATCTTTGGTGAAATCACTTGTTCTTGGTGTGATTGCGTAGCCCTTGTCGCAGTGATCGACTTTAACTCTTGGTCTGAGTCGATCCGAGCGACAGAATTTCGAAAATCATCAAGAAAAGCCTTGAAGTTTGATTTTCCTTTTTTTTTCTCCCTTCTCCCTTCAAAAACGTGTGGAGGCTGAACAATGAAAATATTTGTGCCTAAATATTTGATTTATGTCGATATTTATAGTCACAAATAAGCGGTCCACATCGCACTGCATATTTCCTACTTTCGGGTCCGTTTTTCATCCCGAAATGATTCATTTGATTCCGGTATAAGTTCAAATTAATTTTGTTTGAATTTTAACTTAATTTTAAGGAAATTTTTAAAAATTTATTTTTTGGGGACTTTTGAAATGTCATTCGCCTTGAACGATGTGCAAAAGTCCGACTATCTCAGAATTCGATAAAATTTGACTGAGTAACTAGATTTTGTGATACGAGTCCAACAGAAAAGTCCGTTTCCTCATCCGAGCCTTAGAACATGATTACTTTAAATACGCATAAGGGTGGCAAATTATCGTTGTGCATAGAGGCATCACATTCATGGGCATAAGTCATGAGTGTGGGTGTGTGAGATGCATGGTTGATTAAACACCTTGTTTGGTGGTTGGTATGTGGGCTTAGGAAAAAGTGGATCAAAGATCCCCTTTGAGTCGCATAGTTGCATGGAAGAAAACTTGTGTCGGGTATAGCAAATAGGGCTAGACTCTCCCTCGGGTGCAAGACCCGACCACTTGGTTCATACACTTCCCGGGGTGAAATTCCGCAAAAGTGTAACGCCCACGGAGCTGACGGTGTAATTCCAAAGATCTGTTGCCCAACAAAGACACAAGATTTTGATTTATAAAAATACTCATTCAGCGAGTACCATCCAATAATGATCTAATTTATAAAATGCATGATTTTTATTCAAAGCGATCATTGGATGTATTTCTGTCGAAGACGGGTCATTACACATTGATATTGCATTATGTTGTGGGAGTCAGTGAGGACTTGGGTTTAATTGCATGTGTGAGTTTCATCTCATTTCATGTCATGTTATGGTTACATTCCAACATTGAATGCATATTCTTGTATGGAATGATTGTTAAATATTATTTGTAGCATATACACATTGTATATGTATCTAAGGTGGGGAGTAGCCTTTGTTGGATATACTCTACTGGGCATTGGCTTACTCTATACGGGAAACATTTCAGGTGCGGGTCATGCGCTGGCAGACGGCTCACAATCAAAGCCCCATGGTTGAAGAAAAGTCGACTTGTGGTTTTTAACCCATTTTGTTGTAAAACTAGACTTGTAAGTTAGTTTTTGAGGCATGTAATATGTACAAAATAGTTGTAAATTGAATTTAAACTATGGTTGATGCATAAATGGACCCGGTGTGGTCATGGTTTTATATTGGGCCTCGAATGGGTCATATGATTATATAATTGCACAAGTTGCGTTTTGGGTAGAGTTCCTCGTACAAAGGAGATTTTGCCCAATTTTTGTTAAATTAAGGATTCCGGTAAATGGGGTATAACGACGTGATATCGAGTTACTCGGTATTCACGGATAATCCGCGGGTTGATGGGTAATCAACGGACCCCCAGATTTTGGGATGTTACAATACTTGCCTCACTACGGGAATAAAACGGCCTAACAGCTATCCATGGAAAACGGCCAAATACATCCCTCCGGTGACTCGAGCGTAGAATCATAGAAAGTTCAAAACAAGAACATTATAACACAACTCAGCAAACAAATAGAGGTTCCGAGAAATATCATTATAACAAAATTAATCTAGTGAATGCATAGGAACAGTAGTACAACAAAATTAAATCACAATTACAAAAACAACAACAATCAGTAATAGATCTGCATATAAATCAACAGAATAGACTTGAGCTACCATAATACTTATATAACTATATCCACTTTTACTTGGCTCTGATACCAGATATGTGCAGGATCGCAGTAGTTATATTAGATTACTATTAAACAAAACTGTACAAGAGAAAGACTATACAAAAGAAAGAAACTTTTATTTATTGAAGGATTATTTACATGCATGAATTTATTTACAGGCGTAGGATAGAAGGAGGAAGATAAAGGCTTTATGACAAGAGAGTGGGTCAAAGAGGGTGCAAGATAGGAGAGAGAGAAAGGGAGTAGGTAAGAGAGGGGGTCAGAGATGCAGTGTTCCACAGGTCGGGCCTGCATCTCTTTATATAGAGTCGGACATGAATTCCGGATTTCAACAATCAAAAATTCTATTTACAACTTCATATTGTTCACTACTGTATATTGACGTCAGTGCATACGTCAGCAAAACTGTACATTACTATTCACATTATGACGTCAAGACGTGCGTCACTCCCGTAGGGTCGATTTTATCCGAAACTTTAGATTTATCTGATCATTTCCTCACATAGGATCGACTTTATCCAAGACTTCAAATTGGCTTTATCCGAAACTTCAGATTTATCTAAACATTTTCGTCAGTATTATCATGGAGGTTTATCTCCATATTATAATTTAGCAAATCTCCAATAATTTTAAAGTCACCTTTAACAAGAATATATCCCTGGGGATTTAGAAAGTCGTCATCAGAGTTAATAGAAGTAGGATTTTTCCTATCTTTCTCCTTGACTTTCGTTTTTCCTTTGCCTTTTATGACAACTGTTAGAGTATTAGTGATAATCTTCTTCATAGTTCTGCCAAATTCAAATGTTAACAAAACCCGAAGACGAAATTCCTTCAGAACTGCAACTTTAAGCTGCTCAGAATTTAAATGGGAGTTGTTTCTCTTTATCCGTTCTTTAAGAACTTTAATGGGATTAAATCCAGTATTTATACGGGTAATGTGAACAATAGAATTAGAGATAGAAATTTCTTCGTCGAGAAATTCCTCAAAATCTCCTTCCTCTTTCCCCATATCTATAAGACATTAGAAGAAATTATTAATTGAATTGGCCAAATTATTTTTATCCTTTAATGATAGACTTTTATTTTTATATAAGTCAAATAATTTTTTAATAGGTTTAAAATGATATATCCTTTTAATAATGGTAAGAAATATTAGAATATTCTCTTTTTTATATGGAGATAAGGATAAAAGCATTGGAATTATAGAGAGAGATTTATCTTCAGACAATACACCATTATTGTCAGCTTTATCTGACAAGAGGGTTGAAACATTTTTAAGTTGTTTTGACAAAACCCACCTTCGACGGCATTACAATTTATAAACCATTCACATCATGAGAGCACTACATAACTTCATATCCAATAGGATTTCATTCATCATATATAACATCTACATCATATCCAAAAAAAATAAGCCAAATCACAACCGCAATATCAAAAGAATCAAAATAAAACTTGCGGTTGAGTACAAAGTATTGGGCTTTACAAAGTCACAATCTAAAACAAAAGAAGATAATGCTCTAAGCACCAATTTCGGGGTCTACGTCTCCTTCTACTGGAGCTTTCCACTGTGTCGGCTCCCCCAACGTTGAACTCTTCCTCTAAGCTATTATAATCTGAAAAAGACATTGTTTGTAGGGGTGAGCACGAAACTCTGTAGGAACATCCTCCCAAAATCGAACAAAATTTTGAAAGCATGTAAAACAAGTCGGTCTTATTTCACAAATAGCGTATATAACCTTTTGAAGTAAAATCATGACATTTTAATAGATATTTAGTTTACGAACAACAATAAAGTTAAACTGAAAGGTGAAACTAATTACCAACAATGAGTCATACAATTTTTAAAAGTAAGCTAATACCCAACACATGATTTAGTATTGTCCTCTTTGGCATGAGCATCCTTACAAAGAACCTCTCACCCTCAAGGACTTGTTTCTCTGGCATGAGCATCCTTACAAGGAACCTCCCGAGAAGACCACATATTGTCGTCTTTTGGCATGAACATCCTTACAATGAACCTCTCACCCTCAAGGTTTGGTTTCTCAAGCATCCTTACAGGACACCTCTCGAGAAGACCACATATTGTCCTCTTTTGGCATTAGCATCCTTACAAGGCTTCTCACCCTCAAGGATTTGTTTCTTTGGCATGAACATCTGCTTCAACTTTAATATTGTAAACTCAAGCACAGGTTGACCGAAGTAATATATTTATCGAAAGATCGAGGTCGAACCCTCAAGGAATTGTAACAAGAGGACAATAACACAAATTCTAAAACAAACTTAAAAATAAATGATTCGTTTGAAAAATTGTTGAGTGGAGAAAATTAATTTAAATAATTAAAAAAGTAATATAAAATACTAGAGCATTAGGTACTCCTTCTCAATTCCATATAATACTGATTAAATACTCAAATCTTAACTCGAGACAAGAATTAGATGTCGGTTAATTCAATTAACAAATCAAGTAAGAAAACCTAAAGTTATAATCGAAAGATTATTCAGGAACCTGAATAATCAACCAACTATATTATTTTATGAAATAATGATAATTACCTCAAGCATGGAATAACTAGTTATTTACTTGCAAGAAAATTCAAGCAATCGATGTACATGACACAACTCAAGAATTTTTACAGAATACAAACTTTGCTAAAAGATCAGAAGTTAAATTAACAAAATATCATAAATCATTAAGCACAAAGTCAATAACAGTACCGTACTTCATTGAGAGGTCCTCCCTTAGTCCTAGCGTAACCTTCTAGCCAGACATGACAAACTAAAATCAAAATAAAAAGATGAAAAAAGAATCATCCCTCATCTAAGATGAGAACATCTATTTATAATCAAATAAATCCTAGGTATAGGTAGGAGATCTAGGGTTGGCTTGGAAGAAATTCCTTTAGCAAACAGAAGTCTTGTAAGGTCAAATCCCGTGCATAAAATCTTTGGCCTCGCGGGTACAAAATTTGTCTAGACTTCGAACTGGAATTTCGCATATTTAGAGGCTGAATCACGAAATTTTTGTGAAATACACTTTTGTAGTCCTTGGAGTCTTCTTTCCAACCCCGCAAAAATAAGATCAATCGGATAACGGAGTCAAAAGTTATGACCAAAATACTGAAGACATGTCAAATCCTTAACTTCTAGGATACTTTCCAAATCCAACTTTAAATGGGTTTTCTTCAAACTTGAACTGTTATAAGGATTGAAAATGTTGATTTATTTTCAAGTCTTCCTATCTCAATCTTGACTCTTCAATCCTTATCAATTATGATTCTTCTTCTAGTGATTGTTTCACTTGCATTATTCCTTATTACTTTAAATCAACCAATTTACCTGCAAAATAAATCAAACAACTAGAAAAAGTATCAAACTTGAAAATCAAAGAATTTAAACATTTAATCATAAATAATATGTAATTAGTCAATCATTAAATATAATAAAATAGCAATTTTGATGGTTAATCAGCATCCTTATAAGGAATCTCTCATCCTCAAGGTCTTGTTTCTTTGGCATGAGCATCCTTACAAGGAACCTCTCATCCTCAAGGCCTTGTTTTATTGACATGAGCATCCTTACAAAAAACCTCTCACCCTCAAGGACTTGTTTCTTTGGCATGAACATCCTTACAAGGAACCTCTCATCCTCAAAGTTTTGTTTCATTGACATGAGTATCCTTACAAGAAGCCTCTCACCCTCAAGGACTTATTTCTTTGGCATGAACATCCTTACAAGGAACCTCTCATCCTCAAGGTTTTGTTTCATTGACATGAGTATCCTTACAAGAAGCCTCTCACCCTCAAGGACTTCCAAACAACCATACCAGAAATACAATACCAACAATTTTCTCAAATAACCAGTCATTCCACAAATCCCCAATTTACGAGCAAATTTCAAAAATTTCCAATTCTCACCAGTGATATTCCCAATAGAACAAATTTAAGAAAATGCACAAGTGATCATCACTAATATCATTTTAATACTCAACCCAAAGCACTAGAGTTTTAAAATCAAGATAAAGTAAAAATAGAGGGTGAAATCCATTTTTTTCTCAAAAACAGCAAGAGATTTTATTGGTATTCAACCCTAACTTTGTGTAAAACATGATAATATTTGTAAGAGGACCAAAAAACAAAGAACTCATAGCAAATACATATGAATAGGAGTCAAAACATGTATATTTATATAAACCCTAGCATCAATGTAAGAGAATGAAAGAAAACCCCTACCTTGAAGTAAAGACTCCAAAGTTCAAATTAAAAGTCCAAGCCCTAGAGACCTTGTAACGCCCAAAAATCCACCTTCGACGACATTACTATTTAAACCATTCATATCATGAGAGTAACTAATAAAATTCATAAATACAGAAAGTTTCATTCATCATACATAGTGTCTACATTATCATCCAAAAGAATATGTCAAACTATGACAATTACATCCCAAAATAAAGTGTTGTTTTGCAGCGGAATAAACGTAATATCGTTCCAACAATGTCTCAAATCGTATCTCTTAGTATATGACATAAAGAGAGCCACTCTAGACCATCCCCTCGGGATCCACACTTCCATCCACTTGAGCTCCCTAAGCTATCTGCTCATCGACTCCAAGATCTTCCTCTAAACCGAAATCTGAGAATAAATATTATTTGTAGGAAGTGAACACTAAGCTCTGTAGCAACATTCTCACAAACTCGCACAAGGTTTGAAAAACATATAAAACAGTGTGGTCTCAGTTTTCAAAATATCATATATAACTTTTGAAAGAAAAACAGTGATATTTAAAAAAAATCTATAGTTAACGTAATAACAATATATTAAATGAAGAGTACAACCAAGTTACAAATAATAAGTCGTTTTCAATGACACACCATTTCTAACAAGTTCTGGTGGAATCTCATACTTTCAACAAATTCTTGTAGGAATCATGTACCATTAGCCACAATCAACCATTTTTCACAATGAACCATAACCCACAATTTATATATATGTATCTTAGGTATTATGTAAGATCTCGCATGAATACACCCATTGAGAATATCCTAGCCCACACACACACGCATCCTCGCAAGGATACCATCTTTAGGAATGACGTGTATCATCACAACGGCAGTGACGAAATTCAACCCAAAAATAGTATACTAACCCCAGCCACGGTATCCGTGAGCGAATAGTGGTTTGGTCCTCGCAAGGCACCAACCCCACTACGAGTGATAGGGAATGTTCAAACCCACTCAAACAAATCTATCCCACTCTACGATATCCGGTCAACGGTCACCCATGTTCATCCAAACATCATACAAGAGATACAATATCAACCAATTTCTCAAATCACAAGTATTTCAAAAACTCCCCAATTTCATAGGTATTTTTCAAATATAACCTCTCAAGAACAATAAGCAAGAAATCATCAAAAGATATAGTTTTATGGTTCTAATAAAACACTAGAGTTTTTGAAAGCAAAAATAATTGAATATCAAGTAGAAAAATCAAGATCAATTGATTTATCTAGTGGAGAGATCAAGAACAATGAATATCGAATAGAGAAATCAAGAACAAATGATTTATCAAGTAGAGAGATCAAGAACAATAAATATCGAGTAGAGAAATCAAGAACAAATGATTTATCAAGTAGAGAGATCAAGAACCATGAATATCAAGTCTTGAAATCAAGCCCAAACCAACATCCAGTTTATGAATCAAGAACAACAAGAAGAAAAATTCATACTTCTTGAAAAACTAGTGTTTGGATGTCAAGAACAAATGTTTAATGGACATCAAGCTATAACTTTCATCTAACATGGTAAGATTTGCAAGAACAATCAAGAAACAAGGATTACATAACAAATATTTATGATTAAGAGTCAAAACTTGTATATATATAAGTCTAAATATCAAAGAGCAAGAGTGGAAGAACTCTCATACCTTCTTCTTCCTTAGAATTCTTGAAGAACTTGAGGTTTTGATTCACTTCAAGATGAGAATTCCTTTTGATCTTGTGTTACCTCCCTTTCTTTCTTGTTTTTCAAGTCTTTCTAGGGTTGTAAATGGTGTTTGGAGGCTGAAGGAGGCGGCCTTATGTATTTATAGAGGTAGAAAATATCTCAGTCGACTTGAATCTAATGTTCTGATACGTCGATCACGTTCAAACGTCATTTGGCGTTTGAAGGTTACTAGTGCAAATTTATGTTTTACGTTCGAACATCCTTTGGCTATCAAACGTTGGTTGCTCCCAATACTTTTTCATTTCCATTAGACAAGCTTCTAGTACTTTTGTTTTTCCATCAGACAGATTACTGGAACGAACAATCGTTCGAACGGACTTTCATATTCGAACGTTCGTCGTTCGAACGTACTTTCACGTTCGAATGTCATATCAGTTTCTTCTATAACTACCAATGAAGTTTTGACCTATTTAAAGGTCGATTTGAAAAT
Source organism: Ilex asprella (assembly GCA_023539305.1). Classification (NCBI taxonomy): domain Eukaryota; kingdom Viridiplantae; phylum Streptophyta; class Magnoliopsida; order Aquifoliales; family Aquifoliaceae; genus Ilex; species Ilex asprella. The sequence continues at coordinate 12,025,390 of CM042197.1, read as the reverse complement.
TTTTCATGAAACACTCTTTTGTAGCCCTAAAAGTGTACTACCTACTGTCAAAATTTCAGATCAAATAGACTTAAAAATAAAAAGTTATGATCAAAACATTGGGGCAGTATCAAAACTCCCTTCCATTCAAATTCTCCCAAAGTGTGCTTTCACTCCGGAATACTTTCAACTTCTACAACATACCTTATTATCTCAACTAACATTTTTATTTCTATTCTTAAAATTCACATAATTCATACATACTTCATTATATATATTAGCAGTTCAATAACATAATTACGTTACTATATAACGATAAGAATATGAGGGTTTACAAACCTCATTTCTCCTCTTTCTTTTTTCCTTTATCTTCTCCTAGAATTCTAAGATGTTTAGGGTGAGAGTGGAATGGAAGAATGGGATAATATGTAGTGAAAAGTGGTGTTTTAAATGGCCAAATCCTGATTTTTACTGTACAAAATTTTTGGGTTTCTTTCGGGCATACTGGACACATTATTGGTACGTACAGTACCATTACACAGCACTGGTACGAAAAACTCTCTGGATCTCGGGGTACTGGTACACAGTACCAGTATGCTGTACCGGTACAATTTGTTCAGTTTTGTCGATTTTCTCTATTTTTAATTTTCAATCTTTTCTAAACCCTTCCAAAACCAACCTAAACTTATACAACATACATTTTTACATCCAACATAGTTAGTATAAGTTCTATTACAAACTATTTCATATATTCATAACTAAAAACTAAGCTTTATTTTAGCTAATATTTACAATGTTAGCATTTTCTACGTTTATAACATATATGGTTCATTCCTACGCCATTGCATATATTAAATTACTAAACAATTTTATCGTTATATCACTGTAACACACGTGGGGGTTTACAATCCACCATCTTCAAGAAAGTTTCGTCCAAGAAACTTACCTCAAGTAACGAACAAATGAGGGTACTTCTTGCACATTTCCAGCTCTGGTTCCCAAGTAGCTTCTTCCACTCCATGGTGATGCCACAAGACTTTCACCATTTGGATGACTTTACTACAAAGCACCTTCTCTTTGGTATCTGACTTGATCCGAAATGAGTACACCCAAGTGCAGGCGGTCAAGCTGTAGTAATAATTCGGTTTGAGTCCGGAGTCGAATCCACAGGGAATATGTTTTGGTGTTTTCAAAGTAAGCTGTGATGAAGACCGATTGTTTATAACCTTTTTGAGTTTTGTTAGAAGTGGATGGTTTCTTGAACAGAATATTGAATTCTTTTCAAGAGGTTTTTTTTTCTAGACAAAATATAAGATTCCAATATAATTAAAGTCATTATTTAGTTCGAGGTTCAGGATATGTAATAAATTATCCAGTGTATTATATTTGTGCTTTTTAACTCAACTAACTCCCGTGTCAACAGTGAGTTAATTGGAAGATAAGGATAGACTGGGTTAAAGCTCCATCCTTTTTATGAAGTGCAATGCTGGTGGAGATTGAGGAGTTTATCTTCAAAGTTC
>CM042197.1:11981059-11998891 GCA_023539305.1 Ilex asprella | reverse complement strand
CTCCTGTTGCCACAAAAGGAGGGTCTCGATATTATGTTTCTTTTATTGATGATTATACTCGTTATTGTTGAATTTATTTAATGAAACATCGTTTTGAATTCTTTGGAATATATACAACATTTCGAGCTCTTGTTAAAACTCAACATTCTGCTGTTATCAAATGTTTTAGGTGTGATTTGGGTGGGGAATACACTTCTAATGAATTTTGTAACTTGCTTGCCTTAGATGGAACTATTTACCAAACTTCATGTACAGATACTCCTGAGCAAAACGGTGTTACTGAAAGAAAACATAGGCACATTGTTGAAACTGCTCGTTCTCTCTTGTTGTCTGCTTCTATTCCTAGTATGTTTTGGGGTGAAGTTGTTCTTACTGCTGTATGTTTGATTAATACAATTCCATCTTCTCATATTTCAGGTGTTTCTCCTTTTGAAAAATTGTATGGGTATACCCCTGATTATTCTTTCTTTAGAGTTTTTGGTTGTACTTGTTTCGTTCTTCGTCCTCATGTAGAACGTAGCAAGCTGTCATCTCGATCTGCTATTTGTGTGTTTTTTGGTTATGCTGAAGGTAAAAAGGAGTATCGTTGTTATGATCCAATAACTCAGAAACTTTATGTGTCTCGTCATGTTGTTTTTCTAGAGCATATACCTTTCTTTTCTATTCCATCCACTGCTCATAGCTTGACTAGATCTGATCTTATTCGTATAGATCTTTTTTCTGAGGATTCTGATAGTTTGTCATCTCAGGTTTCTAGTACTACTGATCATTCTGCAGGTACTGACACTTTACTCTCCAACACACCTGAAGCTCCCTCTTCTCTTATGGTCTACCAAGTTCCGTCTGAGGCTGTGGATCCACCTATACGTCAATCCATACGCATTCGTAAGTCCACAAAGTTACCAGATTTTATTTATTCTTGTTATTCTTCATCTTTTACTTCCTTTTTAGCTTCTATTCATTGTCTCTCTGAGCCCTCTTCTTATAAAGAGGCAATTCTTGATTCTCGTTGGCAGCAAGCTATGGATGAGGAACTTTCTGCTTTGCATAAGACAGGTACTTGGGATTTGGTTCCTCTGCCTCCTGGTAAGAGTGTTGTTGGTTGTCGTTGGGTGTATAAGATCAAGACTAATTCTGATGGATCTGTTGAGCGATACAAAACTAGGTTGGTTACAAAAGGGTACTCTCAACAGTATGGTATGGATTATGAGGAGACATTTGCTCCTGTTGCAAAAATAACTACTATTCGTACTCTTATTGCAGTTGCTTCGGTTCGTCAGTGGCATATCTATTAGCTTGATGTTAAAAATGCCTTCTTAAATGGAGATCTTCAAGAAGAAGTTTATATGGCCCCCTTCCTGGTGTTTCACATGATTCTGGGTATGTTTGCAAGCTCAAGAAAGCATTATATGGTCTCAAACAAGCACCTCGTGCTTGGTTTGAGAAATTTTCTGTTGTGATCTCTTCCCTTGGTTTTACTTCTAGCAGTCATGATTTTGCTCTTTTTGTTAAGTGCACTGATGCAGGTCGTATCATTCTGTCTTTATATGTTGATGATATGATTATTACTGGTGATGATATTGATGGTATTTCAGTTTTGAAGACAGAGTTAGCTAGACATTTTGAAATGAAGGATTTTGGTTCTCTACGATATTTTTTGGGCATTGAGGTAGCCCACTCACCCAAAGGTTATCTTCTTTCTCAGTCGAAATATGTTGCAGATATTCTTGAGCGAGCTAGACTTACTGATAACAAGACTATAGATACTCCCATTGAGGTTAACGCAAAGTATTCTTCTTCTGATGGTTTACCTTTGTCAGATCCTACTTTATACCGTACTATTGTTGGGAGCTTGGTATATCTCACTATTACTTGTCCAGATATTGCATATGCTGTTCATGTTGTTAGTCAGTTTGTTGCTTCTCCTACTACAGTTCATTGGGCAGCTGTTCTTCGTATTTTGCGGTATCTTCGGGGTACAGTCTTTCAGAGCCTTTTACTTCCATCCACCTCTTCTTTACAGCTGCGTGCATACTCTGATGCTAATCATGGCAGTGATCCCACAGATCGCAAGTCTGTTACTGATTTCTGTATTTTTTTTTGTGATTCTCTTATTTCTTGGAAGAGCAAGAAACAATCTATTGTTTCTCAATCTTCAACCGAAGCAGAATATCGTGCTATGGCATCTACTACCAAAAAGATTGTTTGGTTTCGTTGGTTACTTGCAGATATGGGAGTTTCTCTTTCTCATCCCACTCCTATGTATTGTGACAACCAGAGTTCTATTCAGATTGCTCACAACTCAGTTTTTCATGAACGAACTAAGCACATTGAGATCGACTGTCACCTTACTCGTCATCATCTCAAGCATGGCACCATTACTTTGCCCTTTGTTTCTTCTACTTTGCAGATTGCAGATTTCTTTACCAAGTCGCATTCTATTTCCCGTTTTCGTTTTCTAGTTGGCAAACTCTCGATGCTTGTAGCTGCCGCATCGTGAGTTTGAGGGGAGATGTTAAGAAATATAGGGTTATTTTAATTATTAAGGGTAGAATAGTCTTTTATTTGTTTAGCCTATATATAGTCTCTTTGTATTTAGGTTAAAACACTACTTTGTATTCAATTCAATTATGCAGTATCAATGAAACCCTAGCCTTCTCTTTTCCTATTTCTTGTATATCTCTTGATTGTTTAACATGACCTTGCCCCCACCCCCTGCTTCGAATGAGTTTTGGGAATATTATGTAATCCCATCATTCCTTCCATTCTTAAAGAAACCTCCAAACATACTCAAAAACCACCGCCATCCATTAAAATCAACCCCTTGAGGAACAGTAATAGAACCTCCTTTACTGGGAGAATGGATTTTAGCTATCGTAAGGAACTTCCCAAACCTATTAGAATTAAGTTTCACCCAAAGATGATATGCTTTGTTGCTGAAGTTCCTCAAGAATAACTCTAAACTTCTCCATGCACAACCTCCTTAACCACACTGCAAAGCCAAGAAACACTTCTCAACCCAACCGCTATAGAGAAACTAACAAAATGAGATCTCTCTGTAATCTTAACTTTATCCCCCCTTGATTCTTCATCATCATCAACCTCAACTAGGAACAATTTCTGATCAATATTCACATCATTACTGAGATGCTTAAATCTTCTCGGTCAGTCCCCATCATGCACCAGCACCCAGAGAAGAAACCGTCACCTCATTCAATGTTTCCGTCTTTTCCACCATTTTATCTTAAATCTCGTGATTTATTCGTTACATGCTTTATTTTATTAGTTTTCTTATCCCACTTTCTGTCTCCAGGTGCAGTTAGGAAAAATGGTCGGAATCAAGTGGCCGTGTCTCAAACTAGGGTGGCTCGTACCATCTCTGTCAAGGATGTGATTTCGGTCTTAGAAAGGGAGCCTCAGATGTCGAAGTCTACGTTGATATATCGCTTGTATGACAAAATGAAGGCCGAAACTGTGGCTGAATAGTCCAGGTTGAATCCCAAAACTGTGAGGTCTTCAGCTTCAAGTACATCACAAGGCGTAAAAGAGAGCCATTCCCATGCCATTATGTTCACTATTTTGGTTAACGACTCATCAATTGTTGATTTATGTATATATAATACATGCAGAATGTCGTCGGATGCACAAAATTTACATCCCACCCTGCACCCCCCCTTTCTCCTTTTCTCTCACACTCCATCGAGCTCTTATAATGTGTTTATTAGTGTTATAGAAAGAACATTAGACCCCATTGAACCAAAGTCCTAAAGAGGCCCAAGAATTGGGGCTGACTCGATAGAAATTGAGGCTTTAGACATAAGTTTCAAATAGTTATAAATAAAAAAAAGACATAAGTTTCAAAATGTAAAATTTTCAATATATAATATAACTAATTCATTTAATTCTTCTTGTTGTATAATTGATCGAAAAAAAGATTTTATTAATTTAAATTTTTGAAAAAAAAATTATTTCACGTAAGCGTTTGTTTGTCAATAATATTATAACACTATATTGTTTCTATTCCAGTGAAACTCTACATTAAAGTTTATTTTTAGACTTTTAATTGTAAAAAAACACATGTAAATAATCAAAGGAAAATTGATCATATTTTTTAAGAACTTCTAAAAATTAAGAAATATTTTTTTAAAGGAAAATTGATCATATTTTGTTCAATGAAAATATGATACTTGTAATTTTTTTTATTTTTTATTATTTTTATAATAAATGACTACAAATGCATCAACTCAAGATATGCAGCTCTTAATTCTTTTTGGTATGATACAATAATTTTTTTTGGAAGATGCTAACCTTATTTCAAATTTTAATAAGTTAGAAACTTCAAGATGAAAATTAATTTTAAGACTGAACTGAAATTTATGGTATATGTTGGAGGCCAAACTGAAATTAAGATGATCCCAACAAAATTACCAAACAGAGGACAAAAAATAAAGGGTAAAAATCATAATTGGTCCATGAACTTTAACTTTAATATTAATTTAGTCCTTAAATTTTTAATTATTTTAATTTAGTCCCTCAACTACTAATTTGTATCAATTAAGTTATTTTATCAATTTATATTGTTAGATCAACTGGAGGTTAGTCCATCTAATTCATTGATCTAATAGTGAAACTATACAAAATTATTTAGTGAAATTTGAGACTGAATACTTCTTAAGGGACTTATAATGAGTTTAGTCCGTTAAGGAAACTTATTTGAAAATAAGTCTTTTTTTAATTTTACTAATAAGTAGTTAAGTCCACTATTTTTTTAAAACTCCAAAATACTCTTCTTTGAAAGCAACTTTAAATTAATTTCTTAACTTGGGAATTGTATCCCTTAATTAACTGTCAATGAATATATGACAATAATTTTTTTTACATAAATTTGAAATTCAAATTCAAAAAACAACTGATATTCTCTCTCTATCTCTATATCTACTATTAGTTCCATATTCTCATGGACACCATAGCTTTTGTTGTTGCCATAATCACCATAACTCGTGCTTTTGAGCATTTCGATTCCAAGTTTTCTAATTGCAAAACTTACATATTTATTGTCATCAATGGCCACGCTTCTACAAGTTAACACATCATCTATCATCGATCTATACTCGATTTTCTCTTCATTATGTATTTGTTTCTACGTTGTGTGTTCACCTATAGATGTAATTTTTGCACGTATTTGGAATTTCTTATGATTTCGAATTTTTGTTTTTAAATTTTTTGGTTGGTTAATTAAATGCTGAAGAATTGAAGGCTTCGTCCTTTGATTTTGAGTTTGAATGTTACTATTTTTATTTTCAATTTTCAATGTTTCATATTACTATTTATTTGTTGACTATGTTACTATTTTGTTGAGCATGTTATTATTGTTATTTTTCAAATATTAATATTCAATGTTACTATTTTTTATTTTTGAATGTTAATATTTTTTTTTGTATTTGAATGTTAATATTTTCATGAGTATATTGCTATTGTTATTTTTTAAAATATTAATATTTAATATTTTTTCAAAATATTAGTATTTTTTTGTGTTTAGATGGTTTTTTTTTTTAATGTTACTATATGTGTGTGTGAGAGAGAGAGAGAAAGAAAGAGAGAGAGACATAGACAGATGTGAAAGAGATAATTTTAATGTTAATCAAACTCCTAAAATTTAGTCGTTGTTAATTTTTAAATTTATTTTAATTAAATATAACTATTAAGGATAATTTGGATAATTTAAAGCAAAAGGACTTGAGAGTAAACAAATTTTCTTGATGAAATTATTCCCAAATAAGGGATCGTCTCCCATAATTTTCAATTATTTAATTGAGCTAAAATTAATAATTGAGGAATTAAGTTGAAATGATTAAAAGTTCAAAATCAAATTGAAATAATGGCAAAATTTAAGATTTTTATCCAAAAATAAATAAGGAAAGTGGTTGTGCTCTCTCTTTCTCTCTCTCACATCACCCAAAAAGATCGCCCAAATAATAAAAATTGAATGCAAATGTGATACTATATCAATAATATTAATCTAATATAACCAAATAATAATAAAATATTTAATTGACAAGGTAAATACTATTTAAACAATTGTTTGCGAGTAATTACTTACATTAAGAATTGATTAGTTATTTTAGTTAAATTAATTTTTATATTTATTTTAATATTATTGATCGATCATACCGTCTTATAATGAATATTTTCTCCCAAGATTAAGAACACTTGGAACCCTTGAATACCGAATGAATCAAAAGCAGCGTCGATACACATACATACTCAACTATATTTTGTTTACACACAGCGTCGAAACCAAACAAACAATGGAGGAACCAGTGAAGGGAACGGTGACATCGCTGTCTTCTTTAGTACCCGCCGAGGAAGCCCAGAAAGCATCGAGGCGTGTGCTTGACGCCATCTACGAACGCCGAGAACAGCTCGACCAGCTCAACAGTTTCATCGCCGACAACACTAAACTCGTCAACCTGGTCCAGAAACTCCCCGAAGAACTCCACCATGACATCATGGCAAGTCTTAAAAAAGAACCCACTAATTTTTATTGCATAAATTCGTTATTGTCCATTTGATCTCTTGTTTATTTCATATATGCATTTCGGATTGCTTCGCAGGTTCCGTTTGGAAAGGCCGCTTTTTTCCCCGGTCGTTTGATTCACACCAATGAGTTCTTGGTAATTCTTTAGTTTCTTTTTTTTTACAGATTTACAGAATTAATATATAGGTGTGTATCTGCCGGCTCTCTAAGTAATCTGTTACGATATGCAAGTGGGTGGAAATTGAGCTTTGGAAACAGAACTGGGGACAAATACATTAGATTCAAATTAGTATGTTTTCAATACCAATTCCAAAATCTCAATTTTATGCTGCTAACTCTGCCATTAGCATCAGTATGGTTGGCAGCAATTTTGTTCGTGGAATTGTTTTCCGGGAAAAGTGAAAGGAAAGAAAAGAGAAATAAAAATTTTAAGAAGGCTTTTCCAGCTTGTATTAGATTTTGAAGAAAATTAGTGGGAAAGCCCTTAGCTTTTATGCAGGAAATTATTTACAAGCATATGTGTCCGGTAGGAAAGTAGTCATGGTAGAACCTAGGCCTAGCATAATGCAATACAACCCGATTATTGGATATAAATTGACACGAAATTAGCAAGTTTGGGTTTAACCTTTACGGGTCAGGTGATAAACTGGTGGACCCGTCTTAGAAGCCAACCGTTTTCGGGTGAGATATCTCAACCCCATTTATCACTCAAATAGGTATACTCATATAGTAATTGGGCTGTCAAAGATTCCAAGCTAACTAGACTAGGTCTTGATCCTGTTCACTTTTGATTTTAGAAGTCCACAATTCCTGGTCCAACCCACACCTTGGATGCCCCAAGTCCTAAATGAGTGGTGATTTCTCTTTGTCTGCCTCCATCTAGTTTTTCCCTCTCTCTCTCTCTCTTATATCTTCTAGCATGAATAAATGTGATATATATACGACTCTTGTGTTAGTTTGTAACCTAATTTGATATTTATTAGCAGGAATAATTGCTTGAAAAGGTGAAATGTATATATAAGTTTTTATGACAAACGGGTCAAATGGGTCAGTAATGGTGGCGAGTTAAAAGGGCTGTTGTAGGAACCCGAATCGACTTGTTTATTTATTGGGTTACACGAGTCGTATCGTGCAACTCATTTAATAAACAAGTCATGTTCAGTTTTGTGATTTCCCCTTGTTTAAATAAACAAGTCATAAATGAGTTGAGTGGGTTTTGACATGAATCCTCCAAGTCTAAGACCCGACATGATTGTCTGGCCTAGTAGAACTCACACTTCCCCCTACAACCCAATGTCGAGAAATGAGAATTCTTGCGATTTTAATTGTATTTTATTGTTGTTGTTGAGTTGGTTAGCAATATAACTTTGGAATCATGTTTTCTTTTTTATTTTGTAATTTTTGTTTGGTTAATGAAGCCATGCCAAATAGCAAAGTTTGTGGACGGGATACGAATTAATCTTGTATGTAATTGTCACTATTTGCACATTGGAACTTTTGAACTAGTGGTGAGATTAGTGATATTTGTTTATGGCAGTAGTAATGGAGCATCATTGATTCTATCAAGAAATAGTGCAAAACTGTTTTGAAATGACTTTGTGAACTATCTGGATATTGTGATTGAGAATCACTTTGCGATTAATATCTTGAACAAACCTGTTTTAATTTGATATAATTTGACCACTCAAGTAATATCTAGTTCACTTGCAGGTACTTCTCGGAGAAGGTTACTATGCCGAAAGAACATCCAAACAAACAGTAGAGATGTTGAAAAGAAGAGGAAAGGTTTTGGAGTCCCAAGTGGAATCCCTCAAGGCCGTAATGCAGGATCTTAAGGCTGAGGCTTCATTTTTTGACGCTACAGCTGCTGAGGCAGTGGTAACCTTTTCAATTTTTGATTTTTTTGTACCTAAGTACCTTTATGATGGTAAGTATGCTGAGTTAGCATATTAAACAAACAAGTGTGAATTTCATTGACATAAACCATTATGGCTCTGTCCGGTGTAAAAGAAAACCAGTCTTGGAGGTAAACCATTGGACCTTCAGGAGAAGGAAGGTGTATTGGAAGGAGAAGCCTGGAAATTTGGATCAATCCAAGGCAGGATAATTAAAAGATTCGATTTCCTGTCAAGTGATTCTTTTATCATTATTTTATACTTAAGTTATGACCTTAATACTAAAATCTAGTGGAGGGGTATTATTGTCTTTTCAAGGCTTTGAAAGTTGGCTGCTATATGAGCCTTTTGTATTGTGGGTTCTTCTACATGACTCTGGTCAGATTTGATTGGTTAGTTGGTCCAAAATAAGGGCTCAGTCTCTATTTTTATTCACTAAGATTTACTTGGCTACAAGTCCCCCTGGTCTCCAAGTCAAAGTGCTCCATATACGTGTTTTTAAAATTTTTTGCTAAATAGAGAAGGAATGGAGAAGTATTTTCTCCCCGTATTGGTATAATGAAGCCTAAGAACCTAGGTGTTGCTCCTGGGGTTTTCTATGCCTTGGGTGTACTTTGAGGGTATGCTTCACTTTTTGCTTTTTCTCTTGTTCTATTCCTTTTGTTGATTATTTAGTATCAACATCTTTAATCCTTCTTTAAGCCTAATAGTAGTCCTTTTCTTGTGAAGACTTTGTCTTTTTGAGGTTAAGGGTTCAACTCTCCCCCCCCCCTCACCCTCCCCAAAAAAGTTAAAAAAAATTGGTTTAAAAAAAAATGGTTGTACCATAGGCAAATAGAAGAACCTAACACAGCCCTGAAACACTGTTAACGGGGATCGTTCACAGCATTTGCACCAGCACGTCAAACGTTGTTATACATAAAGTTGTCCATGGTGCACCATGTCCCCCTTGATCCCCATCCCTAGTAGGATTGATTCATATCCAAGGAGAATAAAATTCACTTAAAAATTAAAGCCTATATAAGGGCACAGTTCATTAGGTCGGTTGGCCCAGTCATGACAGACAACAATTCTGAACATTGAGTAGCTGATTATGTCGGTCTGACAACATCCTACCTTGATCTGAACTGGTTGAGTTCTGTCAATTTACATCTTGACCGATTAACCTCAATCTTGACTGGTTAAGTCCATCGGGATCTGCCAAGCTCACTTCCAGCTGTCTTTAAACAACTTCCAACTGTCTTCAATTTTTCAACCATGTTTTTCCAAGTTTTCAAGGTAACTTCGACAATTTTCTTGTCTTCTCCAAATTCTGTAAAACCAACTATACTGCTCAAAAAACAGTTTACTGGTAAATGCAAGTTTTGGATAAAAAATATGCCAATGCAAATTTTGACTTTAAAGTCTAGGTAGAAGGTTTTGGTAGAATGGGGGAACCCAAAAAGTTGGATGCATGCTCTCCATCTTACATTTGCATTTGCGTTAAGTTGGTATAAGGAGTTAACCTATTTTTTAGCTGGCAATTTTGGGAGTCAGAATTTCTTCACACACACAGCATGTGTGTTCTTGTCATTTGCATCAAGTAACTAGGACAATTCGTCCATTTATTCATCCTTTGTTTGGACTTTACGGAATAACTTGTTTAAAGTTATTGGAGAGCCTTGGTTATCCTTCTACAGTGGAGAAGTTGCTGCATATTATGTTTTGGGGTTTTGTGCAGAGTGAATAGACTAAGGTTTTTTGGAAGTATGCGGAGATGATAGTTTATTGGTGTATTTGGCTAGAGTGGATTTAATTAATTTCCAATAAGTGTTCTCTTCTTCTAGATCTTGTCAGGGACAGAATTATGTCCCTAGGGCTATATCTACTGAGATTTTTAGAGTGATGCCCGTGTAGGATTGTCAACAAGATTGGATGATCATTCTCTTTTGGTTGTCTTTTTATTCTCGTTGTATTTTTTCTGTTTTTTCTCTTTTATGAAGATCTCTTGTCCTCCATGTTGTACATCTTTTATTCCCCTTTTAATAATGTTCTTCTTGCATCTAAAAGAAATAAATACCAGATTTTTTGTTTGGATAGCAAGTATCTGCTTTTTGCTCCCTTGCATTTTTTACTTGTGTTTGGATGGAAACACGATATAACATTGCCAGTTTTAGTAGTCTTACTATTGTGTTAATATGTTAAATTCCATGGATTCTCATTTTCTTCTGTGTTGGCTTTCCTAATTATTATAATTGTTCAACTATTGATTTTTTTAGTAATGGCTAACAGGAGGGTCTTGTGGAGATAAGGGAAGACTATGTTGAGGAGCCTTCTACTGAAAAGGCGTCTATAGCAGGCAGGTGTCCCCTCTCATTGGTTTATATTGATGACTTGGTATTGAAACCACTGTATGCAGCATAATTCTTTAGAACCTGGACGATTTGATAATTTATATTCTCTAGTCTTCATTTCCTAGTCTTGTATCTATATATTAATTTTTAATATTGGGTTTGCCTAGTCAATTATAGAAGTTTTAGTCTTGACATGTTTTAAGTTTCTGCATTTTTCATACTATAGGTAGTTTCATTGTTTAATTGAGGAAAAGCAATCCCTACTAGAATTGATAAAAATTTTGGTGCTTAAGTTTCAATTTCGAAAATAGGACTCTTTCGTTATCTGTGTTGCATCTTATTGATTTCAAAACTGGGGGCTTCACTTTCTCTATTTCATCTGGTTGATGAATAACTGTCATTGATGTGCTAAATTTATTATTTTATATTTTTGAGATTTCAGGTATGTCATTATTTATGCATTTATCTTCCTTTACCTGTCATGTAATTATACTTTAGCCCCTAATATCAGAATGGTTCATTGGTGTGCAACTTCAAAGCCAACCCACTAGCTCACAATAGGAATCTTTATTTTTGACAATCGTACCTCATTCATTTCATTGATTTTGTACTTTAAGCCCTAATATCAAAATGGATCTCTCATATGCAATAGCGTCCCAATTAGAATCTATATTTATGACTATACACTCCATACAACTACCTTATAATGTTATCTTCCGTTTTGGTTTATGCAATTATATGTTAAGTCAAACCAAACCAAACCAAATCAAACCAAACCTTACGTCCCAATCATTTGGAGTCGGCTCTATGAGTTTGTCATCACTATTTATTTCGATCATGCGCTATATGCTCATTTAAGTTAAATATTTTCATATATTTTCTTATTATTTCGTTCAATGTTAATTTAGGTATACCCCTACTTCTAGTACCATTAAGAGAAATTCTCATTTTTTTGAACCGGTGCCTCTATCGGCCTCCGTTGAATATGACCAAATCATCTTAATTTATTTTTTCTTGACTTATTCTCAATTAGAGTTATTCCTACCATTTCTCTAATACGGTCATTTCGTATTCTATGATTTCTAGTTTATTCATACATCCACTTTAGCATTCTCATTTCCACTACACTCATTTTGTCACTATGTTGTTTTCTCATTGTTCAACATTCTGTCTCATACAATATTGTTGTCATTTTGTCACTATGTTAATCCTTATTATCAAAATATATTATTCATTGATTTAGCATATGCAACTAATACATTGAAGTAGTGACGGTATATTTGGTAGTTTGTGGAAAGGAAAAAAGTTTAAGGTAGGATATTAAAGCAATTAAATTAAAGTAAGTAAGGGTGTATTTCGTAATATGTGGGAGGGAAAAGTCGGGGGTGTTGGAATATCAATGTAAAGGTATATTAGGTGGCTAGTTTGGGGAGGAAAAAGTTAAGTTGGGGAATCAATATAATGAAATTAAATATTGCCAAGTTTAAAGTGGTAATTTAATGGGGTAGGAATGGTAAATGGGTGGTGGAGGAAAAGGTAGCAAAGCCTAGGATAACATGGTAAATTTGTGGAGGGAGAACAACTAAGGATAAAATGATAAATTTATTTGGGGTAGGGAAAAGTTTTTTTTTGTGGGAGGGGAAGGACAATGACTAAGCCATCTTATTTATACTATAGAAAAGTAAAAACAAGAAAGAAAGAACACCAGTGTATTTGACTCCAATATGATATAATTTTGAATTTATAAGATGACCTCTTAGAGCATCTCCAATGGAGACTCAAACCCTTATAAAATTTGGGGGAAAAAAATGGTAAAAACCTTGATTTGGTATAGACCTTTCAAATGGACAAACCTTTTTTAAAGGAAGAGAAACTTAAATTTAAATGAGGACAGTCCCAAATTTAAAAGATGGTAAAATATGACCATTGAATTTTTACAAGAGTATAATCTTACCACTAAAGATTTGTGTTTAAAAAGAGTCTTCCTTTATTTGGTCTTGGGTATGAATCTAGCATTGGAAAAGGTTTTTAAGAGTTTTTTACCTTTTTTTTTAAAAAAAAAAAGGGTTTAAAAAAGGGTAAGGATTGGAGATGGTCTTACAAGCAAAAACATGATAGATATGAGCGTCAGATCTGTTGGTGCTGAATTGTTATAACCTTTATTTTTTTTGTTAGAGGTAGCATAGAAGTTAAAGACCTTCATTCAAATCTCAGAATTTTTAAGGTCCATGTTTCAGCGTGCAGTAGCTGCACCTACTTCAGCTGCTTCTTTTGTTTTTTGCTTTCTCCTTGAATGTCTACCTATTTCGATTTTCTTGTTCATGTGAGAGCATTGCCATTGGGTATATGAATTCTAATGGTTAGAATTTTCTGCTGCGGAGATATTAGCAAGTCTATAATTCTTGGAAGTTGCAGGGGCGCAATCAGATTCTCCTAGTTTCGCTGAGGCGAACAACATGGAAGCTGGGTCCGTAGATGAAGAATACACTCATATATTGTCCATCATGGATAAACTCGAGAAAGAAGAGGAGGAAACTGAAAATGCCAATGAACACAGTGAAGATGAGCAGAATGACACTGATTTCGGCAAGTGTTCTCCAGATCACGAGGTCAAAATTTCAGAGGTAATGTATTTGTTATTGGTTGTTGAAATGGGGGCACATCAGTTTGCACAAAATGATTACTAAGTTCCAAGAACTTACCACATATGTGCATCAGATAAGGGCTCCGTCATTGCCCTCAGAGGCTGAAAGTACGACCAGGGAAGATACCTTCAAAAATTTCTTTCAACAAGATTTTTCTGATCGGTTGGATGTAAGAAACTGGATCCTTTTATTCTCTATTTTTTATGATTGTGTGTTATTTTTGTCCTAGAAGCTGTAAATCATTTTTTCCTTCCAAATTTTGGAAAAATGCAGTTTGAAGGTTCAAAGGTGTATCCTCTATCTAAAGGTCAGTATATAAAGAGTTTTCTGTAGTTTAAACGCTATTTTGAATCATTGCGCTTCAAGTCTCCCTAACAAAAGTCCGCTTCGATAGTGCCATACTGGTTATGATGGATTTGATTTGACATGTTTCTCTTATAGTGTGAGCGCATAATCCTTGTTAATTTTTTGAATATGTTGCACGTTTTGGGAGCTTTCTTCTCTATTAGTTCATTAGTTATGCATAACAAAAAAATTATTTCCAGATACTTAGCTTGTTGCTGGCTTCTTAACTCATTGATTTCTTTTGTTGTCAAGCTTGTTGTTTTCCTATCAGTATGAATTTTGTTACTTTCATCAGTAACATTCTATGGAATTGGGAACAAGGAAGATTGTTGAAAATAAGCTATATGTTACAGATAGGATTTAAGCTGTGTGAGAATGTGGATTGTGCAATTGATATATGTAGGATCGAATAAATTGTTACAGAGAAGGCGGGTATGGTGAAATTATCCAAATGGCTTCTTGAAATAAATGTTGCAAGAGATAGGATTTCATTTTTGAGAGGGTGGATTGGAATTAAAGTTTTACCCTTTCATCTGTGGAAAAAAGTCGTCTTTAGGAAAATTGGAGAGTGGTGTGGCAGTTTGATGGAGATTGATCGAAACACTGTCTATGCATAATTTGTTCCAAGCTAATATTAGGGTGGATAGATGTGAGAGGTGTTATTCCATTAGTATTCAACGTCAAAGTCCAAGGTAAATGTTATCAGATTAAACTCAGGTTTATTTCAAGGCTTGGAGAGGATCTTAACGACAGGAAAAGGCTTTAGAGGCTATATGGTAGGACGAATGTTTGGTACACTATTCGGGAGGTAGAAGATGATGATGTGGCTAGGGTTTCATTGTGTGGCTTGGAAAGACAGGAGATTGTACATGTGCTCTATGCACTTCAGGGTAAAGAGAGGAAAAATGGGCTGAAGCTTTGTGATATTATTCTGGATTTTGGGCCAGTTAATAATGAAAGGGAGCAGAAGGTGTAACTTGTCACTGATGAAAGTGTGTCGGGCTAATCATGGCTTAGTCATGTCTGCAATTTCATCTGTAGTGGAGAGAAAATTGACAAGAAGCTGCCCGTCAGAGTGTAATTATGAACAAAATAATATTCGATCTCCACATGCTTTTTTTTTTCAGGGTTTAGGGCAGGGACAGCAGGGTTTAGCCATTTAGAGAGAGAATCTGTGACTTATCTCTAGGTTTTTTTTGTGGGTTTCCATGTCTTCTGCTGCGTTTCTAACCCAAATTCATCCAAAATCCTGACGTATCTGTTGATCCTGGGTTTTAATCGGATGGGCAAGATGCATTTTTTTTTTGCCTGGAAGTAATTTTGAACATTTCATGAGTAACTGGAACAAAGAAAGAAAAGGAAAGATGAGGAGATAGATGTCATGAATGCCCGTGCAGAAGAGGATTACCAAAGGATGACTAGGTCCAATACAAAGCTAGCTTTTCTGGGCTGTTTAGACTGAGAAAGTTAGGTGGATAGATTGTTTTATGGATGTCACTTGGTAGCTAGTGGATTTAACACTTTAGTGGAAGGCATGATGATAAGCATACAAGGTAGGCAATCATGAAAGCCAAATATTTTTGGAAAGGGTGATCTCTTACGTTATTGTCATTCAGGGAATTGGTGTGCCCAACATGTATGACAACTTTTGTGGCTTTGGTGGTTCTTGGTTCTCAATCCATTCCCGAGATTTAGATTGTTAAACGTTTTGTAAATATACCAAAATTGTACTAAAATCAAACAATATCATGCCAAAACTGAGCGTATCACCAATGGTTGGAATCATGAAATCGAACTTTACAAAAAGAATATTCCTTTCCAGTCGTATTCCCTCAAGGTTGACATTAATTCGGTTCAAAATCAAGTAGAAGGGGCAGGCCTCCACCTATGTTGGTTCCTATTAGTCGAGAGGAGGGGGAGGAGGGGATTGATGTGATTACTTGTATAACGCCCTATGTTATTGGCCCAAAATAGATGTGTTTAAATTTGAACCTGTGACTAAAAGCTTGTCAACTGAGCTGATAACATGTGCTAGCTAATGTCTTTTGGGAAATCAAGTATCTGTTCAAACAAAATTATCTTCGTTGTACTTTATTCTTTGGTCTTCCTGCCTTAGAAATAGTCCAATGTTGCTTAAACCTTTGTCCTCTTCTGAGCGATGCTATTGTAAGTGTTGAACTCTCTAGTCATCAAGAAGCTGAAAAAGCAAAAAGGAAATTTTAAGTAAAGACTGTAATTGATTCTATATTTCACATTTGTCAATGTGTTATAATTCATGATAATATTGAGTGTTTTTTTTTTCCAAATCCACTGTGTATATTGTTGGTTTTTGAATTCCACAATAATATATTGTTGTTGAGGTTCTTGGGCATATGGAACCCACCAATACTGCTAATGTCAATTTGCCTTCAATGGTGATTTGGTTTCTTCATTGCTGCCAAAATATAGATGGATCTTCACATGGCAAAAGTCCAGCATCTAATAAGTCCAATTTTACTGAGAAGGCTTTGAAGCTTCCTGAAGTGAAGGAGAATGTTGGCAAAAGTCCAACATTTAATAAGGCTTTGAAGCTTCCTGAAGTGAAGGAGAATGTTCAGGCTGCACCCGTATCAAAAAATGAGGTACCATTACTATCCATCAGAATCTTGCCACCTGGTCTCTCTCTCTCTCTCTCCCTCTAAGAATACAATGTTTTTCGTTATATAACTATTTTAAGGATGGGTGAAAGTTAAACCACTTGGTAGAGACTATGTAACTACTTGCATCTGATGCTGTTCTATATAACCTTATGACCTCTGTCTACATATGTGCCTGTGATACCATGTCACAATTGATGACATGGTATCACCAACCAATTATAAAACCCTAAATGGGAAAGGTGAACCCCACTTGGAATTACATGGCAAGAGAGTGGGAAGTTATTTGCTTACATGGCAAGTTAGTTATTGATTTTTGTGGGGTCTATGTGTTTATTTGTTATAATATTATTAGTTGGTGATACCACATCACCTTGCCACGTGGTTTCACGGTTGTAATGAATATTTTTTCCTGTGAGAGACACTTCATTTTTTTTCTTTCTGAACAATGATGCTCCTGAAGTATGTCAAAATTAGGTTTTTTTTTCAAAGCTTTTACTTTTAGTAGAAAAGACGACAGAAATGAGTGTCGTTGATTGTTGAAGGGCATTTCTCAATTTCTTAGCAGCAGCACCCCGCGTGTGTGTATGGGGGGCTCGTAAGTGGCAATCTTTGTTTGACTTCTGAAACATATTATTCAATTGTGTTGCAATCCAGGATCAAATTTTCGTTTTAGCATATAGTTTCTGTCACGTCAGAAATGGGGAAGTGTTGAAAATATTTTGGAAACATTTGGAAAAAACACCTAATCACTGAAAGGACAAGAAATTTAGTTCCTTGCTTGCAATTGGGTGATATATTTCAAAAATGCAGTTTCTGTAACACCCCAAAATACACCCTGGACGGCATTACATTATAATAACCATTTAAGCATGAGAACACTAATTAATCCATCAACATTACATCAATCATTTATATTGTAACAAAATTCGGGTAGAGTCTCCCTTGTACGGGGAGCTCTACCACAAAAACTCAACCTGTGCAATTCTACTATAATGACCACACCGGGTCCATTTGCATACCATAAAATTTAATTCACCAAACTTACAATTTATCCCAAAAGAATAGGCCAAGCTATGGCCTTTACATCCCCATAATCAAATAACTATGCTAATGCAGCGGAGTTACACAATATGGCTAAGCTTTACATCGTTTCAAAATAATACCCTAGTCTAGAACAAAATATAGGGTCCATCTAACAGTCCTCTTCGGGATCTACACTCCCGTCTTGCTGAGTCTCCCAAGGTACGGGCTCCTCGAGTCCTAACTCCTCTTCATGAGTACAATCTGAAATATTTGTAGGTAGGGGGGGTGAGTACAAGACTCTGTAGGAAAATCCTTCCAAACCCATTCAAGGTTTTGAAATCAAGCAAAACAGAGAGGTCTCATTTCAAACATACATATCAATGAAATTTGAAAGAAAATAAGGACATTTTAAAA
>CM042197.1:11950491-11980659 GCA_023539305.1 Ilex asprella | reverse complement strand
GAGTGACATACCAACAATATACTCAACACCTCATATATAATCAATTCTACAACTTTCCCAACTTTCACAAGCATTGTACATAATACAACAATTTAAGAAAATATACTCATTTCGCAAATCATGGTACAAAAGACAAGTTTAATGGAAATAGGCATGAGATCATCCATACTACCATTTTAATACTCAACACAAAGCTCTAGCATTTTAGAAATCAAGAGGAAGTGAAGATATAGAGAAAAATCCATATTTCCCCCAAAAACTAGGGTTTGATAAATTTTCAACCATTATTTTGTTCAATTCATGTGTGTGTTTGTACCAAGACTAAGAAACAATGAATCCATAACAAATACATACTATTTAGAGTCAAAATGTACATGTATAATAACCCTAACATCATTGGATGAAAATGGAAGAAAACCCCTACCTTGAATCTTGAAGAACTAAGGCTTGGATTCTTGAATATACTCTTAATCTCTTGTAATTTTCCTTTGATCTTGAGTTCTATCCTTCTCTCTCAAGTTATCTAGGGTTTAGAATGGGGTATGGACGACTAAGGAAGTGACCTAAAGTATTTATAGGCCCAAAGGTCGGACCAACGTCGCGATTTAAAACATTCAGATTTTTATCGGGTGTACCGGTACCCAGTACCGGTACCAAAAACCTTCTGGAATTGGGGTACCAGTATCCAGTACCGGTACCAAAAACCTTCTGGAATCGGGGTACCGGTACTACTCAGCAGACAGATTCTTCCTCCGTCTTCTAAGTTTCCAATGCACTTCATATTACCTTTCCCAAGGTTTTTCGACCTTCCGGATTCAATGGAAATATTATCTTAACCTAGAAACCTTTGGAAACTTATCTAATAACTAATTCCAATCTCAAATGTCTTTGAAATTTAAACTTCCCAAATCCATTTGTCTCCCAATTATTCATTTCTAATGTTTTAACCTATGTGATTCATTCTTTCGTCATTATACATATCCTCATTTTCACAATAATTATTTATCCTATAACTATATACATTTATAAAAGAAAATGCGGGGTGTTACAGTTTCTATCTTACATCTTCAAATTTCCTTAATGCTTTTAAAAAAAAATGCATTTTAATAGTTTTGGAAAATATAACCTGGCGGTGACCCATGCTGATAACCACATCATATTCTTTAAGAAACACATTACAGGATGTATCAAATGCAACAAGAACCTGTTTTCTTTACAAAATGGGAAAAAGTTTTAGAAAAATGTCTTAGAAATATGTCTGAATTCTGAATGCGTCTGCCTTTTTTGGTTTCACAGGGTCCTGTTCACACTTCTGAAGCAGGCAGTCATAGTAGCAAGGCATGTTCCCTTGTAATTATATTTGGTTGATTGTTTAAACAGAACATGAGTTGATAATGAACTTTAACCAACTTTTGTTATTGTGCAGGCTTTTCCTGGTTCTATTGTAGAGCGCAGTCCTAACATTGGAACAAATCCTATTGAACAAACTACCGCTCATGACTCAAAGCCAGTTTCCAGATTCAAAATGCAGAGAAGATGACGCAGATATTGTTCATAAGAAAAGTGTTGATATCCCGCTTCGTCATTGGTTGCCCTACGCCTCCCTGAAAAAATGATAAAAAGATAAAAAGAGGCTGGTCATTGGAGAAGATCAAACTGCTTTCTTGAGAGTTGAAATCTCAACAGCAAGAAGAGTATTACTGAATGAAATGATTTGGAAGAAAGAAAAAAGGACTAGAAGGATGATATGAAATCTGGAAACAACAGCTTGTTATCAAGGAAGCCAACTCTGGGACATAGGTTTTATCTGGTAATGGCTTAACAATGGAACTGATTGTTATGGCAGTTGGCAATCTAGAGATGATATTGGGGAAGAGGATGAAATTGGTATCATGAGAAGAAACTTTGGTGACGCTTTAGATAATATTACTGGTGTTTTTGAAGTGAGAATTCTTAAATCTTTTATGGTACAAAGTATAATTCAACCTTCAAGGAATGCAAAATATCTGATGCATTCTTTGGTAACGTTTTTTAAAGTATTTTTTATTTTTTTTGTACCAAATATTACATAAAAATTAGCAAATATTACCAAATAGTATGTTTTTTTTCTAAAAAAAAGGTAATTTTTTATATATATATTAGCAATGTACAACGTGCATTGCAAATGAAAGTTTTTGTTAAAATATTACATAAAAATTTAATTATATAGTTAAATTAGATATTATGTCATGTTTATCATATTTAAATTGTTTGTATTGTAGATGAAGAGAAAAAGATACATATATCAAATTTTTTGGCATTGGAGATGATATTGTATCAATGAAGTTGTTGAATTGTATTAATATTGGGATTTTAGGGAAAAAAATAATATTTTTATCTAAAAGTTTTACAAAGATAGAGAGGTTAATTTGTTATTTAAGTACAAAGAGATATAATGGTAATTTAAATATAAGAAGATATGTTAGCTTTTATAGTTTTTTATAATGGTAAAATACTGAATCAAAAAAATTTTAATGTTAAGGTACTTTTATTAGTAGTATAGATATAGATATAGATATACAAATAGGACCACTTTATCAAGTATATGAGCCTCACCAATGTCAAACACACTCCACTTGCTCACGACCCAAAAATCAAACTGCCATGATTCCTGAATTATTAAACTTTGTATAAAGAATCTAACCACCAATCTAATCTGAACCTCCAAATAGCTTATAAGATTCTTTTTGTGTTAAAAGTGCTGAGATCCAAAAAAAAAAACTGCACCTGCTAAAAATAATGCAAGTAAATCCCCATCTGGGAAATCAACAAAAAAAATTCTTTGATGTGCTTTCACAAGAACAAGGTCCTCCAATCATAAAAGTTAGACGATAATAGACCTTTTGATGCACTTTGGAGAAACACAATGTATGTATATTTTTTTATGTATTAGTGTTTGAGTGTCTGCAATTTGTGTATTAGTGTGCATATCTTGTGCAAGTACGCTTATTTTTTGTTGTATTAATGTGTGCATTTTAGTTTATTAGCTTCTTTTTGTATATTAGTGTTTTTTTTTTTTGTGCCTATTTAAAAAAAATACTTCTCTAAAGATGCTTACCACATAATTTAAGTCAGTCTGTAGCAATTGCTTCATTGCCAACGGAAAAAAAAAAGTAGGGAATAAAACAGTTGGGAGAAGAGATCAGTTAGTTTTTATTTTGCCTTAACCTATATGTACATGATACCAGGGTAAGTCTGAGAGAACCAGAAAAGAAAATGCTACAGTAAATTGGCTTCTCTAAATTACAAGAGGTGAAGATCTATGTACATGATATGGTACTGTATAAATCACAAATATTCTGTTAACAAGCAAGGGAAGAAACCATTCAGCCATCAGGCATCTTCTCCTTCCTCCTCTTGTAGCCTCGAAGCACTTTTTCCCGTTCTAAAGGAGTCGCTGACAATAACCATTTGCTAAATTCGACCTCTCCCATGCCCATGAACTGAGCGAGGCGGCTATACTGCCCCTTCTTCTGCATCTTGGATGAACCTGTATTCTCCTTCCCATCTATTGTATCTGTTTTCCTTATTCCAACGGTGGGAGAGTATGTCTGCCTCAAGGTTTCCTGAGACATGCTCAGATCTTTCTTTCCTTGGAGCCCATGTCCGAAGTTGACAATATCTTCATTACGATGAGCATATACAATACCTGAACATCAGAAGCATCAGTTGGATCAAAATAGTAGAAATATATTAGTCGCAAGATCATTTTATTCTTTCTTTTTCTTTTTTTTTGTGGAGGGGGGGAAGGGAGTAGGGGGGCAGAGATGAGGTTGGAACCAGCAACAATCTGTAGGCGGGAGTGAGCCCTGAACATTGGGCCACACCATCACCTCATTAGTAGCAAGATCATACTAACATACACGCCATCATTCATAGTTCTTGTATGCAACCATGCCAGCAGTCAATCCTCCTGTCTTCTTCAGATAACATTACCTCAAACTTCTCATGAACCACTTACCCAGGAAAAAAAAACTTCTCATGAATGATAGGAAGGGGGAAAAGCAAGATGAAAAGGAACTCACCCATCTCTTCAAGCACTGGTTTCATGGGTTGATTTCTCTCCACTTTTCTTGGCTTACTGGTTTCAGATGCCAACACAGCTGTTTCCGTTGCTATTTTTGAAGGAACAAAATACATCCCAAGATCAGTCAAATCCTGTTTTGCATTCTGATGGTGCTCATTTTCCTGACCTTGCTTTTCATGTAATTCAATGATTTCACTAGTGAAAAGCTTGTCAGACAAATCACGAAATAGATTGCAGATTCCAAAAAGCTCGCCTTGAAATTCCTTGCAATCCTGAAAAATAAAGGGATTGAAAAGAGAAATTCATATTTCACCACGACATTGCTATAAGACTCCAGAGTACTGCGAGAACCTAGGTAAATCATTTCCCAACCTGGACACCTTCAAAATATCTTTTTTCTATTTTTCCAGAAACAGCAATGTTTGATAGCTGCTGTTTATACACCTGCCGCGAGTAAATAAGTTCCTCAAGAGAACCAGCTGCAAGAAGTCGGAAAACGACAACATGCCGCTTCTGCCCAAAACGAAATGACCTGTCCTGCGCCTGCAAGTCCTGAGCAGGATTCCAGTTCGGGTCAAATATTACTACTCGATTTGCACTGACAAGATTCAATCCAAGCCCACCAGCTCGAGTTGATATAAGGAAGACCTAGAAATGGAAATTATAGTTCCTTAGAATATAGAATTGCAAATAACCTCACTCTTCAGTGTATAAAAGTTCACCTGTTTGCTCGGACTTGAATTGAAGTCATCAACGAGAGACTGCCGCAGGCCAGTAGGAGTAGAACCATCAAGTCTTGAGAAGCAATATCCTTTGCGTATAATGAACTTCTCCAGTATGTTCAGCATCCTGCAAAGAGTTGTCATACTTCAGAACCAGAAGAATCCACGCACATAATGAGAATACAAAACAAACCTCCTGACTGAGCATCATAAATGTCAAGTCATCTTATTGCTAACAATTGAAATATAAACCAAGCCCCCGGACACCAAAAAAACCCAGCTATTTAATTAAAACCATAAAGAGAATTGATCACTGGGCTATCACCAAGCAACGAGCCAAAAGCCATAGTAAAAGTGAGTGCATTGCATCTCAAAAGGGATGGGTGAAAACTATCCAAAATGCCCCTCCAAATAATTAGTTTTAAAAAAGGAGGGGGGGGGGGGGGGAAGAAAAGAGCATTTTGAATTTGCATGGGATGGTTTTCCTTCATTTCAGCAATCCAGGCTCATGACACTCTGACTTTACACATTTGCATGGAAAGATCATTATTCCTACTGATGTCCTCAGGAATCTTGGCGAAAACTTGCATCTGGAGAGAATTTGGTATTTCGCAGTGCTGGGAGTCCAATGAATCCATATAACTAGGTCCTTAAGTACTTGGTCTCCAAAATTCACTTTTACATCTAACATATCTCACATGGTGGAGGTTTAATGTTGGTCACTTGAGTTTGCTAGGTATAGCTTGGTTTATGACATTTCTATTAGCATTTTCCGAGAATGAATGGGGAATGTATTTGCCAGTATTCTTCAATAGAAGCATTTTGATATCATATTTTCATAGTTGCCCCGGCCAACTACCCTGCTCCTAGATTCACCCCAAAATGATCCTAATCTTCTCTTCCTAAAGTTTCAAGGGCAAATTATGGATTATCATATAACCCATAACCCCTGTGATTGGGTACCAAACAGCAACTGTTACATTTTCCATCTATAATAAATAAACATGCTGACATAATGACTCAATTACAATTCATCCAAACAACTCTTAGTCTTTATTGGGAAGAAAAACATTACACATATAACCAAGTAACTTTATCTTCTTCCTCCTTTTCATCCTCCTCTTCCTCTCTCACACACCCATACACAACATACACACGCTACACAAGCACACATACATAGAGTCGCACATTTCAAGAATCATCAAAGCATTCTATCTTTTTGTTTTAATATGGACACAAGGAACAACTACAGAAGCCCCTATGCGATGGCTTGAACACACCCTCCCTCTTATAAGGAGAAATGTCCATACTATTGAACAACGGCCCCCCTCAAGATGAACTCAACAGAGAAGAGGGGAGGACGCATATTTCTTATTTACAAAAAGAGAATGAACACCTTTTTAAAAGTGTTTGCACTACATAGAATGAGCAAAATCAAAAAATTGCGTTGGCTTAGCATGTGTCTCAAGCATAAAGTGTACTTCCATACCTCTTATTACATAACCAACAGCAGAGCATACCAATTCCAGCACTATACCTTCACCAAAATCATGTAATGTGGTCTCCTATGTCTCATTTGAACTTTGTAATAAATTGAGATGAAACAGAAAGGGAAGAACAAAAAGAACTACAATACAACAAGCAGAAGAACTGGTTTTTTATTTAATGTTCTTTTTTTTTCTTGGAGGATGTTGTTGGGTGGGGGGGGGGGGGAGGATGAGCAGAGGAAATGCATATACTTGAAGGGCATAAAGAGCAGTAATGTGGCATATCACCTTACAGAGTAACTGAATAGAAGAATCTTATCACCCCGCAAAACCCAAGAGAGCATCAGTTTTTCCAAAGCTCTCATTTTCCCACAATGTTTAACATCGCTCAGCCCCATAAAACTCTCATTCTGGGTGTATCCGCCCACCAAATCAATGTCACTACCAAAGACAGCGGAGGCAAACTCTGCATCCTTCATCTGTTTATCAGGGTCATCCCTGGGGTTGGGTTTGATGAGCTCCAGGTGATTGCTTATCTGTCAGACAACTCTGAAGTGTGAACATAATAGAATTCAAAGAGGAAACATCACATAACAGAATGCAAAAAGACATATGACACAGCAAGAAAGAGCCATGTGAAGAAACAATTAGTTCCCCTAGTTCCCCGCCTACTGTAAGCTACAAAGACAATATCCTATTGTCCACACATCTCATGCACCGTTCTAGATTTCCAATTCCTAAACCAAGAGCAGGCATACAATACATAATTAAAGGAAATGTTGAAACAGCGCCCTTAGTGGTCTAAGGAAAGAACTTCTTATTATCAAACATTTATTGGAAACTTTTAAGGACTACTCTGCAAACAGAGGCTTAAGAGTTGGGAAAATTGTCCAATGGAACAACCTTGCAGCTGAAATTAACCAAGAAACATGCCCCAATACAAAGACGGAAACACTGAAGGCCCCAGGCAGGCCATGGCACTCCCCCTGTACTTCTACCAACCATTGTATATATCCGTGATAGCTGAAGAAGGAGCTCCATTTATGTAGTACATTGGCCATCCCAAGATTATTCTCCTACTAATTAAATACCATTAGGTTATTATACTTCTAGACTCTTTCATTAAAATAGTTCATTAGTAAATGAGAAAAGTCTACCCATTTTTGATAGATTGGCGAGAGTTAAGCTTAATTTTTTTGTCATGAATATTGTGAAATTAAGTTTTGAAACAAGGTGGTGAATGATTTTCTCATAGATTCTTTAATTGTGTAAACAGGAAAGGAAATTGCAAAAAAAAAAAATACAATTTATTCAGTTTTACAATTTACAATTTATTCAATTTAATTATGAATGATTTACAATTTTTTATTATTAAATTAATATTGTTTGTCCAACATATTATAGATTTTAAATGAATCTAGGAGGTATGAAGATATTTCACTTTGTTGGTATCAATTTATATACACAGGATTTGGCCCTCCCAAAAATAAAATCCTAGTTTGATTCGTGTCCCAATAGGCAATAGACACTAAAGGAACATGCCTGATGTCATGAGATATGTCTTGTATGTTCAAAATATGAACCTCATACAAAACCAAACATTAGATGTTTTCCTCGAACTTCAACGATTCTTGCACTACCTCAATGCCCACCCACCGCACATACTCCTGTAACTCCCTACAACAATTCTTACAAAGGAACCTTTTTAGTCAGAATAAGTTAAATCCAACTCCTCAGAAGGTATGTAAGTTTGTCCAATGTGTTCAACACTTGAGCTAAATCATCCAAGACATGAAGCAATCCCACCTAACACCCCAGGTACTCTATGAGGCTGCCACCTCCCAAATTAAACCCGACTCCTGTGACCACTGAAAAGCATAAAACAATATATGCAAATCTTCTAAGTTGGTCCTTCACACCATGAAAATTAATTAATAGAGTAATCTGGAAAAAAAAAAGTGACAACTAACCTCCCCTATCCACTTTTTGTGGGGAGGGCGGTTGTTGTAATACAGGTAATTTTTGAGCTTGCAATGCCTTAAGCCCCCCAAACTCAAGGAGACTCTCCAGAGCACAATTTACCAAAACCAAGAGCCACAAAATTCAAGAACACATCAGCATCCAACCCCATTGTATACTCAAATACCTTGCTCTCTGGCATATAAATAGGAAATCATAATGTAATCTATCACACTCTTTCACTATGTACAAGTTGCAAATCACCATTGGCTAGCCACTTCTAATCCTGGACTCCACACAATTTTACCATCTGCAAAGTGCTTGGCCCTTAGCTCAATAAGTCCTTAATATTAGTTGCTCTCACTTTTTTTACGCAACCAAAACAATTAACCAGACATTTTAATGCTCTCAGATTATGCACACTAAAAGAAGTGACATAAAACAACCACGGTAAGGCATTCTCATTGCTCTCAGATTATCCATACCCAAAGAGGTGACATAAAACGACCACGATATTCTCCTGGGCAGTACATGATAACCCTGAACTAAATTCTTAGTCCCACCAACCTTCCAAGGAAAAAAAAAAAGGCTTAGTCCCACCGTACAGTCCAGGCACCTCATTAGCATTGAAGTGCTTCAAATATTCTACCACATCACCACAGAAACAGCCCTCTCAATCCACTCCTATCCTCAGCCCTATTGGATCTAAACTCTAACCCCTACAACATTGGCCGAGTTGGCATAGTTTGCAACTACAACATCTCAGAAATTAATCCAGACAAACAAGCAGTGTCCAAAAATGTCCATTCAGAATCTCATGATGTGTGAAGAACTCAATTTTGTTTGAGCAGTTTTTTTTTTTCCCAGTTTTTTGGGTAAGTTTGTTTGAGGAGTTCTTTGTTATATTTCATCATAGTTATTTTTATACGTCCACTCTTGACATTTACCACTTCATGCCATGCATCATGGGAACTCAAAAACTCAGTCTGCTGCTAGCCAGATAGCCTTCTGCATTAATAGCTACAAAAAACTCGACACAAGTTTTTTAACTAATTCTGATACCAAAATATAACTACACTCACTATCAAGAGGGATGATTATGAAACAAGTTCCTATAACTGACAAATTTCAAAGCAGCAGACGAGAAAGTAATTATCACAAGGCAGTAAAAGTACGAAAATTGAAGTGTCATAACCTGTTGAAGCTTGACAAGGCAAGGAAGCACAAGGCAAAAGGGGCAAGAGTCACAACCATTAGGATTATCCCTGTGAAGGTAAGGCCAGATGATTCCATTTGGAACAGTCCTTTTGCAACATTCAACTTGCTTCAGTGGGCTCCCGCAACTACATGGGAGGTCTTTGTTGATAAGGCATTGGATCTCAGGCAGGTGTAACATCCTCTGGTAAACCCGTTTTTGCAACTCACTCATGGCACAGAAAACAACATTATCCTCCTTCCCCATCATAAGATGCCCAATGGTCTCCTCCTTTGTCCTTCTCAGTAGATATTTCCCCAGAACTGACACCAAGTGCTGTTTTCGCTCGTCAGCAACCCGGACAAATTTTTCAGGAGCAGTTGACCTCTGGCCATGTTTAAGGGGTTCATCATAGAATTCGCGAAAATGTTCACGTGTTCCCAGACATCCTGGTATGACCCA
The DNA here is from genome assembly GCA_023539305.1 of Ilex asprella. Taxonomy (NCBI): domain Eukaryota; kingdom Viridiplantae; phylum Streptophyta; class Magnoliopsida; order Aquifoliales; family Aquifoliaceae; genus Ilex; species Ilex asprella. The sequence continues at coordinate 11,970,768 of CM042197.1, read as the reverse complement.
GTCAAAGAGATTAAAAAGTTCCATAATTTTGTTTTGCATTATGGTTCCTGTGAGTCCATACCTTTTTTGGGTTTTGATCTCTAAACACGCTCCGTAAAGTTTTGACTTTTCATTCTTAAGCCGGTGTGCCTCATCAACAATCACAACATCCCACTGAACCTCTGATAAAATGCTACCATGAATTCTATATGTGTCAAAACTGGTCACAAGTATCTCAACTCCATGTGCTTCCAATTTCTCCATAATCAAATCACGGTTTGCACCATGGTAAACAGAAACACTGAACGTTGCCCAGTTAGAGAATTCCTTCTCCCAGTTGTGAATAACAGAAGTAGGGCAAACTATTAGTACAGGTCCCTTCTTCCCAAACTGACCTCCCTTAAGTGATGCTGAGTCACCTAACTCTCCATCCTTTCCAAACACAGCAGAAAGGAAAGCAATGGTCTGTATAGTCTTCCCTAGTCCCCTGTTCCAATATACCAATTAAAGAAAAACAAAGGCAGGAATCAACTCGATAAATACACCAACCAAATATCAAATTTCAAACAAAAACTACAAACAAGTGTTCTAGCAAATACAATTTTCAAAAAAGCTATAATAAGAGAAAACATGCCCAATCAATGCAGCCAACGTCCGGGTTGTATTACATCAAAGCATTATCAAAACTCTGGCCAACCAAACAAATCTTATGTTTAGAAAGTTCACTTTTTTAGACAACTTTTTTTGTAGTTACTTTTTCAGAGAACTTCTCCTGAATAAACTATCATGTTAATTAGTTTAATTAGTGTTGTTTTAATCCTAGGGGCAAGGGCAATCCCAGCTTGTAAGAAACAATTTATGGGATCCCCACTGCAATCAAGTAAGCAAAAAAATTCCTGTAGCCAAAAGAGAGAACCTGTAGGTCACTATAGAAATAGTAGATCAACACTCAGCAGCAGAAGCATGACCACGATAACCATGTGGCATTTGCCACATGCTATACATGTCACAAGCTCCAAAAATGAAGGTCCTCTTTCTTCCTAAAAAGAATCTGATAAACCTCTATAATAACTTTACTTCCTGAGGACTTAAGAAAAATGTAACTCTTCATAATATTGACAATGGCGTTGAAGCCAGACTCACATTCATCAGAAGATCACCTTTTTCACTTAAAAAGCTCTTGCTCTTAGACTTTAAAATAGTAATGAAACAGGTGCCTCGTTTCTATAAGAATTCGGAACCAATTTGTCAATGACAAGAGGGTTCTCCATTGGTGATTATCAAGTTCACACTCCAAAGACGGGTTAATTGCTTGTTTATCTGTATAGATAAATGTTAAATTATTTCACAGAGTTAGGAATTTAAGATACTGTTAAGGAATTCTTATTCTCTTATAATAGCAAACCAATTGATTAGCTGAATTCAGAAAGAAACTTAACCATTCTGAGAATTTACTCTTGCCAGGGAGCCATACAATATAATTGTCTTGTAAGGGGGCCACCCTCGCAAGCAAGAACCATCTGATAATGCTTTTTTAAGTGACTTTTTAAATTAAAAAACTTTTTTATTATAAAGGCATTAGCATATATGATCACTATATACTAAAAGTGAATCAAGTGATCTATATGGAATATGGGTCTTAGAATATAAATACACTTACATATGTGCATATGTATAATACTATACATGTGACTACGCTTGGAACAAGGGAGTAAGCCTGAACAAGGAAAAAGCAAAAAAAAAAAACAAATAATCAAATAATACAAAAACAGACGCTAGTTTTAAAAAAGGCAAAATATCAAGAAAGCTAGAAAGTACGTAAAAAAGTGTTACCAAACAGTAAATCACCTAGAAAGTAAAGGTATCCATACCCTTGGATGAACACATCCAGAAGACTAGAACAGGTTGTAGTCTGTGCCATTTTCTGTACAAGATTGAATACAGAATCCATCTAATCAAATCAAAGAGTAACATCTGACATAGCAAAGAGCAAAATGTCCATATCTATTCCTCAATGCTACTAGACTAATGTTACCAAGAACAAGGATCTTTTCGGTATGAGTAATGGAAAGGGGAAAGTAGAAACAAGAATGGGAACGCGACACATCACTTACTGTAAAACATGGTATGCAATAAGTAGGCTTATGTTGCGGTAACGGGAATGGGAATGGGAATACTACATATCACTTACTGCAAAATATGGTATGCAGACTGTGTAATCAACACGATATCTCTCAATGCTATAGTGGTTTTCTCGTGCAATGTAGATGACTATTTAAATATCTATAATCAGAATATTCAGGTTTTCCATAAATTCTGAATTTCTAACTATTATCATGTAAAATTGTGTAAAGTTCATCCTTAATCAGTCAAGCTATTTCGTACAAGTAACTCCAATAGGGGCCGAAAAAGGGGTAATACCAGTATTTTCTTAAAAAGCTACGGGATCTTCACCAACTTCAAAAAATTCCAGTTTGGAAAAGCACTGCAGCACTTCAATGTGGAGGAAGATAGGCTTTTGGACTAAAGACTATTCACATGCTCAATCTACCTTTGCCTGCCACTAGCGTTCGACAACGAGAAATTCTAGTCGTTATTCCTATTCATTATTACGCTGTAACAATTCAAATACAAAGATTCAGGAAAAAGTGGTGCAATATTTACCAGTGCATCACAAGAATTGGACTGGGACTCTTCAAAATTTGAGTCATCATCTTATATTTTTCTTTCTCCTACAAGGTTAAAATTATAGGAAGACAAAGGGTAAAAGATGTTTTGGATTTCTGAATTTAGTTCTCTCGAATACAGGCATACTACCTTTTTTTTTTGGTCATAGGCATACTACTTTTCAAAAAGTCATTTTACAATACAATTTGCTAGGGGGTTTGCATTGTCTCGTATATTTGCACTAGACAAAGCAATGGACTGTTATTCTGCAGTTAACTTCGTAAATTTTCCTCTGAAGTTATTATTTTGTACATGCTTCCCTTTCAGAAAGTTAGCTAGGTCAGTGAGGTTACCAATTCCAAATACTTCACGAAAATTAAAAGCCCAACGACACAAGGTTGATGAGATAACTGACAAAAACTGTTACTGAAATACTTTTGTACCAGCATAATTCCATGTCTTTGACCGACACATAGATCATGGTCATGTGATACTCATTAGTGCCTTTCTCATCTTAAATGAGAACATGTTCAAAGAAAGATCCTAAATCTTCATAGCCATGGTAATACCATGGCTAATATTCTCCATACCCATTACATAACCTGCTCAAGATTCAGAACAGCCATGAACAGTTGTCTAAACAATAAACAACGAAACAATTCGTCTAGAAAATTCAAAGGGGAGAAAGTCACTCACATATCATCTCCAAGAACACCTCCATGGTTATTCTTGTACAAGTTGTACAAAAACTTCACCCCTTCTCTTTGATGTTCCAGAAGCCTACAATTTATAGATGCTGGGACCTGCAATGAGAAGATTGTCTAGTTGTTAACATTTAACAATACACTCCTTGAGAAATCCTGTAAGTTTTGATGCACTGTGGTAAATTTTCAATTATAACTAACGGCATATTTGGACATCCAATTGGATCTAAAACCCTTACTTTGTCACCTTAAATGCCATTTGAATCTACTTTTGTCTTTACTGTCAAAACATATTAAGATTAATAGGGCGGGAAGCTTTTCAAATCACTCCAAAAGGGTTTGCTTTTTAAACTGGACAATAAATTTAGGACATCCCAAAATGAAATATAGAGTTTTATGGACTATAAATTCAGGACAAAGAGCATAAATAACTTCATGGACATATATATCTGTCTATTAATATACGTACAGAGAGAGTTAAGAGAGAAGCAGAATAATTATCTCAACATGTGAACGACTAAAGCTTCTATTGTTTACAATCTCCAAATTATTTATCCAGAGAAAAGAAAACTCCAGCTCTACAACTTCCTTCTAAAATTCTGTTTGCCACTAACTTTACAAGAAAAATAGGGAAATCAGAGTGGACAATCAAAAGGCCACACATGAAGTTCTTGAAAGGATAGAAGGAAGGAACATGTTTTCGAACTTGATAAGCACTGGGTATAATTTTTTATTTTTCTCATTTTCAGAATGAATTTGAAAGTGGTGAAGATGATGAAGAAGATGATCACAAACTTTTTATGGGAGGGTAGCGGTGAAGGTAAGAAAGATCACTTGGTGTTAGTTGGAAAATAGTATCTCCATCTCCAACTAAAGGTAGCTTGCACTGTGCAACTTAAGAGCTAGGAAATTTTCCTTATATGAGAAATGATTGTAGAAATTTTCCATTAAATCTAATAGTTTATGGCATTCTATGACCAAAAGTAAATACGGGATTTAACCAAATGGGTGGCTTTCCACTATGAGTGAGAAAGGGTGCTCTCGTTGCTCTTGGAATTTCATTTCACTAGGTATGCATCTTTTTCCCAAGAATGTCAAACTCGTTAATAACCGGGAGAAAATTTGGTGGTGTTGGGATTTTTTTTTTTTGGGAAGACGGGCCTCTTTTGCTTCCATGTTTCCATGGTTGTATCATTTCACTAGATCTTAGAGTTCATCCATTGATAATACAGTAGCATCTTATTCTTGCCCAGTTTGTTGGAATTTCAATTTCTTTAGGAATTCAAATGATAGAGAAATCCATGGGTTTCCTTTCTTTTGTCCATTTTGGATAATCTAGTTCAACAACAATCTTCAACGGATGCAAGAAGATGAATCATTTCTTCTTTAGGGGAATTCTCTTCTTAAATATTTGTTGGAAACCTTAGTTGATAAAGCAAACATTCCAATTTTTGAGTCCTCACATGATTTGGATGCCCAAAGCACCTTTAAGGGTTCAAGTATTTGTATGGTTACTTGCACATGAGAAACTTGAAGACAAAGAAAGTTCAGTTATTTGCATGGTTACTTGCATATAAGAAACTTAAGACTAAGGAAATTATCCAAACTTCACACTAAGGTGTATTCAGTGTAAGACTGTGGGAGAGTTTATGATCATCTGTTCTTACATTGCACAGTTGTTTCAATTTCGCAAAATAGACTTTGTTGATTGTTGGAATCCCTTGGCGATTCCGCGATGTTGCGAAACAGTATTTATCACCTGTTCTAAATTCCTTACTATTAGGCATGCTGGTGCCTCCATTATTTGCATTTAAAAACAAGTTGAGTGGATGCTATAGATTAAATCTTCTATACTCCAGCACCTATGACCCCAAACCATATTTCACCCAAACTTGAGAACTGTCAATTGGAACAAGCTTTAAGCATAGTTATTCACACAACACAAGATAAAAGCAAACGTGCATCACATAGCTGATATTCCCAGCAGAAGTACATCACATAGCAGATTTTCCCAGCAAAAACTAATAACATATGAGATAAACTAATGGGTCAAACCAACAAATGGGCAGGAAAGGAAAAATCAGAATCACTGTAAGAAACTTATTGTTCTGCTCCACACCACTAAAGATTGAACAAGATGTTACTTGCACACTTTGATGAATTAAGAAACAAACCAAAAATAGAATTAGGGAAAGAAAACCCGCTTCGTGGGGGTGGAAACCTCCTTTGGTCCACTTCGAGGAAAACCCGACCTCCCAAACCTTTCACAAGAAAGTTTATTACAATATCCAACATATCAATTTCATTAAGAATAAGGCCTTTAAATACATAATGAAAACAACAATATAGATAACCAACATACCCCATTACCCCACAACTTAGATAATCACCTTAAAAATGGTCCACAAATAACTTATCACTAACCCACTTACTAAAATAACTTTCCAATAACTACATCTGAAATTACATAAATAAAATGTGCACATAACATTCCATTCCCCTCTTAAAAAACTTTGTCCCCCAAAGTTTGATTTGTCATGAAAATGAGGAGGCAGCCAGCCCACTTTCGAATCCTCGTAACAATCAACTCGATCATTATTTCCACCTCTAATAAACTTGCAATCAGGTTGTAGCAAGTGGACTGCATTGCCAAACTTCAAATCATCTGAACATTTATCTTCACCTACTGCATTACTAAAATAATCCACCTTCGGTTCCTGCATGTTTTGCACCAATAGTTGGTTGTAGTAGGCACTCCCATGCTTTGTCACAACGTGTGAAGCTTGCAATGCCTTAGGTTCCAGTAATTGCAATTTTGACATCATCAACTCCCGAAAGAAAGTTTTTTTTGTTATGTATTTTGCTGAAGAAGCTTTCGGTTGGTGAGACCAAAGAGGATGTGAGCCTTGGGTTATCTCGCCGCCAAGCTTTTGTTTTGCTACTCTGAAAGACTTTTGTTTCTCATCAATAGCGCAATTATCTTTATGACCAGTTGACTAATGATGTTGGTTGGCCTTCAAATTTTCTTCTTGAATGATATTCCTAAGTTGGTTGAAGCTCTCTTGCATACGTTGAGATTCTTCAAACAATATCCTGAATGATTTTTGAAAATCATCAAGCATCAACTTTAAAATCTCCAATGAGGTAGTCATTAATAGATTGTCGGCTCTGGTACCAAATGTTACGCGTAAACTTGGAATTTAGAAACAAACCAAAAATAGAATTGGAGGGGGTGGAAACCCGCATTGGTTCACTTCGAGGAGAACCCAACCTCCCACAGTCTTTCACAAGAAAATTTATTTCAGTATCCAACATATCAATTTCATTAAATACATAATGAAAATAACTATATAGATAACCAACATACCCCATTACCTAGATAACCACCTAAAAAACTATCCACGAATTCCCTATCACTAATCCACTTACTAAAATAACTTCCTAATAACTACATCTGAAATTACATAAATAAAATGTGCACATAACACAAGATCAACTCAACAAAAAAATATAACATGACATAAACAGATGGGTCAAAAGAGAAAAGTTTGACAATGGGTATTAGGTAAAAGTACCTGTATCACTGGGATTTCGCCAGGTGAAGAAAGAACCAATGGTTCATAGGGCCCTGTGTGATCAAACTGAAAATGATCCAATCTGGGTCTCCCAAACCTTTCTTGCTTGTCTTCCTCTTCGTCTTCATCTTTAGCTTCAATTTCAACTTGGGACTCTTTTTCTTGTCTTTGTGATTGGCTTTGGGGCAAAGAAAGGGGGTCTTGGAGGCGCGAAAGCTGCTGAGAGAGAGAAGATTTGGGGGGTTTTCTAATGTTCACTGTTGGGTCAAATTGGTTGGAAATTGAAGAAGTTTGTGAAAAATAAGAAACTGTTGTGGAGGATGAGGATGAAGATGATAGGTTCTTGCAAGGCTTCAGGGTCTCTTTGAATCTGTTCAACGACATGGAAAGGGCGAAACTTGAAGTATTGTTGCAATGGTTTCAGAGTCTGCTTTTGTTTTCTAACAATTTTGCTTTGAGAATTGTAAAAGATGTAAAAGGTGTTAGAAGGAAATTGAACTCGGAGTGGCGGTTTAGACTTTGTATGTTTTGTTTACAGAAATAGGCACCCGTCATTTTCTCGAAACAGTTTAGACTTCAGAGTATGAACAATCGTCAATATTTTATTTCCGTACATTAGTGTGAATTGTGCAGAAATCCCCAAATATAATTTTATCTCATTTTAATTCATAATATTTTAATTATATCATTTTTATTTTTAGATTATTAAATATGTTTCTATATAGTTCCTCAATCAGACAACGTTTAAATTATAAATAATTTTTTATTATAAATTTATCACGTGATACTTAAATATGGATAAAAAAATAATTTAAATAACACTTAATTAATTTTCTACTCAAATTTTAGTTAAATAACTACTCAAATTACATAATTTTGATCATGAGCTATCTTAATTTTGATCAAAAACTACTCATACTTTACATTTTTTGTCAAGAGTTATCCAAATTTTATTTAAGAGTTATCAAAATTATTTTTTTCCTCTATTTAGGTATTATGTGACAAATTTAAAATAAAAAATCGTTAGCAATCTGGACGTTGTCTGCTTGAAAGACTCTACAGAAATATATTCAATATTTCAGGGATAAAATGATACAATTAAAACATTAGGGACCAAAATGAGACAAACTTCATATTTTGAGAACCTCCAGTGCAGTTAACCCTAGAAAATAAAAATATTTTAAATTTTTATTTGATAAAGAGTATGAATCTTTCTTTTTAAACCATTTTAAAATAGAAGAATTTCACTTCATATTCTCAAATATTATATTGCTCACGTTACAACACTAATGTATTAAAAGTGTTACAATGTGATTTTTTTGTCAACTTCCATTGCTTAATCTCTCAAAATTGATCGTATTAATATTGACGGAATGAGTAATAAAAATTAAAAGAATGATTACATTGTAATACTTTTAATACATTGACAATATAACATGAAAAATCTAATCTTTAAACGTGAAAAGTGATAATTTTTAAATTTTTCATAGGGCAAAATATAATTTGCCATTTAAAATAAAGCAAAATATCTTGAAACACTATAAACCAAAACATTAGTGGGATTATGTTGAAATAGCTCGAAATGTTCTAAAATACATTGAACCACTTCAAAACATTAGTATTTAATTTAATTGTTGTTTTGCTTCGATCTTCTTGAAAAAATAAACACTTTTGACTATTTTTTATTATTTTGAAACAAAATTTTGATCATTTGTTCTGGATTCATTTATCATCCACGTTAACACTTTCAAAGTTTCAATGACATTTGTTTACTGTATAACTTGTTATATCAGTGTTTAATTTGATGATAAAGGGAAAAAAATGGTACAATAGTTGCTTTTTTGTTTTCAAATATTTATTGTTGATTAGGTGATTAACTAGTGCATTGTATTTGATCATATTCATATTCATCTTTGTAGGGCCAACGAATATTTAATATCTCAAAATATTTTTAAATTCTCAATATAAAACCTAATGACTAGAGATATTAATCAAACTGATTTGCTCAAGTTTGGCTCGGGTTCGGTTCGTTTTTGATTCGTTTAAGTTTGACTCGTTTTTTAAACGAATCGAATTTGAACAATTTTGTAGGCTCGTTTGAAAAAAAACCCGATAGGCCTGGCTTGAACTCGACATACTCGACTCGTTTATGTATAAATACTCAGGTTTGGCTCGTTCAGACTTGGCCCATTTTTTAAAGGAGCCAAACTTGAATAATTTTTTAGGTTTGATTAAGAAAACAAGTTTTTTAGGCTTGGATCGTTCGACTATTAGCCCTATGGATGACTTAAATTTTTAAAACTTCAATCCGATAAAAATGTAGCAATGTTGTTCAAAACCAAAGTTCGTTGGGGTAGAATGAAAATTTTTATTATTTCATATAAATTAAAACTTTAGAAGTTTGCAAAGACATAAAGTGTCAGTTACCCTTATATTTTAGTAAGCAAGCTAACAATCCATCCATTTCTAATTCAACTCTAATTAAAAAGTGAAATGAGATATCGGTTCAATTATCCTCTAACAAAAAACTTCGATAATTCATTAATATTAATTAATTTTGGTATTTTGCACGAATATGCATGATTTTCGAGTCATTAAATTATGCGCAAACTTAACTATATGTTATTTCAAGCCTTTAGATTTGTATGGATCAAAATTTTCTCCAATAATTTTTAAAATTTTTACTTAAGAGTAAATTACTTACCATTAATTCATACAAAAGACTTAGGTGGCATTTAATAAAATTGAAAATTAAGTAGTAAAAACTAAATATTGAATTTTAAGTGTTGAATGATGAATCCTTTAATTTGTAAACAGTTTGGTATCTCCTTACATGTAAGTGCTTAGTATTAAACTAATTGATCAGTATAAAGTCCTAAAGTCTGAAAATATTTTTTTTTCCAATTTTGTTATTCATTTTTACCTTCTCCTCGTCACTATCTTATATCTCTACCACCATGATCACTATCATTTTACAATTATTATCACTGCCCTATACACATTATTACCACAAAAAGCCGCATGCCACCACTTCCAACCTTTACCTTCATTACGCAAAACATAGCCAATAAGCTACTACCTTTATAACTAACCACATCCATGCCACCATCATTACCACTACCACCATCACCATAGTGGTTGAGGTTGAGTAGTGGCGATAGTAATGGTGATAATTTTAAGAAACTTGGTGGTGGTGGGACGAATGGTGGTGGTGGAATGGGGTAAAAACGATGGTGTGGAGGTTGTGATTGAATATTGATAGTGGTGAAAGTGGTAATGAGAGATGATGGCAACAACAGTTGTTGTGGGGTGATGTCAATGGAGAAATGATAGTGTTGGTGATGGCAATGGTGGTTGGTTGTTTTGTGGTGGTGACGACTGGGGTGGTCTAGTGGTAAATGTGTATGGTGAAGGTAGTAATAGAAGCGGGTAAGTGGTGAAGTAGGATATTTGGGCGAAGGTGGGAGGTGGTGATAGTGATAGAAGTGGTGGTTGTTGCAATAGTTGTGGAGATGATGGTTGTAGTACCGATGATGAGGTGTGGTAGGTGATGGTGAATATGGTGGAATGGTGGTGAAGGCAATTAGGGTGGTGGATGGCGATGACAATGGGGGTGATGGGTGATGACAGTAGTGATGGTGGTGGTGGTGACAATAGTTTGGCGGGTGTTGAAAAGTTGGAATGTAAATACATAGAGATCAAATTATCTTTGAGTAAACTTATACATTACGAGAAGTTTATAAAATCCTTATTAGCTAGTGTCGGACCAAAATAGTTTTAAGTGTAAAAACTGATTTTTTTTGTTGACTTTTAGCCTAAATTAAACTAAGACCCGCTTGTTGTTTTCGAGTAAATTTTCGTGAGTTTCATATTTTATTCTATGAGAAAAATAACATAGTATATTTGCTTGCTTAAACCTAGTAAAAAATGAATGAGAAAATATGTTTTACAGTGATCATCTTAAAATGAAAAAATAGAGGTAGTGCAATGTGGGTTTTGAAATCGATCTCACATTGGTTGAGGAATAAGTTTTTTATGGGCACATATAAGCTAAGTTTTCTCTATGGAATTGAGACTCAAAATTATTCATGTGCAACGCACGTGTGCACTAACTAGTGAACTTAAAAAATAAACTTGATAATCACAATCATTGAACATATAGTGGGTTTTAACAGATGCTGAGACTCATAGTAAAATCAATTGTTGTAATTATCAAATCTATTTTTTAAGTTCATGTAGCATTGTTGATATTTATAAGTGGGTTATGTAACCAAATAAGACTATATAATCTTGAGTAAAAAATGAATGAAAATATATTGAAAAAATGGTGAATTCCACTTTTTTACCTTGAAAGATTTAGGAATTTTATTTTGTACACTCAAAAATTAAATTTTTCGTTGTACCCTTAGGGGTTGTTTGATTGCAGTATTAAATGGTATATTAATGAGTCATAATAAATTCAAACTCTCTAATCCAACCTTATAATGCATTTGGTTGTAAAAAATATTTTCATATTATATATAATCTTATTTCAGGTGCGTATCCAAATAATACACTATGATGAGCTCAAATCTAATCAGGTCAAACCCAATAAATTAGATGAACTAAGATTAGCTAAAAGGACATGTCAAAACTAGCTCGAGAATTCGACCCATTTCAAGATTCAAGGTGTCCAAGAATAATTAAAACACATAAGAAGCAATTATCGGGATACTCACTCTCGAATATTAAGACAACCTTTTATAGCCACTAAGAGAATTAATACCTTTACCTTTACGTCACCACCTTAACTAGGACTTTGTGCTTATAAATTATAAGTTCTCTTTGTATATGAGAAGACACATTGAACTCTACTTCTATACCTCTCTACACACACATGGCCTATCTCTCTCCTAGCTATTGTATCTCTCCCGAAACTAACAATTACTCTATTTCTTGTTTAACTTAACTTTATCAATAAAGGTCCCTCAGCCACTACTGCCGTTTCTCGGAGTGGAGTAGATTATCCGGACCGAACCACTATATATCTGTGTGTTAACTTGATATTTACATTATTGTCATTGATTGCTCTATTAATTGTCCATTAATTACACTTTATCACACATTCGACTGTTGATACTGTACGAGACTATTTTGTGCATCATCACATTCTATTTGTATTATTGAACCGATTATAATACCACCCAGGGAGGTGATATTATAGTTTAGTTCAAATGTATTATATAAATTTATTATTTTATCCACTAAATAAGCAAAAATATTAATAACTAGACAAGATTGATGATTTTTTTTGACAATATATAATTAAGACTCTATTATCCCACCCATATTATCCTACCAAATACTGAATTATAATGAGTATTAATTTTATTTCATATTAATCTTGTATTTTACCCTTTTATACAAACTTAATCCGTATTAACTAATACAACCTTTTTTTTTTTACTATATGGCAACCAAACGAACCTTCTATGTATTAAAAAGTGTTGTAAATTGTAGTATGATCATGTCATTAACTTCTGTTGCAAACTCAACGAAGTGATTTTTGATGGAATGAACGATGAAAGCTAACAGGACATGGTCAAATTACAATACTTTTAATACATTAAGAACACAATATGAGAAACCTAATATTTAAAAATACAAAATATTTTTTTTAAATCTTTTAAGGGTACAAAATAGAATTCTCCCTTGAAAAAAATCAGCACATATCTATACCCACAGTCTTTGTATTTCTTCATTATTAAAAAAAATAAATTCACCAGCTCATCTCTGTTTTTTGGGGAAGTATTGTATCGACTGAACTTGCTGCATTGAGAGAGGTGGATTATGAATTTTAAGCATATCTAATATACAATTTGTTTGACACCCCTTTGTAGGCTGAGTTGATGTAACTCACTCCTACTCCACCAAAAATTTAAAAAATAAATTAAGGGCCAGAAAGAAAAAAAAATGCAAAAATGTGATCTTACAAGGTCTTGATTCTTTGTATCTTGAAAGATTTTAAATTTTAAATTTTTTATTTTTGAAAATTAAATTTTTTATATTATATCCTCAATATATTAAAAGTGGTATAATATAATCATTTTATTAAGTTTCGTTATTTTTTCTGTCAAAATTAACACATTAACATTGACGAAAAAATTAACAAAAAGTTAGCAAAAGGGTTAAATTACAACACTTTTGATACATGGACAGTAAAATGTATAAAAATTATCTTTGAGGGTAAAAAATGAGAATATTAAAAATTTTCAGGGTGCAAAATATAATTCGCCCAAATGCAAAATTATCATCAACATGTGATCAGATAAAGACGATAATGCCCTTGAAAATGGAAAAGTAGCAATCTCCTTGGGTTCTCAGGAAAACTCCTTGGCAATACCCAAATCCCTTCCTTGGAATATCCCTAAAAACGAGCATTCCCATCTTTCAAATTTCCCTCTAATTTTCTCTCTCCTCTCTTCAAATCTCTCTGCTCTGCTTTAGTGCTTTTCAACCACAATCACCACCATCTTCCTATAACACTTGACAGGCCCACCAATCACGCCGAGCTCAATCGGTTTAAGGGCTTCTCTTCTATCCTAACAGGAACCAAACAACCCACAAAACGGTATGCTCTAATTTGCTGTATTTTTCTGTATGCTGAGGAAATTTGGTTGAACTTTGATTTCTTTTTTTTTTGCTTGAAATTTTGCTATTTTTACATGAAAATGGATTAATGGGTACATGTTCAAGCGTTTTGTCTCTTAAAAAAAAATAAAATGGAAATAAAAATGGAGGCATTCATGCTGGTGATCTTGTTTTATTGAGTTCTTATTTAATGGTTTTTTCTGTCGGCATTTTCTTTTCCAACTTGAATCCAGAGCTTGTAGTGGCTGAGTGGAAAGTAGTAGGTACGCTATAATTTTTGAGAATTTTTCGGCATTTTGTGTTCCAACTTGAAGTAAAATTGTAAATAACTTTTAATGTGAAATAGCTTCAGACTAAATTCAGGAGGTATCAGTAAGAATGTAATAGAAACCACATGAAACTCACTGATTTTAGGCGTACTTTAGAATATATTCAATGGACAGCAAAATCTTGGCTTTTATGGTTTTGTCAAGAGCAACATGTTTTTTTAAACCACCAGTTATTGTATTACTCTTTACGATCGTAGAAGATGTTTTTAGACATTTATGGTACTGTCCTTGGCGAGTTGTAAAAGTTGATCGTGGTTCCTTCTTGATAAGATCCTGAAGTTGTTTTCCCATCTGATAAGACATTGCCAATGTCCCTTGAAATGGGAATGAGATGATGCCTACTATACTCATAGAAGATGTTATTTTCCTTGGAATCTTTTCTTTTTATTTCGGTAAGTAATCTGTTGTTTTTGTTTGGGTTACCTGAAATCGTGCGTTTTTGTCACTATTAATTCGTCATCTTGTTGGTCGTTCATGAATCTTGAATACTAGTCATTTTGTGCCTGATATTTTACCCTGAAGCTTTAAGAACTTGAGGTGGAAAATTTTTAATGACTCACACTTTGACTGGTGTGTTAGTTTTCTCCATCTGGAAGGTCTCCTCTATGCAGAAAAGGAAATAAAGAAATAAGTCCGATAGATTAGTGGTTCATACACAATGAAATGAGAAAAAAAGGCTTTTGATCGTCGGAGTATTATGGTGTTTCTGTAGCGAATTTTTTGGAGTGTAATGACACGAGTCTCTCTCTTTCTCTCTCACACACACACGAACAAAAAAATCACGTGCTCGTGCTTGCATGAAGAGAGACGGTCCTTAAGTTATAAGTTCTCTACTCTGTGCATAAACATTTCCTGAAGTTATATGGGTTTGTTGTCTTCTCTAGGTTCCATTTTGAATTTCTAATGATGGAAGTTCAAGATACCAACGACCACATTGAATGGAATAAGATGCTTCCACCACCTGTTGGAATTTTTCAAGCTCGTGAAGACCTTCTCAAACATGTTCATGAGTTTGCCTTGACACAGGGATACATGGTGTCCATTAAGGATTCTTCAAAGGATCGGTATGTGACCATTTCTTGTGACAGGGGTGGTGCTTATCGTAAAAGGTTCAAGACAGGAGAAAATATGTGCCAAAGGAAAGTGCCATCTCGCCTAGCAAATTGTCCCTTTGAAGTTGTGGGTAAAAAGGATGATGATTTTTGGACACTAATCATTAAAAATGGAGAACACAATCATGGACCTTCAAAGAACATATCTGACCACCCTTCTTGCCGCCGTTTTACGGAAGAAGAGGTCCTTTGAATAGGAGAAATGACTGCATCTGGTAAACGGCCATGCCAAATTCTCAAGGTATTGAAGCAAAGGAATCCAAACCTAGTATCAGATTTGAGGAAAGTTTACAATGTCAAAGCTAAGATCCGTAGAGAGATATTATCAGGTCTGTCCATTTCATTTTTCTCTTTCTTTTTGTTTATCTTCTCACCACAATGAATTTAAGAATTGCTGGCTAGCTTGACTGTTTAGTTGATGGTGTGCCACATGCATGGCCTATATGGGGCTGTTGAAAGTTGATTATGGGGTTAGCTTGCTATTAAAATCAAAAGGTAAACAGAAAGGAAAGAAGTGTTTTATGTAGAGCAACATATTTTGTTGCATTGGTCATTTTAAATCCTGCCAGTGTCATATTCAATGCCTATTTTTTTACATGGCCAGTCCTAAACATGGGTAAAGAAGGAGGGTTATATTAGGTAGTTGACAATAAGCAAAAAACTTGTCAGATCTAAAATGAACATGAATCTTAGAATATATGCTTAAATACTAGGACATCCCTTTGAAGCAATGGGCGACATTCTCACCACCGTGCTTCACAGAATGGGAAAGAGCACTGCATCTTAGTTATCCAAGATAAATGCGGTAAAAAATGTGCAAGGATGCCCTCATCACTTTGGATGAGTGGGGTTAAATAAGTTAGTCCAACATGCCAAAACTTAGGTTAATGACTTGGAATATCAAAACATTAACATGCAAATGAATGGAGCTAATTACAAGTATGAATAGAAAAAAAGTTGTCCTCTTGATAACTTTAGGAGAGAGTTATGGAGTAATGGTAAAGATTTGAAATAACAGTATGTTTGGATTTATCTCTAAGAGTTCATATTTAGGAGACTGATGGAGAAAGAAAGAAAGAAAAAGAAAGATCCCTTAGATACGACTTATGATAGAGTTCTTGAAACAGAGCTGTTGGGTTTTAGAAAAATTGTCTCGGAACGAAGGCATGAACCGAGCATAATACACAGTCTAAATTTGAGTTCAACATTGCTTTCATAAGCTGAAACTCTCTCTCTCTCTCTCTCAAGGCAAGAAAATGGACTCCTCATCAAACTCCACTGCAGAAACCAACATCAGCAGTACTGCAACAGTTCCAGCTGTAACACTAAGTGTATCAGTTGTTCCTGCCAGTGTGGTAATGGACGACACAACACAGGCATACCTAGGGAGCAATATAATGAAGGAAACAATGGGCTCAGTGTCTGAACTCTGCCAGCACTTCTGTACACTTGGATGGGTAATGGGTACTGGTGGCAACATCACTATTAAAGTCCCGGATGAGGCCGTTCCCAAAGCCCGTCAGCTCATCATTATGTCCCCCTCAGGTTCTCTTTCTCTCCCTTATGTTTATACATATATGTGCGTGCACACTTGTTTATTTGGGTACATTCATGTTGGAGAGAGTGAGTAAGAAGCACAAGATCTCATTTGTGATATTCTTCTTTGCGAACCTAATCTCAAGCTCCACTTTCTTATTGGGTTTTCAATTTACAAAAATATCCAAGAAGCTGTCTTTCATTTTTCATTGAGGAGAAAACAGCCTCCCATTTGAGCGAAGTCTCTGGCCTTCCCCGTTATGACGTAGAGCACTCACGTCTTGTAAGTTACTTTGCGAATGAAATGAATGGCCGGAGATCAGACGTGGGTAGATCCTTTTTATAGTTTTTATGTGACCCCAAAACAAGCGTTACCGCTTAAAACATGTGTTGTATGTAGGTGTTCAGAAGGATAGAATTGTCCCGGAGGACATGTATGTGCTTTCTTCTGATGGGATTGTTCTATCGACACCTCCTCTCAAGCCTTATCCATACAACCTTTCCGAAGGCACTGATTGTGCTCCTCTTTTCTTGAAGGTCTACATTAAATGTATAGATTTTTTTTATTTTTTCTTTCTTTTTGATTTTTCTAAAGTTGTTTACCGATTGTTGTTTTGAAGTAACCGGTCTTCTGATTTTTGCATCATTTTATAGTTTTGTATGCATCTATGCTTGTCTTCTTGAAATGTAAAAAGTGATGTTTTTTGGTTTCTTTGGATAATTTTTGTTGTGATTTTTTGATGTTAAATACAGTTACTGTTATTAAATGTATGCATATTGAATCTGCCACATTTGAATGAACCCTATGCACCACACTCTGTGTGTGTTCTTTTCTAGCTTTTCTTTGTTGATCTATCTTGAAACTTATTCTTTAATATGTAAAATTGTTCATTTTCATCTTCTTGGTGATTATTTTACCTAAAGACTTCAAGCTTTTAGTTGTTTAGTTATATATTTGCCTTTCAATGTGTGATGACCCTCATTCTTTCCATTCTTCAGGTTTATGAGATGAGTAACGCTGGAGCCGTGATTCACAGTCATGGAATGGAATGTTGTCTTGTAACAATGATCCATCCTTTCTCAAAGGAGTTTCGAGTAATTTTTTGGACCTTGACCAATTAACATGAGAGAATGTTCTTCGCTTACCTTTTAACTTTTCCCATCTTTACTGTGTAGTTTTCTTCCCTTCTATCCAATGCAATCATTTCAGTACACGTGATCTTAGTCTGCAACTTCTCTTTTCATTGTCTAATTTGTGAAAATATTGCTTGAAGATATCAAGAACATGTGTTTTTACAAGCACACATGATATATAGAAATAACTCAAAGTACTATGTAAAAGAAAACTGAAATATGTATAACTGGTGATGTTGGCATTTTAAATATAGTTCTTGCAATGTCTTACAAAGGGATCTAGAAGACTGTTGAAGCAAGATGTATAATTGTAAATTTTCAGTCTGAAATTATCAATTTAATAGAAGACACTCCTAACTATCTCATGAGAGAAAAACATGATATATATATCTTTCTTAGATAATAAGAAAGGGAAGTATGATATGTGTCATGGTTGAGCATGAAATTGTAATGGAATTTTTGCTATTCTAGAATTT
The DNA here is from genome assembly GCA_023539305.1 of Ilex asprella. Lineage (NCBI taxonomy): Eukaryota > Viridiplantae > Streptophyta > Magnoliopsida > Aquifoliales > Aquifoliaceae > Ilex > Ilex asprella. Next base: position 11,952,626 of record CM042197.1, on the reverse strand, counting down.
TGGAGATTTGTGGGGAGAATTTTGATAATTCATTTTTCAGGAAGAATTTAAATTTGTCCTCTTGTGAGGGTTTTTTTTGTTGGGTAGGGGTGGGGCGGGCATATGACCTTCACATTAGCTTTTTGCTGGAAGTATGTACCCAAATGTTCAATGTTAATTGAGTTTAAAGCTTTTGTAAGGACGTATATGTGTTGTAAAGAGCAGGCAGGTCCTTGAACTTTAAAGGATGACCTATATGGTGGAATTGCATCCATTGTGGATTGTCAAATCCAACTTGGGATTGGTTGAGGAGATGTGGAAGAAGAAAGGAGCAGTTATTATATGCTTTACACTTTGGATTCAAGAGGTTTGTTATCTTCAAATCTTTTGGCCTCAGGTTGGAGTGGGTTGGTTCCAGTAGGAAAGGAATATTGCCACTCAAGTAATTGTGCGTTACTCCTTTGCTATTGCATCAGTGCAGCTACCCACTTCCTGGAATGTTTCAGTTGGGTATGTTGTTAAGTTCTGACTTAGCATCCACCTACCAAAAAAATCGAAGTATGTGTTGGTAATCAAATCCAAGGGTCCATCTCCGTTTCTAGGTGTTTCCTTTTTGTGATACTGTCCAGGCTTAGAGCTTTGGGATGCATATAGGTTTTCTGTCTGTGTTTGCTAACCCCATCTTCTTGGTGACCGCAACTAATCCGGTTTCATGTCAGTCTAGTTATAATCAACTTTTGAGGAGGAGCATATCTTAGATGGGGTCTATTTAACCACACGTAGTTTGCCTTTATGGATTTGATGCAGTACCAAGCCTTAATTGAGTCAAGAAAGGATGTCCTGTGACTGATAATTTTGAGCTGGAGCTTATGTATTGAGGGTTCACTGTTATGAAGCTAGGCATAGGGTTTAAGGGCCAATTTTGGCTTATTTTGAGCAAAGGTTTTGGATGATTTTGGTGAGGCATTTGATGATATCAGCATTTTCTGTTCAGACTAGAAAACTTCACAGTTGAAGTGTGGTCATTGTGTGGTAGGTTAGGTTTATGGTTTTAGTATCAGTTTATGGTTTTAGTATCAGTTTAAGGACTAAGAAGGACTAATTAAATAGCTAATAATGGCTTCAATATGTCATAGTGGTAGTGAGGCAATGTAAAAGTACGGAGCACACAATCAAGGAAATGGGCATAAAACTTGAGTCTGAGTAAGGTTTCTCGGAGTCTCTCCTTGGAAAAAAACTTAATGAAGTCTCACTATTTAAAAGTTAAAATTTGTTGAGAAAATTAAATTAACTTATTGAGTTTTCTTATGAACACTTCACTCAGAAAAAAACCACAGTGATGTAAGGATTTCGAATTTGAAAACAACCACCAAGTAAGGATTACCTATAAGTTATAACATTGAAGTTACTTCAGTGAAGTAAACAACTGATTCTGCAACTGTTTTCTATCTGTCCTATGTAATCCACTGGTAGGGAATAATAGATTGCTAAAACTATAATTGTAACACCCCGTATTTTCTTTTATATATTTGTATAGATATATATAGTAAAATATTGTTGTAAATATGTGGATATGTATAATGAGGTAAGGATAAACCATATAGATTTTAATAATAGGATAAATACTAGAGACGCATATTGATTGGAAAGTTTGAGTTTCAAAGATGTTGAAACATGGAAATGGGGATTAGATGAATTTCTAAATACTTTTAGGTCAAAATAAGGTGTCCATTGAATCCGGAAGGTCGAACAACCTTGGGAAAGGTAATGTGAGATGTATTAGAGGTTAGAAAGCATTCCCGAGTTAAAATCCACTTTAAAGTGAATTTGGGTAAAAATTATCTTAGACACCTTCTAGTATTTTGCCCATAACTTTTTATCCTTATATCCAATTGATCTGAAATTTTGACAGTAGATAGTAGACATCAAGGGCTACAAAAGTGTCTCTAATGAAAATTTTCCAATTCAACCTCTAAATGGGTCAAAACTGCACTGGAAGTCGAGGCAGTCAAATGGTACCGGTACACGGTACCGGTACCAAATGGTACCGGTACCCCGAAACCAGTAGCTAAATGGTACCGGTACCCAGTACCGGTACCACTTCTCTGAAGCCTTCCGAACAGTTAAAAAGTCGGGATTTTGGGTTTTAAAACCCC
>CM042197.1:11910500-11945491 GCA_023539305.1 Ilex asprella | reverse complement strand
CTTATATTCTTTTTTCGTATTGGCTTTGGGGGGAAGAATGGATGGTCTGTTTTTGACTGTGTGTGACACTTTTGTGAGCTTCTCTAACAAATCTGCAGATCACTCATATGGAGATGATAAAAGGAATTGAAGGACATGGCTGTCATGATGAGCTTGTGGTCCCAATAATAGAGAACACTGCCCATGAAGGGAAACTGACAGAGTCCTTTACTGAAGCGGTATATTCATTTACATACCCAATTATGAATGATAATTTTTGATGCGGTTTTTTCCTCAGATTGCAAGATGTTCTTTGAGTTCTTTGATTAAAGTGAGGGATTACCAGTGTAGATGATTTTGCTTTAAAGAGTATCTGTCATTTCGTGATGGGGTGTATATCGTTGATCTATTTCAGATGCTTTTACAGAAAGTTAGTCAGGAGGAATTGTGTCTTTAACATAGGTATATCACTAGTTGGAAGGCATAGGTATGCTTTTCTTCTTTGTTTGTCCGAAAACTGGGTAGATACTTAGAGGAATTCCCATAATTGAGTCATGCACACACTAATTTCCGTATATCTTATCATCATTTCTCATTTCGTCTCTATTGACTTGTATAGTATAGGTTTCTTGTTGCATTTTGATTAGATGTAGTTCTTGGTAGCCATTATTACAGGAAGCCTCAGGATTTTAGCAGCTTGACCTTCACTCTTCAATGGGATTACAGCTCTTATTTTGAAAGGGGTGCCCTAATTTGTATCTGGTAGATTATTGAGAAGATAAAACACACCTGCTGCCCTAATTTGTGTAGGGGAAAATAGTCTCTCATATTTGTTTCCTCGTCTCTATCATTTATCTTGGTCTCGTAATTCATTCATTGTGTCTATGATTTGTTCACTTCATTCCCCATATTCATGGGATTTTGGTTTTTGTACGAATTTAAATGATAGAAACATCATTGATTTGTTATCATTTCTTCATATTCTGAACAACATTGTTTTGAATGTTAAGTCGGCTGATAAAAGAGAGTGGATGTTGGAATTATGAGTCTTTTCAGGTAAATCATTCTTTGATTATTTGATGGGAAAAAATTCTTATCCTTTTTTTGTTCATGCTTTGATGATATGGAAAGCAAAAGTACCTTTAAAGGTGCAAGTTTTGTGATATACTTCAAAAGAGGAGACCTTACACTAGTCTTTCCCCTCTATGGTTGCGTGATGTGTAAAGGTGATGGTGAGAGTATTGATCATTTTTTTTTACATTGTCATGTTACTTTGAATTTGTGGTATTGGTTGTATCAGGAGGCGGGCTTAAGATGGGTGATCCCTGCAACATCTATTTCTTTGTTTAAAGAAGATGTTAAAGGGTTTGGGGGATTTGACAAAGGGGTTACTCTTTGGCATTGTACTATCATTGTTACTATGTGGTTATTTGGAGGGAGTGAAATATAAGAATTTTTGAAGACTGGAATGAGAGTGTGAAAGGACTATGGGAGCGTATTCATTTTTTGGCATCGTTTTGGGCTTCGGTTACAAAGGCTTTTAAAGGAACTCCTCTTTTTGCTATAGTAGTGGTATAGGGAGCATCATGTGATTTTTAGGCTTCTTAAAGTTTTTTGCTTTTCAATTTGTGTTTCCTTGATTATGATTGGATTTCTTATCTAATCTTTCTTGATGTACTACCTTTTTCTATTTTAATTCAAGAGATTCTGTTTTCTATCAAAATAAAAAAAAAACACACTTGCTGCATATTGGTGAGATAGGTGCCAAAGGATAAACAATGATCTTCACTTTAATGTAACTTTAAGTACTTAAGAAGAGCCTTGGGTTATCAAACTATGTATTGGTCTCATTTAATGTTTCTGTAGTTTCCATCAGTTAGACTAGCTTAAATATCATGTACATTTTCATTGCTGCAATCTGGTAAAGCTGTGTCCATGCATTCTTCTAAAACTGCTGCTTGTAAGCTTGCATTTGTTAGCTATCTATTTTCTTGCTTCAAACAGCTTTCCTGATACTCAAAATGACAAATATGATCTTCTGTTTATTCATTGTGCTAGAATACTGCTGGAGAACTTGTATTAGTTTTTTGTATTGTCACACAAAATGCTATGGAAGTTATAGAATTTCTGCAAGAAACACATGCAGATTATTCTGTGAAACTGTTCTCCATGTAAAGGCCTCCATATGGTTTCAATCTGTTAATGTTGTGAATTATAATATTCTGGTTGTCTTTATTTATTTTTTCGAAAGGAAATATTCTAGTTGTATTTTTCCTTCTTCTGTTTGGTTGGAATGACACGAAACAATCGTTTATGATCTCCACTGTAGTCAATTGTTTGCATCATTCACATTCTTATTGTGAGATCCGAGCATGCATGCATGATAGACATTTTAATATTAGGAATGGGAATGAAATCTTATACTTCACTATACTTGATGGGAATCGTGTAAGAATTGGATAGATATTATAGATTAATTATGATAGTTATTTAGATACTTTTAATACTTATCTTTTAAGTATTTTCTTTTAACTTTTGAGGGTTTATTTGTCATTAAAGGGATGCATATAAGGGTTTTAGACTAGATTTTTTGATTATTATTGATATTGAATCCTTCTTCCTCAAATTCTCTCTCTGTTCTCATCCCCTTCTTCTTCTTATTCTTTTGTCATCCCTAATTCTTTCTTACTACGATCTATATCAATTTGGTATCAGAGCTTATTATAATTTACATCAATTTAGTATCAGAGCTTATTACAATCTACATCAATTTGGTATCAGAGCCTAATCTCAATTCAACACCGCCACTGCCATAGTATCTATTCAATTGTCATTAATTAGTTGTATTGCTGCTGTTCATCGTCATTGCAAAGCCTTCGTTAAAATTCCCAACACAACCACCAACAACGTCAACATAAAACCAGTGTCACCCATATAAAAAAAAAATACTTTTGCACTAACCTTGTGACGCCTCAAAATCCGAGGGGTCTTTTGTAAACCGTTGACAACCCATCAACCCGCGGAAATATCCGTGGATGTCGCTTAATCCGACACCATGTCGAAAACATCCCTTTAACTGGGATTTTAACCCACAATTATAATCCGGATCTAACTCAGGTTCGAAATGCCTTGATTTATACCCTGATTAGGGTCTATTTACATCATTAGAGGGAAGAAAAACATAGGCCTAAAAGCATGGCAAAATAATTTTAAATTTTAAAAATTTGGGAAAGTGTATCGGTACTGCGTACTGGTGCGGTTTGCTCACTAGAGTTGACTGTACCGGTACACAGTACCGGTACTGTCTATCCAGTTTTGCCTTTTTCTACTATTTTTCACTTCAAACCCACTCCAAACCTTTTCAAATTCATCCCAACACATGTATAATAAAGTTTTCTACGTTATACATGATCCATACAAGTTCTATTACAAGCATTGACACAATTCTTCATACCAAAACCAAGTGTTAACAAGAGTTTTACAAAATTTTCAAAAACAAAAGCCATATTCTGGCTTTTCTTCACCCTTGATGGCCCGAATGAGATCTGTCCACCAGCGTATACTTCGCACCTGAAATGTTTTTCCGTATAGGGTGAGCCACGCTTAGTAGAATATTTTCTACAGATGCTACTCCCTCCCTTAGATGCACATGAAGTGTTCATATGCAATAACAATTATCGCAACAATTTCAATCAAGTGTATGCAACTCAATGATGAAATTTACTATGACATGCCATACAATGAGATGAGACTCACTTATGCACTCAATCCGAGCCATTCCCGGCTCCTCAACACATGTAACGCCAACGTGTATGATTCCGTCATCCATGTTACACATCGAACGACATTTACAATCTAAGGTCTTTCTTGGGGTGGATATTTATGGACTTACACCAACGGCACCTAACCGACATGAAATTCATGGACTTTTACAAACAGTTTTGCACAAGGTTACCTGGATCGCGGGTCGATTGGGTACGTGGTACGGGTACATGTGCGGGGTACGTTACTTTTGCGGTACGTGGTGCGGTGGGGGTAGGCTTAGTTGGTACGCTATTTTGGGTCGTAGTTCGTTTTGAATTATTATTCGGATCGTTTTCAATAAAAATCAGGAGAATATATATATTGTTAGCTGCCCTAGTTACGTACAATAAAAGCTGCTGCCTTGGAAGACTTATTAGTAATTTTACTTTTTTATCCAAAGTGTGGTAATATGTATTGTTAAATAAAAGGGTTTTTTTTGTCTTTATACCAAAACAAATTAGTGTATCAGTTCTTCTAGACAGAAAAGAGAGAGAGAGTGAGAGAAAAAAAGAGAACGAGAGAGAGGAAGTAACCCACGTGAAGCTGAGATAGAGAGAGAAGACGAACGAGATCGATCTGCGAAGTCGACGAAATCTTCATCAATCTTCATCTGTGAAGTGGACAAAGTCTTCATCTGCGAAGTCGACGAAGTCTTCATCTTCATCAGTCTTCATCTGCGATGGAACCACCCACACCAGTCTTCATCCGCGAGATGTGAATCCGACGGAGAGAGAGGGAGAGAAGGAGATCGATCGATCGAGGCAAACGAATGCAATCCATAGCACTTCCAGGTAGGTATTTTATCTGTCATTATATGCTGAATTCGCTGTTATTATTAATTTTTTTTTTTTAGAATTTTGGAACAAATTTGGGGTAGGATTGAGTTTGACATATTGATTTGGGGTGGGTAATTCCTAGTTAGGGCAAAAAATTGGGGACGCTGGTTTTGTCGGTCCAGGTCGCGAACGACCCACGTTTGGGGTCGTGCGATCCAGATCGGTGATCGTAGGGGGACTAACGTTTTCAGGTAACGCTGATTTTGCATACACCGACACACTTTGTGGGCTCTTATACCTACGGAGTGCGTATCCAATCAACGAGTCTCTCGCCTAAGGGATCTTCTAGTCACTTCTTGCTACCCCAACCCAATTTTCTTTCATGTAACCATGCGACTCAGCGAGATCTTCGATCCACACCTTCCGAATCTACCCGTCATCCACTAAGTGAGGTGATGACGACAACCATGCACATACACCCTTATGATGCAATGTCTCTGTAAGAATGTAATGTAATGAACCATTCCATATCAATGTCATGTCCCACATGTAATGAATGCCATATGCACAAATTATACCATATATCAATATATTCCATAAAAATTTATCTCATATGCATATAACTTTCATAAATCATCATTATGCTCAATGTATCAATAAACATATGTCGACATATTACAACAAACTCAAACATGTTATTTCAATTACATTAAAATAACAATATTTAACTATCAAAGACATTTGATCAAACACCTTCAAGGCACAATTTATGAAACACATAGCATGCCTCAAATATCACCAAGTTACAAGAATGAACTCAAGTAACACCCATATACCAATTTCAAACAAGAATTGGTCTTAAGACATTTCAATACCAATTTATTCATTTCTATGGCCATAGATACACCTTAGGTCAATTTTAATATTCAATCTTTTTTCATAAACATCAAAGGTTAAGAATCAAATCCAAGTAGGAAAAACCCTACCTCTTGGAGCGTAGAAATGAAGGTAGAACCCTTCAAGAATACCTGCAAATCCCAAAAACTTTGATTTTTCCCAAATCTTGTCTTTGGATCTTTGGCGAAATCTCTTGGTTTTTGTACGTAGATGTAATCCTCGTCGATGTGATTGACTTTAATTCTTGGCTCGACGGATTCCGACTGACGGAACTTCGAGAATCGGTGGAAGAAAACTTAAAAACCCACTTTCTCTCTTCTCTTTCTCTCCAACATGTGAACTAGCCCAAATGCAGAGATATTTCTGCCAAAATATCTAATTTAAGACCCTATTTATAATTTTCAAGGCTTGGCCCGAGTCGTGCCACGTGTCCTCCATTTATCCGGGTCTGTTTTAGCCCTGAAACGATTTATTTCATCCCAGTTTAAGTTCAAATTAATTTTATTTGAACTTTTATTCAATTATAAGAAAATTTTTAAATTTTTATTTTTAAAAATTTTTGTGAGGTCATCCGCCACCCAATCATCTCGTAAAACGTGAAAAATTTGACTATCTCAGAATTCGATGAAATTAGTATGGATGACTAGATTTTGCGATACGAATCTAATGTCGAAGTCCGTTGTGTCATCCGAGTTCTAGAGAGTATGTATTTTAATTCTGTATTATAGTGGCAAAATGACCATTTTACCTTTCTTCAGAAAAATTTTAAATTTTTTCGGGTTTTACAAACCTGGTGTTCATCGCTATTTTGGTCCCGTTCCAAAAAAAAAAAAAAAAAAACTGTTCACGTGCACTGTTCATCGACGACATTGTTCACTATCCAGTTATTATTTTTTTTGAAGTAGTATTACTGCGAAGAAGACGATCAGATCAGGTAAGGTTTTGTTTGGAAACAACAGTTTCACGTGGCGAAGAATACCTATTGCCAGAAATTCTATAATTGCAGAAACATCCCAGCAAATTCAAAAAATTACAGAATCATCACTCAACAAATTTCAGAATTTCATCACAACAAAACTTGATTACGTTATGCATACTTCCATAGAAATTTGAGACTAATATTTTTATTCATTAAAAAATTAGAGAATTTGCAAAAGGTCCAAAACATATTTTCTTCTATTTAAACTTTCTTGAAATTGTCAATTACATTCTTGAATTTTTTTTATACCATTCTCATCTTTCAAGAGTCAATCACGAGTTCCTGTAATGCACATATTTCAAGTGTCTCTCGTCGAAGTCATCATCGTAGGAAGTTTAAGGATATTTACATGGAGTCAACCTATATGACCACACTAGTAAAAAATTCTTCTATATTTAGTAGTACTTTAAATCCTTTTGAATTCTTGGATTGGTTAGCTAATTTAGAAGAATATTTTGATTGGCATGACATGTCGGATTTTCATTCTAGATGAGGCGTTCTGTCATCTTCATGCTGCTCTCTTAGGGTACTTCTGCTTCGAAGTCTCTCCGGAGGAGAGTTTTTTTCAACCGGAGGAGAATGATGGGAATCGTGTAGGAATTTGATAGATATTATGTATTAATTATGATAGTTATTTAGATACTTTTAGTATTTATCTTTTAAGTATTTTCTTTTAACTTTGGAGAGTTTATTTGTCATTATTTATCTGTTTGAGTTTTAGTTTCCCCATATGAAGGGATGCATGTATGGGTTTTAGACTAGACTTTTTGATTATTATTGATTATTGATATTGAATCCTTTGGATGCATGTAAGAGTTTTAGATTAGATTTTTTGATTATTATTAATTATTGATATTGGATCTTTCTTTCTCAAATTCTCTCTCTGTTCTCATCCCCTTCTTGTTCACTTCTCATCCCTATTTTTTTTTTACTATGATCTACATCAATTTGGTATTAGAGTTTATTATAATCTATATCAATTTGGTATTAGAGCTTATTACAATCTACATCAACACCACTATGGGTGTCTATGGATTGGATAGGGGCCGGCCCGCGATTTTTTTTTGGGGCTGGGCTTGGGTAGTGTAGGGCCAAATCTTTACCCAAGTGAGTTATAGGGTGAGCAGGATCGGGCTTCGGATAGGGGTAGGGTACTTACAGTCCAACCTGCGAGCTTATTAGGCAGGCTTGCTGGATGGACATGTTCGCGGGTTTTTTTATATATAACTTCATTTAGAAATACTGAATATTTTTGTAACTTAATATTTGTGTAAATTATATTTTTGAATCAAAAGTAAAGTGAAAATGGATAAAAATAAAAGAAGGAATAATTTTATTTTTGATTAATGAATACATCATAACTAGATTGACACTTGCTCACTTATCTCTAATTTATATTTCTCTACCCTTTAAACTTGTATGCTTTATACATGGAAAAAAAATAGTAAATTATTTATAGTATTTAAAATTTTAAAATTTTAAATTCCAACATTGGGAGACTTATTTCAAATTTTAAATTTAATAGTCTAAAAGTATTACTTTTTTCAAAAGAATGGTGGGCGGGCTGGGTTTGGCATGTTGGGCTTTAACGGGTTTTTTTGAGCGGGCTATTGGGTTGGACTTCGGGTTGGGTAATAGGTTTGAGGCAAACTCAAGTCCTCTTTTTAAGGATATTGAGCTTGAGCTTGGGCTTGGGCTCGGGTGGGCTAATTATCGGGCCTATTGGGTTTCGGGCCTATTTTTTCCAAATCGGGTAATGGGACTCGTGAGTAACCTGATCCATGGACACCCCTATATACCAGCTATCGGTTATCAATTTAATTAATGGTTGAGTTTTGGATTGAGCTTGTATGGCGTAACATGCCTGTGTGGTATAACTTTGCGTAAATTGCCCGTGGCGGACATAAGTAGTGCCAGTGTGGCATGATGGATTTTGTGCAATGTTTTGCTTTGATAACATTGCGGAAAGTTGTCAATTATAAGTAAGAAAGTCTTTCTTTAATTTTTGAGTCATGTATGTGCTTCTCTTACTATGTTCATGCACTTACCGAAAATTGTTAATGTTTTTAAGGAACTAATCGTGATGCGAGGTGTCTACTGTCGAGTATATGTGGCTATCTAGAACTCCATTGAGGGGTTTCTGTGTCTTTTGTATGTAATGTAATTTTGTAGACATTGGGTTGTAACGAACTTTGTAGCGTATAGTTAGAATGGGATTGTAGTGAGCCAACCACCTAAGGGTGTTTTGTTATACTATGTTCTCGTTTTGAAGGTCATAATATGTGCGTGTATGGGTGTGGATTAAATAGTATGTGCATAGGGGACTGGGTTGTGTCTTCAATGGTTGAGTTTTTCTGAATAAATTGAGTTTGATTTTGTACCCCCGGTTGGGGTGTTACACTTACAGTTTCTGCCTAAGGTGTTATTGGAAACACTACTCTAATTCCTTGGTAATTCAATCATCGTTACAGATTAAAGCTTACCCAAAGACAACAGCTGTGCTTGTCCGCAATCATGGGGTGTATATATGGGGTGATTCATGGATCAGCACCAAGACACAAGTATGTTTCCAACAAGAAAGCTTTATATCTGTTGTTATTTCTGATGATGTGCTGATCTTCAGAGATTATTTATTTGAGGAAACTTCATGTCGATGCTTGACTCTTGTCAGCTCTAACATGCTTGCACCTAGTTTTTTGGTGAACCCTTTGATTTAAATTTCTTACTTTGTAAGTTTGTATGCAGAATGCAAGCTTTTGCATGTGTTCTGGTATTTGACAATGTCTTGATGAGGAAAGCTGAGTCATTGCATGTCCTGGCAATATAGGACACGAAACCTGTATAATATTCAGCATGTTGCGCTGTTCTGCAACCATCTATGTTGATGTGATAGGTTTCTGACTTGTTGGCATAGGGGCACAGGAGCTCGGGGTCTATGTTGTACCTGGGAATGTTGGCCCTTTGCTTATAAGAACTTGGACTTGGACAGACTAATTCATCTCAAAATTAATTACAAATTTCTTGCAGAAGATGCTCAAACTAGCAATACAAATCGTATTATTTCGTTTCACCTCTAAAGAAACTACAGTGTAAATTTGTGGTTGTGGAAGTTTAGTAATCAGAGTTTTGTTGACCAAACAAATGAATAGTAGGGCTTCCATACTTTGTGGATCAATTTTAAATTCTTTGCCTCCGCAAGTTCTGCACACACTATAGGTAGAAGGATGAGTTTCTGAAAGGGGCACAAATTACAACCTGAGGATGGACCTAAAACAGGTCCTGAACCTGAGATGAACTCCATGCCAAAGTGTTTTTGTTGTCAGAGGGGATGTGGTTTGAATCCGCAATCAAGTGAGCCCTTACCATTGGGCCACTCACTCACCTGCCCGACGCAAATCCGTTGTGCCCTTACCAAGGGGACCCACACCTTTGCAAGGAAACCCATGTTGCAATACTCCTAAGCCACATTGTGCTGTGCCGGCTCTGGTGCCAAATTTCACGGTCAATTCCTCACCAAATAGGCTGGCCACGTTCGGGTTTCCTTCTCCCGCTAATAAACCCCTTTTCTTCCAAATTTATGCTCGGTGTTGGCTCAATGCATGTCGCACGTCCACGGCACAAAGCTCACTTGGTGATGTTACTTGTTAGTGAGATTTATTGATGTAGGAGTAAAATAACTTTAAGAATCTAAGAAGGCTCTGTAGATGGAAAAGGGTGGGATTTGGCATGGTTTGAAAATATATAAGTTAATAGGACATGCAGGAGTATATTTTCTGGAACAGTAGATACCAACTATTTTAGGCTGAAGGGTAGGGAATCAGTTAGGCTTAATTTGATCAGCTAAATTCAAATTTTGGATGGAACTCAGGGTTTTGTTTTTGGTTTGAAAAAGAAAAGAAGAAGATGAAGGATCTAGAATTCTCAGTGGGATCTTTATGCTTCACCTTTGCAAATGTTGGCCAGCGTTGAATAAATACAATCTCAAATTTTCATTATGCATCTTCATTAAAATTGAAAATTTTACATGCATAATTGCACTCTCCCGGGCTTCTCTTTGCCCTACTTCAATTAAGACTTCAAAATAGGAAACTTTGACTATTATACCATTGAGTCTAGACCTACTAAAGGCTCCATATAGAAGATCTAATGACCTTGTTTCGTATTAAATACAACTATTGGTGATTTCTATACAAATGCCACAGGACTTCTTGAGTTTTGCAAGACTAGATAGAATCTGACCAGCAGTATAATAACTTCAGTTAAACATTGATACAGGGACCTAGTTACCATGGACCCTTTGCACAAAAAATCTTGCGAATTGTTACAGACCTACAGGACCCACTGTGCTTTTTTAATCTTTGAACATCTATCATGTTTTTGTTCAGTCAGCCGAGATACTGCTCCCTTTTGCCTTCTTCACCTCACCTATCCAAAGTCTTCCCTGAGTGTTTTTCGCTGATTTTTTTTTTATCCTTCTTAGTTGGCTTTTTTGAATTTCTTTTTAGTAAAACATCTTACTTTAAAATCTATCACATTGATCACTATTTCTTCCTCTATTCTCCAATGGCAAATTCAAGCAAATATTGAGGGGCCACCTAAAGTTAGTTTATATGATTCTCTGTGGGTTGGATGGTTCTAACATGATATATACTTATTTTTTTGGATAAAAGAAAAAAATTATTAAGATTGAGAAGAGATAATAAATTACAATATGGAAGACAAGATATCATCACAACGAAAATACCCAAAAAATCCAAAAATCCAAAAATCCAAAAAGAGCATTAAACTAAAGCCGCCTTCCAATCCCTTTGAAGATCCGATAGAGGTAAACCCTTGAAACTTCATACGGACTTGGAACATAACGAGGCATGAAAAACAATTCTATCCCAGACCAAATTCAATGTAAGGAATTGATTTCTGAATATTCTTGAATTCTTCTCTGTCCATATATTCCAAAAAATTGCCATCAAAGCACACCTCCACAAAACCTTTCCTTCTTTACTTCTCCCAAATTCTCTAAATTTAGTCTGCATCATTTCCTCCACAAAAACTGGACAAACCCATGGCTCACCAAACACATTAAAGAATTTACGCCACAATCCCTAAGCAAAAGAACAATGAATGAATAAATGAACATTTGACCCTCCATATCTCATGCAAGTGGAACATACATCATGACTCATAGCTTTATAAGGTCGTCTCCCCTGCAATATGTCGTTAGTATTCACTCTATTGAGCACAATAGACAAAACAAAAGCCTTAACTTTGAAGGGACTCTTGTCCTTCCAAATGAATTTATCAAAAGAAAAAGAGTGTACTGTATGGGAACTGGCAAGATATGAGTAGAAAGATTTGCAAGAAAAAACTCTCGGATCCTCCTTAATCTAAGTTCTACAATCAGGGAAGTTATTATGATAAAAATTTTAAAGAATAAGAAGCAAAGAGGTCAAATCCTCTGTTTCTCTATCATTTAAACTCTTAAAAAAGTGGAAATCCCAACAATAAGAATTATACCCCCATAACAATACAACTAGAAATAGGAGCCTCATGGACAGTTGAAAATAGATAGAGTCGTGGAAAAACAATACTAAAAGCTAACCCACCTTCCCACGTATCCTCCAAAAATAGAGCCCTAGATCTACCCTCACCTTATAACGAATTAATGGAAAGAAAGATAGAAAAATACACTTGAGAAGTAAATTTCCAAGGACTTTTATGAGTTGCAATATATACCTAGATCTAGCATCCTAACCATTTTGAAAAAGACTTTACTTCTTATTATCCTGTGCCAAAGGGAATGAGGTTCCAAGGGAAATCTCCATAATCACTTCCCAATCAGAGAAACATTTTTAGACACCAAATTACCAAGTCCCAAACCCCTGTCATTTGTGGGTTCTAACATGATATTAGAGCTAGATCTTGATTGGTTGAGCCCAATGTGACATAATCGTGGATTGATTTGGTATGTAGTACGAGTATTAGTGGTACAATGAGAGTAGATTTAGTTGGTGCACTTTTTTGGGTTGTGGTTTATTTTGTGACTTCCAAATAGAACAATATATGCATATATGCATAGTTAATAAATATTTATTTTATATTTCTGATAACTGTTGTCAAAGTATGAGTTTAAAAGACACCAAAATAAAGAAATAACAAGTTATAGTTATGATTTAGGGTTGTGGTATGATATGAGATTACTTAGATCATGAATTAATTTGCAGTTTGAGTTAGAATTTGGGGTTGGTACTTTGAGCGATATGGATCGCGAACCCACATTATTTTGGGTTGTGTGACCCCGGTTCGTGGAACACTAGGGATTTCGATCCCGGTATCTAGTGGGCCAAGGCTCTCACCCGTTTGAATCCTTTTTTATGGTTGTATGTCTATTTTGGCCTGGTGACCCACTGGGACTCCCACGTGTTAGCTCAGGTTGCATGTGAAGAGAGCTTAGATTACACGTCGAAAGATTGGGGTCATCCTATGGTTTTATATGACTGAGGGATCTGTCCATCCATTACTCTTCAAACCAAGCTTGCCACTTTAGGAGGTGTCACTAAATATCAGCCAGGACAGATGTTACTTTGCACATTGAAGGATGTTTCGTTGCATAAGATTCTGCATTTTATATTCCCTTGTGAGTGCCTTATGTAGTGTATATTTGTGTTGAAGCTTGCCTCTTTAGCCATTTAAAAAATTTGCTGTTCTTAGTGTTATGCTTTATTTTGTCCAAACATTGGCTGTTTTATCAGGCTGAATGTTATCATTATCTCTTTGATGCTGCCATCAAGCTTCATCAGTTGGGTTTGGATTGGCCTACCTCTGATCATGGTCCCATTCGCAATGTAAATGGAGTTTGTGGACGTGGAGGGACTATAAGCAGGGGTCTGAAGGCTGGGGCTCTTGGTTTGGACTATGTGACCGAGCCTTCCCAAGTAAGTTCTTGATGTCTTGTGTCCCAAAATAGGCGTGGTTTTTGAAAATTTCTCGAAATGATGTCTAGTGATGGATCTACGCCATTAAATGGTGCATGGACTTGAAATTCCCTATTGCAATAGTCTTCCTTTTATGTGTGAGATCTTAAAGCCGCAAGTTCCTCTAATGTATTTTATTTATCGTGCAGCATTGTATTCTTCTTGACATAGAAGGAACGACAACTCCTATATCGTTCGTTACCAATATTCTTTTCCCGTATGCCAAGGATAATGTGGCAAAGCATTTAGCTGCTACATACAATTGTGAAGAAACCCAAAATGACATCAATTTGCTGCGTTTGCAAGTAAGATTGTTGTGCTTGTTGTCAATATCAACAGGCTACTTAAATAGATGCTTTTGTTGCTTTGTTTATGAAATGGCTCTTGCATTATGTTGCAAATCTTGCACTTTGGTGACTGTCCACTACAATACGACATGCACCATGGTTTTAATGCATTTATCGGAAAATATGGTGCAAAAAATACTTGTGATATCTTCTATTGACTGATGCTACATGCTAAGTGGTGCATTTTCTCTTGGTTCTACTTTGGTCAAACGGGATTCTAATTTAGTCCACAGCATAAATGTTTGGTCAACCCCTCTAATTTGAGCTTATTTTAAAGCATCTAATTTGATTTTGTGTTAAATGGATCCTGATCTTTGTAAACTAGTTGTTCGATTTGTTTATTTGTATCAACGTGGGACATGACACCAAGTCATTATCTTCTTAAATCTACCTTTTCTAATAGTTTTTATGACTCCGGCTTGTCACTTCTAGACAAAGGAAAGCATTATTGTAGTGAGGATAATTAGTGATTGAAAACTTAAAGGAAAAAAGTATTTTCTCGGTATGAGAGTTCAAATGGGGTTCCAAAGGTATTATTATTCGGTTTGTTTCACAGGGGAAAAATGATAGTACGATTTTATTCTTGTCTGGAACCTGCTGAAGATTTGAGAAATTGCCACATTGGTATTCGTTGCAGTTGCTTTTGTTCTGAGCCTTAATTATTGTCACAATGAGCTCTTATTCAGGCGAGGAATGTCAGCCATTTTTTCTTTCTATTTTTGAGTTTGTCTGTATCTGTGTCTGGGAACAGATTCAAAGTGACTTGCAACAAGGTGGTGTTGGTTCCGTTCCTGCCCCCCCTGATTACATGGGCAAAGAGATGGTGAAAACTTCTCTGGCTGCAAATGTGGAATCAATGATTAGAGCTGACCGAAAAGTTACTGCCCTTAAGCAACTGCAAGTAAGCTGCTTACAAATGTGATCTTTTGCAGTTATTGAATGAATTTTTTTGTTCATCACATTTGACTAAATGCAGGGACACATATGGAGAACTGGATTTCAATGTAGTGAGTTGGTGGGTATGATGTACGATGACGTACCAGAAGCACTTGAACGGTGGCATGATTTGGGCAGGAAGGTTATTTTTTCCTTTCTAGTTTATCCAATACAATATTCTTTTTACTTTTTTAATTGTTCTATGTTTTTGTTCTGCTTTATGTCTCCTGGTACTAGTCTTAAATCTTAATCAATATCCCAATGAAAAATACATAATCTTTTGGGAGAATTGGAATGATAACTTGTCTTTTTTTTCTTTTGGCTCCCCTTCAATATCTTCAAAATTTTCTTTTGGGCCCTGATAATTCTGTTGGATTTCCTTATTTCACAATTTGGTGATTATCAAATACTATATATATTTGTATATCCAGAATGAGTCTATGGCACCTTCTGCCCTTCCTTCCAGTTTCCCTTCCACCCACATGGGATAAAAAGGAAACCAAAGAAAGTTTCTACTTGGCCCTTTAACACAAGGCTAAACTATGAGCATGCATGTTTGTGTTAATCTGAGTATAAAACAAGCAAAGCTAATATATTGTTTCTCTGGGCAGTTACCTTAGTTCCCAGACTTTGGACCAAGTAATACAGGGTCAATAGACGGATTACTGAGATTATATTCTATTATTTTCTTTTTCTTTTCCCTGAAAACATTTTATGATAATTTCTTAAAGAAAAGTGGAATACTCTTTGCTTTTTACAGATTAACCAGAATCTTCAATAGCTGTCATTAAAGAAATATTATTCTGATTCGTTGGGATCAATAATTTTCAGGCAAAGGCTTTATTCGACGCTCACTGACTAAAACTAAAAAAAGAAAATTAAATAAGTGTATAATTAAGTAACACAAGCTCTAGACATTCCCTTACCTGGAGAAAAAAGTTCTAAACATTCCATTAACAGTGGTATGTGTATGTCAATGGATGGAAAAGAAAAATGTAACTACGATAATAAGGAATCTTGAAATTTTTTGATGTGCTGAAATTTTAAATATTTCTTTCGCCGGTAAACCCATTTTCAGAATATACCATATTAAACCTTTTAAGTACAACCAAATAAGTCGTATTAAAACTAAAAAGTACGACTTGAAATATTTGGAAGAGAGAAAGGGATACTCAAACTAAGAGTAGAGAACCGTATATATAGTCAAATAATATTACAAAGTGACCTAAACATCCTTATAGTCTAGACAAAATATAAAAGTCATAATAAGGGTAACAAGAGAAAAAGAACACTAATAAACTAGGCCTAATAAACTAAGTTGATATATCTCCAACACTCCCCCTCAAGTTAGGCGCAAAAATGTTAACTAAGCCAAGTTTAACAACGGAGTCTCAGAGAATGGATAGAGTGACAGGTTTGGTGAAAATATCTGCAACCTGATCACTGGTCCCTACAAACGATAGAGTGATAATACCACTGTTAACCTTCTCCCGAAAAAAGTGAATATCAATCTCCATATGCTTCGTTCTCTCGTGTAATACAGAGTCAGAGGTAAGCTGAATAGCAGATCGATTATCACAACATAATGTAGATGAAGAAGTCACTGGAAATCCCAACTCGCAAAGAATCGATCGTAGCCAGATAATCTCACATGTGCCAAGTGCCAGTGCTCGATACTTTGCCTCTGCTGACGAGCGAGAGACAACTGATTGCTTCTTGCTCTTCCAAGAGATAAGATGAGTCCCTCGAAAAGCATAGAAACCCATAATAGATCGACCGTCACACGCTCCCTCATAATCTGAACTGAATAATAGGTTAGAGAACCAGTCTGAGATCCTGATGCATGGAACAACCCAAGTCCAGGACAAGACTTGAGGTACCGAAGGATGTGATAAATTGCATCAAGATGAGGTTGACATGGTCTGTGCATGAACTGACTAACTCAGCTGACCGCGAATGAAATATCTGGCCTAGTGTTGGCTAGGTAGATAAGTCTACCTACCAACCTCTGATAGACAGTCGGATCTCTTAACTCCTCACATTCAGCAATAAGCTTCAGGTTTGGAATCATGGGTGATGATGTCGGTTTGCATTCCAGTGTCTGAGAGAAGATCTAGAACATACTTTCTCTGAGAAAGAACAATACCCCTGCTTCTACGGGCAATCTCAATCCCAAGAAAGTATCGCAGAAATTCAAGGTCCTTCACATCGAAGGCTTTCCCAAAGTCTATCTTGACCTGTGCAGTCCCTGAAATATTATCTCCAGTAATAATAATATCATCAACATATACCAAAAGGATGACACACTGTTCAAAAGTAGTTCGTCGAATGAAACAGATATGATCAGAATGACATCTGGTGAACCCCAAACGTACGATCACATCACTAAAGCGAGAGAACCAGGCTCGTGGTGATTGTTTCAGTCCATAAAGAGACTTACGCAGTTGATATACCTTTCCAACATATTCCCTCTCACCACGAAAGTCCAGTGGTGCATCTATATAAATAATCTCGTCTAGATCACCGTGAAGAAAGACATTCTTCATATCTAACTGATGAAGAAGCCAAGAGTACTCCGTAGCTAGAGAAATAATCAATCGAACAGTAGTCAATTTTGCCACAGGGGCAAATGTAGCACCAAAATCACGACCTGGTACCTGAGTAAATCCCTTTGCCACAAGCCTAGCCTTGTGACGATCAATAGTACCATCCGCAAGAAACTTCAGGGTGTAAACCCAACAACAGTCAACAGGTTTCACCCCTGAAGGTAAAGAGACAAAGATCCCATGTATGATTAGGTTGAAGAGCGTCCATCTCCGTCCGCATAGCAAGAACCCACTGGGACTCCCGCATAGCCTCTGAAATAGAGCAAGGAACCGGCGTATTTAATATAGCCATGCTATAAGCTCGAAATGTAGGAGACAAAGCACCATAAGAAACATAAGCAGAAATCGGATATAAAATCCTAGCATTCTAACCATAACGAACAACTAGAAGGCGATCACGTTGCGGAAAATGATGCCTTAAAGCATCCTCCTCCACTGACAATGTCTCATCAGGTAAAGTAACTGGCTCACTACCTGCAATCTCATCAATACTAACAATAGGTGCATCAATATGCTCAACGAACTGAGAAGTATTACCTGCATCACCTGACGTAGAGGGGACATCAATAGGGGGATAAGAGCGAGGGCGACGAACATAAACTTGCAAAGGATGAGAGCCTGGTGACTCTGTACTGACAGTGATGAGTGGATCTGGAGAAGGAGGGACTGATGACTCTGTAGTGATAGTGACCAATGGCTCTGGTTCTTGTGGTAATGGAAAATCAAAGTGAGTATCATCAATTAGAGGAGCAGACACATGATTGGAAGAAAAATAAGGAATATGCTCAAGAAAGGTAACATCTAGATTGTGATACATATGTCGCCTGACAGGATCATAGCATCGATACCCTTTAGATTGATGACAATACCCCACAAAGATACAACGAATCGCTTTATCATCAAGTTTATGACGAGTAGGAGACCGATCCTGAACAAAACATGTGCAACCAAAAACAAGAGGGAGAACCAAAAAAAGTGTCCGCTCAGGGAATAAGACTTGTAAGGGAGCCTTATGCTGAAGAACACGACTCGGTGTACGATTGCACAAAAAAAGTAGAAGTCAAAACAACAAAATGCCAATAAAATTTTGGTACCCCCATACCTCTAAGCATACAACATACCATTCCTATCAAACTATTATTTTTTCTTTTAGCAATTCTATTTTGCTCAGGAGTATATGGACAAGTGAGCTGCTGAAAGATACACTGAGAAGAAATGTGAGACACTAAGGCATTAGACACATATTTTTTGGCATTATCCGAACGAAGAGCACGAACAATGACATCGAATTGTGTCTTAATCATCTGGAGAAATTGAGTGATGACATGGAGTACATCAGACTTCCTATGCAAAAGGTAGACTCAAGTACAACAGGTATGGTCATCTATAAATGTCACATAATATCGAGCACCTGACAGAGTAGTAACAGGGGAGGGTCCCCAAATATCAGAGTGTATTAGGTCAAATGGTTTGGGTGACTGGTGCATGTGAGGAATATAACTGGTCCGAACATATTTTGATAGGGAATATATAACACAGTCAAGTTTACCACTAACACAAGCTTTGTTCAAAGTAGGAAATAGCATACATAAATTTTAAAATTTGTATGCCCAAAACGGTCGTGCCACAACTGAACAGTTTGTGATAAAAAATCATAATGACAAGTACTAGGTAAAATACTAGCATGCAAATTAGGAACAGATAAAGACAAAGCAGATGAAGGTGAAGGTGGAGGTGGAGAAACTAGTGAAACAGGAGGTGGATTGCTAGATAATACAATCTATCTCTCTCATGTCTCCTAATAATAATCCTCTTGGTACTCAGGTCCTGCAAATAACATGAATCAGATAAGAACACAACCGTACAGTGATAATCTCTGGCTAACTGATTTACAAATAATAGATTCATGACCAACTTTGGTGCATGAAACACCGAACGGAATGTAAAGCCATCTGAGAGACGGACTGTACCCCTACTAACAATAGGGGCATGTGTACCATCTGCTAACTGAACTTGAGTATGTAACTGCTCGTCAAAAGAGGTGAAATGATGGGCCTCACCTGTCATATGACCATTGGCACTCGAGTCTAGCATCCAAAGGGGGAACGAACTGGTGCAAGTATGAAAGACACGAGGAATACATGTAGCAGTCAAACCTCGAGAAGTCAGGGTTGACATAAGTATATCCAAGGGAGAAGTGATAGCATCCATATCATTATGCCAAGGAGGAGTAGTAGCAGGAGCAATGACTGTATGTGGTGGTGCCTCAACAATGGTAGGAGTACGACTACGAGGAAGTGGCTTAAGCTCCAGATGGAGCTTCTAACAAGTAGCCTTGAGATGTCCTAGTCGGCCACAATAATCACACTGACGAGAATTCCCATATCTACGCTGATGTGGGGTACCCTGACGGCGCTGTGCCGTGTACTGTCCACCCCTATACCCGGTGAAAGTAGTAACAAATGTCTCAACGGTAGGGGTCTCAACTCCCTCAGTAGTAGTCATAATTCTAGGGCACCCGTGACAGGAAAAAAAAAACTCTAAGATAAATAGAGAGACAAAAATAAGGGAGAATAATACACCTCCAGTCGAACAGTAGCGACAGATAAAGAAGGTCTAGCAAGCGCCCAAATAATCAAAGTCACGGTGCCTAGAAATCCAATAAAGATAAATAAGTGATGTACTGCATCAAAAAAGGATCACAAGAGAAGAGGATTTGCTCCCTCCTAAAAAAGTCTTGAGACGAAGCCACAACGAAAAATGCGACCCAGCACTGAGCTTGATAATGACCCAACAGAATCAACACACAATTCATTATAACTCACAGCCTACACCACCGACTCATATTAAATCTGCCCATCCACCAATACACTGCTTACACCGACAAAATCAGAGAAAGTATATGTTCGAGTTGAAAAGGCTAGGCTTGCTGGTTTGTTTGCTGGGCAGTGGGCTTGCTGTAGATGGTGTGTTGTGTTGGTTGGTGGTTTGAGTATTGTGTTGGTTTGAGTATTTTGGTCGGTTTTGGTTTGATATGCTGGGTATTGTTTGGCAGTCAGTGCTGCCAGGTATGGTTTGGTAATCTATGCTTGTTGTGTCCACCGGTTTGGCAGTCGGTTTGTCAGTGGATGGCAGTCGGTGATGGTGATGTAGGAAAGGTGGTCGGTGATGATATTGTTTGGCAGTCGGTGATGGAGTTTGTGGGCAGTCGGTGGCTTCTTGTGCTTGCTGTGGACTAGGTATGGCTGGTCGGTGCTTGCTGAGTGCTGGGCTTATGTTGATGGTGATGCTGGTGGGGCTTGGTATGGCTGAAGGCAGGCTGTGGAGTGGAGGCTAGGGTTAGGGAGAAGATTAAGGTTAGGGTTAGGATTAGAGTCTGGCTCTGATACCAACTTGAAATATTTGGAAGAGAGAAAGGGATACTCAAACTAAGAGTAGAGCTCCGTATATATAGTCAAATAATATTGCAAAGTGACCTAAATATCCTTATAGTCTAGACAAAATATAAAAGTCATAATAAGGGTAAAAAGAGAAAAAGAACACTAATAAACTAGGCCTAATAAACTAAGTTGATATATCTCCAAAGTACGTTTTAGGAAGCGAGATATTTGACAGTATCCAAAGCTTTCTGCAAAGTTGTTGAACTGTTGCGGTTTTCATCATCTTCTTGTGTGTTTGATCTCCAACTAAAAATATCTTGTTGTTTTAGAAGCAATATTATATGTCAATCCAAGTGTTTGTCTAAGTTGAAGTAGGCCAGCCAATGAATTGGATTTTGATCTGAAAATGCTATCCGTATTTGAATTCGATTAGCCGGATATGGATTGATATTGTTTAGCGTTAATCCGAACCCGAATTTGAATCCGTTATCTTATATTTCACGGATTCAGATTTAAATATACCTATATCTGATCCGATTCAAAATATGTATATATTTCTATATAAATATTAAAGAAATTAATTGCTTATTTGAAGAGATTTGGTTGAAATTTGTTAAATTAAGTTATTCGGATCGGATCGAATTTTTGGATTGAATATGGACTAGGAAAATAAAATCCACTGGATAACCAGATCCAACTTTTAAAATAGGATTTGGATTTGGATAAGTCAAAATCAAATCCAAATCCGATCCATTGATAGATCTTAGCTGAAGTAGTAGAGCTTCTTCAATGAGGTAAGACATGTGGTAATGCTCACGGTTATGGTTTCAACTTTCAAACCTTAAGTTACGATAGTGCAATGTCTTTCGCTTGAGCCTTTAGCTTGTAGATGGGGGACTTACTGCCATTGCTAATATTATCATATTTGAATGTTTGGTCCTTGAAGCAGTTGCTCAGCAGATTGTTGGTTTCTCTCGAGTATCTAACATCATTTAAAGGCATGAAAATGGAGCAATATTTTGTTAAAATAACAATCTCAACTGTGTTTCCTCTTTTTTTTTTTTTTATTCTTTTTTTTTTAATGATGATTTGAGTCCTAGAAAATTGTTCTTAAGATTTTCATAAGCATGTTTTCAGTTTTGTGGTAACAAAACTGGGCATTTGAGGAGCTTATCATGTTTGGCTTACTTCAGGTTTACATATATTCTAGTTGTAGCAGAGAAGCACAACAGCTTCTCTTTGGAAATTCGAATTATGGGTACTTGAGAAAGTACCTTTGTGGTTTTTTTGATACAACTGTGGGGTAAGTATTTGCTCATGCTTTCAAGTACAAGTATTGGCTTTCCTTTGATTTGATGAGACTCGTCGTCTCTTAAATATAATGTGCAGAAGCAAAAAAGAAACACCAAGTTATGTTGAGATTTTGAAAACAGTGGGAGTTGATAGGCCAGCAGATATGTTATTTGTGACAGATGCCTTTGAAGAAGCTATAGCTGCAAGAGCTGCAGGTTAAAAGCCATAGCCTCTAGCAATTCTTATTATAGTTTCAGAGTGCTTTAGTATATTTCCAGTAAATTTGGAGTTGACCTGAGCTTAGACTTGCCCGAATGTGATTCAACCCTGACAAGATCCGTAGCCCAGAATGTCCCGAGGTGTATGAAGACGATGGTCCATGTTGGACCATTTTATTTCCTTGTGATAATTCCTGTGAATTTTCTGCAATATCAGAAAGAAAATGGTTGTTCCCTTTTCTCTCTTAACTAACAACAAATTCTTCTCAAATTTTCAGGTTTGGATGTGTTAGTTTCCCGTCGCCCAGGAAATGGGCCTCTCCCAGAAAATCATGGATTCAGAACTATCGAATCATTGTTGGAAATATGATTCTTGGTAATCTTGTATGACCATATGAACCTCTTCATGATTCTCTTTTAAGGTATTAAACTTTCAGCTGAAGACTTCCACAAAATAAGTTTTTTTTGGGGTGCAGCCTATATTTGCAGGAAAGTTTGGTGGAAAAAAAGGAAACGCTTGCCATTGTTATATGTGCAGATGCTACCTAAAGAGAAAAAGCACATAATTCTCTTCTCATGCTGAAAGCAGTTACCGACTGTCAAAAAAATTGGCTACGATCGAATCCTTGTGATCATGTTGGATCAACAAAACTCGATGGCTGATGCAGTAAGACCTGCATTACCACGTCTGCTGGCTTGCCAAGAAAACTAACACCCCACCAAACCTGAAATGGAGTGAACATGTGCAGAGCACTGATCTGGTAATTATTTCCTCTTATTTTTTTTCCTGGTGTGTCAATTATGTCCAATGCAAATGGCTAATGGCTAATGGCTAATGGCTAATGGCCCTTGTTAAAATGCAATCCCGGGTCTCCTATAATTGAAGTGAGAGTCAGGGAGTGATAGAGGATAGGAAGAGATTGATAAATGTATGGAGTAATAGTGAGAATTCATGTAAAATTTCTAAAAATAATTCCAATCACAAAATAAGGGAAATAGGGATGGGAGATTGGATTCTACAGGATATAAGACGTGGGAGTTAAAAAAATTAGTGAGTAATGTCACTCAAATCCAATCAATTTGTATAATTTATTGATCTAATGCACTCCTATCATTGAATTAGCAATGAGCTTTAACATTAGACTAGGTTTACTGATAATTCAACAGTTAGCAAATTGTATCAGTAGCTTGAGATCAGGGGCATTATTGAAAATAAGCTAGAAATTACATTATTTGGGTAAAAAGGTTTGAAAATCATGGTTCCAAAGGAGTTGAAAATCAGAAAAATATGCTCCTTAATGAAACTCTTTTAGGTAAACTAATCCGAAGAGAATTCGGGGTTTGAATGCAATGGTAAAATTTATGACTTAGATGTCACGGGTTCGAGTTAACAAAAAACATCTTCACTCGGGAGTAAGATTGCATATATTTTATCTGCTCCAGACCTTCTAGTAACGGAAACCTCGTGCACTGAAGTAGAAATTTGGCTGTGTTTCCAGTTGGACATTTTGCATTTCAGAATTGCCATATTTTGTCGCTGAAGGTTTTCTAGTGGTGTATACCTTGATATCTTTCACTGGGTTGATGCAAAATCTTCTCACCTCTCTTTTACTCGCCGATAATTCAAAATCGAATTTAAATTTGAATTTGTTGTATCTTATTTTACGGATTTAGATTAGGATATGCTAATAATGTCTTGTCCGATTATGATATGCCCCTAATTACAAAAGCACATATATAAACATATGATGAAATTAAGTGACTGTTTAGTGAAATTAAATTGAAAATTAGACGATAGTTTGCTAAAGGAAGAGGTGAATTAATTTTGACTGTTAATGACTCACCCTGTTTCAGTTGGTTTATGTGCTTCTCACCCTCAAATGGCCTTACTATATTTATGGTTGTTCATGTGAGTATACCTGTTGGCTTGACTCTTTGATGATCAGGAATGTAGATTACTTAATTTTACATAATAATAGATCACCCATGTTGCATGGGTGAGGGGTTCACTTATAGATAACAAGTCGCAATTAAATATGTGATAGATGACCAACCGTAGAGTGAAATTGAATGAAAGAGTAATGAAAATAATTTAAAATTTTGACCCATGGTCTTGAAGCAGAGTGAGTTCTTTTTCAATGCATTTTCTCTTTAATTTTTTTATTTGGCGAATCACCTACAATGTATTTAAATGGGATCTACTATATTGTTGCTCTGAAATTTGTTGTTATCTACGTAAGAGATTCAATCGATAGACAGTTCTCAAACAATTGTTTGTGATGGGTTTAATTGTCTTGTTTCAGAATTTCCTTAGATGAATTTTAGAGGATAATCGCACAATACGATGAACTAATAAAAGAGATTTTTTCTATAGTCTAGTTGAAGGGATTTCAATTATAAAAAAGACTGAATTAATAATCTTGATTACAACAGAACTATTCTTAAAAATGTTCAAATTGTTAGTCTTGTGGGGGTTTGAGTGTATCTTTTAACTTCTTCATTGTCTGCCTTTTATAGTTACTATCTTCGGTGGTTCTGTTGTCATCGACGATTATGTGACTTGTAATTGTCAAGAAGTTATTTCTCACTTTCAAATAATGCTGTGGCTGATCATGTCTAACATTTCTCATTTTCTTGCTCATTTTTTTTACGTCTTCCAATTTGGTAGATGTCTATTTCAACTTTTCCATCGAAGTCTTGAAAATAAGTTCCTAATGAATTGTTTTTCTTATGTTGCTCCTTCCTAAGCAACATTTCATATTTAGTAGCCCTAATTGAGAGTTTAAAGAGATCTTTTGACTTCAATTCCTTCGAATTTCTTTCTTAATTCAAAGTCTAAACTTTTTTGGGCCAATTTTATTAATTTCATTTCAGGCAAATAAACATGAAATTTGTTTATGACCTTCTTGAATTTGTCGATGTACTGTTCTATAGATTCATTTGATCTTTGTCTTAGTCTTGACAACTCTGTTATTGAAACTTCTGGTTGATTTCTAAAGAACTGAACATGAAACTGCTTTTTCATCTCTTGCCACATTTGAACTGAATTGATGGGTAAGTTTATGAACTACACAAAGGTTGTTCTTGTTAATGACTGTTAGAATAACTTCATTTTTAAATTCTCATTATTTCCAATTTTTCCAACACAGACCTCTTAGTTTTTCTAAGGCTAGGACCATAAAGGTCTTGAATCATTTATACGAGTTGGTTTCTATTGAAAGCTATGTTCTGGTGGCCCTCAATGTGTTCAACTTGGTCAAGTGGTTGCCCCATGCTTTTGGATTGAATTCCTCCATGGGCTCCATTGGAGGAATGTCATGCCTTTTACAGCTTTTCTAGGAAGTTTGGGGGCCATTCTTGACCCATTCCTCCCCTTAGGAGTCCTCATTGAGAAGAAATTTAGAAATATTTTGACAGATTCTCCATTGATCACCATGTTGAAGTAATTCTGGTGTGATAGACCTGATCTTTCCTTTATAACCACTGGTGATGGTCTTTGGTTTTCTAGAGGGAATACCACATGACCGATATTTCCTTCTTTCACCACTTGGTTTCTAATTCCAGTGTTTGATTTCTGATTAATTGGTCTTAATATTGGTGTTTGGACATTCATTAATTCATGCATGACATTAACTAACTTTTCCTTACTGTTAGAATCAGGATTGTATAATACCTATTTTAAATTCTGCACAAACTCTTGCATTCACAAACTATCTTGGCCATTGGATTGACCATTCCCTAGCCTTGTAGTCTCCACTGGATTGATACTCGAACTTTGCTTCATGATTGCCATTAGTTGGCCTTATTTCCATAGGTTCGTTAGTTCCAAACACGATCTCATCTTATTTCTTTGTTCTCTCATTTTCCATTGATCTAAGTTAGGAATGTACCATTGGGCATGCTAAAAGATTGTTACTCAGAAATTTGCTGTTATTGACGGAGGAGACTCAATTAACAGACAGTTCTTAGGCAATTGTTTGTGCTGTGTTCAATTGTCTTGCGTTAGGACTTCCTTAAATGAATTTTAAGAGAATAATCACACATTATAGTGAACTAATAAAATAAATTTCATTTATTAATCCAGTCGAAGAGATTTTAGTTAAAAAAAAATTGAATTAATTCCATAGGTTCGTTAGTCCCAAACACGGTCTCATCTCGTTTCTTTGTTTTCTCCATTTTCCTTGATCTAAGTTAGGAATGTATCATTGGGCATGCTAAAAGATTGTTGCTCTGAAATTTGTTGTTATCAACGGAGGAGACTCAATTAATAGACAATTTTCAGACGATTGTTTGTGATGTGTTCAATTTCTTGTTTTTGGACTTCCTTAGATGAATTTTAAGAGAATAATCACACATTACAGTGAACTAATAAAATAAATTTTATTTATTAATCCAATCGAAGGGATTTTAGTCACAAAAAAGGCGAAATTAATAACCTTGATTACAATAGTAATTACTTCTTAAAACTAATTTAAAACTATTTTTAAAAATGCCCAGATCGTGAGTCTTGTAGAGGTTTGAATGTATCCTTTAATTTATTCATTGTCTGCCTTTTATAGTCACTATCTTTCATAGTTTTGCTTCTATTGACGGTTATTTGACTTGTAACTCTTAGACAGTTACTTCTCATTTTCAAATAAAGTTGTGGTTGATCATCTCGCGCCAATTTTCAAAATTTGCTACGTGACATTTCTTCTATATCTTCCAATTTGACAGATGTCAATGCATCCAACATTTTTATAATTTTTGTATTTTATGTCCAAACATATATACAAATGAGTTGATCACTCATGAGAGAGAAATGAATGGTATGTTTGGTAGGATAGATGAAAAATGGAAAGTGGAAGTGATATACTTTTTATTTTTTAAGGGAGAAATCATTTATTTTCTCTTTTGTGTTTGGTAGGAGTGATAAAAATAAAAATAATTAATTTTTTTTTGTATTTGGTAAGATTTTAGTAAATTGTCCATGATATATTTTAGGAAAATTTTATTCACACCCCTTATAAATAGACATACTTGCAATGAGATCCTCTATTTTTTATTTTTTTTACATATTGACATTTAGGTCAATTAAAATTCGATTTGAGCTAGTCAACATTTATTTTTTATGTATTAAAATTTGAGTCGATTAAAAATTATATTTATTTACATATTTAAATTTGACTTGATTAAAATTTTATTCAAGGCTCAAATCAAATTTTAATCGGCTTGAATTTTGATACATAAGAAAATATATATTTTAATTGATTTAAATTTCAATATGTAAAAAATACATTTTAATTAATTTGAATCAAATTTTAATAAATAAAAGAATATAAATTTTAATAGACTTGAAGCAAATTTTAATTAGGGACAACAATTCAAGTAGAGTTAAATTGACTTGAATTTTAATATGTAAAAAAAATAAAATTTAATTAACTTGAATTGAATTTTAATTGATTCAAATTTTAATATGTAAAAAAAGATTTAATTAGCTCGAATTTTAATATGTAGAAAATGAATTTTAATTGGCTCGAAAGGGTGTCAGTGATGTTTAAATATATATAAAAAAGTGGTATTTAAATAGAAATAAAAGGGGTATCAGTGATGTTTTTAATAATAGAGGATGTATTCTTGAAGATTTGACTAGAAATTGTATAGTTGAATTTTTTCCAAAATAATATTAGTGAGAATCTGAATTCGTCGTTAACAATCAAGATTTATTGCTTTTCTATGAAATTTTTTAGTTTTGGATTGAATTTTATCGTTTAAATTTTCAAATCCTCGTTTTTGTCATTTAGAAAAGTATTTGAAAATTAATATTAAATCGTAGAAAATTTTGAATTAATTGTCGTCAATTTTGTTAGACTTTTGATGATACATGCTTTTATCTTATTCAGTTAGATTGTAATTTTATAATTTTGATAATTTCGTATGATTAGAGATTTTACTTTCATTGTGGAGATGATTAGAATTTTGGCCTATATATATATATATGTAATATTAGTTAGACAATCAATAAAACAATATTTCGAATATAAGGTGGAACACATTGTAGTCAAGAGGTTTGATTTGCATTTCAAACAGACAAATTGTATTTCTTTTGGCTCAATAGTCAGGTGTGTCTGAATCAGGTTATGTGTACCTTAACTAATTCTTTTTTTAGTTCGATCAAAGGCAAATCATCTGCGTAGGGATTAGGGAATTCATGAAGAATAAATTTTTTATTACTTGGTCTTAAGAAGTTTTCAAGATTTGAATTTAGGACATTTGAGTTTATAGCTTTATTTTGTTATTATTTGAGCTATCCCTTGAATTACTACAAACTGCTTTCAAGATACAGTGAAAGTTCGTAAAGATAGTGTGGCTTGAATGTTGGAACCTCTCTGTTAAGATCCAAGTTGTCTTACTATTGGATGAAAGTTCGTAAAGATAGTGTGGCCTGAATGTTGGAACCTCTCCGTTAAGATCCAAGTTGTCTTACTATTGGATGGAACGTTGAGTTTTTGAAACAATTCATATTGAATCAGAGACCTCATTACACATACCCCCCCGTGTTTTGGTTTTCTCTTGTTTTTGGAAACGTTTTCTTTTTTATTTTTTGTTTTCAAAAATTTGCATTGCTTTCAAAACGATTTTAATGAAACATAAACGAAAACATATACTAAACGTGTTTAAGTTTTGTTATTTCACAACAGCTGAAAATAAAACTAAAAAAACAAAAATACTCCACGATTGCAAACCGGATAAGTTTATGCAACCGAAACTTTTTTATTTTTTTGCATCATACCGGAACATAATTTTTTATGGTAACTCTTATTTTGGATTATTTATGGCTGCTGATTGTAAAAGTAATAAAATAAAGTGAAATTTCGAAATAATAAATCATTACGTGTATCATTTTTGTGATTGGCCAAAAAATAGAGGTTTGGCCAATCACAAAATAATAAAACATGAACCCAACATATTTCATAAAGAGGTCATGTGTTGTAGATTTCATACTCTGGTCCCAAGTCTTTGGCACTAGTTTTCATCAAGTAATTTTTGGGACAATAGTGCTTACTCTAAAAGATTTTAATATTCATATTTTGCAACTTCAAAATTTAATTTTCTCACATAACACCGTCAATTTCATAAAATGAATGTAATATGACTCTCATACTAATTTTTGTTGATGTTTTTGTCAAATTCTCGTATGTTGTGTGTAATAAGGTTTTGACAGAAGAGTAATGCTTTGTATCCCAAAAGTGTATCCTAAATTAATAGAAACTATTGGATAAGTAGGTCTCAATGAAAAAAGTTGGTGGCATCCACTCATCAAATGATTCCCATTGATTTGGGATGCAAATTTGGGATATAAATTTGAGATATGTAGCATTGCTCTTAACAGAAATAGCAATGGAAGTTAATGTGAGGGTAAATTACAATCATTCGATGGCATTGAGGGTGCAATGTGATGGAGTTAATCTTTGAGGGTACATATAAAGTATGATTTGACCTAATTATTTTTTTTAGATAGTAGAGTGGAATTGCTCTAATCAGTCATTCATGATAGCAGAATTTTTGATTAAAAAAAAATCTGCAGGAATGGTGAGAAAAGTCCAACAAGAGCTCATCTGGTAGAATTGTGGACCTCGGCAATAGAAAAGAAGAGCTCTGAGTTGTGCTTGATGTATTATTAATCACCTTCGCATCACGTGAAATCTCTATAATATAAAATATGACAGACTTTAATAAGTATATTTAATAGTTTCAAATAGATTTATCTAACAGTTACTAACATTCCTTTTAAAATTATTCACATTGTATCGTGACTTTAGGCACGGGTTACCTCTAGTTATGGATAAATGAAAATCAAATAAGATAAATACAAAACCCTAGTTATTAAAAGGCAGTAATATCATCTCTTTTGACGAGAAAATATTTATTACAACAGTAATATTACATGGCAATTTGATGTAGTATTATAAATTAATAATATTAAAATAAATAAATAAATAAATTTCACAAAAATTAAAAACCAACTTGTCCTGTAAGTAAAAATAACTTTTCACTCTTTTTTCATGTAAATCTAAGTGGGATGTACGTTATTCATTTAAAATTTTATTATTAGTTGGTGATATTATATGATCAATGGTGACACATAATATCACCGTTACATTCAAGATTCTTTGAGATGATAAGAAAGCCTAGAATTCACTCTCATCACGAGTTTTATCTCCCTAAGTAACTGATAAGCGAACCCAGAATTTATTCTCTAACCAACTAGTAAGGGAGATTCGAAAAATCTAATCTCATGCGCCAATAAATAGATTTTGGCGGGATTATTTTCATCCTCTAAATCTCCTTTTTTTCATACCATTTAATTCTTTTATTTCAAATTACTAAGTTTACTCTATTTATATACATTTCATTAGTTATTAAACTCATTCCACCTTTATTCACTAATTAAAAATTAAATTCATCTAATTTTATTTCAACCTCTTGTATAGGTAATGATCAAAATTTTATTTCGGTATATTATTTTAGTACCAAAATATTTCAAAAACAAAAACAAAATAATAATAATTTATTTTTGAAAATTAGTTGACATATACCAATATTTTAAAACACTTCAAAATATATCGAAGAAATTGGTGAAAATATGTAAAAATATCTCAAAACACTTCAAAATATTCTAAATCACCTTAGAATATTGAAATTTTACTTTAATTTTTATTTTTATTTCGGTTTTTTTAAATATATATTTAATAGTTTAATTGGATGAATATAAATATGGTGAACTTAGTCTTTAATGAAGTGAGTATATATGATGTAAACATAATAGTTTGAAGTAAGAGAAATAAATGGGATGGGGAAGGAGATTTAAGGAATGGGAATAACCCGACCCAATAGAGTTTTTCTATTTTTTTGGGGGGGGGGGGGGGTCCCGAAACTCTCTCTCTCTTTGGTCTTGACTTCTTTTTTAAGTGATTGAAATTACGACAAATTGAGGTGGAGATGTAATCGAATCTTGATCACACAATTGTAATTATGGGACTTGGAATACACGATCTTTATTTCATTCCAAAGTCCGAAGGATTCTTAGAACTTCCACGAAAATGACACATCCAACAGATACATGTTTTTTTTTTTGCTTTTATGAAGTGACTCGACTAAGTTACGTTACGTTACGTTACGTGTGCCCATAAAACATAGGTTCCACAGAGACTTTCTCTTGCACGACATACCTTGTTTGACACGGAGTGCCGAAAACACAGCCCCAAGTTGTGAAGGCTTTTAATGCGAAAGAAGAAAAGGGAAAGAGCGTTCACCACTTTTTTCCTCAGGGACGGTAGAATAGGCCTTGCAAGACCACACATCCTACGAGGAGTGTGATCTTTCATAGATAGTCCTGTTCTGAACAAGCACGAAAGGTGAAAGTCTGGCTTGACAATCTATAATATATAATAGGGTATATTTTAATAAATTAATCCGATAGTTTTAAATTAAATAGACTCATTCAACGGTTACTAGTATCTCTCTCAATTTTTTTTCATATTGCATACCCCTAGTTAGTCATATAATATGCCTATATTCTCGGAGAAAACTATGGTACCCCCTTATTTTTTTTTTTTGATATCGTACTTTTAAAATTTATGATTTTTATGGGTATTTTTATAATTTATAAGAGTTATTTTATGACAAGAAAATTTATAACTTTTTATGTCATTATAATTTTTATGGTTCAAGTTATAACTTTTTAGATTACTTGGAATTGATCGTAAAAATTTAGAGATCGATCCCAAATAATCCACAAAAATTGTAAATGACCCACAAAATTTTGACATTGATCCTATAATTAAAGTGAGAGTAGGGGAGTGATAGAGGACAGGAAGAGATTGATAAATGTATGGAGTAATAGTGAGAATTCATGAAAAAATTATTAAAATAATTCCTATCAAAAAATAAGGGAAATAGGGATGGGAGTTTGGATTCTACAGGATAAAGGATGCGGGAGTTAAAAAATTAATTAGTCATGTTACTCAAATTCAATCAATTTGTATAATTTATTGGCCTAATGCACTCCTGTCATTGAATTAGCAATGAGCTTTAACATTAGACTAAGTTCATTGATAATTCAACAATTAGCAAATCGTATCAGTAACTTGAGATAAAGTGGCATTATTGAAAAAAAACTAGAAATTACGGTATTTGGGTAAAATTTTAATGGTAACTTGTTATCTTATCGCGGCTAAAACTTTAAAATTCTCCTACTCACATACCCATTCTTCACACACACATACATATTTATATAATGAGAAAATGAGAATACAGTTAATAGTAATCACAAGAAATATAATTCTCAAATAAATTCAAATGAGTGTAGCATCGAGATACTAGTATTCTTAAACGGTATACAAACAACTTTGCATCATAGGAAGACATAAATAGAAATAAGCAAAATAAGGTCTTGATCACTAGACTTTGTCAATTTGCTCATGTCTATACCTCACGAGTAGAGCAGAACCAAAGGAACCTTTGCTGATTTACTCTCAGACTTCGTAAATTTCTATGCTTTCAGCAAATCACTCCCTTGTCTGAACAAGACTTGGCTTGAGGTTGCAAAATCCATCTCAACAAATCTACAACATCTTTTTCAGTGTGTTAGGGTTTATATAAAAATAAGCCTGTGGGCATATACATGGTAACAAAATGTAATGCTTAAAAGTTCATTGCAACATGTCATTAAGAAGCTGCCATGTTTGGAAGAGAAGTGATCATACAAGGGTAAAAATTAAAACACATATAGGCATTTTTGCTATTATGCAACTGAAGATATTTCATGTGTGCCCTAAAAAACATGTGCTTTAAATGCAGTGAATTAGCAACCAACCAAAAAAACATCAGTTGCTGTGATTTACCTTTTACATTTCGTCTTTAGTCTTAGGAGGTGAGACTTCAAGAGCTGTTTCCAAAACTTTCATTGGTTTGTACCTTAAAAACATTTATCCAACTCGGGTAAGAAATTATATAAACATAATGAAGAGGATCATTAGTTATTGTTATTGTTCAAAATTTTAAAAATCCTTTTCTAGAATTGAATAGTGTTGGAAATAATGATTTTTAAATAAATATTTTGTGCAACTTAAGGCTTAAATTAAAGTGAAACTTATAACTCGAAATTAGTAGAATCAAGTTTAAATGCGTTCTCCTCCACGAGGAGATGAACATGGTATATTTATTTGTTTAAAATCATTAAGTATTGAATGAGAAATTGTTAAAATATTTTCCAAAATAAAAGCTTATTTGGGAGGTTATTTTTGAAAAACTCTTTGACTTTTGGGAGAAATTTGAAAGGTGTAAAGAAAATATGACATTAATGGCTACTAGGTCAAAACTAGTGACTTTGGG
Source organism: Ilex asprella (assembly GCA_023539305.1). Classification (NCBI taxonomy): domain Eukaryota; kingdom Viridiplantae; phylum Streptophyta; class Magnoliopsida; order Aquifoliales; family Aquifoliaceae; genus Ilex; species Ilex asprella. Next base: position 11,911,929 of record CM042197.1, on the reverse strand, counting down.
TTAAAAAAACCAATCTAAATGATTACATCATTTCATAAAGCCGCAATTTACATCTTTTTGTTAAAAAATACTATTGCAAATAAAAGATACCATTTTAAATAGTTGTACATTTTCATAAAATTATCATTCGTACCATTTGAACCAAAAGATACCATTACAAATGGTTGTACCCTTTATTTTTATTTTTTTTTGATAGAAATGATAGGATATTTTCATTGATTTAAGAAGAAAAAGATACATCATGCTAGATGAGAGGTGATAAAAACAAAGGACATTCTTCTCTCCATACACAAGGATTCATGCAATTCTTTGCAAATTTAACTAAACAATTTTTTTTTGGGTCAGGAACTAAACAATTAGCTACCGCATTTCCATCGCTTCGAATCCATGAAACTAAAAAATCATCTTCAAAGCCAACTGCATGACTATTTATATGATCAACATATTTACCCACTTCAGGGTAAATCCGAAAGTCCTCTTTTCAAACATATTTACCCACTTCAGATCACCCCCAAACACAACTTTGGTGTAGCCTTCATCAGAAGCTATCTGCATTGCAGTTGAAGCAGCTAGAGCCTCCACATGATCAGGATGCAAAACTCCTTGGATTTTTTGGGTGTAGCCTTGAATAAAAGAACTATTCCAATCGCGAGCCACAACATCCACTCTCGAAGTTCCAGTAGAGGCGAAAACAACACCATCAAAATTCAATTTAAAAACCCCAGTGGAAGGAGCAGACCAACTACCTGATTTAGAACCGGCTGCTAGGTGTTCCTGTGGAACATTCATGAAACTATTCCAATACTAGTGTAAATATGATTGAGCAAACTTGGAAATTGATCCGGGGACATCCTCACATCATCATGTCGTGCTCTGATTCTATTTTACCATAAAGACAAAACAAGAACAAAAAATAAGCATTGTTGATCGGCTTGTAACTTACTTTGAATACCCAAAACCCTTTCCTTAAAACTAAAATCAGCCTCGTAATAGTGTAAAACTAGAATTGCTCTTTCATTTTACTTCTTTGCATTTTTTCAGTTCTGAATTTTGTATTTAGTAATTTTCTTCTCTTTCTCTGCATATTGTTGCATTGCTCTTTCTATTCGGTTCAAGTGAAAACCAAATAGTTTTGTTCGTTGGATTGTTGAAGATTGAAGTGTTATATCTTGAAGAACGAAATTCGTTTTATCTTAGGAGATAGTTGTTTATCAAACTTAATCATTAAGAATGAGTAAATTTGTCTTAAGGAAACAATAATTACGCAGGACTTGGATAATTAATATTATTTCTATATTTCTGAATTCATATTATTATTGCATAACAATATACTTGGTAGATTTAAATTTTATTACAGTAATTAGTTCCTTCATATATATATATATATATAATAAAATAGCTAGATTGGTTTGTCTTGAGCTTTTCGCGG